>JALJCO010007696.1:0-704556 GCA_023101725.1 Atherinomorus stipes | reverse complement strand
GGTAATTTCATAAAATAAATCACTCATTGACAAGGACTAAATGAACCAGGCCCTAGGCTCAAGGATGGCGTGACGCTCTTTCTTCGTTGGCCGCGCCTGCTCTGGCCAGAAGCCTGCTCTCTAGTCAGCCAAATACAGCGCTTTGTCGCAGAAGCTGCTTCTCCTCTCTCACAGTATACTTGTACAGAATCAGCATGAAAAAGTGGTGCACGCAAAACAGCCTGTAAAACAGCCTGTAAGCAGCAAATTGAGAAGGAGAAAGATGAAACGCAGGAGACCAAAGTTCGTGTTCTCGGTGGATTGTATGAAGGTAGATAACCACGTGGATTGACGCCGCTTCGACACGATTTTTTCAATAACTTCTTTCAGTAAATATTTACGCCCTCGCCTCTTCCAAGCTGGTCACGTATATAACAGTGATATTTACACGTCCGCACAGTGATATTTACACTGCATTTGCACAGTGATATTTACATCAGAGGCACCAGTGATATTTAATACCGCTTATAACAGTGATATTTACACTGCTTATAATAATAGTGACATTTACACCGTATATAACAGTGACATTCACACGGCTTATAACAGTGAGATTTACACTGTATATAATAGTGATATTTACACGTATATTATGCAGTGATATTTACATTCCCATCACAGTGATATTTACAATCTTTGTAACCCCTACATATTACTGCCATTTAGTGATATTTACACCGTATATGATAGTGATATTTACACCGTATATAATATATATATTTACACATATATAACAGTGATATTTACACCGTATATAACAGTGATATTTACACTATATAAATGATATTTATATTATATTAGTGATATTACACCGTATATAAAGTGATATTTACACAGATAGAATAGTGATATTTACACCGTATATATAGTGATATTTACACCGTATATAATAGCATATTTACACGATATAAAGGTGATATTTACACCGTATAGATCAGTGATATTAACACCGTATATAACAGTGATATTTATACTGTATATAACAGTGACATTTACACCTATATAACAGTGATATTTACACCGTATATAATAGTATATTTACACAGTATATAACAGTGATATTTACACAGTATATACACTGATATTTACACCGCATAATACTGATATCTACACCGCATATAGCAGTGATATTTACACCGTATAAATATGATATTTACACCGCATATGATATTTACACGTATATAACAGTGATACTTACACTATATGGGAGTGATATTTACACCGTATATAACAGTGATATTTACACCGTATATGACAGTGATATTTACACAGTATATGACAGTGATATTTACACAGTATATAATAAAGATATTTACACCGTATAATAGTGATATTTACACCGTATATCACAGTGACATTTTACACCGTATGTAAGAGTGATATTTACAAGATATAATAAAAATATATACACCGTATATAACAGTGATATTTACACGTATATAGTAGTGAGATTACACGTATATAACCGGTAGTTTACACGTAACTACAGTTATGTACACAGATACAAACAGTTATGACGAGTTATGATGTCATAGGCGACGTTACATCATATACAGCCTGATAAAGTTTCTAACCGGCTACTTCAGAAGCAGTGATGTAAAGAATCGTGATATTTACAAATATCACTAGTATATACGGTGTAAAAATCACTGTTATATACGGTGTATAAAATCAGTGTTATATACGGTGTAAATATCACTATTATATACGGTGTAATTATCACTGTTATATACGGTGTAAATATCACTATTATATACGGTGTAATTATCACTGTTATATACGGTGTAAATATCACTGCTATATACGGTGTAAATATCACTGTTATATACGGTGTAAAATATGATATTATATACGGTGTAAATATCACTGTTATATACGGTGTAAAAATCATTTTTATATACGGTGTAAATATCACTATTATATACGGTGTAAATATCACTGTTATATACGGTGTAAATATCACTGCTATATACCGTGTAAATATCACTATTATATACGGTGTAAAAATCACTGATTATATACGGTGTAAATATCACTATTATATACGGTGTAAATATCACTGTTATATACGGTGTAAATATCACTGCTATATACGGTGTAAATATCACTGTTATATACGGTGTAAATATCAGTATTATATACGGTGTAAATATCACTGTTATATACGGTGTAAATATCACTATTATATACGTGTAAATATCACTATTATATACGGTGTAAATATCACTGCTATATACGGTGTAAATATCACTGCTATATACGGTGTAAATATCACTGCTATATACACGGTGTAAATATCACTGCTATATACGGTGTAAATATCACTGCTATATACACGGTGTAAATATCACTGACTTATATACGGTGTAAATATCACTGCTATATACGGTGTAAATATCACTGCTATATACGGTGTAAATATCACTGTTATATACGGTGTAAATATCACTGTTATATACGGTGTAAATATCACTGTTATATACGGTGTAAATATCACTGCTATATACCGTGTAAATATCACTGCTATATACGGTGTAAATATCACTGCTATATACGGTGTAAATATCACTGCTATATACACGGTGTAAATATCACTGCTATATACGGTGTAAATATCACTGCTATATACGGTGTAAATATCACTACTATATACGGTGTAAATATCACTGCTATATACGGTGTAAATATCACTGCTATATACGGTGTAAATATCACTTATATACGGTGTAAATATCACTGTTATATACGGTGTAAATATCACTGCTATATACACGGTGTAAATATCACTGCTATATACGGTGTAAATATCACTGTTATATACGGTGTAAATATCACTGCTATATACGGTGTAAATATCACTGCTATATACGGTGTAAATATCACTGCTATATACGGTGTAAATATCACTGCTATATACGGTGTAAATATCACTGCTATATACGGTGTAAATATCACTGTTATATACGGTGTAAATATCACTGTTATATACGGTGTAAATATCACTTATATACGGTGTAAATATCACTGTTATATACGGTGTAAATATCACTGCTATATACACGGTGTAAATATCACTGCTATATACGGTGTAAATATCACTGTTATATACGGTGTAAATATCACTGTTATATACGGTGTAAATATCACTGCTATATACGGTGTAAATATCACTGCTATATACGGTGTATATATCACTGTTATATACGGTGTAAATATCACTGTTATATACGGTGTAAATATCACTTATATACGGTGTAAATATCACTGTTATATACGGTGTAAATATCACTTATATACGGTGTAAATATCACTATTATATACGGTGTAAATATCACTGTTATATACGGTGTAAATATCACTATTATATACGGTGTAAATATCACTATTTTATACGGTATAAATATCACTGCTATATACGGTGTAAATATCACTGCTATATACGGTGTATATATCACTGTTATATACGGTGTAAATATCACTGTTATATACGGTGTAAATATCACTATTATATACGGTGTAAATATCACTATTTTATACGGTGTAAATATCACTGCTATATACGGTGTAAATATCACTGCTATATACGGTGTAAATATCACCGTTATATACGGTGTAAATATCACCGTTATATACGGTGTAAATATCACCGTTATATACGGTGTAAATATCACTGTTATATACGGTGTAAATATCACTGCTATATACGGTGTAAATATCACTATTATATACGGTGTAAATATCACTGTTATAAACGGTGTAAATATCACTGTTATATACGGTGTAAATATCACTGTTATATACGGTGTAAATATCACTATTATATACGGTGTAAATATCACTGTTATATACGGTGTAAATATCACTGTTATATACGGTGTAAATATCACTGTTATATACGGTGTAAATATCACTATTTTATACGGTGTAAATATCACTGCTATATACGGTGTAAATATCACTGTTATATACGGTGTAAATATCACTGCTATATACGGTGTAAATATCACTATTTTATACGGTGTAAATATCACTGCTATATACGGTGTAAATATCACTATTTTATACGGTGTAAATATCACTGCTATATACGGTGTAAATATCACTGCTATATACGGTGTAAATATCACTGTTATAAACGGTGTAAATATCACTGTTATAAACGGTGTAAATATCACTGTTATATACGGTGTAAATATCACTGCTATATACGGTGTAAATATCACTGCTATAAACGGTGTAAATATCACTGCTATATACGGTGTAAATATCACTGTTATAAACGATGTAAATATCACTGTTATAAACGGTGTAAATGTCACTATTATATACGGTGTAAATATCACTATTATAAACGGTGTAAATATCACTGCAATATACGGTGTAAATATCACTGTTATATACGGTGTAAATATCACAGCTATATACGGTGTAAATATCACTGTTATAAACGGTGTAAATATCACTGTTATAAACGGTGTAAATATCACTATCATATACGGTGTAAATATCACTATTATAAACGGTGTAAATATCACTGTTATAAACGGTGTAAATATCACTGTTATATACGGTGTAAATATCACTGCTATATACGGTGTAAATATCACTGTTATATACGTGTAAATATCACTGTTATAAACGGTGTAAATATCACTGTTATATACGGTGTAAATATCACTATTATAAACGGTGTAAATATCACTGTTATAAACGGTGTAAATATCACTGTTATATACGGTGTAAATATCACTGTTATATACGTGTAAATATCACTGTTATATACGTGTAAATATCACTGTTATATCGGTAGACCAGCAGAGGAAGGACGAGGACGTAAATGTTACTGAGAAGAAAGTTATTGAAAAAAATCCGTGTCCAGGCGGACGTCCAGTCCACATTCAGTCCGAGGCGTCCAGCTGCTCTCTACCTTCATACAATCCACCGAGAACACGAACTTTATTCCTTCTTTGGTCTCTCCTGCGTTTCATCTCTCTCCTTCTCAGTTTGCTGCTTACAGGCTGTTTTGCTGCTTACAGGCTGTTTTGCTGCCGTATCACCACTTTCCCTTCAGCAGACGCCATGCGGTTCTGTTTACAAGTGCTGCCGTGCACGTGAGAGAGGAGGGCGCTTCTCGTTAGAAACGCTGTGATTGGCTGACTGGAAACCGAAACTTCTGTAGAACGAACCGCATTGGCATGAAGAGAGCGTCACGCCATCCTTAGAAACCTAAACTAAAAAGGCCTGGATTCATGCAGATACGCAATCAATGAGTGATTTATTTTTATGAAATTACCTCTTTTAACACACATTATACCGTATAGAAAGCATTTCTCTGAAAGAGATTAAAATAAAATCAGGTACAGCGCCTTTAAAGCTTGAAACGCCTGCAATGAACACATTGTTTATGCAAGACTGTTGCATAGAAAGTGCTGTTATTTATATGCTGTAATTACATTCATTCCTATTTAAAATACAATAATGAAAAAGTATATATACAAAGTGCACAAAACTTAGTTATTGCATTATCAAGAAAACCTAGTTAATGAGATGCTGTCATGCACATAACCACATGGCAGTAGCACCATCACCCAAAGGAGATCTGTTCGTGTGGAGCGTGCAACAATTAAAATATACAGTAAATACAAGAAGAACTTTTGTAACCGTTAAAGTGATCAGTTCACGCTCTGACATCTTCTGGCAAAAACAGAACCAGATAAAAACTGATCCGGTGATGCCATGATTCCGTCTCGGGATGATGAAGGGATGAAGATTGGACCCTGACGTTTGGTTTGTCTTCACAGTTCTCACATGCTTTAAGTGTTTCCTGATGCTGGTTGGTCAGAGTTTTTGCCGACCTGCAGCTCTCAGAGGTCTGACATGATGTGCTGATACTGTCAGGATGGCAGGACCATTTCACCCAGCAGAACGAAGAGTTTCTGAGCAGGATTACCAACTCTGGCTTTCATAACGACTGGCCACTAGTTATTTATGTCATTTCCACACATTGGTAACACACGGCTATGACTTGGTTATCTCGTGTCCACCGCTTATTAAAGCTTGGCCGCAGGAGAACATCTTGTCGTCATGCTTTCGTGACACGTGGCCACCAGTTATTTCTATTCTTACAGATATATTATTTTGTGGAAAACTTTAATGGTAATGCAGGTTGTGTTTTAGTTTTCCTGTTACAAGTTATAAAGCAATATGGCTTTTATTTCCGGCATGAAGCTCTGCAGCGTGCAGTTACTGGTGAGATTACATCCCTCATTAATGCCGTATATGATATATATTATAGACACTCTGTCCAAAAGATACAGGTTGGACAGTAGTTTATGGTCAAAGCCAAAACATCCCTCAGCTCTCAGGATGTCCATGCACGTCTCTCAGCCTCAGTGACATCCTCTAGTGACAACTCCTGTCCACTTAAAGGAATAGTACGCCCACAGAATGATGTGCCTTTCTTTTCTCCTCATCCTCATGCTGAGCAAAACTCTGGAGCATTTTCTAAAGGGGAAATTTGTTGTGGCGATTCGTCCTTATGTACAGATGTTTACTTGTTATGGTGTCGCATAATAGTGACGTCATCAAAGCCGGCGCCGTAAAAAGTTTGTAAATAAAGGACGGATCACCACGAAAAAGCTGCTTCGAGCTCACGGGGGGTTCCGACGAATGTTTCGTAACAAAACATTGGTGAAATAAAGGAGTTTGTGGCAGATAATGGCTTATTTAGAGGCTGGACGCGGTTGCCCCCATCACTGCCATTATATCGCGCATACGCGGATCTGGAGTGGATCGAAATATCTCCTGAAGGAATTCAAGTTGCACCAAAACTGAGTGAGTAAATGAACGTATTTCATGCAAGAAAATAGATCCAGGTTGAGAAAAACCGAAGTTCCCCTTTAATATCTCAAATGCAGCTGGAGATCGGATAGATTTTCGTTTTCCCCCAACTTTCATATAATAGAGTTCACCAGCGCTCAACAAAAAAAGGTCCGTAAAAGTCCACAAAAACTTGTCAATATTCCTCCATACTGCTCGTCCAATGTAATCCACGTGTCCTGAGCGGGCAGCGTCCAGAATTCACTGGAAACCATCATTTAGTAGATTTTTACAGTCTAAACAGTAGAACATCGTACTTCCGCGAAGCACGCCGATGCAAGTTCACGACACTACGGAAGCCGCCGTGTTCAGCGCCTAAATGCAAGCGTAGAAGAAGAAATTCACTGTTTACATTGTGCAAAGAGCGACCGAGCTGGACAAACACAATGCAATTGATTTAAAACAAAGGAAGAAAAAGAGAACGCGCGATCTCGTCTGCTTCCGTATAAGACACTTGATAAATACTGGATGACCCCTGACCCTCTGCAAGGTTACATGAAGCTCAAGTTTCTGTGCCTTCGTACACCCCATGTAATGGTTCTCGTGGTAACGCCATTCATCTGACCCCGATGCACCCCACACCAGATGTAGAAATAGCTCCCATAGCTAATAAAGTCACAAAAAAAAACCAAAACATACGAGATATTTTTCTGTGACAGAAAAATGACTTGTAATATTACAGCAATGGTCTAAATATTAACCAAGAGTAGCAGCATCTATGATAACTTGAATGTATTTTCTTATGCGTTGATCATTCTTAAAGGATTCTTTCCTCTCTCATACACAATAGTGTCATGGAAGGAGGTGAAGGAAGACAAATGCAGGACAAGGAGGCAGGCATGTACAGGAACAAAGAATAAAGCTAAACAGGACAGGGAAACAACGGTACCGAGACAGTGGGGGAGAAACGACGACGATCGGAAATCGAAGACCTGAAAGCTGGGAGTACGGATAAACAGAGGGAGAAACAACGACGATCGGAAATGGAAGACCTGAAAGCTGGGAGTACGGATAAACAGAGGGAGAAACAACGACGATCGGAAATGGAAGACCTGAAAGCTGGGAGTACGGATAAACAGAGGGAGAAACGACGACGATCGGAAATGGAAGACCCGAAAGCTGGGAGTACGGATAAACAGAGGGAGAAACGATGACGATCGGAAATGGAAGACCCGAAAGCTGGGAGTACGGATAAACAGAGGGAGGAACGACGACGATCGGAAATGGAAGACCTGAAAGCTGGGAGTACGGATAAACAGAGGGAGAAACGACGACGATCGGAAATGGAAGACCTGAAAGCTGGGAGTACGGATAAACAGAGGGAGAACCGACGACGATCGGAAATGGAAGACCTGAAAGCTGGGAGTACGGATAAACAGAGGGAGAAACGACGACGATCGGAAATGGAAGACCTGAAAGCTGGGAGTACGGATAAACAGAGGGAGAAACGACGACGATCGGAAATGGAAGACCTGAAAGCTGGGAGTACGGATAAACAGAGGGAGAAACGACGACGATCGGAAATGGAAGACCTGAAAGCTGGGAGTACGGATAAACAGAGGGAGAGACGATGAAACTAGAAGTAGTGGCGTAGTTTACAGATGAAAACCAGGTGAGCTGGGAACAGGAAGTAAAGTGGAACCTAATACAGACAGGGAAGAACATCAAAATAAAGCAGGAAACATGACGATAAGCATGACAGGACAAGACAACCAAAAACCTTGGATCAGGACACATACAAGTACGAATACAACGAGTCTCCATCCTTCTTCCAACGCTGTCATTTATACAGCATTAAAGACTCTTCGGTTAAACTTCTAGTCTTGCCCACTTTTCTATGATCGAAGTCCCAACAGAGACCCAACTTTTCACAGTAGTTCATGGTAGTTATAATTCCAATAACTTATTTCGATAGTTTATATATCTGTGATGCATGCTTATGTTTCCCTCATCCTCAGGACTTTCCCCAGCTACCAATAACCTAATGACCTCACAATAATATCAGGACTAAATCATAAATAATAAATGAAGGTGGCACATAGCACGAATGAAAACGTTTCAGTTTGCCTGAGGAAATCAGACACATACATACAGGATAAACATGAATATCCTTTCACTATTTATAGTACAATATGTGAACATTATCTCATTATTAAACATTATTCATTTTCTATACTGCTTATTGCAATTCAGGGTTGCAGGAGCCCGTCCCTGCTGGTTTCACCATCACAGGGACACAAACAACCTCTCATGCTCACATTTGCTCCTACGGAGAATTTAAAGTGACCAATTAACCGAGCATGCATGTCTGTAGACAGTGGGAGTACCTGGAGAGAACCGCGCACGTGCTCCAGACATAAAAGACCCTGTTCAACCGCCTCCCAAGCCAAGGCTTCCACCAGTGACCTTCTGACTACGAGGCTACGGTGCTACATATTTTGTTTTATGAGTGTTTTACTTTCCTTTTAAAACCTTAGATTGAATGCGTGTCGCTGCCAGGACGTTCCTGGACAAAAGGTGTTATTGTCATTGAGGCCTTTCCTGGTTCAATAAAGGTTACATTAAAAAAAAATCTCTGCAGAGACCGACTGACAAAGTGAAGCAGCACGAAATTAGATCAAGTTTTAGAAATATAAGACTGGAGGTCTCCAACAGGGTGTTTCTTCCCCCCACAGTTTGGCCATCTGTTCTAAAACCCCCTCAGATGGGGGGGACCTAAGGTTTTAAAAAGGACTAAATCTAGAAAAAATTAAAGTCTTGTAACACTTGCATGTCATTTACAATCCATGTATGCAGACACAAAGAGGCAAGTGAAACAGTACAAGTATGATCATAGGACATGACGGTGTAATCGCTGCGCAATCAGGAGGTACATAGCAATGTGAACGCCCCCGTGACGCGCAGTCACAGACTTTACATGTAAACCAAACGCCCCCGACACATTCGGTCTGAACAATAACATTTTGCTTTAAATGTTCCATTTTATTTTATCCAGAACTTAAAGTCTGTCATGGTATTTAATGCTGACTGGTTGCACTCAAAGTTTATCGGGACGTGTTCCCCCAGTTAATACAAGCAAAAAACCTGACAGACCGTACATGTGGAAAGGATTTCTGACTGCCATGTTTTCCGTAGTGATTCTGTGGTACAAGCCAGAGTTGTTTTTGTCAACGACGACCGAATCATTTCGTTGACGCCCCTTTTTTCATAACGATAACGAGACAATGACGAGCTAAACATGGCTCTATGATGACTAAAACATGACGAGACGTGTGAATTTTCGCTGATGAGATGAAACTGGATGAAAATGTGAGTGACTGATCTGTCAGGCGTTCATAATGCCGGAAATTTCTGCCTATTGAGCATTAATCTGTCAAAATTTTAAAAAGTAGTTTCATCCTCCTCTTGTTTGGGCACCTGGGGAGCATACACGCTGACCTGGCGTGTATGCGCGTGCAGCGCACATCAGTCCTGCACAACTTTTACCGACCTGCATCCACCCGAACCCAAACAAAGACCCACGAACCGCAGCTCTCCCTGTCAAGCCTGACCTGTACGTTTCCACATCACGCTGCTGAATCAAATTCTTGTTAGTTTCGGTCATTTTGCCACTGAGGGGCTTTATTTATTTGATTCAGAGATTCCTGAATAAAAGAACATCATCCTGTTTTTACTTCGTTCTCCATTCTTGCTTCGCATTCCCAGCAGTGGAAAAGCAGGTGATCCCAGCGCCTGATGTACTCACAGCAACCCACCCAAACTAGATGAATATCCGCCCACACCTGCATTGTGATATTAATCTTTGTCATTTCTATCTGCTAAACAGCGTTTTTGCAGGTTACCTGTAGGGTGTCTGAACTGTTGCAGGACTTCCGCACAGATGAACAACACACCTGCGGTCAGACACACAGGTGAGGCAGCATAAACCAGCTGCTTTGGTCAGAAATAGGGCCGGGACGATTCGTCGACGTAACCGATTACGTCGACGCAAAAAATACGTCGACGCAAAATATGCGTACCGATGCGTCGTCAGACCAAAACAAAGATGGCGGCGTCATGCGACTTCAGACTAAAACAAAGATGGCGCCGTCATGCGACTTCAGACTAAAACAAAGATGGCGGCGTCATGCGACTTCAGACTAAAACAAAGATGGCGGCGCGATCTCCGCGAGTGGCTCTTCCAAGTTTCCAAAGTGTAAAGTCCCGTTTCCACCAGCGGGTCTGGGTCGGGTCGGGCCGGATCGGTCCACGTTTTTTTGCGTCTCCACAGATAAAAACTGGGACGCGTACCCTTATATCCGACCCGACCCGGCCTACTTTTTTGGCACCCTTCGGTAGGGGTACTGATCTAACCGATCCGGACCAAAGAGGCGGAGCTAACACACAGCAATACATTGATTTGTTGAAAAATCTCACTTCCCGCGTGACCAAGTGTAAAAACAAAGCCGGGGTGACTCCTTTTGTTTCTGTCATGTGTGGCGCGGTGTTTTGGTTAAACGGCGTTGCACAGCGATGATGTCACGCGATCACGGAGCAACGCTGTCCAGCGCCCCCAGAGTGGGTACAGGTTGCTGTGGGGACGCAGCGTGAAATCATCACATCCGTACCAAAACCCACCCGATCCGGCCTGGCCCGACCCAGACCCGCGGGTGGAAACGGGGCTTAAGGCAGTGAAGGCCCACACTCTTTTATCGAAGGTATAACTATATATTAGGGATGGCGAACCCGAAGCATAATGAGACATGAGACACTTCCGTGAAATGGACGCCATGTCAGGCCTGTTTGAGACGGTCAGCATGAAGCACGAGCTCCATCTGCTGGCCGTGGGTGGAACTGCAGCTGATGCTGAGCTCCATCTGCTGGCCGTGGGTGGAACTGCAGCTGATGCTGAGCTCCATCTGCTGGCCGTGGGTGGAACTGCAGCTGATGCTGAGCTCCATCTGCTGGCCGTGGGTGGAACTGCAGCTGATGCCGGAGGCTGTCTCGTCTCTGACTGAATATAATTAAAGTCAAGTTTTCAACCTCATGTTCGTGTTTCATCTGTTGGTAATAGTATTGTTATCACTTCTGGGATAAATAAAGAATTTTTAATTTCATTTCCAAGTGATTGGCACCCGTATTTAGCATTAACAGAATAAAGATGAAGATGCACTTTTTCTGGAAGCTAGACCCATGTTCAATATCATGTTCAACTCTGAATGTTTACTTATCTTCATTATCTTTTGTTGGAAAATAATATCTGTCTTAGCTTAAATCCTCCAAGTTTACATGATCATATTATTTCAATAATGACTTTTTTTATTATTATTTTCATGTAAATGAAAGAATTAAAAGCCTGTTTTTCAGTCCGCTGTGTTTTCATCATAAATTTTACATTCTGTTGGTTCATGAAAAAGTCCATGACAGGCTGCTGCTCCCACTGCCTTTTTATTCATGCTCTTTTTTACATTTTAGATATCTATATCAGCAAATTGCTGTCTGTCAATTTATGAGGAGATAATCGATAATCGAATTGAGCTAAAAAAAGTGAATCATTAGATTAATCGATGCATCGAAAAAATAATCGATAGATTAATCGTTTAAAAAATAATCGTTTAACACAGCCCTAGTCAGAAACTATGAAATGATTATGAAAACACTTTCAATAGCCTATAGTCCATCAGAAAGAAAACAATGCATGGTAGGCCATATTATTAATATATATGCAGTATATAATATATAGCCTAACTGATTAGAACAGATACAGAAATGACCAAAATGTGACAAAAACTAAGCATTTTCATCAGAAAGACTCAGACTCAGGTAGCTGCCAAAACCAACACTGGTACAAGCACAGCACTTCGGGAACAGGTTTTCGGTGAGAGTGCATCTACACTAACCCTAACCCGGGGCAACAGGGGAAACCAACAGAGAGAAACAGCTCGACACAAGACCAGATGGTTGGCAGGTTGATCAACAGTGCTAAACTGCCCTCGAGCAAGACTCTGAACCCCAAACTGGCCCATGTGCCTCCACAATTAGCGATAGCCAGGGGGTACATGCTACAATAAACTGTAGGAATGTGTGAAAACAAGGTTTTAGTTCATGTGAATCATTTAATATGGGTCACACAACAATTACATGTCATGGGAGCAGCAAGAACAAAGGGTGGTAAAATGCACTTGAGGCATTCTGGATTTTTTGATGTGCTTTGTGACTTTTACCTGACCTGCAGCTCGGGGATGTCCTGATTTACAGATTAAGCTCCAAGTTTTTCCTCCTGCTTAACAAAACACACATTCAGCAAAATTCAGCTTCTCTCTGTTTTACAGCAGAAGCAGCGAGGCAGGACTAAAACAGGGGAAAAAACCTTACTAAATCTTTTTTTAGTTGATACAAAATATATTTCAACTTTTAATTAAAACATCCATGCAGTAAGAAATTGTTTCATTTGCATCTATTCCTGGAAATGTCTAAAATTGAGTAATTCCTGTAAATCCTGAGCAGAAATGGCATAACAGACTGCACGCTGTTCACGTGTGATCCGCCTCACAGCCCACACGCTTTATGTTAAATGTTCCCTTCATATCTGAGCAGTCAAAGCTGAAAAGTTCCTGTCACTCTGTTGTGTCTGGTGTTGCTGCCCACTCCACTCTGCATGTTGCCGGTTCTTTCTTTTCAGCATCCCACCAACCGAGCATCAGCCTGTAGATTCTGAGAGCAAAAACTCACTCATCAGTTCACGTCACATGGAAATAAAAAAGAAAATTTCAGGTTCATCCAGCTCAAGATCCAGAAAACCAAATACAACCTCAGATGAATGGGAAGGCAATCACCATTCCGACATGGGTCCCCAACTGTCAAAATGGCAACATTTAAATTTCTGCCAAACATCTCATCATTCCAACAATTTTTTCATCCTTTGGTCTGAATGACTATTTAAAAAAAAAAAAAAAAACATCCCACCATTCAGGCAATTCCTTTAAAATTCAATTCAACCCCTGGCATTCAAATTTTTACGTGCTTTTTTAACAGATGGACTCGCAAACCAACTTGATAATCTCTATCAATATCTCCTGAAACAGGAAATAAGATGCCTACAGTACTCGTATTAATGTAACCCGGCTGGTCTGAAACATGTCAGATTCATGTCTGAATCTCAGGGATCACTAGCTGCGTTTACATGGACCCAAATATACAGATTGCTTTCGGTTTAAAACTTCCCCGTGGGGTTTCTATCTGTCCATTGGAATGCAGGTAACCCTCCACTACACACCTAGAAGTAGAGACGGCACGAATGAAACTTCGGAGTTGACGAAGCTAATTATCTATCTGTTTGTTAGCATGGGGGAACAAACTTTTTTCGCTCCCCTCACGGGGCGACCACCTTGGGCACTCCGGACAAAGGCCCGAAAACTCCGTGCCACCCTCCTTCTAGACATACAGCTAACAAAAACCAAGTTTTAACGTCAGACATTCAATATATGGGCCAAATTCCCCGCACCCCCCAGGCAATTCCTTTAAAATCCCCAAACCGAACAGGGTGTCATGTAAACGCTGAATCGTAGAGTTGTGAGGTTGCGCTCTTACAGCGCATGCTTTTACAATACGTCAACGTGCAACGAGTAACGTTTCCTCACTTTGACAGATGGCTGTGAACAGCGTAATTCCCTGTAATTCCCATCAGAACTGATTTCAGAAGCTAAAACTTTATTCTGGAAATTAAAGGAATAGTACACCCACAGAATGATGTAACTTTATTTTCCACTTACCCCATCAAATGCAGCCGGTGATCAGGAAGGCTTCTCGTTTCCCCCCAACTTTCATATAATGGAGTTCACAGGGGTCCGAGCCAAAAAGGTCCATAAAAGTCCACAAAAACGTGTCAATATTCCTCCATACTGCTCATCCAATGTAATCCAAGTGTCCTGAGTGGGTAGCGTCCAGAATTTACTGGAAATGACATCATTTGGTATATTTTTAGAGCCTAAACAGTACTACATCAGTACTACATCAGTACTACATCAGTACTACATCGCATCTCCTGCAAGAACGCCGATGCGCGTTCACGAAACTACGGAAGCCGCAGCAGACGAGATCACGCGTTCTCTTTTTCCTTCTTTCTTTGTTTTAAATCAACATCAACCCCTCTTGGACCCTCTTGTGTTTGTCCCGGTTTTTCTGCAGCTCTGTCGCTCTTAGCACAATGTAAACAGAGAATTTCTTCTTCTACGCTTGTATTATCGGCAGAGTAGGCTCTGAACGCCGAGGCTTGAACTATTCCTTTAACCAGAACACAAAGAAATCAGCAGCGCGCTCGCTCTCGGCATAATTTAAAAAGCAATAGGAGACGATTGAAGCCCACAGTTCTGTTATTATATCTAAATCTTGTTGCTTTTTTCTTTTCTTTACATTTTAGATCAGTAATCTAACTACTTGCCATCATCGTATCCGTCTGGCATCCTCTTGTCTGTCTGTAGGCAAGCCCACTGCAGTTTCATATTTGGAGGGAAAACTGAATTTAAATTCTTGGCATTTTACCAAAATGTGTTGTGGCAGCAAATATTTATTCATTTGCAGAAGCAAAACGTCTGATCAGGGACTCTTCATCACCGTTTGCAGTTCAGCACCGGACAGCGCAGAGTCAGTGACACACGCCGACACACGTTTCCTTACAAGGAGAGCCTTGTCGGAATGGTGGGACATTTGTGTGTCGGAATAGCGGGATTTCGGAATGGTAGCATGTCGAAATGACAGTATGGCGGAATGGCGGGGTGTCGGAATGCCATGCATGTGACCCTCAGATGAATGAGATGATAAAAATGTTGCATTGATTTACGGCACTCTGTCTAATCTAAGTTATCCTTACTGCGTCCATTCTTCCTTCTATCCATCCATCTTCTACTTGTTATCTAAGCAGGGAAGCCCAGATTTCCTTTTCCTCTGCCTCTTTTCCAGCTTGTCCAAGGAGTCCAACCCCCCATGGCATGTCCTAGGTCTTCCCCAGGGCCTTCCTTTAGGATATGCCCAGGACACCTGACAGGTGCCTGAGCCAACTCATCTGGCTCATCTCCAGAGGAGCAGCAGCTCTTCTTTGAGTCCCTTCCAGATAATAATGAATTAGATTGACATATTGCTCTATAAGGTGCCCAAAGCCAGTAAATCCATCACTGATTCAAACTACATCCATACTTTGTTATGGTGTACTATTTTTAGCGTTTTCTACATCAAAAACACACTTGATGCCCAAAGTTGGGTGCTGGTTCACGTTGAAAGGCCACATCCAGCATCAACAATGCTCTAGACCAGCCTCTCTCAAACTGTTTTCAGTCAAGGCACCTTTCAAAAGTGCATAAAATCTCAAGGCACCCCAGAGTAAAATGTGATTAAAAACACTGCATGGCCTAAACGTAAATGCAAATGTGCTGTTCATTTAGACAGAACAGTAATGAACAGAGCACAATAAAACTGTAAATAATGACAATAGTAACTTTAGAGCAACTTTATAGAGCCTTTAAAGACAAAGGTTTACAAAATGCTTCACAAAACAAGAAATCAGAGACACAAATGCCAGAAAACCGTAAGAGGTGGACTGCTGAAATGATAACAGCTACAGGCCGATCTGGTGGACGAAGGCCAGTATGAAGTCGCAGGCTGAGGCTCCATTTCACAGCCAATCATGTCCGGTTCTGGTGGAGCTTTTCTTTTTAAAAACGATCCAGGATGCTGTTGCTTGTTTCGTGCTCTTTGTGAAATCAAATGTGTTTTCACGGATAAATTAGGCTAGAAATTAGGTCAGGCTGACCTCGGTGGGGAAGTAATGACACGTTACTGACGGTGGGTGCAGATATTGGGATGGGGACAGATATTTATGGTTAATTTTACATATTTATCAAAAATGAATTTACAATTTTATAAATCCATTCATATGTAAAAAAAAAAAAAGAAAAATAATATATTCATGTATTCAAATACATGAAATGTCAGATCTTTTAAAATTAAATGTCGGATTTTTGGGGCGGCACCCACTTTGAGAAAAGCTGCTCTAGACGCCCGAGACGCGCATCAGAGCAAAGTGATACATCGTGATTCTGAGTCGCTGTAATTGGTTGATGCCCCGCATCACGCTGCAAAAGTTCAGATTTTCCGACTCCACCGTCCACTGCCTTGGACATGCGTTGCATGCGTCGCATGCTCAAAATCTTAAAATGCACCGCACCAGATGGGGCGGCTAGAAGGCTCGACACTCGTGACGCCCCTGACGCATTCGGTCTGAACATACCATAACAGAGACATGGCAGCTAATCCACGGCAATGGCCTCTCCAGCCATCAGCACCAAACTTTCATACGTAAGGGATGATGTCTGGAACGCAGGTCATTATCGGGAAATACCGACCGACAGGACGAATGCAGACCCCAACGCGAAGATACATTATCCCGCTTATTATACGGCTACTTGCAAAAAATAAAATTCAGTCTTCTATTTTTGCGAGGGTCAAATAACTTTCTGATGTTTTACACTGAGATTAAAATAGTTCCCCACAGTCGAGGCCATGTCGGGGAACTTGTTGCTTAGCAACAGTTTTTAGTTGAGCCATGGCGGCTGGAATTTGTGCTAGCACCGGCTATTCCTGTGTGTTGAACTGGACATTTCCTCCTCTGCTGTTTTGATGTTTTATGCTAAGAATAAAATGGTTCCCCACGGTCACATGGCACATGTTGCTTGGCAACGTTTGTTAGTTGAGCCATGGCGGCTGGAATGTGGCCTAGCACCGGCTAATTCTGTAGGTTGAACTGGACATTTCCTCCTCTGCTGTTAGCTGTATGCGTCTTACCATTGGTCTTTTTGTTTTTTTCATTTTGGGGATGGTGAACTCCTTAAACTCAGCCTGGACCCAGAGCTCAAAATCTCCACACTCACCGAACACGTTCAAATTAATTGGGAAGTCATCCATTTTTGGTCACGAGGTGTCGCTACGTGCTCGCTCGCTGTAGTGACCGGACTGCGTGCGATGCGGAGGGATATTAGAATCACCGCAAGACCACAGGTTAATATAATAAAAAGAAAAAATCCGTTCCCATTGACAGCAGTCATATTGTTCCAGTGGTCATTATACTAAAATAACGACGGCTGGAACGTTGGGAAAACCCGTTCAAGTCAACGGAGCATTCAACAGCATTCTAAAGAGCCGTATAATAAACATTAATACAGCAGGGATGGTGACACAAGAGGCAAGGAGGCTGAAGTGCCTGGCCAAAGGACGTAACAGATTGATGAGGACAGAATCAGATTTAACCTTTCAACTTTCCTGGTAGTGGATGGCCATCTCATTCCATCTGTAAAAGGCCTTTATGCTGGACGCAGAAGACGCATCCCAGACTGACTAACCGTTTCATTCGTCTCATCGGTTATGTGCATAATTTGGTGCATTTTTTTGGAGGTCTTGTGGGTCCATCACTCAACACAGCAGACAGAGCGACACTGCCGGAAACTATGGGGTCAGCGTTGAGCTGTAAAGCCGACATGCGGCAAACAAATGGCGGAAACATAAGAGGGAAAACGGTAGGGAAAAAGAAGGGGAAGGAGGAGGAGAAGATAACTGTATGGTTGTTGCTTTAGAACAAAGCCTGTGTGAGTGTGTCGGGCGTGTTGGGTGGTTGAAAACTTCATAGCAGTGCATTATCACCACTAACTGGAGTTTGAAACTGACTTCAGGTCGCGAAGTGAACTCTGAACTCAGCACTGCCGACTAGGGGATGAACTGGCTCAAAATCATGGTGACGTAAAATGCATTGAAGTACGAAGGTAATGTTTGAAGCGGACGTTATTTTCATAAGCTTTATGGAGAACCCAAACAAGCAGAGGACACTCATTTTGGACACTTTGTTCTTTTGGTCACTACCTACTGTACAGCTCGTGATCAAGGGTAGACCAATAACTTCACCATGACAGGCCAGTGCGGAGCCCTTACTGCATCCATGGGAAATAAGAAAGTAGGTAGCAGCTTGGTGCTACCCATAAAATGCCCTTGATTTATCATCAATGTGAGCACTCTTATGAAAGCAGAGGTTTTAAAAGTTTGCTGGTCTGGAGGATTCAGGTGCCTAGGAGGAAAAAAAAATCAGCAATGAACTAATGATCTAAGAGAAATAATTGTTTTGCCCATTGATCTAGGAATGATTATAAAGCCTTAGAATAGGAAATCGATCCATCAAGTAACTCTGTAAAGGAATATGAATGTCATTTAACCCAGACCAAAATGGAAAGGGTTGGTCTGGTTAGGTAACAGTTTATTATATTCCATTTTAATTCAATTTTTCGATAGTCCCAGTTAACAATAACATTTATCTCAAGGCACTTTAATAATACCATACAACTCGGTCAAATTATAGGCGAATAAAATCTAATTGGATTAGAATTTGATTGCATAATTGGATTTAATTAGCTTATAATTGGACTAATTTGCATGGCATTTTTAAAACTGCCTTGAGATACCTTTTGTTAAGTCCAATTTACTATTTCTGGGTGCCAATGCCAAAGGCATTAAGGCCCACTGATTACTGTTGCTCATAATTATTTTACTCACTACTAAACTTAAATTTACTACCCAAATTCGTGTGCATAAGTTGTTGCATACAGAACTGGAAAAAAAAGGATTAAAACATGCAGGTGTGTTGTGACTTTTGGTAACAGTTTGTGTTTACAAAAATTGCTTAAAAAGTTCTATAGAAATATATGATTTTATTGAATGGCATGAAAAAAAAAAATCAACCTTATAACTTCACTATAAAGTGCAATGGTGTTATGTAACTTAAAGCCCTGAAAAAGATTTTTCTCCTTTAAAATTTCTTCACACAAGCTCAGATACAGATTATACATCAAAATGTCAGTATCTTTGTGTCTGCTTGCACCCACTGTGAACATAGTTGGAAAAAGCCTCATGGTTTTCTAGAAAATTGCTTCAGAGTGCAGAGGGTCTCCCCTCCAATTTTCACCTCAGATTTGTCTTTTCAGAAGGCGAGGGGTCCTTTCAGCCTGCCGCAAAAATTACACAGTAGACGGTACAAAAAATTACATTAGCGTGTTCAAGATAAAATTTCTGCTGCTCACGATTCGTGGCAGAGCTTGACTTTTCACATGGATGGCCAGAAGGTGTTCTACTCTCTACTCTACTCAAATGGAACAAAAACATCTTTACATTAATCTGGATGATCAATTGGAAATATTTGCAACAAGTTCAAAAAGTCCATATGGTAGAAAGGAAAATAGTGGTTTACCAGTTGGTCTGTTTTTACAGTATATGGCATTTGATCTGGTAACAGCTTCTCCTCCCAGCAGCTCTGGTCTACTGTCTGGAGGTCATACTGGACTCTTGTGTCTGACCAGAACAGGCGCATTCGGACAGAGAGGTTCTGGGATCAGTTCCTAGAACTCCCCGTCTGGAGTTTTGTTATCAGAACAACCTTCCTTATCGGTTTGCATCCGCACATGAAGGAGGACCTTGATAGGAACCACGTTTGACGCAATCGTCTGTGACGGGACAAATTTATGCCCCAGATGATCCGATACAAAACTGAGGTGTCCCAAATCTTTTATTCAAAGCTATTATGAAGCTAGCTTACCAGCTTTCCATCATCACGGCCATTTGTATCACGAAATGGAACAGCCCCCCGTTGGAAGGCTGCCCTACGAACGTCTTGTTTACCTTTCGTTAAAGCGTGCCCGGACTAAATTGTCTGGGCGGCAGCCGCAGTTTCTACTGCCACACTTTGCAGTTTTATTTGGGTCATTAAATCAGTATAAAATAATTGCTGTTGAACATTTCAGAATGGTTCTGGATTCGGGACGTGTACCATTGTGATGGATTTAATAATGAATTGGTACACTCCTGTTGTAATAGTTCTTGTTATTATGATCTCTGTAAACAGGTAAACAGCTGCAGGACTTTTTATAGGAGTCATTACCCAGAAATCCCACTTTTTCCACATTAAAACATGTGTACTGGAACATGACCTCAGTTATAACGTGCCAGAAACTCCGGAAAGTGAAAGTGACTTCGTCTTTGAGTGCGGGCGCTCTCTTCTCACCAGAATCGGCCACAAGCACGCGCTCTCCACAGTACGCCGTTTGGATTTCTTTCTCCGGATGACGTGAACTAGAGAGACTGCTAGCTGCTAAGCTAGCCTCTTTAGCGCCTCCTAAAAGCAGCTGATTACCTGCTGTGGAGTCGTTATGATCAGCTGTTATGACGTGAACTAGAGAGGCCGCTAGCGAGCTGCTAAGCTAGCGTCTTTAGCACCACCTGAAGGCAGCTGATTACCTGCCACAGAGTAGACCAGCTTTGTCAGAAAGGACGCCGGTGACAAGGAGGAGGAGGAGGAGGAGGGGGGAGATTGCCATGCTGAGCTGCCTCGGCAGAAATTCAGCAGTTTTCAGTGTAACAGGAGGGACAGCTTTACCAGGGACCAGTGGATTATATTTATCAGTGAGGATGTGCAGTCGGTAAGTGTTGCTGCTGTGTAACTTATTATCTTTTATGTCAGAGACCAGTAAATGATGGTAGACGAATGGACAAGCTGCTAATGTAGCTACAGAAGCTAACACTGTTTGGTTAACTTCACGTCAGACGTCCGCTCCTTATATTCATCAGAGTCCAGCCCTTTTACTCCGGATCCTCTTCATCAACCGCACCGTTACGTTTTCATCACGTTTTTTTCTGCTGGGACATCATTTCCTTCACCTGCTCTGTCCTGATAAAACTTTGTTTTTGGCTTTGGCGTTTGCCTCGTGAACGTGCTTACAGACAGGTCTAACTCTCGTACGTATTCTCGCGACAAACAAAAGTTGGGGATAAAAAGAGGTTAAAATGAGCTCATTAAATTTTCGTCCCACCCAACTAGAATTAAAAATTCATTTGAAGATAATTTAAGAAGGACTGTGTATGTAAAACAGCAGCTTATGACACCTTTAGATATGGTGGGGCGGAAGAAGGGGAGATCACGCAAGGGGCAGGGACGGGGCTTGCCAGTTCTACCAATCACCAAACATCTCCGTATTTCAGTTCCTATGGAACCCCAAAAGATCCGGTCTCGGGGGAAGGAGTTAGAAAGGCCGAGGTCCCTAGTTCCTTTGTGTCCGAATGTGCAAAAAAGTTCTAGGAACTCCAAAAGGTTCCTACAGTCCGAGAGCACCCAGAGCTGGCTAGCTGCTTTGGTGCACTAGGTGAGATTGATACAAATTATAGATTTCATATAGTGATTGTTTGTGTGTGTGTTGTAACACCCCACAATCAATTGAAGGTGATGGACCCGTTACACAGCTGTTTTTTTTTTTTTTTTTATTATAACTGACAGATTCCAGCGTTTGATCAATGCTGCTACCTGGCTAAAATTAAGAAATGTTATATTTTTTGTGTTTTATGTGGCAGTTAAAAAAAAAAAAAAAGCTGCCTAGTTTAGGAAGCTATAGTTTAAATTATCTCTGATTAATCTCTATTTGAGGCCCGTGGAAAATAAAAGCTCCCTCTTACAGGAAGACATCTTGAAAAGAAACGGACGCAGTAAAGGGAGTCTTGTGCCCTTGAGGAAAAGGAAACATGGATGGTCTCATTTTTAGATTTCTTAAAGCATTATGCATTTCTGTATGCATCTCTGGCTTATTATGCAAACAAAGGGGGGGGGCTTTCCGTCAAAGCATGTCATGGGATCAGCTCCTCGACCTAATGTATGTTCATCAGACAGCAGAGATCTTATTTCCCTACAGTATCCAACGCTACGTCCCGCCAGGCGGCTATGATAAAAAAGCTTGTTAATTCAGCAGACTGTGAAGGTTTGTGTTCTCTGACTAACCAAAAGATCTGATTTAAGTACAGACATTCTTTATTGATTTTGAAGGGGAAAAAAAAGCGACACGACTGAATGCTCTTAATCCGTTGCTCTGACTGCAAGTTAAGCTGCTAGCTAAGCTAGCCGCTATCACCATTAGCATTCCCCTCTTCCTGCCTCTGTGACAATGTGAAAGACCTCACATCCCTTTATCCTATTTTCCAATTTGAACACACAAAAATCCTGCATTTGACTCTGTTTGTCTTTTTCCTATCAGAAATGTGTGCAGAGGAATCTGTTTTTATTTTAAGCCTGTCAGAGAAATTCCTCTCTCTGGTGACGGATGATGCGGTTTATCTTATCTGAAGAACATGATGAAACAGGATATGAGATGAGCAGTAAATAAGCATAAATTTAAACCATCGTCAGCCAAATGTGGCGTCTAATCACCCTTCAGTTGCATCTTTACACTTTAACAGTTTCTATCAGATAATCATGATTGTTATGAAGTAGATATTTACTTTTAATTTAATATGTAGTATAACTTTTCTTTGTTATGCTTGTTCAGAAATGGCTGGTGCTGAGGCACAAGCAGGGATTAAAATGGGTTGAGGCTGTCTGGGGCTCCGAGCACTGAAAGGAGCTGTATCGTGCTTTTCAAACACTACAGGCACATATACTGTATGTTCCACTCATCACTATAGAAACTAAACATCAGTTTTACGTCTAAATTCCAACAGAACATGGTCTTCTGCTAGAATAAGGTGGAGTGTCCTCTCCGGGTTGGGGGTGAGGTTCTGCCCCAGGTGAAGGAGTTCAAGTATCTCGGGGTCTTTTTCAGTGAGGGAGGAACAGAACGAGAGATCGACAGGCAGATCGGTGCGACATCTGCAGTAACGTGGACTCTGCATCCGTCTGTCATGGTGAAGAAGGAGCCGAGCCAGAAGCCGAAAAATTCCATTTATCGGTTGATCTACGTTCCTACCCTCACTGGCCATGAGCTGTGGGTCGTGACCGAAAGAACGAGATCGCTGGTACAAGCGGCCGAAATGAGTTTCCTCCGCAGGGGGGCCGGGCTCTCCCTTACAGTGTGTTCAGACCAATCTTGGCGCAGCGCAGTACATCGCGCCGCGCGCCGACGCGGCCCCTCGCGCCCGCGGCGCCGCGCGGTATGTCACGTTCCGTCAAGGGCGCAGCGCCGGAGTTGACCTGCGCCGGGCGCCCCAGCGACACCCCCTCCAAAACCCCCAGGAAACCCCTACCCAGATCTTTCCCCTCTTTTTTCTCGTGGTTTTTTGATCCCCTCTCTCCTGATGTGTTGCCCCCGCCCGGATTGTTCTTCCTCCCCCGGCCGGCTGTTTTTTTGCGCCGGCCCAGACCACTCAGCGGTGCCTCCCCCCCCCCCCCCTCAATATTATAATTATTTCCTCCCACCCCCTTTTTTTTTTTTGGGCCCCACCCAGAGATGTTTCCCCCCTTCCCTCCCCCTTTTTTTTTTTCTTTTTCCCCCCCCCTTCCCCCCCTCCCCCCTCCTTTGCCAAGAGACGGTAAAAGGGAAAAGAGAAAGCAGAGGCTCCTTCCCCGCCCCGCCGCCCTCCCTGCTTTGACATCTCTCCCCCCCCCTCAGAGTCAGAGGCCAGGGGGAAAAGGCCTCCGGCTTTTTATTACCCCCCCTCCCACTTTTGGCGTCGGGCCGCTTTTTGACCCCAAATCACCTTGTCTAACACCTTAGAGATAGGGGGAGGAGCTCAGTCATCCAGGAGGGGCTCAAAGAGCCGCTGCTCCTCCGCATCCAGAGGAGCCAGATGAGGAGGCTCGGGCATCTGGTCAGGATGTTAACTGGACGCCTCCCTGGTGAGGTGTTCCAGGCACGTCCCACCGGGGCCGGACCCCAGGGAAGACACGCTGGAGGGACTACGTTTCTCAGTTGGTCTGCGAACGCCTCAGGATCTCCTGAATGTGACCAGGGAGAGGGAAGTCTGGGATTCCCTGTTTGGGCAGCTGCCCCTGCAACACAACTCCAGATAAGCCAAAAGAAAATGCAAGAAAGGATCATTTGCAACGCAGAAGTAAAGTGGCTGACTGCAGTGAACCAGCGAAGTGCTAACCATGTTTGTACGCCCATTTCATGACGTCACCCAGGAATAGTCACAGATTCTGAAGGGTCACAGATTTCTGTCCAACATCGGCTTTGTAGTGCACGTGTATGTAAACACTAATGGATGCTCGGACTCCGATCGACAGAATAAAATGGACGACCCTGTTATGGAGCAGTGTGCAACTGACCCAGTCTGATATGGAGTTTTGTGAAATATGTGAAAAAGTTCAGACATCAGAATGACAGTATGTTGGAAAATGTGCTGGAAATGAAAAGAAAGAATGTCTGATATAACAATTCAAAATATTGCTATGAAATACGACTCTGTGTGAGGCGTTCTTACTGTACTGCCACTAAATTTAGGCGTAGTTTATGTTAAATAATACTGTTTGCAGTATTCCAATGCGCAGCTGAAAATATTTCTAAACTGCACTTTTTTTTTACTACAATAATTGCATCTAAAATTATGTGTACTTTTAAAATAACTCCAGCTCCACTGCTGGTGGCCGCACCTGAACCGCTCTGTCAAATCACTGCTCACTCTACACCATTTGAGTCGAAACGGCTGTAAAATGGAGTTCTAAAAAAATCTGGTCCACCAAACGTATTTGTGTGCAGTTATCCAATTTTGAAAAGGAGCAGAGCAAATCTGTGAGGGCACCAAACCAAACAAGATAATGGTCTTAAGCTGAAGCTCAGGACATCTGTGCAAGCGATACTCTCTGTGGAGACAGTTTTGAATGCAAGTGGAAATATCTGAATATGAGGGGAAAGCAAACAAAAGGGGAAAGAGGAAAGGATTAGAAAATCTCAAGCTGAAACAAAAATGTGGATCAAATCGAAAAGACTTGGATGTTAAATGACAAAAAGAACCACTGAGTGTTCTCATTGTGCCGTCAGTGTTGTATGGATCCTATTTATGGATACGAATGCTCATTCTTTATTACAATAAACGTCACACTGTCTTAAAGGGGAAGTTCAGGATTTTTGATATAGGGACTCATTTACAAGTGAGCCAGGGTCCTACTTATCACTGAAGACAGTTTCAACATATTTCATCCCATTATTCTAGTTCCAGGAGGTTACGGATGCTAATGCTAGTGAGAGTAAATAGGAATCTGCTAGCCGGTCATTAAAACCAATCTTATCCACTCCACAGAACATATACGGGGAAATCAGCAAGCCTGTCTGTGTTAAACAAGTATAATTAGCCTTTTATGACAAGTTTTCATTACATATTGAGGAACTAGTTTCTAACCAGCTGCGGAATGATGTACTTTGCTTCCAGGTGGTAGTATTACTACCTTTGTCAGCGTATTCTGGTTCATAGAGACATGCTGACAGTTTAATGAAAAAAGTTTTAAATTGTCTTCAAAATACGACATATCCTCATGCCTTTGAGATGTGGCTGTAGTTTTGTGTAATTAAATTCCTTCATGCACGTAACAGCAGATGACATCACTGCGCTGCCAAATACAGGAAGTAAAACTTTTGTAAAGTGTCTCAGCAGCAACAATCAAAATGCAACGAAATGCGGTTAGTTTTATTTGCAACAATATTCTGTTAACGCAGCATTTACACAGATAGTCTGAAGTTAGAAATGATCTGCCTCAGATGTTCTGTGGAGTGGTTAAGATTGTTTTTAATGACAGGCTAGCAGATTCCTATTGACACACGCTAGCATTAGCATTAGCGACCTCCTTGAACTAGAATAACAGATGTAAATATGTTGAAACTGTCTCCAGTGATAAGTTGGATCCTGGCTCACTCGAAAATGAGGCCCTATGTCAAAAATCCTGAACTTCCCCTTTAAGTTCATGTGTAAAAACAGAAAAAGGGTATCTTTCAGCATTCAAGACAGAAAGATGAATTTACATGCAACAGTGTCACCCATAATTCAGCAGCTTAGGGTATTGATGTGTATATTGTGAGTTAGGATCTCAAACATCTGACACACACTAACTTACAGAAGTTAAGTAAAGCAAACAATCCCCAGGCATGAATCATTACTAGAACTTTGAACATTTAGATTACTAACATACTGTAAGTTCACTTGCCCAAGGCTACATCCCAGTTGGACTGCCTCTACAAGCAACGAGTTGCAAAATAACTCAGACACAGCTCAATAACACAGACGGAGGAGAGCAAGCTATGTGAAGAGAAACTGCTGATTGATCGAACAAGCACAGTTCTGCAAACAGCACACCAGTTCTCTACAGCACTGTTTCTAAAACGGGGGTATGCGTACCCCTGGGGGTACTTCTAGGCATTCCAGGGGGTACATTAAATTTTTGAATGTCTATATATGTTTCTTTAAATAAATGAAAAAATATCCTCCAATAAAATTGATCTAAAAGATTTCAGTAAGGAAGTTTCACTTAGTTTCATTAAAAACATGTCTTCCACATACCAACATGGTTTGACCAAAGACTGTAAAAAAAAAAAGGATGTCGTGTCTGGTCATGTCTGAGGAGGGGAAAATGAAGCCAGTTGGGCTTTTCCCACCGTCGCCATCTTGCTATGTCACGTGTGTCGTCACTTCCGGAAAATACTAAAATGAGCAAAAGGGTAAGGCCGCTCCGAGTTGCAGGGTAAATCAGCTAATGCTAACTGAGCTAATCCGAAGTGAACAGGAATGAATGAAGATAGGTGGTTAAAGGTAAGGTACGCTCAAACTTGCTGTTAACCAGCTAAATACCACCATTGCAACTCTGCTGCAGACTGAGGCCTTCCTGGGAACAAGCAGGGAGCTAACTATTCCCCTCCATGGCTAAAATTGGCACCCAGTCTGCCACCTGTCAATCAAAAGGACCCCCTCTTTCTTCATCCGCTAGGGTCTGGCTCAGAAACATCAGCAAATCTGAGACTCCCATGTTAAAAAGGTAAACTTCACAGCAGTAATAAACATGTTTACAGCCTGGTTCAAAAATCATTAAGTTTAATAGGTCAACTTTATTTCACATTAAGTGTGAGGGGTGAATTTTTTCTTTTTTATTACTCATGTGTTTAGATGTTATTTAATCTTGAAATAACACATAATTAGGGGTGTGTCCTTTTGATTGTGGCTTCTGGTTGGCTCCGTGTTTGCTCTCAGTAAGGCCTCAGTCTGTAAAATAGTAGCACTTATGGGGCTTTTTTGCCAGCTAATAGCCAGTTGCATATAATAATATAAAATTATACACACACATATATATATATATATATATATTTTTTATATATATATATATATATACATACACATACATACATACATACATACATACACACACATATATTTTTTATATATATATATATATATATATATATATATATAAATATAATAGCATGCCTCACCTACCTCACACTGATTAGAGAGCTAATGTTTGTTAGCTTTTGTTAGTTTCGAGTTAGCTCAGTTAGCATTTAGCCCAGAGTAATTTGGCTGTCAATCATTTTTTCCAAGGCCGCTTTGCCCGTTTTGGGATTTTCCAGGATGGGAACACTAAACTGGCTTCACTTTTAGCTCTTCAAAAACCAGTGTGTGACGTGAGCAGCAGGTTTGTCCTGCTTTTAAATGGCCTATGAGTCAGATTCTAATTTTAATCCCTGCAGATTTCTCCTTCCACCTCTTGACATTTTCCAAGAGGTCAAGGAAAATAGCAGAAAAAAGTCAATAAAATCTTTATTTTTAAAGTGCAGTGGGCAGATAAGTTTAACATTTGGTTATGAAGCGAGAAGGAGCTCATTGTCATATAATTTTAGAGACTGAACCCACAATTTGTGCATAGAAACTATGAAGTCCTCCGAACAAGCCAGGAATACAGAATGACATTTGATAAAACTGACATGTAATGTCAACTTTGCATTCGCTTTACAGCCTATAATCTGAAGCACTTACAGGCTTTTTCTATTGTTTTGTCTGACAGCCCTACTGGGTGCTGCAATAATGAACAAGTGCAGGAGGCGTGAATCATAAAACACACAGAGGGAGAGTGAAATCTTTTATAACGATACCATTATGGTGCTGATTAAAACTGATATCAATTCATCTTGTCCTTTTTAAAAATCTAACAGCAGAGCACTTTATAGACCAAAAACACAACTTCTAGAAACAGACATAAGCTACAACCTCTAAAACAGAAACAGAAACAGATGAAAGGTGGCCTTGATTTGGTTTGCCTTTATCACGAGTGGAATCAAGCTCTTTACAAGAACTTAGACAATTCATACGATGAGTTTTCAGTATATTTAATTTATCTGTCCCTCACATTTAATTGAAAATAGATTAAATCACTTTTTGTCTTCCAACCTCTTTAAAAAATCCATGCACTGTTTGTAGAATTTACATATGTAAAATCATTTACACAGAAGCTTAAAGGATAACTTTTCAACCTGGACCTTATTTATAGGAGTTTATACGTGCATTTACTCACAGGTAAAATTTCTGTATCACTTTGACTCTTTAAGAAGATATTACATAAGTCGCCCTTCAGCGTACATTTATATAATGGCAGACGGGGCAGCCTCTCTATCAGACATTATCTGCTGCAAAACTCCATCAATGACCGAATGAAGGAGTACTATTGTCCTGTGAGTTCAGTGTTTTGCAAATTGTGGTATTTTTCTGTTGTTGTCGGGGCAGCGAGCTGCTCTTCTCAGCTGCACTACGGAAGCGCGCTTCATGAACACGCAGTCCCGAAAAGTGTGTAGAACACCCCGATAACTATCGGAAAGCTAAATCTGGACTCATGGGACAAAAGTACTCATTCGTCCGTTCATTAAAGTATTGGCGATAATCAAGGAATTTTGCTGCAGATAATGTCTTAGAGGCTGCCCCCCCCCCCCGTCTCCGCCACCATACTGGATGTATACTGAAGGGCGACTCAACGGAATATCTTCTGAAAGAGTCAAAGTGATGCAGAAATTTTACTAGTGAGTAAATGCAAGAAAAAAATCCTAAGGTCCTGGTTGAAAAATAAAAAAGAAAGTTATCTTTTACCCTTTCCCTTTTCCTCCTCCCTCCCCCCTTAACCCCCCCTCATCTTCTTCGGCCCCCCCCCGCCTGGGTTTTTTTTGTTTTTCCTCCTTAGGGCCCCTCTCGGGCTCATTCAGCGTCCCCCCCCTTTATCTATTTTTTTTTAACATATTTTAATACAAAATATTATAAATCCTGGGTGATGCAAGGATATAAAAAACAAATATCACCTCTGTAATTTCTGCACAAAATAAAATCACGATTCTGGCTGGTCATTCCTATGATACAGCAGTCCTGTACAACCTTTTTTTTTTTGATGGTGTTATGCTTAATTTGGCATGACAGGGGTCATCAATCTAAGTCTGATCTGGTCAGTCCACTTTATCAAAATAAAAATCTGAAAATGCATTTAACCGTCTGATGGCTCGTGTGTCAGTAGCTGGCTCAAGGATAAAGCTGGAAGGTTGAGACAGATAAATGTCCTGCACTAATTCTGAGATCCCCAGTCAACCATTAAGCGTGCAGTATTTCTGCCTTTATCATCTTCATATTACTCAGTGTGCAAAGGCAGTTATAGTAAATGCAGTCCCATCACAAAGAAGCTGCTTATGATCTTTACCATTTTCTTCTCTGACACAGGGGCGTTTCCTGGACCAAAGAAGATGAGGGGCTGAGCCCATACCCTTGTGGAGGAATTAGGGGTGCATGATAATTATTGGGCCGAAAAAAGGAAATTATTACATATTACACTTTAACAACTGAACAGCCACGACATGGAGGTGAACAAAACCATCAACAAATATAATAAAGCTGTTCGTATCTATATTTGAACTAAAGCAGCAACTAGAAACAAAACATCCAACACTCATCAGAAAGCCGGAGGAAATTTTTAACAAGCAAATAATTTTTTAAAAAAAGTAAGAAAATGAGCCACAGATGCAGAAAATGTCCAACTCTAGCAGATCTTAAAAATGGTCTAGAAAAATTCCCTTAATTAAAATGTTCTGTATTCTGTTTTTGAATATCTAAATAAAAATAAATGTATTTATAGTTCATTTAGGAGCATCTCCTTGTTCTTACTGAAATTCGGGACCTTGTCGACTACACACCTGGATTTAATGCAGATGTGTATAACAGAACAGGACAAGGCTAATGGTTTAGCTAACAGTAGCTAGCATAACCTTCCACTATTATGTGCTGCCATGAATGAGCTGTCTAATGTTCACATAGTTTCAAAGACAGGGAATAACTTGTTTACCTGTCTCACGTGTTTAGTCCTGTTTCCCACTGCAGCCACCACAACTGAAAAAAATAAATAAATGAATAAAAAAAATCGTCTGTCCATTTTCTGTCGGGATGCTCGAAATAATACCCGAGTTCAGATAAAACACTGCGGCGTCTGCTAACGGAGGAATCACTGCTTCCATACAACTCCTGTGATTGGTCATACCAACATGCCTGCGTTGCATTCACTGAAGCCAGGAAATTATAAAGCTATCAGAGGCAGGCTGTGAGGAAAACGTATTCCTTCTGCTGTATGGTGAAAAAACATTCGGGGCTTGATGAGAAATGTTTGGGGCTTGAGTCGGGAATGCCCGGGCCAGGCGACGCCACTGCAAAAAGATGAGCGAGTTAAAGCAGACAGATGTTCCATCTAAGTCCGAGTCCATGGCCACAATGCCAGCGTCATTAAAAATGACCCCATAGGTCAGTTGTGCAAGCAGGTTATAATGACCTATTATATGTTTTATTGCTCATTAAGTCCAAACTTTCCAGCATTTTTGTTCAAAATAGGGATTAAAGTATTTTTTTTATGTCATTACTTCTATCTAAACCAGGTTAAACATCACCCGTGTAAATTATTTGTTTTAAGGCATCCTTTAAAGGGACTTGAGGCAAGATTAAGAAACGAAACTCGCGACTGGCGCTTCAGGTAACTGCAGCCACGAGCCAAGCCGTCATGGGAGCACAAACTGAAGCTATAATCTTGTTTACTCACCTTTTTCTCCGTAGTTATACTTTTTAGTGTCTTTCAGTTGATCTGGATTTTTTGCTGACGGCAGAAGAATCCATAACTATCGCTTACAGTGTTTGAATTTACCGCGACCGGCTTCGTCCTATATCAAAACAGCGGATGTAGCGTCATGTGACGTCACGTATGCATGGCAGAGCTGGAAAGCTATAATGTTGTTTACGAAGCTTTTTCTTCGTAGTTACAATTTTTAGTGTCTTTCAGTTGATCTAGATCGTATTCTGTCGGCAGAATAATCCATAACTATCGCTTACAGTGTTTTTATTTAACGTGACCGTCTTTTTCCTGCATCAAAACTGCGGATGTAGGTCATTTGACGTCACGTCTGCAGGGCAGCGCGGGAAATTCAGACACCGAATTGCAGCTTTATGCAGCACACAGCCTGTTCAAGGCAACGGAGAGAAACGTGGTGGAAACGTTATTTTTGGTATTTAGCGCTTCATCACCCATTAGTATGAAAAAAAGGGACATTCATGTTTGGTTTTTTTCAAATTACTGCCTCAAGTCCCTTTAATTAATTAATGAATTGAGATCTTTTTCTGGCTGTTTAAAATTCTCTAAAAGTGTATCTGTGTACCTCAAAACTGTATATTTTGAATGTTTGACCAAGAAGGTCACTAGTTTTGCTGCTGTTCGCTTCACATTTACGTGCATCAGAAGAATTATGGGGGTTTTTTTTTTAATAGCAGTGCAAATTTGTTTGCAAATCACAGATCTCTTATCAAGTTTTCCATCTTCCTTCTCAACAAAATCCAAACTTTTGACTTGTTTTGACTTGAGTATCTCCTGCTCACCTGTTGTCTCGCTTCCCTCCATGTTTGATGTTGGTTAACTGCAGCTGCATGTCGCGGCCACCTGTTCATTAACCTTTCTTTCATTTTACATGAAAATCCTCCTGCTTCACCCCTCCTTTCTGATTGGCCTCTCATCTCACCACCATCATCTCTTCCCTCCCTCACCTGCTGACGACTAATCAGTCCCACCTGGAATTGCTGGCTGGCAGAAACAAAAGAGTCCGAAAGATCTCAGCCAGTAGCAACTGTTTGGCCTTTGTTTGTTTCTTTTGTGGGTTTTTTGGTGACCTTGGTTTGGTTGTTAGTTTGAGCTTCTTCAGTTTTGATTTCCAGGTGTTTTGTTGATTAATGGTTTAGTTGGTAAATTCTTTAGTTGTGTTTTACACTAAGTTAGTTTGGAGTTGGGATAGCTAGGCCTTGTTTTGGTATAATTGGGTTTTGCTTAATCTTTAGCTTATTGGTGCTGCTTCTTTCCCTTTTTTGGTTTTGTAGAAAAGGTTTATGTTGGTTTCCCCCCCTTTTACTTTAGGCTTTATCTGTTTTAATTTCATTACTTTGACCAGCATTACTAACCCCATCCCCAAAAGGCAAACTTCACAGCAGAGATAAACATGTTTACAGCCTGGTTCAAAACATTTTACGTTTTCGGGTCAAGTTTGCCTTCATGTCAGCTGTGAGGGGGGTGAATTTTTTTTTAATGTTTAGATGTTATTTAACCTTCAAATTACGCACAATTAGAGGCGTTTCCTTTTGATTGACAGGCAGCAGATCTGCTGCCAGGGCTAGCGCTGCTGGCTAGTGGTTAGCTCCCTGCTTGCTCACAGGAAGGCCTCAGCCTGTAGGAGAGTAACTCTGGGAGAAAGGGAGCAGAAACTGATGGCTGCTGTTTAACATAGCTATATATTTACATTGACAGACAGACACAATTGGAATGGTCATTCCCAAAGTGCATTTATATACACATTACCATAGATTTGTTTCACCGACTAACAAAAGCAGGAATAAAATATATCAGTACAGTGCAGTACCAAAAATCAGCAGCTGAACCAGGCTAGCTTGTGGATTCTTACATAGTTCATCATCCAAAGTCCTAAGCAGATATGTTGTGTGGTTTTTGGTCTATAGGAAAGTCCAATTCAGTTAATAAGTAGGAGTATGTGAAAATGTGCAGAAGGCTGGAGCATGAGTGACATGTGGAGCAAGGGGGGTGGTGGCTTTGTGCCACCTACCAGCCAGACCAGAGCAGGTGGAAATCAGGATTGATGTAGTCCCTGGGCTTGGGCTCAAGGCCTATTCCTAGCTTGCCATCTAACCATAGGGACCTGGCCTGTATAAAACACAGGATCTCGTCATCAGAAGGAGTGCACAATCCTAATCCTAATCCTCTCTCTTAAAAACCCAAATCAACAAATAAATCAGGCGCCATACAGTTTGTATTAGTAAAAATACAAGTGCAATGTGCCAAAAGCATTATGGCAATATGCATATCGTCATCCATTCATTTAGATTTACTACTTTTTGCAAGTGATTGACTGACTTAAAAACATATATTCGTAATCAAACCTCGACAGAAGTTATACTTTGACTAACAGAAACATAGGAGAAAACCAAGTCAGTAACGCTAACCGTCATGTAAAACCAATGGAGTGGCTAGTTAATCTTAGCAAACAATTTGACTCACCAGCTCCAGTCAACAATACACAATCGCCACGGTCTCTCGCCCCAGATCGAACCCGATGGTCGGCACCTACAAGTCAGGTCATGGTTGCATTAACTTGGAACCATTTTTCTACAGAAATTAAGCCAAAGGAAGAACATTTAAACATACCAGCTGAAAGTCTCCAAAGGCAACCACCACACCTCGCGCCCGTCTTGGATCACCGGCTTTTATTGGATATCACTGGCTGCCACCAGTCATGTGAGCAGGTGTTGTAATGCACATGTCACATGAAGGTACAACTATGTCATCAAAATAAAGACCTCCGGCTTTAATTTGCAAATAGCAAGAATGAAAGCTGACAGGATGTTTTAACTAACTGCAAAACATTTCACAATCACATGTGGTTGCTCACCTCAAATAACAGTATGAATGCTTCTCAGATTGCTTTGTATTTTCCCAGTGATGCAAGTGCAGCATCTTTCGGTGACATGAGACAAGAGACAAACTAACAGCTGTGTTATTCAGAGCTGATCCTTCTGTCCCTGGCTGGTATCAAGGGAACATCAACTCAAACCCCAGAGAACTGCATTTGCCAGTCAGCCGGCCTTTACTGATGCTTCCCCCACTTGAAGATGAGAGCATAAGCAAGGGCAGACACATGAATGTACATATGGGATGCCAGAGTGGATGGTGACTCAGTGGCTGGAAGGGGGATATAACCATGATACAGCAGGGAAAATGGTGTATGCCAAGATTTCAACATGTCCATTTGAATATTTATGTATTTCTCACAAACCCACAAAGTATGATGTGATATTACTAAATAATAACAGCGTTTGTTTTTTCAAAAATTGATCTGTTTAGCCTTTTGTGTAGAAAACTTTTGAAGAATTTTTGAAAAAAAAAAAAAAAACTTAGATAAAATCAACAAGTTCACATCTTCCAGGTGCTCAAACCTCACGTTTTTTTCCCCACATCAAAAAAGGGTTTGTACCTATGTTCCCTCTAAGCTACACGCCTGCACAATCGCGCACTACTTTTGTGTCTGCGCACAACACATCTACACAGCGCATGAAATAAAACCTGACTAACTGCAAATTAAAATTAACATTAAATATTTTTTCTTACTTTTTGCAATGCAGCCTTTTAAATGACAGGTGACAATATGCAGCTAACTACAGTAAAGCAATTACTAAAACTGTCCAACCAATAATACGATCCAGATCACACATCGTTACTCATGCAGCCGATCTAATGTCATCAACACAGTTCATGTATTGCTGGGCTTAACAGAAAAATGAAAGAAAAAAAAAGTTAATAGAGGCAATGATAGAAAGTGAAACAGAGAGAAAGGAGTGAGAAAAAGAGGAGAGAGAGGAGAAAAAATTAAATAAAAGGATACACTTATACAGTTTACTGATGCTTCTATACAGAAACCCCTGAACAACATTCAAGTCTTTGCTGGAAAACAAAACTAACAATCCCGTACAGGAGGACCTGCGGGTGGCTGAAGTATCGTCACATCATACAAACACACGCAGAACTACGCAGAGAAGAAGTAAAACCTAGTCAGAGCAACGGGAAGCAGTGTCACAGTGTCATCATGCAGAATAAAGGGTCTCCATGGTGATGCAGTTATGCAGATGCAACCTCGTTTCTGCAAGGAGGAGGAAGCCCGCACAGCCCGAGACCCGGGCCCTCAGCAGCCACCCAGAGGCCCGGACCCCAGCTACCCCTCCCCCAAAGGACGGACATGCATCCCCCCAGAGGGCAGGGTGAAGGTGGAGTCTGATGGTGGAGTCATGAGGGTGGCCCCAGCCGCAGCCCCCGCAGTCTCGGGGCCAAGGCCCCAGCAGACCAAGACCAGCAACTGCCAACCCCGCTGGGTGCCGACCCCCCCAGAACAGGGGCAGCACGGAGCCCAGGGCCCAAGCACCCAGGAGCAGCCCCCCCTCCTACCCAGGGGGCCCAGCCGAGACCCAGGAGGACTGACACCCCCGGCATGGGCCAACACCCTCCCCGATGCCCCTGCCCCACATACCCAGCACCAGGGTGCTACCACCGCTTCCACTCCCCTACTCCACCACCACACACACTCCACCCCGCCCACATACCCCCCCACCTCTCTATACCCCCAATACCCACATGCACTCCCCCCACACGCATGCTGCAACCTGCCCCACCCTCCAACATTACACACACTCCCACACCTCCCTCCACCCCACATACATACACCCCCACCTCCTCATTCCCCCCATACCTACATGCAGTCCCCCCACACACACACACCCCTCCACCCCCGACAGCGCCCCTCCTCCTCCACCCACCTGCATACACCCCTGCATCGCCCCACCCCACCACAGACAAGCACACGCCCCCCCAACCAAACAACCACATCCCCTCCCTCTCCCAGCCCACACTCCCCACTCCCACACACACCCGAGCCCCCAACCCACCCACACATGCACACACCACTCTCCCCCACACACACCTCCCCCTCCACACACATCCCAGACACCCCCCCTGAACAGTCCACTGATACACACCCTCGCCCCCCTACACCTTATATATTTCCTCTTTCACCCTTACTTTCATTTGCTCTCACTAACCCACCTCACTCTTGCCCTTGCTTCCGTGCTTCCTGAGTGATCACCTGGGCCATGGAAGGGGCTGCAGGCTCCAAGCCCCTGGCACACTCCCCCTGATCCCTCCCACTCCCTGCCCACCCCCAGACACAGCAGAACAGGCATCCCCCGACCCAGCAGACCCCCCGCAATGCAGCCAGCCATGACCCTGAGCTCGTGGGGCAGCTCCCCCCCCCCGCAGTGTTGCCCAGGAGACCACGGTGTGAAAGGATCCTGTTGCCCTCTCCTCTCCTGCTCATGACTGTGTAAGAAATACATTGTTTGCAATTAAAACTGAGAGACAGTACCAAGGTATGTCGGTAGTGGGGTTGCACATGCGGTACAACCACCCAAACAGCCCCCCCGTCCCTCCATAAACTATATAGCCCGCCTCTCAGAAGTGGTTGTGAGCTGTTGTTATTTTATATGTGTAAGTGACTCAGTGTGATTAAAACAAGGAGCAGGCCGTCTCAAGCTGCGGTGAACGAGACGGACGTTCACTGGGGTGAACGAAGGCACTTTGATGCCCCCCCTCATTGTGCCCAACGGACACGCGCCCTCCCCAAGGCCCTACGTGTGTGTGTGAGGTAGAGTGGAGGGGGAGAGAGGTCTAGAGAAGGGAGACCAGAGGAGTGTGGATTCTCCTCTGGAAGTTGAGCCGTTGATGGGACAAGGTATCCCTGCCTGCCAGGATCCCTCCGGGGTGGGAGGAGCCAGCAGAAGCCGCCCCCACGGCCAGATGGCTGGCACCCAATGCCAAGGGGCCAGTGCCGGCCCCCGCAGGCACCTGACTGGCCCACGCCAGGGAGAGGGAACAAGGATGGGAGTGAGGGCAGTGGAAGGACCAGAGCCCACAGACCCACCACCCCCAGGCCCCGCACCCCCCAAGACGCACGCCAGCTACCGCACATCCATCCCCACACACAACACGCACCCATCATCCGTCCCACCCACCAACACCTATCAGAAAAGAAAGAGCAAAATCCACACCTGTACCAACCATAAACCTCTAACTCTGACTGCCAGACCTTTTCCCAGCAGAGCTCCATATTACCAGGATTTTTAGCATTTTCACAGATTTTTGGAGAGTCACAGAATATTGTGTACTATGCCTATGCAAACATTGAATGTACCAAAGGAAAGCTTAGACTCTCTTCTTTTATCAGAAAAAAACATTTGTTTCTAGCTTTTTCCATTCTTTAGTAATCTGCAGTAGAACATGGCTTTGTTGCAGTGAAAACGCCTTCTTTTGACCAAAAAGATGAGAAAACAAGCTTTAAAAGCTGCAATGCTCTTCAAGTGGAAAAGTGTCTTTGTTGCCAACATTTTTTTACTTTAGTGACGCCTTCATCATCTGAACAGCTGTTTACTTCTATGAAAAAACAAATTCAACACTGAGAAAAGAGTTTTGGTGGCAAAATAATTATTTACTAGCTAAATAAGCCACAAGAAGTTTGTTTCACAACATAACATTTGACAGAAACGTCTCTTTCTATCCGTCACTGCCTCCTTCTACTCAGCCAGTTCTGCTTCGGTGAGCAAGCATGCCAGAGATAAAGGCGATCAACACTTGGTTCTCTCTGACAAGCTCTGTCACAGATTAACACAGTTCCCCCAGTTACGACCCGCAATTAACGGCAGTGATTGGCAGTTAACGTTCGGATTAGACTTGACATGTTTACACGTGAATGGCAGCCAGTGAGTTAATAATGAACCAGGCAGTCTGATTTGATTTATGTGGTTTACCTGACTGCATGTCATCACTGCTCTCTGTCGTGCTTCGCTCTGTTTCGGTGAAAGTTTTCTTTCCCCAATCGCAATATCTCAGCGAGAAAAGCTTAAAAGGTGGCATTTTCAACTTCTGCATGTCTGATCTAAAAAATTCCAACTGTATGGTGTAGCTAGTGTCTGAAATAAGAAGGGAAAGGTTTCAGTTTGGAAGCAGCTTGGGGTCTCTGTAATTGCTTGAGTGCTGCGTGGGGGTGGCACCCCTGGCTAGGGGTGGCACGTTCCTACGGCCAGGGGTCGTGCACAGCTGAAGCCTCCGTGGCTGCAGATGAAGACAGCTTATTAATGTCAGACTCAGCACGTTTCCTGAGATGTGAACTGTGAGAATATTCAGCAGCTCCACTGAATGATCAGAGCTTTTTAACTCTTTCCTGTCCTCAGTGGGTTTTTCTTCAATAATCAGTTTGGAAATGCGTCGTGACGTCACAGCATGTAGCCGCCACATGAACGTGTAAATATGAAATGTCCAAAAAAATTTTGTGGGGGAGCATGCCCCCCGGATCCCCTCTGGATGGGTTGTATCCTTTTCACCTTTTTGACCTGTTCTCATGTCTGGTTGTAGACTGTTATTTGAAAACCAAACTAAGATTAATAACTGAAAAAGAAAAGACAATATAGACAGGTTGTCTTTGTTTTGATGTTCTGAAAAAATTTAAGGTGCCCCCCCCCCCCCCCCCCCCCCCCTATTTTGTGAGAGAGAGCAAAAAAAGGAGGCCTCTCCTAAAAAGTCGTTTAGCATAGTTAAGTATTGCACCTAATTGATGACCAATGGGAAATGTAAAGTCTTGATTTCTATTGCAGGAGGCAAAAAGTTCAGTATTCAAAAGAAATCATTGTAACATTTTGAGGGTGTAACAATTCGGTTAAACAACGATTTGATTGTTATCATGATTCATGGTTTCTGATTCAATTTCAAGTCACTGAATTGAATCGTATCGTTTTAAACGAACTAATATCATTCATGAATCGGATCAGAAACCATGAATGGTGATATGAATCGGATCATCGTTCACCGAATCGTTACACCCCTGATTTTGGGGTCTTTCATTTTATTTGGTGAGGTCTTAAAATGGTCTTAGAAAGCATAAAATTTTACTTTTAAAATGGTGCAAGAATCCTGTGTAACTCTCTCCTGGGAGTCTGGGGACTGAATCCCACCTGGGCCGTTGTGTACTTGCAAAACAGTTTTACATTTTATCTCCTTTAAGCTGCAGTTTCGATTGAGATTAATGTTGGAAGAATTGCTCATCGCTATAAGTGTGCATGAACTATTTCAAAATATATTTTTTCTGCATATTTACCTGACTTTTAGCATACTCAGTGCACAAACTTTTGTTCAATATATGTTAAATTTAAGCAGCACGATGTGGTGAGGCATCCTCATGGGCTTTTTGTGCATGCATTCTGTGATTTTTCACAGATCCACACTGTATTTGCTGAGGCTCACGCTCCTCACAGTGCAGAGGTGTTCTTTTCCCAACGATCCATCCCTGTAGTGCAGTGATAACACCTTTTCTGCTCACTCCCACTCAGCATTGACTTGATGTCAAATTGAGCAACATAAATAATAGAGTATGCACTGCATATGAATTCACATTTGATGCACATGTGCTGCTGCTATATGATGGAACGTGCATATGCGTTAAATGTGTGCAATGAAAAGTCTAACTATCTGTAACTGGTGCATAAATTTGGTCCATTTCAGGTCTCAGTGGGCTCAAGGACAGTAAAAAGTTTCTTTTATGCACACGGTCAGCCATGACACAAATGACTGGGTACAGTATGCTCACTGCTTCTAGTCAGGGAACATTTTATGTGAGCAGTGTTAAATTATGGACTGATAAAATACAGCCACCGTGGCTGTGAACTCCATCTGGATACGGCCATAAGAGAAACACAGTTCCTCTTAATAAAACCATGCTGGTACTTCATTTTTCTGTATGTCAGACTTCTTTTGCATCAAACTTAAACTTTCTGTCAATTTTCTCTCATTTCCATAAAGTATTTAGATCTTTCTTAGAAGCTGGAGAAGAGAAGATTACATAGTTAATGCAACTCATTGAAAAAGAAGGCAGCTACATCCCAGCAGAGAGACTACTTCATCCATAATTATGCCTTATGTCACAGTTATTACTCACACTTATCCGCAGAAATCTCAACCCTACGCAGTAAAAACCCCTCAGACAGGTTTATTTGCATTTGTTTACCCCCATATACACAAGCTTTGCTTTGTAATTGTGTCATTGCAGCATATTTTGCTAAGGGGATGATGCCTTTGATATTACAAAAATACATGTGCGCACAAAAGCCAGCTGTTTGAATCTCTTTTCAGACTCACACTGGGAGGTGTAACCATTTCTAAGACTTTGTCTTTTGTTGCCGAAAGCACATTTATTGGCCTTGGATGAAAGCGGTGAAGGCTGTGAAGGTTGACGGCTGTCAGCTCATTAATCATATTTTCAGGGGAGGGTCGACATGGTAGCTCCTTCTCTCTTCTCGCACGGAGCAAATGCACCGTGCACACATGGCATACCAGCTGATTTTAATTGATTAGATTTGATTGGTTTTTTTTCCTCGCGCTTTCTTATTGCCTCTCCTGATTGAGAAAAAGGCGAGTCGTGATTGTCTCTGCAGCTCAGCAGGCTCGAAGCCTAATGTGGCCAGAACCCCACAGGTAGGTTTACTGAGTGACATCTTACATAATAAGACTTTATTAGTGCTGTCATAACAATCTCAGCTTCAGATGATACCGTTAACCTATGAAAGTTAAAGAGGAAAACTCGGACAGTTTTTGGTGCGACATATTTAATTGGTTTTCTAAGCAATATAAAAAAAAATCTTCAACCAGACTGTACTTTGGCAATTTTCGGCTCCTCTGAAGAGACATCAGCCGTTCCCTCCGACTGTAAGCGGGTTCTCAAAACAGGCATGGAAGCAGCCCAAAAAATTATTTTACTTTATTGGAAGTCTTCATCGCCCCCTTGTTTTAAGAGATGACTCAATGAAATGGTCTTTGCTTCCAGAATGGAGCCGATTCATCTTACAAACGGGAAAACACGAAAGTCTTTTGAAAAACTGTGGAATCCGTTTCTGGCCTCAAAGGTGAGGCCTAAATGAATGTTACCAACTAGGCTGCTTTGTGTTATTTGGGTTTTCTTGTTGCATTATTTTTGTGCTGAAAGGGTTTTGATTCTTCTCTCGAGGCCTTTTTATTATTATTATTATTATAATCATCATTTATTTATGTTTCTTGGATATATATTTGTTTTTTGTTAGTGTTTTTTTTTCTCTCCTTTTCTCCATTTTTTTTTTTTTTTTTTACAGCCAAAAATTTAAAAACGAGTCTAAAAATATATTATTAAGAGGAAAACTTGACTGGTAGCTGTAGATTCACATGCACTGGTCACTTAAAGGAGAAGTTTCTTTTTCCAACCTGGACCTTATTTCTAGGAGTATATACAAGCATTTACTCACGGAAAAGTTTCTGCATCACTTTGAGTCCTTGGGAAGATATTACGTTGAGTCACTTTTCGGTGAACGTCCAGTATCATGGCAGAGACGGGGCAGCCTCTATATAGGACATTATCTGCAGTAAAACTCCTTCATTTCATTGTGATTTTGGTGTCTGTGTAACAGCTGATCTTCTCAGCTGTACCACAGAAGCGCGCATCGTGAACGCGCGGCCCCGAAAAGTTTGTAGAACCCTGATAACTAACGGAAAGATAAATCTGGACTCACAGGACAATAGTACTCGTTTGTTCATCCTACTTAAAGTATTGGTGAAAATCAGGGAGTTTTGCTGCAGATAATGTCAAATATAGAGGCTGCCCCGTCTCCGTCATGATACTGGACGTTCACTGAAAAGCGACTCAACGTAATACTGAGCCGGTATAACCGCAGCCTCAAACACACGACCAGATCATAACTGTCATCAGGGAGTGAACAGCTTGGTAGCAACAATATACATTAGTGATTATGTCTAAATCATTTCATAAATGTTACTTAAATCAAGTACAACACCGCCTCCGATGCAGCAGGGGGCGCCACCGCTTCATTCACCGCCATTATTCAGCTCTGAAAACAGTTCGAAAGTCCCGCCTCTTCCACTACGTCATCAAGATGGCGTCCTTTTAGTGCGAGTAGTGTGCTTCATCCTGCACTTCATTTTTGGCCGTTATTAGGGAACATCCTACTTTCAGAGCACTGAATTATCGCTTAAATGACACCATGTGTGCACTACACACTCAAAAACAGTGTTTGAAGTGCTCAAGTGCACGGTTTGGGACAGACCCAAGATTTTTTCATCACTTTCAAGTAAAGAATTCCAGTTAGTGGACCTATTACTGCTGGAGACAATATTATTGGCCTGATATTGATGTTGGAAAAAAATTTACCTGATATTGGCCCCGACATAAGTAACCAATATAGAGCAGACACTGTTCAGTGACGGATATATGCGGGATACTGTTTTTGTTTTGTTTTTACAACATTTCCAGCAACTTCTGAATCTGCAGCAGATGCAAAAGTATTTTTCTAAATTTGTGCAAGGAATGAATATTACATCATTTCAGCTTTAATATCGGTTATCAGCCAAATGAGTTGTAAAATATTGGTGTATCAAATATTCAACCAAAAATCCAACATTGTGCATCCCTAATTGCTGCTATAGCATTTTTTCAAGAACTAAATTTAATCTTACAGCTAACAGCCATTCAAGAAAGAGATCTGAGTCCTTTATTTTGTTTCTTTAGCTCAGAACTATGAAAATCACCCTCCAGGTTTGATGAACAGAAACTATTAAAACTTCATTCTCATTCTTTTGAACATTTGTCTGTCATTTGTCACCATCGGTATAGTTAATAAAAAGTATTATTTATGACTTCTGTTTACCCTGCTATTGATTTTTCAACCAAAACACTTTTTAAAAGAAATTATTTGACTGGCAAAGAGATGCCTGAATGATTGTGCAAACTAATCATTGATCTGGTTGCTGAATGTGTGAGAGGATTATTAGTGTTGAAAAAACTGTATGAGCTTACTTGTTTCCATGTAACCGTGGGTTGATTGCTTTTTCTTGTTCAGATTCAGCCAGATGGGGTAAATTCGATTTACTTAAACTTGCAGGTCAACTGCAGAATGTTTTCAGTCACTGAAGAGTTTTTATTTCATTCTGAAATGTTACTTGTCTGATCAGAAAGAGCCACAAACAAACAAACAAACAAACAAACAAACAGGTGAAGGAGAGGCCGAGCACCACATTCTTTAAATTGTATATTTTCATTTGAATTTTCCGTTAGATCTTAAAATCAAACCATGTTTTGTCTGTGAATACATCGCAGCAGTAGACAACAACTTTTTAAAATAGTTTTTGATAGGGGTGACGATACGCTGAACTCACGAAATGAGACGATACACGATACTGGCTCCACAAGAAAGAGATGACGATATTTTCATATTACTTTTGAAAAAACTAAAATGACAAAATATGGCTTGAAAAAAAATGTGATGTCTTTATATAACAGTCACAAAACAATGCAGGTCCAATTAATGTTTTATAAGTTGCATCCATGCATGACTAAAGCATGAGTTTATAAGCTGAACTCCACAAGTAGAATTAAAGATTATTTCTTCTTCTTCTCTTTTTTTAAGTGCAAAGTGTGCAAAATTGCAACCAAAGTACAGTCAGTACAGAGTCAAGTACAAACAGAAACATGAGTTTGGTTTTAAATAAATGGGCTACAACTTGCTACACAACTTTTATATGTTTTTTTTTCCCACAATCTTCATTATTAGGCATTAATATCTGACAGTAAGCAAGGGTGAGACCAACCAATGCATATTTGAGCGTTTCATTTTCCGTCTGCTTCATGGAGCAGAGGTGCACGTTTAGAGACGCTGCGGCGTGAGGACTGAGCCTCTTCGTTTCTGAAGGACAGATGGGGCCTGCGGGAGCACCTGCTGTTAGACAACAGTAAACGATTACGCCAGTCTCCAAAAGTCTCCAATACCACCAGATAAAGTCGCCAGACTTGCTGCCAATCACTTAAAAAGAAAAAAGAGGGACCTGAAAACTCACTAAATGTAGCAACAAAGTCGCTAAGTTACGCTAAATTAACACTGCTGCTGCTACTCTTCTTCTGGCGGTAGCTGGTAGACTATATAAATGTGGCAAAGGTGTATTACTGCCCCCTACAGGTGACCCGCAAGACAACCTTTTGCTAAAACTAGAAATCTTGTTGAATGTAATCTCTTAATGTTGTGGCACGAGATCTCGTCACAGACCTGCAAGTTGTCCAGAAACCACCTGAATGTGTATCAGGTACGATTTATTTGTCGTTACAGGGTAACAAAGCCAACTGTAATTTTATCGTGCATTGAGGGACTGCGCTTAAATAACTTTTTCAGTTTTTCACTTGATTAAAACTGTATTTATAATTAGAGTTCACTCTTTTATTTTTCAAAGAGGCAGGCCCAATCTCAGCCCCCCCCCCCCTTAGCCCCTCCATTTTGCACGTTCATGTGTAGGGACAGGGGTGTCCCAGTTCTGTTAGGACAGAGGGGTGGGGGTAAGTGGGAGGGGTATATACCCTTTCAAATGAACAGTTTTCCAATGCACACCTACAACAAACAGGTATGACAATCACTGACAAGATGGCTGCCACAGGGTCCAAAAACATCCACAAATGTAAACATTTTCTCCGCTGTTTTAATCTTTAACGATCATTTTCTTTGTAAAATGCACATGAAAAAAATAAAATAAAATTCGCTAGTACTGCATCAGTTTCATAAACGCTACCATAAAGACGACTGACCATCATCTCATGATTAAATTATGTTCATCCAATGAATTGTTTGGTTTTTTTAAGTGTACATTAAGTGTGCCCGATGTCATTTTACTTTTGCACTGTCCTTTGCTGCAGAAAGAAATATTCATTTATGTGGGACTAAATCTTATTTTAACTGACATAAATGTAGCAATCGTGATTAAGGACCAAACTATAAATACATATATGCCTTTAACATAATGACATCTTTAAGAGTTCAAGTTTATTGGTTGATTATTAAAAAATGAATAGAAATGATGATGTCGTTATCCGGGCTCCACCTCAGCGCAAAGACCCCTGCAGAAGGCAGCTATTTTCATGCAATCATGTTGGCTCATTATGAGGTCTAATTCCCACTCAAAACTTCTTTCAGACTGCTGGACTCTCACTTACTTGCAATTAAACTTTCTGTGGACTTTGTATGGTGTCATTTCATCTAATCAGTGTCATTAATTGTGAATAGTTAATTTACCACCCGTAATTTCTCTCAAAGACGTTGTAATTGAACTTTGACAGATGGAAGGAAACAGAAGACTTCCCACATAAAAATAACGAAGCAAGATCTATGACTTAAATTAAATAAGAGCGATCAAACTATGACTACTTTCCCATTTTTTTTTATCTGGTTTAATGTCTTGATAAAATTTTAATACAATATAATAATGTCATAATTAGAAAAGTCTTACTATTAACAGCTGAAATAGAATTAAATGTAAAGGTTTTTTAAAGGTTTATTTAATGTATATTGTTGATAAAAAAGCTCTCTTCAGACATTTTTGAAAATGTAAGTGAGACTTGAATTAATTCTTGACAGCTGCCTTTTCATCGTTAGCACTTGACTGTGCAGTGGGCTGTGCTTTCCAAAGTGCTAATGCCAAAAATCACTGACTTTACAAATGTAGTTTCTTCTTCGTTTGCAGGGAGCTGCAGCTCTTTTTCTGCACTGATGTCACACTTTTTTGGCTGTGATGTCTGTCTGGTTCCTCCTCAGTTCCATTCAACAACAGCATATCTTGTAATACTGTGACAAAACAGGCAAATCCAGAGATGTTTTCCAGCCTTAAGATCGTCCGCTCTCCGTGATGTGAGAGCAAATGATGAAAGTAAAAGAAGTAATAGACAACCTCCTAAAATAATTACAAATTTACTCAATTTTGACATTAATTAGGTTAAAACAGGTTAAAATGTGTCGGTTATGGGCGATGTGTCACTGCAGGTGATCTGACAATCATTTAAACCAGTTTGCTTTGCCAAGTCCAAATTCTAAATGAGCGTAATTGCTGCTCAGATTGTGTGTATTCTGCCAGAAGGTTGTCAGTGTCAAGTCAATGACACGTATGAATAGTGTGTGCAGTGTGTGCTCACATTTAGTCCCCCCCCCCCCCGTCTGTCTCTGTAAGGAGAATCTGACGACCTCCAGTGTTACGCCAAAATTTATCTGGAGGGGAGCACGAAGTTTCAGCTCTTCTTATATTTGTGGTATTTAACTCACTGGCTGCCGTATACGAACGTTAACTGCCAATCACGTGTTTACACGTTAATTATGGGTTTTAATCGGGGAGCTGTTTTAATCTCTGGCAGTTTGTCAGAGAAAACCAAGTGTTGATCGTCTTTATGTCTGTAGTTTCCACCTCATCCAGCAGATGGCGGTGTCAGAGAAGCTAAAAAACCTACCAGGAAGTGGTGCTCCGCTGCCATGGTGATGGGAATCGACACAGGAACTGTGCTCTGTCGCGGGGGGGGCTCGTAATAGGGGATTATCACGCTTCCGTGTTCCGAACTTCCGGTTTTAAACAGTTAGACAGCCCACTTCCGGTTCAGTTCAATTTCCCTGCTTTACTTCGTAGATAACGTGAATAAACGCCAACCCTACTGAAATTTTCACGGATTCCAGACTGAAGTGATACTAAGGAAGAAGTGGATCAAAGCGATTCTTCAGAGTGAAGGACCGAACTTTATAATAAAATAACGTAGCATGTTTGTTTGCAGCCGGTGGGGCACAGCACCGGCATGCTAGCATTAGCCAGCTAGCGTTTACCGACGTGCTTACCTTTGTGCGTCTTAAAACACACAAGCCTCTGAAAATCAGGTCTGTACCTCCCTGTTTCCAGTGGGACAACTGGGGACTGCCAAGAAAGGAGACGCTTTCAGATGCGTGTGTGTTTTCAGCCGCACAAAGTTAGGTACGTCATCAAGCTGGCTAATGCTAACCCGCCAGCTACTACTCTGTTAAACTTTGTAAATCGGATAAACGCCAATGCCAAGTTTTCATTCCAGACTGAGTGATGCTGAGGAAGAAGTGGATCAAAACGACCGATTCGCCGCAGTGGAGGACCGAACTTTATAATAAAACGATACACGTTTGTTTGTGGCCGGCAGACTATACAGTCGTGTTAGCCTGTAAGCATTAGCCAGCTTGATGACGTGGCTAAAGTTGTGCAGCTGAAAACACACAAGCATCTGAAAGCGTCTTTCTTGGCAGTCCCCAGTTGTTCCACTGGAAACGGGGGGAGTACAGACCCGATTTTCAGATGTTTGTATGTTTTAAGACGCACAATGTTAAGCACGTCAGTAAACGCTAGCTGGCTAATGCTAGCATGCTGTGAAGTGCCGGTGTTGTGCCCCATCGGCGACAAACAAACGTGTGTTTTATTATAAAGTTCGGCCCTTCACCGCGGCGAATAGATCGCTTTGATCCAGCTTTTGATCCAGTATCACTTCAGTCTGGAATGAAAACTTAAATATGTTTGTAGTTTATCCGATTTAAACAGTATAACAGAGCAGGAACGGCTGTCGGTAACATGGCCCGGAAGAGGAAGTGTCCAAAAGCCGGGAACTTCCGGTAAGCGTGATAATCCCCCATAGTGACGAAGTGTGACGAAGTGCGCCAGCTGAAAGTGAAAGTAGTTCAAGCAGCGATGGCGGGCCAGTAGACCAGTGTTTCTCAATCCTGGTCCTCAAGCACCCCCGCCCTGCTGGCTTTCAGGATGTTCCTAATTGAACACACCTGACTCAGATGAAAGGCTCGTTAGCAGCTTGGAAAGAACTTGAGCAGTTCTGTTGATCTGAATCAGGTGTGAAGGAGTTGGAAACCTGGAATACATACAGGGCGGGGTCTCTGAGGCTACATTTACACGGTCAGGTCTTGATGTGCAGATCGGATTTGATGCCTAAATCCGACTTTTTAAATGTGTGGATACATGTACTTTATAATGTGACCCATATCGGATTTTTAGCGATTACACCATCATTTGAAACACCCCGCATGCGTGCCTTGTGTTTACAAAACTGTAGGTTACCCGCATCAAGCGCTTGCATACAAACAAGAGGATTTACCAGACGGATACAATGACGGGAAACAGATTACTGATCTACAAAAATCTGTTAAAAAACAAACAAAAAAAAAGCCACAAGATTTAGATAGAATCAAGCACCGTGAGCTTCAGTCATCTTGTTTTTTAAATTATGCCGAGAACGAGCACTGGTGATTTCTTTAATTGTGTGAACTGATTAATTTCCAAAATAAAGTTTTAGCTTCTGAAATCAGATTTTAAAGCAGTTCTGATGGAGCTCATTAACCTGGATGATACGGCTTCATTCTTAACCGATATTTCACTGAACCTGGACGACCCGCGGTGTGTCTGGAGATAAAAGAGTTCTGTGAGACGGGCGTAATGCGTAAATGCGCTCCCCTGTACAACATGAAGGCGACTGGACATCATTCACACGTTTTGGCCGGAATTCGTCGGTGGCTTCAGGTGTCACCTGCAGCGCCGTTATTGATACCTGCAGCTGCAGTCATTAATGCTGCATATGATGCCTGCGGGCTCTGTGGAGACTTCGTTCCAGTAACTGACTGTGTTTCTGCTTCAGTCAGTGATTCCTGAGATTCACACATGAATCTAACATGTTTCAGACCAGTTACATTAATACGTGGAGGCAGATTATATTTCCCATTTTATTTTAGTAACAGATTATTAAGTTGGTTTGCGAGGTTGTGGGGTCTGTCTCCTGTAAAAGCACCTAAAAAATCTGAATGCCAGGGGAGGGGGGAGGCTTTTAAAGAATCATCGGAATGGTGTTTTTATTTTTTAAATGCCGTCGTTCCGACCATAGAATGCAAAAATTGTCGGAATGATGAGACGTTTGCCATTTCCACAATTGGGGACCCATGTTGGAGTGGAGGAATGTGGGAATGGTGATGGCCTCCCACACACACTTTCTTCCTCATCTCTTTTTCTCTGTCGAGCTTCCATTCTCACATTTAACTACTCACATCTTAATAATGTGCCAAAAATAAGCTAAATTGTTGCAGATTTAATGACGTGTGGAACGCATGTGTAAGAAGATCCGATCTGCCTGTTCACACTGCGGTCGCATTGTCACATATCTGATAATATCTGATTTACTTTTCACATATAAATGAGGCCTGTATCCCATCTCAACAGACCCGAACGCACGCGTCTTTTTCCTGTTTACATGGTCAAAAAGCAGATCGGATCTGAGTCACGTAAGAGCAAAAAATCGGAATTGGGTCACATTTCATTGACAGTGTAAATGAGGCCTGAGGACCGGGACTGAGAAACCCTGCAGTAGACAAATGAAAAAGTTTAGGAATGCAGAGATGATTGGAGGATGTTTTTAAGGCCTCGTCACTTTCACAGCTGATGTAGAATAATATTTATATATTTAAAGCTTTTAAATAATCATAGCAAATGGGGTAGGGAGCCCAATTTTACCCAATATTGCAAAAAATTCTCTAACGCCTGTAACCCTTAATGCCTGGAGCTGCAAACTGCATCAAACCACTTCTGGCCTTTTTTTCATTTGCAGTCTTTTTTAAATATATATTTATTTGCTTTCATTCACTCTTATTTATCAATTTATTATTTTTAATCTTAATTTATTTAATTTTAAACTGTATTTCATTTTGGGGAGCTAGAGCTAGGGATGGGCATATTGATACCTGGAGTCGATACTTCGATACCAGCCAGACAAAATATCAGAATGGATACTTTTTTGAGTATCGTGATACCACTGTACAGATACAACACCTGCTATTTGTTTTCGCTTCTAAGAGTTTTAGGCAATGAAATGATGTGAAAGTAGCCAGATTCTAGCTTGTGTGTCACATGATGGTGGTAGCCAATCAGATGTCATGATGATGCAGCTACTGTTAGTGATGATGATGTTTTGGTATTTTTCAGTACTTTAACGCAGGTTATTTAACATTATGTTTTGGTAAATTGATAATATTACTATTACATTTCATATTTGAACATTGTCCACTGAATAAATTTAAAGAATCTTAACCTGTACTTAAGTTATTTGATAATTAAAGAAGTTTTTATACTTATTTGTTTAATTTCTTCATCAATACAAATGTATTATTATCTTAAAAGCTTTTCTTTCCAGTACTTTTGTTCTCAAGCTTTACTTATTTTTAATACCCTTTCATTCAAGATAATGCAAACTGTACAATCATCTTTTTTTTTAAGGGACCAAAAGTACTGGTATTGATATCGATACTGATGAAAAAGTACTAGTTAAACTAGTGGTATCGTATCCAATGGATAAATTTCGGTATCCCCCATCCCTACAGAGCCCAAAAATCCTTTTAAATGTGCGGTTTAGGGTAGCGGGGAGTTGAACTACAATCTTTCCATTAACACCTACAAAGTCAAACAGCAGCTGGACATGTTTTTCACCATCCCAAATAAATGTATCAGCAACAGAACTCTATTCTCAGGCTTCGGTGCAGAAAACCTCCAGGCTGAGAGACCAGTCGGTCAGAGTCAGGGGTCTGACTGCTGAGCAGAAGTCAGTAAATATAGACGCAATCTGAGGACAGACACTGAATAATTTCCATCCTAACTGTTTAAGAAATCCCTCAGTGATAAAATAGAAGTTTTTGGAGATACAAATGGGGATGCAAAGTACTCCAACAAATACAAGTATTGATTTCCTCTTTTCTTCCTCCTGGAATTTCTGTTATTATTTATTCATGCAGAAGAAATGTGTTCTCTGTTTGGCCTTTGGAGGAAAGAGCCAGACACTGACGTTCCTGTGGCTATGAAAAAGCTTTATCACTGAAAGCACTGAGTACTCTATGTCAGACAAAATGAGCAAACATGCAATAAATAAATAAAAACAGCTATCAAGATGATCTTAAGGTGGCTCATGCTTCCTAATCAGAGCGCTTTCCCTCACCGCTGACCCCGAGTTTTGACTGCGTTCAGTCAGTCTTTAGTTCAGGGGTTCAAATTTAAGAAAGTTGCTTGGACGAGTTTCGATTAAAACTAAAATAAAATGGTGTCAAAACGGGAGAATCTGCTGGATATTGAGACGATACCGATGGCTCGGTGATGCTTGCCCTCAAGCCTTGGCATGAGTAAAATAAAGTTTAATTCCTCACATATATTTCACTTTTAGCAGTTACATGCTCAGGAAAACCCGAAGAAAAATAAAGTGCAACTGGCATTCCAGCAGACGGATATGCATTTCTTTCTGTTTGGCCTTGGAAGTGGAATGCAAACAACTTTAAACAGCTTACAAATGTGCATGAGTCTGCAATAACCTTACCATCAATGGGAGCTTTTTAATTTTCTTAACTTTTAGCAACTTTCGGGAATTCTTTAGAAATATGAGATGTGACAAATGACAGTTTGATTTAGTTGTCACCATTCTGAGATGGTGGTCAGCAGCACTGGAGCACCACAAGGAACTGTACTCTCACCATTCCTCTTTACACTGTACACCTCAGACTTCCAGTACAACTCTGATCCTGTATCTGCAGAAATACTCTGATGACTCGCAGTTGTGGGGTGCATCAGTGATGGACAAGAAGCGGAGTACAGGGAACTGGTCAGTCAGGAGGTGGAGGTGGTGGAGAACTACAAATACCTGGAGTTCAGCTGGACAACAGACTCGACTGGAAATGCAACACTGACTACATCTGCAAGAAAGGTCAGGGAGCAGACTCTACTTCTTAAGGAAGCTGAGATCATTCAACGTCTGCACCAACATGTTGCAGATCTTCTACAAGTCTGTTGTGGAAAGTGACATCAGCTTTGCAGCATCTGCTGGGGAAGCAGCATCAGCAGCAGCATTGTGGGTCAATTTGAATGCACTACGTTTTTCTTTTCTTTTTTTTTTTATCTCTGGACATCAGAACAGTCCTGGAAAATGGCGAGGCACTGGTGTGGAATTTCACACAGCCCAAGTCTGCAGCTAAATGAAGGGTGACCAGGTGTTCTCTTTCTGAAAACTATGAAAATGCATCTGGCTGAAATTCCAATATCGTCTGGACTTTTGCTCATTTTCAGCTGCAAATATGTTGACACTGAATTTGTGCCCACACTTGTTTATTAATATACACTCTCACAGCTGGAGTCATGTCTCAAGGAGAAGCATATATGCCTACTCTTTATTTCATCTTTGGCCCAAAAAGAAAATTAAAGAAAGATTCCGTTAAATAAAAAGTTCAAAAGTTCAATGCAGAGTATGCAATTTTCAAATAAAGCTCATTTTAATACTCAAATCTGGTTCCCCTGTTTCATGACCCATGCTTGTCATTAATGATGAAGCATAAATGTTGAACTGTTCAAATGCTGCTGCATAGAACACACTTAGAGCATTTTAAATTTTCATAATATTTAGCAATAAACAATGAAAAAAGCAAATAAAAAAACAAACAAACATCAAGTCTCAAAATGGATTTAATCTTATAGCTCAGAGTGGCCTTCTGCATTCCTGCTAACTTTGATTTTCAGGGTTGATCCAAAGAGGCGCTTTTATCTTTTTAACTGCATCACTGTATTCATTCTCTAGTGGAATAAGCATCACTCTGCTGCAGAGAGAACAGATGTTTGTATGAATTAAATATATCTAATGTCACTGAAGAGCTGTAGATTGGTGGCTTATCTACCGCTGAGCCATTTGACTGCCACAGCTTAAAACAGCAATAAAAACCACAAAACATGAATTTCTGCACACACCACCGGCATGATGTTATCTATCACGCCACAGAGCACTGGAAAGCATTGCTCCAGGTCACAGGCGTCACCACCAAAGATAACTTACTGAGGAGTGCAGGAAATCTCTCTGAAGGAAATTGCTTTTATATGGTGTTACAGTACTGTGCTCAATTAGAATTCATGGAGGAGGAAGAGAAACAGATTCAGTGTTATGTTAGACCTCCTGGTGTGGTTGTACATAATTGATGTACCGGAACCCCTAAAATACAGAGCGTTCGGGCTGGGAGACACATTGGTGTCATTTAGAGAACTGCAGTCAGTGGTTGCTGGTAATGTAGCGGACAGACCACAATGAGCTCAGCCCAAGGTCAGGACTGCTTAGGAACGGGGGAAATCAATAAGGTTGTCTTGTCCTGGATGGATGCCATAACATGGCACTCTGCAGCATCTGTGCCGTAGAAAAGTATGATGGGAAAATGAGCTAAAAGAAACAATGGAAACACACAATTTTAAGATACAACATTTTATTATTATCAGTCTTAAATATAAGCACACACTTTTCATCAAGAAAATACATATAAACCAACAATCCTTTACAATGTAGTGAGTCAAAGCACGGTGTCCCCTTCCACATTGGGAGCAAGCCAATCTCTAGAAGAGTCCTGTGAACTAGTAGCCAGGCAAAGGGCAGAGTTTTGGTTCTGCGAATTAAATCCCAACAGATTGTAAGTTTATGTCATGCCTCTGCTAAATGAATCCCCTGGCAGCTGAGACAAAGGTTCACATCCAAGAGGGATCTCTTCCAGATTCCAACGCATGTCACACAAATGTCACAAAACACTTAAAATTAACAGCACTATCTGGTAGGTGCAATATAAAACTCAGTTCTCTGGAATGGTGTGGAATTTTTCTTCAAAGACTGATTTCTTGCTTTGAACGAGTGGAGACAAATAAAAAGAAACATAGCCGTAGCTCTGCATTTCCCCTGCTCAGCCCAATTAAACCTCCATCTAGTTGGGCTGAGAGGAAGAATGACTTCTGCAATCCATCTGCAGTTCTGAGACGATGGGATTGCTCATATCAACATAAATATACAACACTTTCGCCAAAACATAAGCCTTCATGGGCTGTGATTCGGAATTGGCAGGCTGGAGTTAGACACAGGAAAAGTTGTGTGTACCCAGGCAGCCTCACAGATAAACTTTGGAGGAGGATCAGACATGTTTTATTAGCCTGTTTCCATGATCCTTTCTCCAGTTTTCTAGACTTTATCATTATAAGTTGGGTTTGAATGGGACTTGCATAAAGTCACGCTTGGTGGGAGTCAGAAACATTTGCATTTGCTCTAACAAGTCGATGCAGAGCTTGACTTTGTAAATGCCATGCAGAGAGAAACTTTCCTCTCCCTCTATAAGATGATGAATTATTTTTAATTACTGTTGTTGCTTAGTTTCCTTGGAAACTGCTGTGTCAGCTCCTGACATGTTGAGCACGATGTGCCACCGTTGCAAACATATCATAGACAAACATGACCAACTGATGTTTTTGAGTTACATGAACAGTTTTACTGTATTCTGAAGGAGCTTCAACATAGTGACGGTGATACCCAATGTTTTTGTTTCAATATGATACCTTGAGTTTATGGTACTTTTTCTTTGACATAGATACCAATACTGATACTTTGTCCTCTTTTAAGGAAAACCACACAATGGAGCACTACATTAATATTTTCATTGCAAGTGGCAATAGGGAGTGTTGTAGTCAAGACCAAGACATGACCGAGACCAGTGACCGAGACCAAGACATGACCGAGACCAGTGACCGAGACCAAGACATGACCGAGACCAGTGACCGAGACCAAGACATGACCGAGACCAGTGACTGAGACCAAGACATGACCGAGACCAGTGACCGAGACCAAGACATGACCGAGACCAGTGACCGAGACCAAGACATTACCGAGACCAGTGACCGAGACCAAGACATGACCGAGACCAGTGACCGAGACCAAGACATGACCGAGACCAGTGACCGAGACCAAGACATGACCGAGACCAGTGACCGAGACCAAGACATGACCGAGACCAGTGACCGAGACCAAGACATTACCGAGACCAGTGACCGAGACCAAGACATGACCGAGACCAGTGACCGAGACCAAGACATGACCGAGACCAAGACATTACCGAGACCAAGACATTACCCAGTCCTGAACTCAGCCCCTTGTCTTGGTAACGTCTTGGTCTTCTCTCAGTTCCTGGTCTTGGTAATGTCTTGATCTCGGTGGAGTGGTCTTGACTACAACACCAGCAAGAGGAATAAAACTTAAAACTTTAATACTTGTAAGAAATGTTTTTAAAGTAACAATAAAATAAATCATTAAACAAAAGATTAAAATAAATGTATTTCTTTTTGTGGAAGTGCTCGACTGAGGCTTCAGTGAGGCTTCGATTCTGACTTAATGATGTGATACGAATACCCGGAATAAATATATGCCACGCCTGGATTTTGTTTGTAATTTTATTGCCCGAAATTGTATGTGAAAACAAATCCCTGTATCGTTTGCTAGACCACCCGCACAATGGTATTGCAATACTTTAAAAAGTATTGAATCTGATACTTTGCCTGGTACATATTGAAGTATCGACGGCCGGGTATCAAACCAAATAAAGCCTTTATAAAGGCCAGGTGACCCGTAAACAGCCAGTAAGTTTCTCACAAGAGGTCCGCTTCCTTTTTTTTTTTTTTTTTCTTGTCCTCTTGTATCATCACCAATCCTTTTCTCCATTTGCAAACTCCTATCAGGATAGTCCGGGGAGACTCGATCTGATTGGGCAGGAAATTCAGAAAAATTTTGCACCTCGCCAACTGTCATGGGGAGTAATATTACCACTCATCAAGAAGAGGAAAGAGAATCTGGCTCATCGATTGGCTAGGACCAAAAACGTCTCGTTCACTGCAAATGAACAATAAACTTGCACAGCTTACGGGTATAGGGTATGCGTCCTTACTCTGGTTTTACTCTGATATCTAAACCTAAGATGGTTTTCACAAGAATCTGTCCAGTATGAGAAACAGAAGCTGTCCAGCATGCTGTGCTCAGACACGTTTTCCATCACTTAGGCCCAATCTCAGTTCCCCCCTTAGCCCTTCATTTCTGTTTTGCGCCTTCATTAGAGACGAAGGGGTGTCTGGATTCTCTTTTGGGCCGAGGGCGCCGAAGGTTTTGCCTTTTCGCAAATAGTTAAAAATCTTACGATAAGCTAGAAGTTTACCCGTGATGGAAAAATGCAGTGTTTGACCATTCTGCGCATGTTTCAGAAGTAAAATTAACGTTTTCATTTGAATAAAGGTTTTAATTGATCATGCTTGGGGAACATTACATAATTTTCATTTCTGTGGTTGTAAGGCTGTAGGTTGCAGCTGTTTTCCTGTTGCATTGTAAGGTCTGTGTAACCCCCAGATTCCACATACTCCCCGTTCTGCTCTGCCCCACATGGCACAGCAAGGCCTTTCAAAATAAAGTATGTATACATATTTTTACAAATGGAAAACACACAAAGCACAAAAACACCACAGAGTTTAACCTTTTTACTGCCATGATCATTAAAAACAAAATAAGACGTATTAGTTAATGACTTTCATGTATTTCATAGCTTCATTCGTTCATAGTCAATATCCTTATCTGTAGGCTGCAATATGACCAATGTAGGACATAGTTACAACCCAAAAACTTCATATTCAGAAAAAGTGATTATCAAACTGTTTTTTTTAAACCATGCATTTTACATCTTAATACGAATATGCTTAGTTTGAAAACCCGGATGTAGTCTGGGTTCACATTTCTGTTTGGTGCGATCTGAGCTGCGGAGATTGATCCGGCTTCCGTCGATGGAGCAGAGATGGGTACTGGCTTTGCAACTTTGGCGCAGCATAACACAGATGCTGTATGTGAATGGAACCGTTCAGACCATGCGTACTGCAGCTCGTTACACAAAATAGCAACGCGTTGCTGCGCCAAGTGGAGCGAAGTACGGAATCTGGGGGCAACACGTGTGTCGTGTGTGCAGACTCGCCTCTTCATACATTTCAGGTCAGAAAACTGAAGGAATGTTTCATTTCATAGGCCTGTTTACAGAGTATCTATTTGCCGGGGGGAAGGGGGGGGGGGGGGGCATTAAGATTAGGCTTTACTCTCATTGAGTCCCTCTGTGGTCCGTTTTCTTTGATGGTCCTGTTTGTGGAAGTGAACCAGTGTTCGGGTAAAGCAGTTTTAACGGCGCCGGTGTGAACGCACCCCCAGAAGGAATTGGAGAAGATAATTTCATGTCTTATTTACCAAGCTCAGACCAAGGTCAACACTTTAGAAAATGTGATCTGAGCAGGTTTTCATGCTGTGATGTGACAGGCACTGATTGCCGTCAACCTCCGAACACGTCGGGTGTTTCAGAGTTTAACATCCGATTAGCAGGGTTCTGAATTACTGCCATGGAACCGCATGCTATCACATTTATGAGGTGATTAGGAATTGCACAACCGCCTCATTACATTAAGTCTAAATGCAAGAAAAAAAGGATTTTGATAAAAGCCCTGCTGGTTTGTAGGTCTGCCTGTGCTCCAAACCGTCTTCAGATTTATGTGTGCCTACCTCAGAAATTTCCACTGCATTGCATTTGATCTGATGTAAAGGATAATCATCAATAATAATTACAAACCAAGCCTCACATTTATTAAGACAAATCTGTCTGTTCATAAACCTGCAGATTGTTGTGATACTCCAGAAAAACACTGAGATACTGCAGCGCGGGTCCTCGTGTGCAGCTTCTACAGCTCACACAAATGCACAAGCTCTAAATATTACACCATGGTGGTCATTTCTGCACCGTTAAAATAAGCGAACAAACTGTTGAGCAGCTACTCAGAGGTAGTAATTATGAAATAAATGAGCCAGTTTAAACGTGTGCCTGATGGTCTACAGAAGAAATGCAGGCAGTAATACTGTTTACAATAAAAATGTTTCACCTACATTTTGTGTGTTTAGTCAGACAGAACGAGAAAAAATGATGTGTGTTTGTTGATATTTTCAGGTAACTATGAAGTAAGATTTGTCCCCAAGTAAACTGTGTTTTAACCTTTAAAGTGAAGTGAAAGAGGCGAGGCTGTGCCTGTGCATACCAACAGCATCTGCTTGAAGGGATCCCGGCTCAGACCTCCCTGGGAGGTGATCTAACTTCACTTCATCTTTAATGTGGTTAATCGTGTGGCAAAATGACTGTGTGGGATAGACGTGAGATCAGTGCCATCCTTCAAGCCAGGATGGAATAATTACCATGTCATTTCCAAACATCACTGAGAGATGAATAATAATCTGCAGCCTCGCTCGCTCCTTCTCTCTCTCTTTGCTTCATGAGTGGAAACAAACTGTGATTAGCCTGTCAGATTCTGTTGATGATTCCCCTGATCAATTTCAATAATGGCCCTATCTGTTTCGTGCCTTTTTGATTTGGATGGTGACTCGTTTTGTCACGAGGAGCACAAAGCTTGTAGGCGATGCCACAAAGGTAGCGAGCTTAAAAGAAAAAGGTGATAAACTAGGACCTCAGCAGGGCTGAAGCATGCCGGGTGGAGAGATCAGGGTTTCACCTTCAGAGTTCAAATCGGACATGAGCGGTCGTGTTCCGTGCCGTTTCCCCCCCCTTTGGGTTTAATCCGAGAATAAACTTGAAAACAGAGCGGTATCCTTGCTCCGTGTACGCTCGGGCGGTTCATTGATTACATGTCTGAAGCTGTGCGGAACTCATTTGATCATAATGTTAAACGCAAACAGGATGTCTCGTATGTCTCATATCAATCCAGCAGTCGGTAACCGAGGATACAGCTGGAAGCAAAGCTACGTCCTTTATCACATAAAATCATTTTTCATTCTCTCAGTGTAAATGCAAAACAAAGTCAGGAAATATCTCAGTCATCCTGGAGAGGAAAGAAGTTCAGCACAGCTTGGGACGGACGTGAAGCCCACGCCGAACGGAGACCGTTTCCGGATCACAAATCAAATCCTGGTGTGTATCATCCGTTCCCTCCATCGTAACGGAGGATAAATCTGAAAAGGGACTCTGGTTTGTTACAGGGTATTTTTCCTTTCATAGGAAAACGAGGAAAGATAAGTGGTTTCTGTTCTGTAATTTTCTTTTTAAAGGAAAAAAAATAAACTGCCTGAAAGTAGAAAAACACTCTCATTGCCACTGATGCCTTTGATTTGACCGTTTGTGTCTTCTGTGTCCGTGTGGGTTTCCTCACAGCTGGGTTAGAAATTAAAATTCATTTGCAATTAGGAATCAACATATTTCTGGGAATAGGGTTTAATTTCGTATTAATGACTGAGTGCACCGAAAGCCAGCTCCAGGAAAGGTTCTGCACGTCCCGAATGATTCTACCTGCTTTTTGCCACCAAGTTATGTTATGTGCTTAAAAAAAGGTACTTTTATACTATGGTGAGTCGTACTATCTACCATGAGGGGATGAGGCCCCGTGTGTTTTATCTTAAAGGTAGAGTCCCGAGTTTTCCCCCTGAAAATAAATGTTATACTTGTGCAAGTGAAATCCGTCTCAATCCGCACCTTTGGGCCTCGACTCTGCGGCGAGTCTGTTTGGAACTAATCCTCCTGTCTGTAATCCCACTTTCCCCTTTGTTTTGTTTTGTTCGGGACGTTTCTGGGTGGAGATTTCCGTATAAATCTCCAGCCAATGACAGAGCTAAGGGCATGATGCTGTGTGGGAATAAGCTCATGATTGGAGCAGGAGCGAGGCGGCCATTAGCCCGAAGGGAGGGGCGCTCAGTTTAAATCTGTTTGCAATCAGAAACGGTGGGGGCACTCCGGACTCCACCTTTAACCCTCACAATTTAGCATGTTGACCACGTGAAAAGACAAATCTTAAAAGTTCCATCGGGACTTGAGTAGATGATGTTCATCATCACAGAAATGTGCAGACACTACCGGCCAAACTTTTGGGATCACTTTCCCATTAAATCCAACAGGGCAGTGATCCCAAACCTGACAAAAATAAGAATAAATAAAAGAATTTAAAAAATCATGACAATGATTTTGGATTGTTTTTTTTAACAGAAATATTAAAAACAAAGAATAAAACATGATCAGGCTTCTAAATGGAAATTTTGTTTTAAACTTTGCAATAAAGTGATTTCTGATGTTCGATAACACGTCTGCACCTGCTGACAGGAATTCTGGTCCTGTTCATGAGCAAAGTGCTCTAATTTGTCTGGGACAGTTTTTTTTTAAATTATTATTATTCTTTTTAACCACAACTTAAAAACAATATTTTATTTCACTTAATTATAATTTAATAAAAATGTTTTTTTTTTCTTCTTATTTGAATAAAAGTTGTGAAAGTCTATCAATTTGAGGAAGACTTTGCCATTACAGTGATCCCAAACTTTTGACCGGTAGAGAAAATGCTGGTTTAAGTGAGGACGTTCTCTACTAATGCAAAATAAACACCGAGTTTCAATGTTTGGAATAAATGTATGTTGATTTTCTAAGCTTTTGTAATCAGGATTGATAAGAATTACATTTGGAAATGGTATTCATATTCTAATCATCCTTAACCCAACCTCCCCTAGATCAAAGAACTTGCCCATCTCCCCCGTCTCATAATGCTGAAGGGGAGAAATATGGTACAGGTAAGAAATGCAAGTGAAAACAAACTCACTTAGATCGTTAAAAGAGAAACACTGCATCACAAGTCACACACACACACACACACACTAACTTAATTAAATTTTCCTGCTTTTGATGTCATTTTCATGAATTCCCTGGAATGCGAGAAGATGCAGAGCTCTGGTGGTGGCTGAAGGTCTTCTCTGCCGTTGTCACTCAGCACTCCTGCGCTGCTGGAGGGTTGGCCGAGTGCCGGCTAACAGATGAAGATGAATTACTGGGTTTAATTCTTGCTGTCGTACTGTGAGAGGTTACTGATTTTTGCATAAAATTCTTACTCTCACAACAAAATGAAGTAAAGATTCGTGCTTTGAATAACGCCTGCACTGATCCGCCTGCAAAAGCATAGACACGATTCTTCTGGTCTCTCATGATGTAACTCACATCCGAGAGGAAAACAAGAGTTTTGGCCTTTCTGTTCAGGCTGTAAAATCTCAGTAAAATCCGTAAATGTCATGTTCAGGTGGACATCTGACAAGCGGACATTCTGCTTCCTTTCTGTTTGTGAGGAAAACAATACTTTTCAAAGAAGAACAGAAACCACACGGTGTTGTATGAACTGTTTAAGTCTTTGGGTTATTTGTGTCTAAATACATGCAAACACGTTTATTTTCTGTTAAAACAGGCTCTAACTGATCGGACTCGAACTTTCAGGTGCTGGTTTAAAACATGATACTTTTTTCTTTTTTTCATGTGTTTTTTTTCTTCAAAAAAAGATGTCAAACAAGTAGCAACGGCATTAATTCATTTGCATTATTTAAGGTCACCTTTCCCACTAGCTGTGAATATTGAACATAATTACTTTTAACACCTTTGTTTTTTTCTTTTTTTTCTTTTTTGTGTACAACTGGTGCTGGTGAAGAAAATCAAAAGACAACAAAGACAGAAAACTAGATATTTTGGAAATAATTACAACTTCATATTTTCCTTTCCCAAACATATTTAAACCTAAATATATTTGAAAAATTAAAGTGAGGAAGATTAGCATAACACAACTTCAAATATATTACTATAACGCTGAGAAGGAAAATACTTTACGGTCAAAAACATTTCTGCCTTCAACAACCAGACTGGATGATAATTATTATACATTAAAATATGCTAATAGCAGGCTTTCAGTCTCAGGGTAACCTCAATTCCCTCTGCTTCACTGTCTCGGTTTGACTTTGAGGTATTTCACATTCACCTCACACACTTGCAGTAAATTTGTCTTTTTCTTGGGGTTGAAATGAATATGCAACATGGTTCAAAGTAAGACATATCCATCTGAATCAGAAAGTCCACATTTAAAAAGATTTTACATTTTGAGATGTAAAAAGATGATTCAGGATTTCATCGCGTTGAACAATTTTAACAAACAAAACAACAAAAAATCAATTAAAGGGAAAAAATTGTAACATCCTTAAAATCTTGAAAGACAGAAACAATAGAAACGTATTCTGGACTTATTTAGTGGGTCAACATCAATGCTTCGCAGGATGCTTCATGCACTCACTGTGCATCAGTTTATGTTTCCGGTTCAAGAAGAAGAAGAAGAAAAAAAGAAAGAATTACACGCACACGCACTCTCCTGCACACAAACACTTGCACACAAAATACTGCTTTTCAAATCCAATCCTCTTCAAAACAGGAGCAGGAAGGGCATGAAGGCAATGAAGAGGAGCCAGGTGTGAGAGTGCACCCCCACCGCTCCGCCGCTGCCGTCCTGAACTGCTCTCGGTCCTGACAGGGAAGAAGAAAACAGGTAAGTTTCACCGCTGAGGACGGTGCTGCAGCTTCCTGTCTGCAGACAGCAGCACGGCATGGCATGGCATGACGGGGGACGTGGACAACATGACATTACATGAAAAGTGATCATGACGAACATCAAAGAACTTCATGATTACATCTTTTTACATCAAAATGGGATGGCATCAAGATGGTACAGAAGCCAAGAGAGGCCATGCTTGATTTTTTTTTTTTACATTAAAGGAATAGTACACCCATAAGATGATGGTCCTTCATCTTCTCCTCACCCTCAAGCTGAGCAAGACTCTGGAGCATTTTTTAATATCTCAAATGCAGCCGGAGATCGGACAGGTTTTCGTTTTCCCCCAACTTTTATATAATGGTGGTGACCGGCGCTCGAACCAAAAAGGTCCATAAAAGTCCACAAAAACTTGTCAATATTCCTCCATCCTGCTCGTCCAATGTGATCCAAGTGTCCTGAGTGGGTAGCGTCCAGAATTTACTGGAAACGACGTCATTTAGTAGATTTTTATAGCTTAAACTTTGGTACATTACACTTTCTATTTGCACGTTCATGCGAGTTCATGACACAATGGAAGCCGCGTCAGAGCCTACTTTGCCGATAATGCAAGCGTAGAAGAAGAAACTCGCTGTTTACATTGTGCCAAGACCAAACGAGCTGCGGACACACAGTCTGCCGCGGCTTCCGTAGTGTCGTGAACTTGCATTGACGCACTTCGCGGCAGCTGCATGTTCTACTGTTTAGTCTATAAAATCTACTAAATGATGGTTTCCAGTAGGGATGCACCGATTGTGAAAGTCTGGGCCGATACCGATACCGATGTTTAACATAACAACTTGGCAGATGGCCGATGTTTTCTATTTTTATTTATTACTTCCTTTGTGCCACAGAAATGTACAAGTCTTTCAGCTCCTCATCAGTCTCCTTGAATGAGCACAAATTCAATCAGACCAATTTATGAAACAGAAACAACCTTTAATGTCACTTTGTGGTTGACATTAGTTATAACGAGCTCTTTTCTGAAAACTTTTCAAAAACCTGGGACTGATAATCACTAAAAAGATGCTTCAGTATATTGCCCAACAAAATTAGTGTTTTTAGCCTAATAAACAAAAACATACTTAGTGAGATTATTTTCATGGCCCAATAAAAAATATTTGTGGGGCATGTACTGCAAACTGCGTAACGCTGATCTTTTTCTGAAACGGTAAAATATTGGCACATGACCGCCGCCATCTTCGTTTATCTACTAGGAAAGTGCGTGATGCCTTCTACCAGTATCTCCCCACCCCCCAGAAAGAGGGGAAAAGGAGTTTTCTCAAGAACAGTGTTGATGACACATGTAAATCATTATACATATACATATATATATATATCTATATCTATATAGGCTACATAATAATCGGCCACTGCCATCGACAAACGTCATTTTTATTGGCCGATGGCAGTTAACAAGCCAAACATCGGCCGATACCGATGTCCAGCCGATGCATCGGTGCATCCCTAGTTTCCAGTAAATTCTGGACGCTACCCACTCAGGACACTTGGATCACATTGGACGAGCAGTATGGAGGAATATTGACAAGTTTTTGTGGACTTTTATGGACCTTTTTGGTTCAGTCGTCGGTGAACTCCATTATATAAAAGTTGGGTGATAATGACCCCCCCCCCGGATCTCCGGCTGCATTTGAGATATTAAAAACGTGCTCCAGAGTCTTGCTCAGCATGAAGGTGAGTAGAAGATGAAGACACATCATTCTGTGGGTGTACTATCCCTTTAATGTCAAGGAAGGAAACATTTATTTCTCAAGATAATGAAATCATTTAAATTGAAATAAAAAGTTTCATCGTTTTCAAAACCAATGTTGAAACACGGATATCTTTGTTACATGTGAAGAAAGCCAGGAAGTCCCCAGAATGTCACGTTTGCCTCAACTTCCTCATGTTCTGACCGGTTGTGACAATTAGTGATTGATTTTAGTGATGACTGCTCATTTTGGAGCTCATCTTCATCATCTTCAGATTTCAAGAAAACAAAGTCCGTAACTAGTTACAGCATGCCGTTGTCTCTCGTAAGGTCGATTCCACTTATGTGAAAACGACCTTCACCAAGAAAAACAGCATCGAATCTGAAATCATTGCAGGAATGGCCTCTCCAGGTTCCTGTAAAATGCTGTTTATATGAATTAATGATATTTCAACTGTTGTGCTAGTGTGAAGGGAAATTATTGCTTCTTCACTACAAATTTAAGCTAATCTACCTTGAAGCCAAGTACACACAAATAAAGGTAATTTTAAACGTGATAATTCTGCCCCGCCAGTGGTTGCTGCGCTAACTTGCTTATTCAGCTAGCATCAGCAACGTTACAAAACCAGCAAACTGTTAATTAGCATTCGCAAATGTTTAACTCACACATCCATGAGGAAAGTGGCAACCTCCTCAGGGCTTTTAACCCTTTTGCTACCTTCACCCTCATCCTGATTCATTGAGTTTTTGATCTGCTTTGAGATTTAAGAAATGTAACACAAGGAAGATGCTATTTCTGCACAGAGCAATCGAGGTAGCAACTCCGGAGCTAATGCTAAAGGCAAAGAATCCCAACGTTGGCATTGTTATCAGATTTAAATATTTATACATATATTTTTGGGACCCATTAAAATTGATAAAAAGTTGGTTTAGTTGAGACATTATGTCTCAACTGTACCCTGATGAACACTGACGTGCTACGATGTCATGAATATCTCAGTTTTTATGCGCAAAACGTTTGCACATATAGAAGTTAACGATATTCATTGTGAAAGCAACACGGTAAAATCAAAATGTGACCTGTGGAAAAATATTTTTGGAATATCTTTGCCGCTGAGCTTCACACAAAGCTGAATTGTCCCACGCTCAAAAGGATGCTAATACGCATGTGCAAACCAAAAATCACAGCAAAGACTTGCTGCATGTGCAAGTAACTGTCGTGTCTCAACTGTACTCAGTCGACCCTCAGTTCTGCAGTTATGGTCTAAAAAGTTGGTTTCACGTGTTCTTCATGTCAAACATGATAAGAAATGATCTTTGTTTGTTGACTTGACCAAATATTCTGAATTATCATTGCACTACTGTATATGCTGAAAAATTACCAGGTTTTTTGGGACATTTTATTTAAAACATGGAACAAACGTTATTAGCAAACCCTCCATATTATTTGGTAATGCCTTTTATTCATGGAGATTATTTCTTTTGCCTGAGTTAAGTAAACACAGAACATGACAAATCTCAAGTTGTTAATTGTGGTTTTCTCCAGGAGACTTGGCTGAATATAAACAAATGTGTCGTTTTGGGTGATAATCGGATATAAAATCCTTGTGTGAAAGTGACAAAAATGAAAAACATATTTACAGTCACTTTGTTAGGTGGCGGAAAACAGCTGTGTTCAAAATGGCCCATTCTGCTTCAATAACTGAGGCGAAAAGGATTAAAACTAAGCTTTTATCTTTATTAACTTACACATGGTCACTTTTCTTCAGCAGGGACATTTTTTGTCATTAAAACTAATCATGTGTACATAAAATCATTTTACATCCAAGTTAGTTTTCTTTTAGGTTTAATCTTTTTTTCCTGAAGATTTAATTTAAATTCAGTAATGTTTCATGAACATTTGTACATATAGTAGATAATTATAATAATACTGTAAATACTGTGAGTTTGATGTCATTATAAAACAATATACAGTACCCCAACACCAGTGGGTTGGATTCTCTACGGTTTTGTGCTTAAACCTTTTCAAAAGTCTTCACTCATGTTTTATATATTTTGCATGTTTTTATTGTTATGAGTTCCCTTTGTATTTACAGTCATCCTCAAAATTATTCAGACCTTTACATTAAAGGAAATGCTAAATTAAAAAAAAATATTCAAACAACAAGAAACTATAAAGAAATTCTGAAATTATATATATTTTTTAAATATGTGTGTATTATATATATATATATATATATATATATATATATATGTATATATGTGTGTGTGTGTGTGTGTGTGTTTGAAATGTGTATATACGTATTTTGATATTTATACAAGGTAATGACCAGTTTTCCACTTTTTACTTTCTTTCTTTTTGTTGTTGCCTTTTTAAATTATGACAAAGCTTGTATTTGATTTGTAATTTATGTCATGGTTTTACTTGGACCCAGGAAGAGAAGCTACCGACTCGGTGGAAGCTAATAGGGATCCAAATAAACAATAACCATAAAACAATAAACAAACAGTAGGAGCCCTGTTTTACGTGTGTTTTGTTTTCAGAATTTCTTTTTAACCACAATTTCTAATCAGTGTCATAGAATTTTTTTTTATCTATTTTTAGTTTTGTTGATTCCAACTTATTTCACCGACAGCTGATTTTTAGTTTTTTTTCCTTCTGTAATGGGGCGGTATGAATAATTTTCAGGACGACTGTATATCTTCTGGCCTGAGCAGCTGACAGGACACTCTTAGGAAAGGAATTTTAAATCTCATGAATTCCATTTATGACTTTAAAAGACGGTTATTTAAAATAAATTGATAGAATTTAAATAGAACCTTAAGATTTGCATGAAAATGACGTCAGAAATAAGGATAGACTGATATATTGGATGGCTGGTTTGCGTTTTTTGATGGTATTGGCATCAGTCGATGCATCGGGTGTGACGTATTGACCTGTATTGATACCCCCATACAGCATAATTTACTGATTTTTTAATAAATATATTTACTACAAGTTAAATGTTTCTATTTAAAATTTTTTTTACAAGTGCACAGTTTCTTTTTGATATATTTATTTGAAATGCTTTGTTCCTTTTTATATTAAGAGTTGTAAAATTATTTTTTATTGTATCCTTCATTATATCAATTTAGGAGTAAAATGCAGTATCGGCCCCAAATAGGTGTATGATGTATCAGCTGAGGTTGATGAGAAGATATTAGTATCGATCCCTAATATGAAAACCTGATGCTTAGCCTTCAGGGCTGGGAAAAAATATCGATACACTGAAATGTCCTGATATTTTCATATGCAGATTTCATATAGATATTTAAAAATGCAAAATTAATCTATTTTACCAATGAAATATCGCGAGATTTCATCGTTATCTTATGAATTCTCGTGAGATTTCACAAAAACCCGCGAGATTACGTTTCTGAACGACGAAATCTCGCAAGATTTCGTCAGTAAAATAGATTGATACTGCATTTTTTAAATAATATATCAGCATATGAAAATATCGTGATATTTCAGTGTATCAATATTTTCTCCCAGTCCTATTAGCCTTATTTGCTTTTAGTTCAACCCAGGGGGTAAAAAATGGGGAAAAGAAAAGATTTTAACCATGAATGCATCAAAACATGATGCATTTAATGAGCAAAAACTAAATATGTTAATAAAATTGAAAACTGAAATCGCGGTGTGGAGATTCAGGCCTTTTTTTTAAATGTACTTTGGAGCTTGTGACCGTGACTTCTCATTTCCTTTGGATTTCTATGAGTTCACCAGAGTTTCCTTTGGGGCATCTCTGCAATTACTGTACCACAGTGGATTATCCCTAATCCTGCATATGGCTTATTACAATAATTACATCCACTCGTCGTCAAAACCAAAGCAATTAATACAGTTCTGCTGTCTTAATGAAGTGGGTTTGCTTACAAGATGTTGCAACCAGCAGTCACAAGGACACGCTGAACAACAAGGTGGGTGAGGTGTTTGTCTCGGCACTGTTGCCACAAATTCATCTTTGTCAGTTCTAAAAACATCTGCAGGGTTCCGCGTGTGAAGCCTGATTCAAATAAAACCATGAGTCATGACAGGATGTACAGCTGTAATATTACAGTACAACTACAGGTACAACGACTCACACAAACACAAATTATAGTAATGAAAGCTGATGAATACTTACATCGGGGAAAGAGCATGCAAAAAATCAAAATGAAGCCAACGTCACACAGAGAGGCAGTTAGGTTTGCAAAGGAGAAAGACGAAACATGGTTAACAAAAACAAGTTGCATTTACCATTTTCACAAAGATTCACTGTTTCCATTCTTCTTTTTCAAAAGTTACAGTCGTCAATCACTAAAACATGTTCATTCGCAGAGCAAACGCGGGGTGAAAACAGTCGTTTGGACAGAATGACAGAGCCGAGGGATGATTAGTCTGTTATGAATCACAGCAGTGACGACGCAGCCAAGCCATCAGTTTGTGAAAATGACCATGTTTGATGAGTTACAGCATGCACTCAGTACGTTCACTCCACGGTTGAGACGCATGCCGGTGGAAAATACTGACCTTGCAATAGTGTTGAGCTAGTGGGTTCAATTACCACTACACCGGGAAACAAATGGAGCAGAGCAACAAGTCGGAAACAGACCAGCAACACATCAGTGGCAACACTTGAGAAAAGCATGGAAAGTAGCTGCTAAGTGCATTTTCCATAAACTAAATCCTGAAATTACAGGTGATGACAGAGAGCAAAGCTATAAGTGGAACATTACTCGCTCCGTAAGTGATTATTTCACAATTTCAGGAACACCTTTGGTGATATGGTTGTGGGTCGTTCATGGAATCAGACTGGGAAACGGTCTCATTCATACACCGCAACTCCTCACGGTGTTTTCAGACATAATTAGGTTGGAGTGTCCGTTCAAATAACTGACAAGCTGCATGAATAATAGATTTTTAAACTCATCATTTCAGAGAGAATTCTGCAGCTTTATAAAGATGTGATGCAACCAAACTTCTGCCGTTGCATTGTGGGCTCACTTAATTCTAACAGCAGAGCTTTTTTAACACCATCATCTTTATTTCTCTGTCCGTGTTCTACCGTATACTACTGCACGATTTGTGTCATTCTGATACCTCACAGTTCAGCAAACTTGACAATATTTAAGCAATGTTTGGTCTGATGTAAAGTTTCCATTTTGAATTTTTTTTGCAGTGATTCCCAACGAAACTCGGATCCCAAATCCTTTAGACCCCAAAGAAACTTACGTGGAGCTTCACGGCTTCATCAGCTTTAGATTTAACTAAAAACAGCAACTTTATTGAGGTTTTTGCTCCCTGTGACATGCAAGGCTAATGATGGTTCCTTTAAAGAAATGTTGATATAAAAACTACAGGTGGGACAAGATAAAAAAAAAAAAATCTAATCGATAAGAGGCCTTGTAACTAATTAATCACAATGAAAGACATTTTAATTGCATTACAAAAATTGCCTCAAAAAGTAACATTTTCTTCATTTAAATAGATTTTGATCGACGACTGAATCAAATAAACACAGACATTAATATGGTAAACTCCAGCTCTGTTATTGTCACTAAATGCATTTAATTTAATTTCAACTTTTTTAAAAAAGGAGAAAAAAAAACAGACCTAAAATTAAAGTAAACCAGATTTTATTAGAATGAACTATTAAGTGGTGTTCTATAATTAAGCATCTACAACATGTTACATCAGTACTTTTAAACGTTTTTAATGAAATGTTTCTGTCCTCGCTCTTTATTAACACTAATATCTGATGTCCAGCGGCAGCTTTGAGTTTTATTTTCAGTCTGGTTCATGGAGCGTGACTGCAGCTGGAAGCTGATGCTTGTGTGTGTTTTACAGTCATGGAGGGGTCTGCAGCAGCGCACGTCTAATAGAAGACAGTAAACGATACGTTCTTTCATGTCTGTCCCTAAAAGTCTCCAATAACACCAGAAAATGTTGCTAGATGCTCTGAAAACTAGCTAAATATAGCAAAAAAGTTGCCAAGTTCTGCTGCGTGCGTCAGCATAATCGAATGTACCAGAAAGTTGGCACAACGTTCCGCTTTCCCTGTAATGCAAACTTCAATTGAATGCATTCTTTTCAGATAAACAAATACATTTTTAATGTCTTAATTTTTCGTTATTAATGGTAATCAGTGCGGTAAAGTCCCAACCCCCTAATAAGAATATGAACTGAGTATTAAGCAGCACTGATCAGTGTTAATGCAGCTAAACATGAAGATGCATAAAGTTATGAAAAAGGTTAAAAAATTAGAATGAGAGCGTAAAGCTGTCATTTCTGCTTACCAAAGCGCTCATTTTGCTCTTCGTCTTTGAGTGCGGGCGCTCTCTTCTCACCAGAATCGGCCACAAGAGCGCGCTCTCCACAGTACGCCATTTTGTTCTTTTTCTCCGGATGACGTGACCTACAGAGGCTGCTAGCTGCTAAGCTAGCCTCTTTGGCACCACCTGCAGTCAGCTGATTATCTGCCGTGGAGTGGCGTTTAATGACCAGCTTTGTCACAGAGGACGACGATGACGAGGAGGAGGGGAAAAAAATTGCCGTGCCGAGCTGCTTCGTCAGAAATTCAGCAGTTTTCAGTGTAACAGGAGGGACAGCTTTACCAGGGAGCAGTGGATTATATTTATCAGTGAGGATGAGCAGTCGGTAAGTGTTGCTGCTGTGTAACTTATTATCTTTTGTGTCAGAGACCAGTAAACGGTGGTAGACGAGCGGACAAGTTGCTAATGTAGCTACAGAAGCTAACACTGTTTGGTTAGCTTCACGTCAGACGTCTGCTCTTTTACTCCGGATCCTCTCCATCAGCCGCACCGTTACATTTTTATCACGTTTTTCTCAGCTGGGACATCGTTTCCTTCACCTGCTCTGTCCTGATAAAACTTTGTTTTGGCTTTGACGTTTGCCTCGTGAACGCGCTTACAGACAGGTCTGATTCTCGTACGTATTCTCGCGACAAACAATAGTTGGGGATAAAAAGAGGTTAAAATGAGCTCATTAAATTTTCTTCCCACCCAACTAGAATTAAAAAATTCATTTGAAGACAATTTAAGAAGGATTGTGGATGTAAAACAGCAGCTTATGACCCCTTTAATATGCATTTTCTAACATCTTGATCCAACAAAAGGTTCAACACGGTTTATTACTAAACGATACAAAGGTTTCCTGTGAGTCATACTTATGATAGAAATTTAGGTGACGGACATAAATTTTATTTTTTATAATTTGGCTCAAAATTTCTTTTAGAGTTTTTTTTTTTTATTTCAAATAGTTGAAAATAGAATGATTACTTCCATTTTACAGGTTATAAGAAATCCTTTAATTTTACATTTAAATGAAATTACAATTAAAACAGTTTAACTACTGTGAATACATTATTTACTGAACATAATGGTTTTTATTTATCAATTGAAGGTACGACTGAAATCTGTGTGTACAACATTTCCACACTTGGATCGGCTCTTGTCCATTTGTACGTGAGTGTAGGATAAGTTCAAATTGCACCCCAGGTCTGAAATTGTATTCGCAAGTTTCAGTCACGTTAGTTTTTTGGGTTTTTTTTCAGCCAAAATCTTAATCTGTATTCATGTGACAACAGCTCCTCACGGGAAGAGCTCATCGTTTTCACTCCTTCAACCTCAACCGCTCTTGAGGTGCAAATGATTCTACGAGTATTTAATCGCCTCTAATTCCCCTCCAACCACTTGGAACCATGAAGGACTCTTGGATAAGAAGTAAAATTTTGCCAATAACCACAAAGAAGTCCAGTTGCCCCTTCCCTCTCATATATAGAAGATTTTCCGGTTCCCTCCAACCCCGTCGGAGCTCCTCGTTCATGATCTGCTGGTTGTTCCGAGAATTCCTAAGTCCAGAACCGGAGGAAGAGCCTGAAAGACTAAACAAGCTCACCGCTATGAAAGAGTGTATTTGGGACCAGTTCCAACTCTTGTTTTCATTCCTCCCCCCACCCCTTCCCCTTGGTCCTAAAACTTGAAATGAAGTTTTAGGGATTGAATTATTCCCCTAAGACAGGGGTCGACAACCAGCGGCTCCGGAGCTGCACGCGGCTCTTTCATCCCCCCCATGTGGCTCCCAGCATTTGAAAAATAATTAATGACTACTTAATTAAACTGTATTTTGTTTTGGTTTGTTTGCTTTAATAATGTGATTCTAAAAACCCAACACAAATTTCCCCCTCCCCATGATATTTTTACCATCATGTATTTCTTTTCTTCAACTTTATTCATTTATGTCGTCTATTCCTTTCATTTTTATCTGTTTTTATTTGACACTACAAGCACTTTGATTTGCTTTGTGCTTGAAAAAGTTCTGTATAAATACAATTGATTTGATAAAGCATTTAGGGATTATGATAATCTGGAAGATGGTGAATCTTTGGCGAGTTGAAGATGGGGATACTTGAGATTTCTGGCAGAGCTGTGAAGGTTGGGAACCACTGCATTATAGCCTCAAAATATGGAATACTTTACAGCCAGGAATAATAGCACACTAGTTTTTTTTTGTTGTTTTTTTACACAGTTATCCTCTTTTTTTCCTGTTTAATATAAATATAAGTGTCATAACACATGAATATGAAAGCAAACTCTGCCTATGGCCCTGAAGCTATAGCCCCAATTTGTTCATGCAAAACATACTCACCATACAGCAGGAAGTTTGTGTTTGAGGTCCCGAGTTTATTAATGGCGACGCAGGTGTAGTTTCCATAATCGACATCAGACACATTAAAGAATGTGAGCTTGGACAGCGACCCAGTGTTGGCAATCTCCATGCCGTCCATACCATTGAAGATCCTACATATGAGGGGTAAAAATGCAAAATTTCTCAGCCAACTGATTCAATTATTGATCAATCTTCACTCCTGGCTGGGAAACTGAATCTTTTATGTCTTGTATTTGCACACTTAAAACTGTAACTAAGAAATCTTTTACCTTCTGTCATCTTTGTACCACTCAAAATCTGCCTCCGGCACCGCATCGGCCTCACACTCCAGCACTCCCCTCTGGCCCAGAGTCACTCCGACATCTCTGCCCTCCGACACAGCTGGAGCATCTACAAGCAGGCAGCAGCAGACACAAGCTCAGCGTTCAGGACCGCAAGGCAGCGCCGGTCAAGTCAGTCAGCTTGCAGCATTATCTCCCTGTGGGCCCCCACTTAGATTCACAAAGAGATCTACACCAGCTCCAGTCAGCAGGAATTATCAGCTCAGTTTATGAGCAATATTTGTCACAATGGTGAAGTTGTTCAGTCTCTGAAAACAATGATGAGGAATAAACTGTGCAAACTCTTCTTCTCTCTCCTGCAGCAAGGACACATTATGAAACGGATCGGTGCTGTTAGCTGAGGCAACTGCAGGCACTTGTTGAGCATTCAGGGCTCAGGGCCATTACATATTTACATGTTGCTCAGGGAGTGTGTGGTTACAATGAGATGGTAACAACAAAAACTTTTTTTTTTACTCTAAATCTGCTGATAAATTCTCAAAACTGATTTATGCCTCTGACAAAAAAATATTTTTCCGGTAAAAAGAGTGATGGTTAAAGAGTTGTTCACGTGTTTATCTGCTCCTCATTATCACATCATTTGATGCATTTTAAACAGCTAACAATGGCCTCCAATTTGATTTCTATTCATATATAATGACAAAAAAATCAGCCGTATTTGACATAAATTGCGGTAAAGTGTAGTAGGGCTAGGCGATATATGGACATAAATATTTTTAAATGAGATATGGTACTGGATCATGCTGCATATATCAATATTTGTTTGTTTTGTCTTTATATATAAATGCTGCCCTTAATAAGGTTTGTCATATTTAATTAATTTGTGATGTTGGTTATTTTCATCTGTGGATTTGTTATGCAGTATTTATTCATGCATTTATGTTTACATTTTAATGTTCTTTGAACAGCTGAGCATTATTTCATCCTGATAACACTTGTGAGATGTCATGTTTGGCTTCGGCTGTTACTCTCACTTTGTGATAAAAATATCGGGGTATATGTTGTATATTGACATGCATCCTAAACATATCGGGATATGACTTTTGCTCCACATCGTCCAGCCCTAAACCGAGGGGGGGGGTCATTTTCACCCTCACAAGCCACTTTATTAGGCCCACCTTCCTAATAAACTGGTTTGGACCAGTTTTCCCTCCAAAACCACTTAAATTCTTGGTGTTATACATTCAACATGACGTTGGAAACATTCCTCAGAGATTTTGCTCCGTATTGACATGACAGCATCACAGCAGATCCCAAAGCTGCTCTACTGGGTTGAGATCTGGAGGCTCTGTGGAGAACATTGGAGAACTCATCATGTTCCAGAAAGCAGCAGGAGATGATGTGAGCTTTGTGACATGGTGCGTTATCCTGCTGGAAGCAGCACCAGAGGATGCTCCACTGTGGTCGTAAAACAAGCAGGTTTATTCAAAGTGCTTTACATAAAACATCAAAAGAAAAACTGTAAATTTTGACCCAAACATTAGTCTGATGTAAGTGATAGTAGATGAATTCTTGAGTCAATGAACGGCACTTGAAGCTGTCGGTGCTCTGAGGGGGCTGCCATCTGCAAAAACCAGACATGAGGCGCATTCGGACAGAGAGGTTCTAGGATCAGTTCCTAGAACTCCCCGTCTGGAGTTTAGTTATCAGAACGACCTTCCTTATCAGTCTGCATCCGCACATGAGGGAGGACCTTGATAGGAACCACGTTTGACGCAATCGTCTGTGACGGGACAAATTTATGCCCCAGATCATCTGATACAAACTGAGGTTTCTCATCTCTTTTATTCAAAGCTGTTATAAAGCTGCTTACCAGCTTTCCATCATCACGGACTTTGGGCTTTGGCAAGGAGGACCCGGGTTTCGAGTCCCTGACAACATTCAGGTGAACCACTGTGGACCCCCGAGCAAGGTCCTTAACCCCCACCAACTCCTCCCCGGGCGCTTTAAGTAGCAGCCCACTGCGCTCTGGTACTACTGTACAGAGATGGTGAAATGCAGAGCCCTAATTTCCCCTCGGGGATCTTAACAGTATGACACACAAAAAAAAGCCCCCCGTTGGAAAGCTGCTCTACCAACGTCTTATTTACCTTTCGTTGAAGAACACCCTATTTTATGGTCCGCCCCCCCACCGGTCTCACCGGCACCCCCACATCCTACCCCCACACTCTCAGCTGTATTTGGTCATTAAATCAGTATAAAATAATTGCTTTTGGACATTTCAGAATAGTTCTGGATTCGGGACGTGTTCCATTGTGATGGATTTTATGATGAATTGGTACACTCCTGTTGTAATAGTTCTTGTTATTACAATCTGGACGGTAAACAGGTAAACAGCTGCAGGCCTTTTTAAATATGGCGGGCTGAAAGAAGCGGAGATCACTGAAGGGGCGGGGCTTACAAGCTCTACCAATCACCAAACATCTACGTATTTCAGTTCCTATGGAGCCCCAAAAGACCCTGCCTCGGAGTAGGAGCTAAAAAAGGTTCTAGGAACTGAGGTCCCTAGTTCCTATGTGTCCGAATGTACCAAAAAAACACCTGAAAAGGTTCTAGGAACTCCAAAAGGTTCCTACAGTCCAAAATCATCTATTGTAACTTTGCAGGAGTGGATCCGTCTCTCATTGGATCATGTGACCTTCACTTTATGGCTCAATGACTTTGCTCTCAGCTGATCACAGTGGTCTGCAAACACGATTTGAAAACATGGAAAAAGACTTTAATTTTGCGGCAGTTGTGTGGCCTGTGGGAAGTTACAGGTTTGGTGCACCCACAGTAGTGCCCAAAAGTTACACAGTATCCATTTAAAAGCATTACCGGAGGGGAAAAAAGCATCTAAAAGTACATAAAAACATAAAGAGAAACAAAATCATATTGCTCATATTGAAATAAAATAAAAAAAAAATTTAATCAAAATTATAAAAGAAGCAACAGTCTACACAAGGTAAAAGACACTATGCAGATGTCATGAATAGACATGAGAAGAAAAATGTTTTCAACCTGGATGTAATGTGTCTGCAGTTGGTGAAGGTTTAATCTCCACTGGCAGTTTGTTCCTGAAAGAATGTACGTCAACACGAAAACAAACCATGGATCGTTTACATAAAACAAACGGATATTACGCAAACAAAGTGTATATTTGACATTAGAAAAGTTATCAGAACAAAGCTGAAGCTACAATCTATCTAAAAAAATATAAATTTCTACTGAAGATTGAAGGGACATCCGCCATTTTTCTTTTGGTCACACCAGGGAGGAACTCGGCAGTCACGTAACCACCACTAGGGGTCACTTTTGGATGCTTTTTGAGTAAAAACAAAAATAAAGGTCGTATTTTTTGTGCACGCACAAACGACCCTATAGTACGTACGACTTTGGAGGACAGGTTGCCATAACAGCCACAGTAAATGCTGCTTCTCCATGTTTAGTCTGGACTCTGGTCTGGACGAGCTGACCCAAGTCCTTGGAGCCCTGCTGGGTCTAGATTCCCGGATCATCACAGATGTATTCTGGGCCTAAACTTTTCTGGAATTGTGGACGATCAGTTGGATGTTATAATCTATTCTCTGACTAAGTGTAAAGATGTTAAAACTGGTTAAGTGTTCAGATCTTTTGGTTCTGGTTAAACTCCAGCAGCAGCGTTCTGGATGAGCTGCAGCTGTTTCATGCTGTTTTTGGGAAGACCATCACAGTTATCCCGCCTCGTGGAGACGGGTGCATGGAAGCAGCAATACTCACGTAGGCTGTGGTGGTTAAACCATAGCATGTTGGTACTAGGGGGCCTGAAGTGGGCCAAGAAAATCCCCCCAATGTCAGTAAAACAACACAGCGAGGCACTGCTTCTGTTAATAACTCTTTTTCTGGCTCAACAGTTTCGGATCAGCTTTGACTTTCAAATGTTAAACGGATGCAGAATAAAGGCACATTAACCTCAGCTTGAACCTGATGTGGAAAGGCCCGTTAAATTGAACTGGATCATGCTGGTTGGTGATGTCCTGGATTCTCATCACAGTGAACTAACTGTGAAAAACTTCAGCAGGTTTTCAGAGGACAGAGGAACATGACCCGACACTTTAAACTCTGCTGAAGAGAACAGCTGATCCATCTTTATCTTACACTCACTCAGCAGTAAACCATGTACAGTCGTCCTCAAAATTATTCAGACCCTCCAATTAAAGAAAATGCTAAATTCACAAGTTATTAAAATAACAGGGAAGTTAAAAAAGTAATGATAAATAAAAATTTCCAAAATTATAATTTAGTGCAATGAAATGTTGCTTTTGAATTTTTGTTTAAAACAATTAAGTAAGAAAAAAACAAACAACTGTCCCAGACAAGTTAAAGCACCTTGCTCATGTATAAAGGACCAACATACCTGTCGGCAGGTGCAGACGTCTGATTGGATGTTACAGAAAAGAAATGATTGCAGAGATTGTCAACAAGTGTTCAACAGCATTTTAGTTCAGGAGCCCCATGAACTGATTAATCCAGGTGTGTCTGATCTCAGTAACTGGCCAGACACACCTGGATTAATCAGTTTGCCCAGTGATGAAAGACGGGAAGCAAAGGAGCTACCTTAAGTTCAGGAAGTAGTGGAGTCGTGCAGAGAGCCCATTAGGAAATTCATTCCCTGCATTAACCCACCTCAGCGAGCTCCCAGGTTCCCACTGCTCCCACTGGGAGTTTGGGTCGCCTGGGGAGCAGTTGGTGGGGGTTAAGGACCTTGCTCAAGGGTCCACAGTGGTTCACGTAAGTGCCATGTCGGGGACTCAAACCTGCGCCAAAGCGTGCAACATTAACCACTATGCTACCCACTCCCCCAAATCCCCCCGTTTCCACCTGCTTTACAGATTAACTCAAAAATAAGTAATAAGTGCTAATTATGTGTATTTACATTTTCTTCTAATAAACACACAATTGCCTGTAAATGTCCCATATTGCATGTTCACTGACTGGATGCAGACCTGCCATTTTGCACCTTTGAAAAGAGCAACCCCTTTTGCACAGTTTGCATATTGTTTTCATGCACAATGAGCTTGCACACATTTCTGTACATGCAAATCTTTCATAGATCTGGCCCTATACGGGACACCATGTCCCAGTTTAATGTCTGCAAATGAAAAATGTATTTCTCATTTTCATTTTGGATGACGTCAACATTTTTAAGATCAACACAAATGTTTTTAATCAGTCTGTTTTTCTTCAAACAACAAACTGGTTTTCATTTAAATATCTGATTAAGCTCAGGAAGAAAAATTAGATTTTTTTTTTCCATTCCATAAGAAAGTGACTGTTAAATCACCATGTGATATTGCCTGATATTAATTCCTGGATCCTAAATCAAATTAAAACAAAAATTGTGACCTGGTAGAACTAGTAATATTGGTAAAAAATGAATCATTCAACAAATCGTCTCTAACTTACACCCCTATGAAGTGCAGAAACTGAGATGCCAGTTACATTAATTGATTTGAGTTTCTGTGGAACGGGCACCAAAACTAAGCATGCATGTAAAACAAAGGGACAAAATCCCCTGAAATATTCTCCTGTTAATATTCACTCTTCTTTAAAGTTCTTGCAGGATTAAATTACTTCACTCATTCCACAAAAGCACCATCCTACAAGCCTAATCAGGCTTTCCAAATACGAATAAAACACCAGCTGGTATTACTGAAATTGAGAAATAATTCACCAAAATTCCAGCAGCACATGAACTCACAGTTGACGGTGATGTCTACAGTCTGCACATCTGTGTCGATATCGTTGACAGCTGTGCATTCGTACGTCCCCGCTCTCTGTCTGGAGATGGATGGGATTTCCAGGAACTCGTCGTCTGACACCAGGTCCCCTGTGAAAGATCACAGCACAGAGGGAGAAAGTGGAGAGGGTCATTTAGAGTTAATGAGATGAGTCAACAGCTGTGGCCTCATCGGGCGTTTTCACACACCGCGTCCCTGCGTGGCCTCTCATCAGCACTGCTGGATGAGAGCGAGTAGGAAGGTGTTGATTATGAGCACTAATGGATGCTCCATAAAATCATAATTCATTAAGTTCTTGGGGGAGCGCTTGCTTCAGAACTATGATGCACAGCAGCGACGACTGCTTCAGTCTTTGGAAGATTTAATTGAGGAAAAAGAGTTTAGCTTCATCTCTAGAGAAAACAGGGTTTAGGTTTGGAAAGGGCAGTGGAAATGGATTTCTGGAAACCAGATCTGGGATGAAACAAGACATCCACACAGCAGATACAGTATGTGAAGCAACCGTCAGCGGTGTGTCCAGCTCTAATGTTTCTTGTAGGAGGCCCCCAATAAATGAACTCAGCTTGACTCTAACCTCCCGACCTTCCTTGATTCTGAAAATGGGCCGTAGATTACACCTTCAAGATCTTCACTCTTTGCCGACAAACCTTCAACGTCTTTCTTAAACTCCACAACTCAACCTGTCCTCCAGTCATACGTACTATCGGGTCGTTTGTGCACACCTGAAATCCCGCTCTCTCTGAGCGTATTTCACGCTCCCTGTCACCCCCCGGCGGCGGCAGGAGGAGAAACGAAAGCGAGTCCCACTAAAGAGAAGGAAGTCGATTGCAGAAAGATATTTAACACCTGGGTGAAACACGTGAGGTGTGTTTAGCTCGACTGGTTGGGAAGCTGCTCCAGTAATCAGAGGCTGCAGCCGGCCTCGGTACGATTCCCAGCCTGGAACCCGCTGCATCACCCACTCTCTGCCCCCCTCTCCTCTCATCCTGTGATATAAAGGCCGTCAAATCCTGAAGAAACCTAACGACCCATGTCATTATATGTCGCCTATTTAAATTCTGTTTATGTTCACTGAGGAATGCGCACGTGTATGGCATGAAAAAGTTACTGCCAGCCACGGCACCACTGCACATGTCCTGTTTATCCTGTTTCTTTCGGCTCGTTGTTAATAACATCCTTAGCAACCACCGTAGCAACAACGACAAAACCGGAAAGGATGTACGTTAACGTGGAAAAGAACTGTGGATCGTTTACAGGAAACAAACGGATATTATGAAAACAAAGTGTGTATTTGACGCTAGAAAAGTTATCAGGACAAAGCTGAAGCTGCGATCCATCTTAAAAAATATATAAATTTTTACTGAAGATTGAAGGGACACCCGCCATTTTTCTTTTGGTCAAATCTGGGAGGAACTCGGCAGTCACGTAACCACCACTAGGAGTCGCTTTTGGACGCTTTTTAAATAAAAACACAAACATAGCTCGTATTTTGGTCCACAAATGACCTTATAGTATGTATGACTTTGGAGGACAGGTTGCCACAACTTGTTGCTCCTGGTTGGCGATCTCATCTGAGTGTGTGTTAGCGGCTTCATCCTAGCTAGCCGCGTGCTCGTCCAGTGTGCTGACCTTGTTTTTAGCTTGTTTGTTTGCTGCTTTCATCTCTTCTCTCAGTACGTTGATTTGTTTTTGCATCAAGTCATTTTGGGTTTCGGTTTCTCATCCATCTTAGCCAGTAGCTCAGCTCTCGTGGCATCATTTGCTTGCAGAATGGCCGATTGTTCCACAGTGACTGCAGATTCGCCAACATTAGCGAAGCTAGCCGTTTTCTCGTGAGCTTTGGAGGAGCCAGACTTTTACGGAGGGGTCGTGTTGCATCCAAAATCCGTAACCCTAACTGAGGCAGTAAAACGGAGCGCGCTTATTAGCAATTCCCATGAATCCTACACAGCTTTATATGTTCAGATTTACTTGTTTGTTTAGTTTGTACAAGGTAGATGTGGGAGAACTCAGAAAGTGTGTCTACATCTCTCCGAGGTTCATCCAGGCAACCCAGATATGTGAAACAGGAAATCAACACCAATTTCATTCTTTTAACTCGAGCATAATAAAATCAATCTGGTTCTTATGAGATCTTAAAAAGAGTTAAATCCAAGTTGAGACGAGCAGCAGCACACTGCATATTATCTAATATGATGACTTAACAAAAACTAACTGAAACACAGAGCTTGTGAACAACTAGATGCATCCTAAAACAGCTTGTAGAACAGCCTTCAACAGCTCTGACGTCAAATTATTAGTTCCTGTGATGTTTTCTGGAGTATGTTGGTCCATTCTTTTTTTATAATGCAGCTTCGGTTCATTGAGGTCTGCAGCTCTCTGAACGTCCCACCACATCCTTCCAGTCATGTTCTGGACTTGGGGCCATGCAACACCTTGATTTTTGTTTGTTTATTATTCTGTTGTAGATCTGCTGCTGTGTTTGGGATCACTGTCCTGCTGCATGAGCCGGTGTCAGCCAAGCTTAGCTGTCAGACAGACCAACTCACATCTGACTGTAGATGTCGGTATACAGAGTTTATCGTCCACTCAAAGACTGCACGATGTCCAGGTCCTGTGGTTGCAGAACAAGCCCTGATCATTTCCCTCCACTACAGAGCTGACAGCTGCTATGACCTGCATGCAGACATATGGTTTGCTATGTCCAGAGGACTTTGTTCCAGAAGTTTTGTGGTTTCAGATGCAGCTTTGCAAACTGAAGCTGTGCTGTCATGTTGTTTTCAGAGAGAGGCTTTCTCCTCCAATCCTTCCAAACAAGCCGTAAATGTTCAGTTTTCTAACTTAACTGTCATAAGCTTTAACGTTTAACATGCTACCTGGAGAGTCTTGGCTTTGGTCTCCCAGGAAGACCGACAGCTGTCTGCAATGTTCTCTGCTTGTGAATAATCTTTCTCTCTGTAGAACAATGAACTCAAAATAGTAAGAAAGATTTTTGCTTACAGTGCTTATCTAAGATCATTGCTGATGTCTTTCCTCCTTGGCAGAGTGTTAAAACACAACTGAGCAAAGTGATAAAACTTCTGCTTTTATAGCGGTGCTCACATTGACAATGACCGTGTGTGTGATTGACAGCAACTGGCTGCACTTTACTCTTTAATGGGTAATTACTCTCTGCTTTTGCGTCGCAGCTGCACACGGCACGGTACGGCACGGAACAGCACGGTATGGCACGGAACAGCATGGTACGGCACGGTACGGCACGGAACAGCATGGTACGGCGCGGTACGGCACGGTACAGCACGGTACGGCACGGAACAGCATGGTACGGCGCGGTACGGCACGGAACAGCATGGTACGGCGCGGTACGGCACGGAACAGCATGGTACAGCACGGTACGGCACGGAACAGCATGGTACGGCACGGTACGGCACGGAACAGCATGGTACGGCGCGGTACGGCACGGAACAGCATGGTACGGCGCGGTACGGCACGGAACAGCATGGTACAGCACGGTACGGCACGGAACAGCATGGTACGGCACGGTACGGCACGGAACAGCATGGTACGGCGCGGTACGGCACGGTACAGCACGGTACGGCACGGAACAGCATGGTACGGCGCGGTACGGCACGGAACAGCACGGTATGGCATGGAACAGCATGGTACAGCACGGTACGGCACGGAACAGCATGGTACGGCGCGGAACAGCATGGTACGGCGCGGTACGGCACGGTACAGCACGGTACGGCACGGAACAGCATGGTACGGCACGGTACGGCACGGAACAGCATGGTACGGCGCGGTACGGCACGGTACAGCACGGTACGGCACGGAACAGCATGGTACGGCACGGAACAGCATGGTACGGCGCGGTACGGCACGGTACGGCACGGAACAGCATGGTACGGCACGGTACGCACGGTACGGCACGGTACAGCACGGTACGGCACGGAACAGCATGGTACGGCACGGAACAGCATGGTACGGCGCGGTACGGCACGGAACAGCACGGTACGGCGCGGTACGGCACAGCACGGCACAGCACGGTACGGCACGGTACGGCACGGAACAGCATGGTACGGCGCGGTACGGCACGGTATAGCACGGTACGGCGCGGTACGGCACGGTACAGCACGGTACGGCACGGAACAGCACAGCATGGTACGGCACGGAACAGCACAGTACGGCACGGAACAGCACGGTACGGCGCGGTACGGCACAGCACGGCACAGCACGGTACGGCACGGAACAGCATGGTACGGCGCGGTACGGCACGGTATAGCACGGTACGGCGCGGTACGGCACGGTACAGCATGGTACGGCGCGGTACGGCACGGTATAGCACGGTACGGCGCGGTACGGCACGGTACAGCACGGTACGGCGCGGTACGGCACGGTATAGCACGGTACGGCACGGTACAGCACGGTACGGCACGGTACAGCACGGTACAGCACGGTACAGCACGGTACGGCACGGTACGGCACGGCGCAGCACGGTACGGCGCGGTACGGCACGGTACGGCACGGCACAGCACGGTATGGCGCGGTACAGCACGGCACGGTATGGCACGGCATGGCATGGCACGGCACTGTACGGCACGGCACGGTGCAGCATGGTACGGCACTGTACGGCACGGTGCAGCATGGTACGGCATGGAACAGCACGGTATGGCACGGTACGGCACCACATGCTAAAGATGACCAGGACGGTTTTAGTTTCCACACAGGAGAAATAGTAGTGTACCTCCTGGAAGTGGGCGGAGTGGACGCAGTCGAGACTGCCGTGATGTCACTGCCGTGCCACACGGTGGGCAGTAAAGTAAAAACAACAACGGAGACGTTGGAGGATGTTCCTGCTGTTGTTTTCTTCGTGGCTTGTAGTCACCGAAAACAGAGCCAGATATCTTTTGAAGAGGCGAGGCGAAAAGACCTATGACGCGTATGACGACAACTTCCTCTGGCCAATCAGTGGAGAGCCGTCAGGTACGTCACGTTTTGTGTAGGTTCAGCACGGTTAGAGCGAGCTCTGAAACGGGTGCGAAAAATCCTAACGGCTCATAACGGGTTTTCCCAGAGGAAACACGAATAAAGCGTGCCGTGCCGTGTGGAAGGGTTACGAAGACGGGCAGTGGAAAAGGCCCATAAATTCCAGCGGAAGCAGTGAGGTCGTTGCCGGCTTAGCTTGTCTCGGTTAGCATTAAGTGGTTATTGCACTCTTAACCTTTAATGTTCACACTAAGAACAAAGCAAGAAAAAATGCTCTTTCATTCTGGAAAATACTAATAAGGGTAAATGCTTTTTTAATTAATGGTTGAGATAACAGTTAATAAAACAGTTACTTTAATACGACTCAGGCAGGTTTATTTTCACACATTTTAAATAAGATATGTTGAAGTTGCTGGAAAATTTGTTCTACCAAACATAAAGAGGTTATTTCTAATGAAGCAGTTAAAATGTATAATTTTTCAGAAGCAAATTCTGCTTTTGATTTTTTCATTAAATTAATATAACAATGTTTGACAGTAGATCTGTTTTCTTTAGGTTTTAATCAAAGTTGTCTTCAAAATGATCCATACCCTCCTTTTTAAAGAAGGGGAAAAACAGTTGTCAGCGAAATAAGCTGTAATTGACAAAAGTAATTAAGGAATAAAAAATGAATGAAAATCATGACATTATTTTTGAATTGTGGTTCAACAGGAATATTAAAAACAAACAAGACAAGCAAACAAGCATGATGGGACTCCTAAACCAATATATTGTTAAGCAACCCTTTAAGGTAGTTACTGCAATCAAGTGTTTTCTGCAACGTCCAATCAGACTTCAATCAGACAGAATTGTTTGCATTCTTTTTGTTTTGTTTTATTTTTTCATAAACATTGGTTTTACCATTTACTTGACGTATGCAGCAAGTTGCAGCTGTAGTTTTTTTTTTTTAAAGACTTGATAAATAAAGTTGAGTTGAACTGAGACTTCTGCACCTGTTGACAGGTATTAAGGCTCACTGCTCATGAGCCAAGAGCTTTAATCAGTCTGGGACAGTTTTGTTAATTTGTTTTTATTATCTTTTCCAACCACAAGTCAAAAGCAGTATTTTTTCACTAATTTTCAATTTAGCGAATTTTTATTTATTATTACTTTTTCAGTTTCTTGTTATTTATATGACTGTTGTAAATTTATCCTTTTCTTTAATTAATGAATTAAATAAATCAATTTATTGGAAAGAAAAAAAACCTGATAAGGACCAAGTGATTTCTTAAAAAAAAATAAAAAAGGGAAGGTATTGTACACGTACATAAAACCTCAGACCTTGGGTCCACTTTCTCTTTATGACTGAATTTGTCAGTGATCACTTGTAAACATGTCATGTGTCTGATTATTCCTGCCGCTCATACTTGCATTGTTTCCTTCAGCTCTTACAAAGACCGGTTCTTGAGCGCTCTGACATTTTCAGAACACGTTACAACACTTGCTGATTAGCGCTTTGTTCAGCCTCCACTCATTAGCACTTGTCTGTCAGATATTCCATATTTTGCTTGCTTTTTCTGTCTGTGAAACGTAGAAGCTTACAGCAACGCTGCAGAGATATGAGAACATGAGCAGGGCAAAACGCCAGCCTCGCTCCTTTTCCTTGTATCAATATGACACGCTTGACAGAGGCACTTAATACAGCATTCAATGTGCAGAACAAAAGGCATAATTGACTTTAAGCCTCCTCCCAAGATGTCGGAAGGTGACAGTAATAAATTGCACGTGGATTCACTTTGCTGGTTTGGGCACATTACTGAAGTGCACCTGGGAAGCTTATCATGGAGAAAAGTCCTGACTGAGACACCGCCCGCCTGATGAGGGGTACCAGGAGGGCTCGTATAGGTGTGCCGCTTCCTTTTTCTCTCAGAAGAGGATACTTGAAGTCTCACACCGAAAGCACGGTGTCAGTTAAAGCGACGGCGTAAAAATCCTCTGAGGAGAGCTAATCATGATGAGGCTGCCAGCCGACGTGCATGCAGAGAGTGTTCGCATCGACTTTCTGGCAGGTGGCTCCACATCAGCAGCTGTTCCTCAGACTGACGCGTGACGTCCGCGTTTCCCCAAAGTTAGCGGCTAGAAAGGTTTACAGGTGAAACCAAAACGTAAACATTTTCTCCAGTATTGAGCATTTTTATGCTCAATACAGGAGAATTACGCACCAACTGGTGCATGATTATGCAGACAACAATTATTGTTTTTTTCAGCAGATGGTTGAGTTATGAGTTTTTTTCCCGACCTGATTAAAGCATGGAGAAAGTAGGAATTCTGCTCCTCCAGTTCTCAGCTGATTGGGATTTCTCTCTGTTTGCACTGCCTCAAAGAACAGGAGGAATTCCAGACTTGTCACTTTTCTAGACTGAATTACATGTTAAAAACCGGCTTCTATATTCATTACTTTTATTTGTCAGAAACATCATAGCGACAAAGTCACGTTCAAGTGAACACATCATCTTACAAGACATGCTAGTGTGGGTAATTTAATCTAAAGCTTTTAAACAAGCAGTTTTCTACAGAGGAATGTATTAGTGGAACTTATTCCCCAAATATATTTAACAAATAAAAAGGTTCTGTTTGAGGTATTACTGAAACAATAATGAATCGTTTGAAATGATCGTTGTTTATATAAAAACCTAGAGAGAGTTGTGCTTAAAAGTTTAAATACTCTTCCATTAAAGACAGAAAAAAAATCACGTGCCAGGGAAATGAGTTAAAATTTACAAAACGAATAAATACAAATTTCATGAATATTATGACATCATGAAATTGATTATGTATTGTGGTTAAACAAAAATATTAAAAACAAACAAAAAACAAACCAAGTAAACAAGCATGAAGGGGCTCCTGAACTAAAATTTTGTTGAGCAACACGTTGAGACAATCACTGTAATCAGGTGTTTTCTGTAACGTCCAATCAGACGTCTGCACCTGTTGACAGGTATGTTGGTCCACGTTCATGAGCAAGGTGCTCTAATTTGTCTGGGACAGTTTTGTTTGTTTATTTAAAAAAAAAAATAATTCAAAATCAATATTTTACTTTGCTAAACTATAATTTAGTAATTATTATTTTCATTATTATTATTGCTATATTTATTATTATAATAACAATAAAAATAACAACAATAATAATAATTGTCATTATTCAGTTTCTCCTTAATTGAATTGCTACTGTGAATTTTGCATTTTCTTTAATGGGGGGTATGTAAACTTTCAAGCATAACTGTATATATACACACATTTTATTATGCAATGACTTTGCCAAATTTTTCACAGACAAAATCCAAATTATTAGACAAGCTGTTGGTTCAACAACAGCAGGTTCAGGTCTTGTATCGTGTCCACCAAGTCTAAACACCATGACACAGTTTTATCCCATTACTAGCAAAGAACTGGAGGACATCTTGCATCAACTGAACTCCTCCTCTTGCTGTTTGGACATCCTGCCCACTGTTTTTTTTTAAAAAGGTCTCAAAGACCTTGGAGTCAGATCTGCTTCAGATTGTGAACTCCTCTCTAACGTCAGGTGTTTTCCCAGAGTCACTGAAAACAGCTGTGATCAAACCTCCGCTAAAAAAGGATAATCTAGACAAGACACAGATGAGCAGCTACAGGCCGATCTCCAATCTTCCATTTTTAAGTAAGATCATTGAAAAAGCAGCCTTTCACCAGCTAAATGACTTTTTAAGAGAAAACAACCGTTATGTCTTCCAATCAGGTTTTAGACAGCACCACAGCACCGAGACTGCTCTGACCAAAGTCATGAATGACATATGTCTGAATACTGACACTGGAAAAATGTCAGTGTTGGTTTTACTGGATCTCAGCGCTGCATTTGATACGGTTGACCACATCATATTACTCCAACGACTGGAGAAGTGGGTGGGTCTCTCTAGTTCTGTACTAAACTGGTTCAAAACATACTTGGAGAACAGGAAGTACTTTGTGTCAGTAGGCAATTTTACATCTGAGCAGACAAAAATGACCTGTGGAGTTCCCCAGGGCTCTATCCTGGGGCCTCTTCTGTTTAACATCTACATGCTCCCACTGGCTCAGGTTATAAAGAACAACAATATTAGTTACCATAGCTACGAAGATGACACACAGCTATATATTACAGTATCACCAGGAGACCGGGGCCCTGTACAGGCTCTTGGTAAATGTATTGATGAGATTAATGACTGGATGGGCCTCAACTTTCTTCAGCTGAACAAAAACAAAACTGAGGTGATTGTTTTTGGAGCCAAAGAGAAACGACATCAGGTCGTCACAGAACTTCAGTCCATACACCTAAAAACCACCAACCAGGCCAGAAATCTGGGTGTAGTGATGGACTCAGACCTAAAAACCACCAACCAGACCAGAAATCTGGGGGTAGTGATGGACTTAAGTCCTAAAAACCACCAATCAGGCCAGAAATCTGGGTGTAGTGATGGACTCAGACCTAAACTTTGAAAAACACATCAAAGCGATCACTAAATCAGCCTACTATCACCTGAAGAACATCTCAAGGATAAAAGATCTGATGTCTCAGGAAAATCTGGAAAAACTAGTCCATGCATTCATCTTCAGTCGGCTTGACTACTGTAACAGCGTCTTTACTGGTCTACCTAAAAACCAGTTAAACAGCTGCAGCTCATTCAGAACTCTGCTGCCCGAGTTCTCACAAAGACCAGAAAAGTGGACCACATCAGTCCAGTTCTCAGGTCTTTACACTGGCTGCCGGTCCATCAGAGAATAGACTTTAAAGTTCTGCTGCTGGTCTATAAAGCTCTGAATGGTTTAGGCCCAAAATACATCAGTGACCTCTGACCCAGTATGAACCTACTAGACCCCAGGTCATCTGGATCCGGTCTTTTATCAGTTCCAGAGTCAGAACCAGACCTGGATCCGGTCTTTTATCAGTTCCAGAGTCAGAACCAGACATGGAGAAGCTGCGTTCAGCTTCTATGCTCCACATGTCTGGAACAAACTCCCAGAAAGTCTCAGATCAGCTGAAACAGTTTATTTAAATCCAGGCTGAAGACCCACCTGTTCTCAGCTGCATTTACGGAGATTTTATTCAAAAGTTAAAATCCGCACGTCTCTGTATTCTCTCTTTTTAATCTTAAATGCTTTTAATTTTGAATCATGCTTCTAATTGTTTTTTTCTCTCCCTTTTGCTTATAATGTTTTATGTAAAGCACTTTGAATTGTTCTGTACATGAAATGTACAGAACTTCATGTGAGCTTTATTTGGTTAAAATATTGAAAAAGTAAGTAAGTAAATAAATAAATGCAATCAAATATATTACTTTAATATAAAAAACTTAATCCAAAGTTTGGTGGTATTGTGTCCAGTTTTTACAAATCTACACATTTTGGTCACATCTTGAAAAATAGCAGTTTTGGACATAGGAGGTTTGCACCACACAGCAGCAATATGTGTGTGTGTGTATATAAATATGTATGCAGATATGTAATGAAAATAGTATTGTTTTATGAATAAGATTGTATATTGATGAAATGACAGTGAGTTGGCTAGAATTGCTGATTTTTGAAGAGATGCATTTATAGTACATGGACTTATGTAGCATGCCATATTTTCATTTTTATTTTATTCTCGTATTTAAAAATCAATGTTACTTTATGTCATGTATGTATCCATGTTTTTTTTACACCATTTGTGTAATTTTCTTTTTTTCTCTAGTATGAACATTGGTATGGGGCCAATAGCAGCAGCATGTTGCTGCAGCTAATGGGGATCCACAATAAATATACAAATAAATAAGTCAATACATAAATAGTGAAAACAACTCCAGGAAGCCACATCTGTAAAACTTTGTCATGTCACTGTTTTTATTTTATGTTTTCATTTATTTATTTATTCATTATGCTTTTTGTTCATGGGTGTGAGCAGACACATTGAAAGGATGAAACCATAAAGAGGGGGGGGGGGGGGGGCAACTGCGTGGTCGCAGAAAACATACCAAGTTGATCATATAATTGCTCTAATGACGGTTTTAACTATGTGGTGTCAGGGATCAAAGATCAAACACAGACTTTGCTTCAAATAAGCAGAGGATGAAAATATCACGTGAGGATTATAAAGGAGCTAATCTGTAAAGATTAAAGTCATAAATGTGTTTGAGCAACACCGCATGGATGTACAGTAGAAGCACACAGAGAGACCAACCACGTCTCCGCTGCATAAAGTCTAAATATTTTCTAGTGTTCACACGGGGAAATTCAATTTGCTGATTAAATTTACACAAAATATGAAAAGTTGATGCTGCACAGATTTGACATCATGAGTTAAGACGCGAGGTGCCATTATGAATCAGGTTTTGCGTGTTTGGAGGTCTGCAGCGTGAAGAAATGCGAGAGACGACAGCGCAAAAGGAAATACGACCCACAAAGGGAGATATTAGTGGGGGAGGGAGATGTTAATAATTCAAATTAAGTATGATAAATACAAACATTGAAATAATACAAGTATCCGTGCAGAGTCTCAGAAATGGGCAGTTTATGAGGACACGGATCAGGAGCTGCTGAACAGATGAAAGTGTCTGCAGCTCCGACATGGTCTCTATTACGCGCGAGGTGTGCAGTTTGGCACAATGCCAACGGCTTCAGAGCTCGCGCTGCCAGATGATGTGATCCCGTCCAGCCGCTAAAATCCAAGTTAAAATGTGACGTTGGCATTAAGGGGAAATAAGAAGACACAATTAATGCAGCAGCTGCAAACTTTGTTTCATTTCTGCAGAATATTTTACACCGTGTTAAATAGCGGTGTTTGCTGTGGTGACTTATTGAATTCAACAATGAGAACTACAGTAAATATGCTGCCCTCACTGCTCATGAAAAATGATTTTGAACCAGATGTGTGCGTGTCCAGGACTGTCCTCCTCAGAAGTTTGTCTTTTGTGTGCAAAGCTGCAATTTGCACTTCTTTTCAGACGTACTAAAGTAGATGCAAAAATGCAGCAAGACAATGCGTCTCACGGTTGATAAATCACTTTGCAAGTGCTACATTAATATATTTACATTTTCTCCGCCTATCACATGCACAATTGCGTGTAAACCCCCCTTATTGCATATTCATAGCAAAAGAAGTGCAAAATGGATGAGGCGCTATTTAGCATGTTTGAACTTTTAGCACGCTGTTAGTACATCAGCTTGTACATTTTTTTGCGTGAGCAATGAGATAGTTCACGTTTGTATGCACACAAACCTGTGGTAGATCTGGCCCTGTGTGTAGAGACCAAAACAATGTGTGTCATAATCAACAGTTTTGCTTCGTTTCATACTCTACATACTCTTCATACTCCCAAGGCAACTTGCAGACCTGATTGTTGTTCGATTGGACGGATATTTAAGCTATTCAGAGATACATGTCCAGAGATATATAAACTTTAACATAAAAAGTACCTCTATTTTCAAAAAGTGCCATAACTTCCCAAAACAAATAAGATGCTTTCTTTAAAACAGCAGCAGTTAAATTATTTCCGATAAAATATTAATGTTGTTGAATAAGTTTATATGACAAAGACGGATGAAAGAAGCATTTTTGTTCTGGCTGTAACTGCAGCAAGCATAATATCCTTATCTGCCTGTAGTAATAACTTAAAGGTTGTTTTGAGATGGTTGCCAAGTGATGCGAATTGCCTACAAGCTATTTGGTCTTCAGTGTTAATCACCTTTTAACTCATCTCATATTACATCATAATTATTTCATCTGGAATCTGTCATGTCAGCATCCTGCATACTAATGATTTTAATGTACTTTGAACTGAAGTTTCGTATCCTCTGTAACCTTCCTCATATCTTCAAGGTTTTTTTCTTGAGTATTAGCTGTGCTTGTGGCTCCTTTTCCACGACCCTTAATTAGTCCAAAAAAAAAAAAAAGTCTTGGTAATCCCTTGGAAAATAAATAAAAACACTTTGAACACATTATTTCATGATTCCCTCATCAACACCTGGCTGTTTGTGTATTTCTGGCCTGCAACATATAAACAAAAAGTTTGTATGGGAGCAAGTTAAAGGGACTTGAGGCAGGAATTTGAAAAAAACCAAACATGAATGTCCCTTTTTTTCATACTAATGGGTGATGAAGCGCTAAATACCAAAAATAACGTTTCCACCCATGTTTCTCTCCGTTGCCTTGAACAGGCTGTGTGCTGCAAAATGCGCTGCAATTCGGTGTCCGAATTTCCCGCGCTGCCCTGCGGACGTGACGTCAAATGACGCTACATCCGTAGTTTTGATGCAGGAAAAGACGGTCACGTTAAGTAAAAACACCGTAAGCGATAGTTATGGATTATTCTGCCGTCAGAATACGATCTAGATCAACTGAAAGACCATTAAAAATTGTAACTACGAAGAAAAAGCTTAGTAAACAACATTATAGTTTTCCAGCTCTGTCATGCGGATGTGACGTCACATGACGCTACATCCGCTGTTTTGATATAGGACGAAGCTGGTCGCGGTAAATTCAAACACTGCAAGCGATTGTTATGGATTATTCTGCCGTCAGCAAACGATCCAGATCAACTGAAAGACACTAAAAAGTGTAACTACGGAGAGAAAGGTGAGTAAACAGCATCAAAGCTTCAGTTTGTGCACGCTCCCGTGACGGCTTGGCTCGTGGCTGCAGTTACCTGAAGCGCCAATCGCGGCAGTCGCGAGTTTCGTTTCTTAATCTTGCCTCAAGTCCCTTTAAAGCTTCGGTAATAAGATGTGAAAAAATATGAAAATAACTATGTAGGCCTAATAATGGCATTATTTAAACAGGGACAGCACTGCAGAGATTTTTTGGGGGGTGGCCAGAGAAAATAGCAGCATGGACAAAGATAACTTTTGTTTCTTTCAACCTGCACCTTTTTTCTAGGAATGTGCATTTACTCATCACTAACATTTCTGCATCACTCTGACTCCTTTGGATGCTACTGTATTTAGATTAGTCGTAGATCCGCATATACACACACCTGCCACTTTATTAGGTACACCTGTCCGACTCGTTCATGCAAACTTCTAATCAGCCAATCACATGGCAGCAACTCAATGCATGTAGGCATGTAGACATGGTGAAGACGATCTGCTGCAGTTCAAACCAGCATCCGAATGGGGAAGAACGGTGATTTATGTGACTTTGAATGTGACATGGTTGTTGGTCTGAGTATTTCAGAAACTGCTGATCTACTGGGATTTTCCTGCACAACCATCTCTAGGGTTTACAGAGAATGGTCCCAGAAAGAGAAAATATCCACAAGGCTCAAATGCCTTGTTGATGCCAGAGGTCAGAGGAGAATGGCCAGACTGGTTCCAGCTGATAGAAAGGCAGCAGGAACTCAAATAAGCACTTGTTCCAACCGAAGTCTGCAGAAGAGCATCTCTGAATGCACAACACATCCAACCTGGAAGCAGATGGGCTACAGCAGCAGAAGACCACACCGGGTGCCGCTCCTGTCAGCTAAGAACAGGAAACTGAGGCTACAATTCACACAGACTCACCAACATTGGACAATAGAAGATGGAGAAATGTTGCCTTGTCTGATGAGTCTCCATTTCTGCTACCAAATTCAGATGTAGGCTCAGAATTTGGTGTCAGCAACATGAAAGCATGGATCCATCCTGCCTTGTATCAACGGTTCAGCTTGGTGGTGGTGGTGTGATGGTGTGGGAGAGATTTTCTTGGCCCACTTTGGGCCCCTTAGTACCAACGTGGTAATTTAACCACCACAGCCTACCTGAGTATTGTTGCTGACCATGTCCATCCCTTTATGATCACAGTGTAGCATCCTCTGATGCTGCTTCCAGCAGGAGAACGCGCCATGTCATAAAGATGACATCATCCAGCAGGATAACGCACCATGTCACAAAGATGACATCATCCAGCAGGATAACGCGCCATGTCATAAAGATGACATCATCCAGCAGGATAACGCGCCATGTCATAAAGATGACATCATCCAGCAGGAGAACGCGCCATGTCATAAAGATGACATCATCCAGCAGGATAACGCACCATGTCATAAAGCAGGAATCATCAATGACGATGAGTTCATTGTACTCAAATGGCCTCCACAGTCACCAGATTTCAATCCAACAGAACAGCTTTGGGATGTGGTGGAACAGGAGGTTCTCATCATGGATGAGGTGGAACGGGAGGTTCTCATCATGGATGTGGTGGAACAGGAGGTTCTCATCATGGATGTGGTGGAACGGGAGGTTCTCATCATGGATGTGGTGGAACGGGAGGTTCTCATCATGGATGTGGTGGAACGGGAGGGTCTCATCATGGATGAGGTGGAACGGGAGGTTCTCATCATGGATGTGGTGGAACGGGAGGTTCTCATCATGGATGTGGTGGAACGGGAGGTTCTCATCATGGATGTGGTGGAACGGGAGGGTCTCATCATGGATGTGGTGGAACGGGAGGTTCTCATCATGGATGTGGTGGAACGGGAGGGTCTCATCATGGATGTGGTGGAACGGGAGGGTCTCATCATGGATGTGGTGGAACAGGAGGTTCTCATCATGGATGAGGTGGAACGGGAGGTTCTCATCATGGATGTGGTGGAACGGGAGGTTCTCATCATGGATGTGGTGGAACGGGAGGTTCTCATCATGGATGTGGTGGAACGGGAGGGTCTCATCATGGATGTGGTGGAACGGGAGGTTCTCATCATGGATGTGGTGGAACGGGAGGGTCTCATCATGGATGTGGTGGAACAGGAGGTTCTCATCATGGATGAGGTGGAACGGGAGGTTCTCATCATGGATGTGGTGGAACGGGAGGTTCTCATCATGGATGTGGTGGAACGGGAGGTTCTCATCGTGGATGTGGTGGAACGGGAGGTTCTCATCATGGATGTGGTGGAACGGGAGGTTCTCATCGTGGATGTGGTGGAACGGGAGGTTCTCATCGTGGATGTGCAGCCGACAAATCTGCAGCAACTGTGTGATGATGTCATGTCAATATGGAGCAAAATCTCTGAGGAATGTTTCCAGGACCTTGTTGAATCTATGCCACCAAGTATTAAGGCAGTTCTGAAGGCAAAAGGGGTCCAACCCGGTACTAGCAAGGTGTACCTAATAAAGTGGCCGGTGAGTGTATATGTTCATTCACTCATCACTTACATTTCTGCATCACTCTGTCTCCCTTGGACGCTCCTGTATTTAGATTAGTCGTAGATCCACATATTGTATATCCATATAATGGATGTGAAGGGGGCAGAATGAACGGGCCTCTATAAGACATTATTTGCTTCAAAACTCCTTAACTTCACCAGGACTTTACGACGAATGAATGAACTAATGAGTACTGTTGTCCTGTGAGTTCAGATTTGGCTTGCTGTAGTTATTGGAGTGTTCTCCACACGTCGACCGGCCGCGCGCCCACAACACTGTAGACTACGGTGTTGATAAAAGGAACAGCAGGTAAATCACAAGCTCGACTTCCTCCTCTGTTCAGTGTGTGTGTCGTAAACAAATGACTTCACAAAACTTCACTATGATTCAGGAAGACTCTCAGGAATCTCAGTGTATACTGGGAAAGGCGGCAAGCCTTTGAACTTGTGAACGGCGCTGCATCGAGAAGCATCGTTCATCCATAGCTGATAGAACCACCTGGATAACAGAACTGTGGGAAACCTTGGTAAAATGCAGAGTTATGCATGAACGTCATGCAGCACAGAGACATTATGTTAACCCTGTCCAGAAGCTTCTCTGGGCTCAGACACATCTGGGATGGACCTTCACACAGTGAAAACGTGGATTGATGTCGGACCAATCAGTATTCCAGATCTGCTTTTCAGATAAGAATGAATGTCATGTTCTTTTGATCAAAGACTAAAGGGGGTGTTCTCAGCAACAAGCCCAAAAAGCCGAAGATCTCTGATGGTACGGGTTTGATCACAGCTCTTTGCAAAGCTCATTTACACTCCTGTGATGGCTGCATTAATGTAGAAAATTTCACATGCAGCTTCTTGGATAACCTCTTTTCCAGGGACATCCATCTGTTTTTCATCCAGATAATGGAACAGAAGAAAATGGCCCTGGCTCTGTATCGTGGTGCTGCCACCTTAACATGTGTTTGCAGGTAGAATGGGAGAAAATTAGACTTGAAATGCTTTATCACTTGTGTCCACATGCCAGAATGCCTCTGATAATTAGAATGAGCAACAACAGTTTCCAGTTTGGGGTTTTATGTAAGATGCTGAATATGTTTCTTCACTTAGCTCCAGTTCTGCACATATGGTTAGCCGTTACACTTCACTTTCCACCCATCCAAGCATTAAAAACAGCATTGATGTCAGACATTTCTCTACCAATGTAGTCATTAGTCAACTTATGTTTCATGTCAGGTGGAATAAATATTTTCCTTTAAAAAAAACAGTCAACAGTTTACAGCACAATCCTGTTAAATCCTTCTCATCACCATCAGCGTCTTATCCAGTCTTTCTCTTCACTGTATTTTCAAGCAGTTAAGCATCGAATGTCAAAGCTTTCTGCAGCCATGTAGAATATTTGAGCATTTTTCGTTTAACCATCCCTCCATCCATTGCCTACATGTTATTACATTCCTGGAAAGGCTGGGGCCTATTTTTTAATTTGGGGGGGGGGGTGGGGGTGCAGCTGTGTCTCAGTGCTCATTTCCCAAAAACTAATCCAAAACAGATTAAGATCTTACCGGAAAACCAGTGTTGTTTGATGTTATCAGCCTAAGGATATTTTTGGCCGATATCAGCAGATATCTGATACCTGCTAGTATCTGATATATGGTAGTAACTTATACCTGCTAGTATCTGATATATGGTTGTATCTAATACCTGCTAGTATCTGATATATGGTAGTATGTAATACCTGCTAGTATCTGATATCTGGCATCCAGATATCCAACAGGAACTATGATTGAGTTGAGGCTATTTTGGGATCTTTGTTTGCAGAGCAGACTATAGTTGTATCATAAAATATGAGAACAACCACCTCACAGTTGTCTGCATGAATCAGTATTGGATGAAATAGTTAATTAAGAGCTGGACAATATCGATGTATCCAATATCGGAAAAAAAAATAAGCTAATATCAAACCTCCCTATAAAACCAACAATTTATCATCACATTGATATTTTTACTGTTGTCTCTTAATCCACACCATTCTTCTAAACTACCACCAGAAATCAAAGCTTCTAACTGTCTCAGCATCAGATTACATCACTTCAACTCCATCATTAATCTGATATGTGGTGCAAAAAGATCAAATCTGACTTTTAGATCATCCAAAACACTGCATTATGTGTTCATGTACGCTCTATGATTGGCTGATAATCTGTTGACGTTTCCTGATGCTTATTAACAACTGTATCTCACAGGAGCTGTAAGTAAAAACAAACAACAGGTGAGGTTTCCTGCTTTGGCAGCTGAAGGCAGGTTTGTACAACTATCAGCAATCACACAGCAATTTCTGTAAAATTTCACATTCTAGTGGGTGATTATTGTGTTGTTGGTCTACTTTCTTGTGGTCGCACCGCTGTGTCTCCTCATGTCCAGCTGCTGTCATTTTGACCACCGTTCAGCCAACTGTGTGAGCAAAGTCACTGAAAACAGCAGGCAGGGTTTCAGTTCCTATTTACTGCACGTATACAACAGACAACAAACGCCACCCCAGCAAAAGTGACAAATTTAAGGTGCGCTTCAGTGGCCACGACTCAGTCCAAACTCAGAAAACCACAACTCAAAAAGCATTTTGCAGTTTTGATGGGTAGCTTTCCCAAAGACCAAAACAACATGACTTCTAAATGTGTTCTTCTCTCGGTTGCAGCCTCAGATAAAGTGCGTTACCTGTGCAACTGACTTCCAAAGTCTGATTCTTTGTTAAATAGGACTGCCGGGTTTGTGACCTAGTCATTAGTGAGATAGTACTGTGTCCTGCACTGCCATCAAAGTGACATGGCAGGTCATCAGGGAGCGTACGCAGAGGAAGGTGGTCAGGAGAAGAAAGCGGAGAGAGGCAGGGAGTCTCCGGAGAGGCTGGCTAGAAGATAATGTACCCTTTCTGTGTCCCTGAAATGCCATGTTCAAACTCAAGGGCAGAGAAGAAAACGGGGTAGAAAATGGAAAGCGACAAAGATATTTGTGTGCAGGGCAAGGTGAACAACTTGGTAGGGGAAGAAAAAAAAAAAAAAGACAGTAGAGCAGATGCTTGAGGGATAGAGGCATTTCAGGAAAGGGAGCAAAGGAGTACGGGGAGGTTGGAATTTAAATTGATGAATTCAAGCAGGCGGGGAAAGGAAATAGAAGCGGGATGGCAGATAGGGTCTGTTAACAGACAGAATAACACACATAACCAAAGACAGACTGGGAGTGGAGACGCTCTAACCAGTTCTGTCACCACAAAAAGGAAGTTGGAGGGAAACGTGGAAAAGAAGCCGTCATTATTCAGACAAACGTAGAGCGAGAACTCGTTCGGATGATGTTCACAAAGACAATGGAAGGGAAATACTCTAAACTCTTAAACTGCCCCGTCGCTGCTGCTGTTTGGGTTGTATATAGAGATATTTTCCCACTGATTATCAGCCTTTGGCATATGGAATTTTCTAATGTGCAAAGCTTCCTTTGATGCATCATCCTCTTTGAAGCAACCAAACATAAAAAGGGTCCATGAAAAACTAAGTAGAATCATAGAAACACAGTGGTGCAGGGTTTTATGATGGAACAAGCAGCTTCTCTGCTATCGCAGATGTTTTCTTCTGTAGAGAATGTAGATTTTACTTGTTAATAGCATGCATACTTGTGAGAATGGGAATAATATAAGCCTTTGGCTGCATCAACAAATGCTTTTTTATCTTGGTTCTACTTCAGGAGAACCAGTTTGGTAGCGGAAAGATAGCTTATGTGAAACATGAATGTGCAAGGATGAATAATTTTTATTTCGCTCTATACTTTATTATTAAAAAACGAAGAAAAGACCTTCTAAATAACAGCTTTACTTTGAATGTTGAACATTAAATAATTTTTTTGAACGCTGAGGAACAAAAAAAAGATGTTTTGACAGTTACAGTTAGGTAAATCTTTTATTTATTGATTAATGTTCTTTCCACAGCTGCTACTAAATCTTTTATTGATCTTAATTGTATTTTCAAGTACTGTCATTAATGCTGCTTAATCTTTTACAACTTTTTCCAATGCCACATGGCAACAAAGTACCAGAGACGGACACAAATGCCAAATTTCAACCCATTAGAGAGAGAATTTGACAACACCATATTCAAGTCACTTAAGATAATGAAGTCATTGTTTACTCTTTGGCTTCTACCCTGCTGAGGGATGTAACACAAGATTTGTACAAACATATTTGCATCTGAGCATTGAACAGGGACAGAATCTGCTGTCATGCTAAAGAAGCTGGCAAACGAGAAAAAGGGCATATTTCTACTTCATGGATGAAGATTAACACGAAAAGACAAAGAAATTCAGTGTTTCATGTGAGTGCAGATTGCCTTTGAAAGAAGCTTCTATGATAGGAATGTATTTGATTAACACATTTTAAATTTAGTTTAACTTAATTTGATGGCACTCTTCACTTTTGCAGAGATTTTTGCAAAGTAAATGCAGCTACCATGTCTGACTCTTTTCCATTATCTCGCATTGAAGAGTGCATAGACATGGTTGGTTGTGTGTAAGCAAGCTGGACCTTCTGAAAGGAAAAGTGCCCTAAACCCGGAGAGCAATTTAGTGCCTGCCGCACACCAGAGCTTTCTGCTGAACTATAAGTCATTGGAGACCGTTTGCTCTGCAGGTAGTCGCCTGATTTTTGGTGAGTTTTCTGCATCATGAGGCTTTGAGGTGAGAATCAAACACGTTTGATATTTTTTGTCTCGCAAGGCAAAAAACTCACCGTGCGCGCTCAACTTGAGCTCTGCTGAAGGCAGAAGATCTAGCGACTGATCAAAACGCATCCGCAGATCACATGATTTCAAGATGGCAGCTCGCGGCGGCGTAGTCTGTTACATTTTAGGGAATAAATTGGTGGAAATATGGCCAGACTAGACCTGCTAATATGATGTTTCATCGGACTTCAAAAACATCCATCCAGAAATCGACTGTCTTTGTTTCATTCATTTTTCCTTACATGACTTCTTCTTTTGAGTTTAATGGTAACTGTTGAACTCAAAGGTGAATTACCGCCACCAACTGGTATAATTATACTATAGTACAGTATGTCGCATACAATTTACTTCATAAAAAGACAACATAAATAAAAATTAAATACAATGACACAATTCAGTCTCTAACAAAAACATCCTCAGAACTTTTCTGCCTTCAGTCTTTGGATCTTTTTGCAAAATATCAATGAAGTCTTCTTACGTGATGACAGAGGGCTGCCATCTTGAAATCGTTATCTGGGGATGTGTTTTGATTGGTTGCTAGATCTTCTGCCCTCAGTAGCTCAAGTTGAGCGCACACGGTGAGTTTTTCGCCTCGGCAAAAAATATCAAACATGTTTGATTTTCACCTCAAGGCCTCGTGAGGCAGAAAACTCATCAAAAATCCGGCGACGGTCTGCTGAGAAAACAGCCTCGATGATTTTTAGCTCAGCAGAAAGCTCTCGTGTGCAGCACACTTACGCTTTTGTTACCTCTGATCACTTTCTACGATATACTTTCAAGACTTTTGGAATGAAAAATGCGCCAGCCACTATTCAAAGACCGATGTCCCTCGTTTTGGGTGATGGAGGACGTGGTCATCCATTTTTTCAAGTCGGCCTGAGAACCTGACTATTTGAGAAGTTTTTTACTGCTTATGGTCTTCGTCTTTAGCCCTATTCAGACAGGATCAGTACTATATGGCGACCATATGTAATTTGTAATAGTTACAAAGATTGTGTGTGATTTTAATCCCCTATAAATCGGCCATGTCAGTGATTTGCGATGTAAAAATTCCACTGCAAATTGCCTACTATAATTTGCAACCTCCAAAGTCCTCTGATCATACTAAATCAATGTGAATAGGCATCTCTGTGATTTGGAAATAAATTAACCGGATGTGACACATGATTTGGTGGAATTTATTTCTTTTTTATGTGTCAAGGAAACATACTATAGTGTTTAGAATGTGTAAGAATTACTGACATCTAGTGGTAAAGATGGGTATCTGAAAGAAAAGATGTCTTTTAAATGACTTCATAACTACTTTTTATGTTTTTTAAGACATTACTCTCCCCAAACAGTCTCTAACTGCCATTAAACAAAGCTGGTGCAGCAGTTTTAAAGTTCAGATTCTCACTTCACTAACATTGTTTGGTCCATTCAGGGACACCGTAGTAAAAATGGTGAAACAAATATGGCAGCCTCCATATGTGCACCCCTCAGCCAGTAGATAGAAAATAAACGTTTAACAGTTATTCTCGTGCAGAGATTACACATCAATAGAAACAGTTTTGAATTATAAATCAAATTTTTCTGTCATTGACCTTTGATTTTTTACACACTGTACTTTAAAATGACTTTTAATATAATACAAAACAATAAAATAGATTAGTTAAAAACAAAACAAACAAAAAAGAAAAAAATCATCTTTTGTCACACGTGTCCCGTCTGTTGTTAAATCTGCCGACTAATGAAGCTTTCTGTCCACTATGACGAGCAGCAGGCCCAGATTCTGAAGACACTGTTTACTGAGGGAGGATTAAAGGGGAAGTTCAGGATTTTTGACATAGGGCCTCATTTACAAGTGAGCCAGAATACTACTTATCACTGAAGACGGTTTCAACATATTTCATCCCGTTTTTCTAGTTCCAGTGGGTCACCGATGCTAATGCTAGTGAAAGCCAATAGGAATCTGCTAGCCTGTCATTAATAACAATCTTATGCACTCCACAGAACATTCGAGGCAAATCATTTCTAACTTCAGACTATCTGTGTAAATGCCATGTTAATAGAATAATGTTACAAATCAAACTAACCTCCATTTCGTTGCATTTTGAATGTTGCTACTGAGAAACTTTACAAAGTTTTACTTCCTGCATGTGGCAGCAGAGTGATGTCATCTGCTGCTAGCATGAAGGAATTTGATTATACAAATAAAAAGTCTAAAATACGACAACGTCTGAAAAGCATGAGGATATGTCGGATTTTGAAGATGATTTAGAACTTTTTTCATCGAACTAACACCATGTCTCTATTAGCTGAAATACACTGGCAAAGGTAGTCAGCTGGTAAGAAACTAGTTCCTCAATATATAATGCAAAATTTGTTATACATAGCTGTTTTTACTTTTTTTTTAACACGAGTTTACTAGTTTAACACGGCATTTACACAGATAGACTTGCTGATTTGCCTCGGATCTTCTGTGGACTGGATAAGATTGGTTTTCATCACAGGCTAGCAGATTCCTATTGACTTGCACTAGCATTAGCATTGGCGACCCACTGGAACTAGAATAATGGGATGAAATATGTTGAAACCGTCTTCAGTGATAAGTAGTATCCTGGCTCACTTGTAAATGAGGCCCTATGTGAAAAATCCTGAACTTCCCCTTTAAAGTAGTAATTTGAGCTTTTCAAAGGCCTTCAGAAGAATATCATTAAATTCCATTTTACGTCCTTGTTTCTGCGCACTAGAAACTCCCCCTGATGCTGCCCTGTAAAAGAAAGCCCTCATTGATTTCAGCTGTGCTCATCAGACTCTTCCTTGCTGCTGTTAAGATGGAAATTAAATCTCTTTTCTTAAAGACAGATCAGGAGGTTATATTGCTGATTTCCTTCAGTAATGCATTTGTGGACAACAGGAACAGGATGTGTCAGAAGGGTTGAGGCTACTTGTAGCATGCTCGCTCATTTTCACTGAGCCGCTTCAAAAGTTAAATGTGTTGCTGTGGTTGTTGATGATATTAGAGATGGCATAACACATTTCTGTTGCTTCTGTAGATGAATGATGTAAAAACTGCCCTCTGGTGTCACGCTGGTGGGTGGAGGAGGAAATGAGAGTCTGCACATCTGCTCAATATATCATTATTGGTCAGTTTGTTTATCCGTGCATAGCAGCGTTAGAACTGATGCAGGCCATTAACAGCAATTGAGGATGGAGGGAAGTTGCCTTTATGACCCACCGAGGAAGTTTACCGCTGCTTTTCTGTCATGGGAAGTATCGTACTGTTGAGTGTCTTCCAACTAAACGGCACAGTTAGATCAACTTTTCCACGGAACCGACCACGATGATGAGAAGGATCGGGGGAGGAGGGTACCTCTGGAGCAGGCAATTTGTAAGATTTTTTTTATTTCAGCTTGCGGCTATAAAAATTTCAGAACAACCCTTTGGGAGAATTTCCAAGGTAGTGAAAGAAAAATCAGACTCCAGATTCTGAATATCTGACATGAAACCTACTGAAGGATTGAACAAATGAACAAAGCTTAGACATATCGATGAAGTTCAGTGAGACTGATCCACATTCGCTTTGCCAGGAGCGCTGAGACACACTATGTGGAATCTTTATTTTTATTTTTCTTAAACTGAAAGCACAGAATGTCTGCAGGATGAGCTTGTGGAGGTAGACGAGGCCTCTAAGCCGAGGACGGTTCACTTTAAATCTAGGATGGTTTCTCATGTGATAACATCGGTTTTACATAGGAATTTTCATTGCTTTCACATGTTCGATACTGCCTCCTTTTTTTTTTTAACAGATCTGATTTACTGATATTGTCTAACTCTTAATTTCCAATATCAACCAATATCTAATATTTTAAGAGATGCAATTAAACTCTGCTCTGAGAAAAAAGATCCCAAACTCCCCTTAACTCGGCCAGAGGAGTTCATGTGGGACATCCGGCTGCCAGATATCAGATACTTGCAGGTATTAGCTAGCATGTGGCTAATTCTAGTGTTCCTGACAACTTGGTAACTTAAAGGAATAGTACACCCACAGAATAATGTGCCTTCATCTTCTCCTCATCCTCATGCTGAGCAAGACTCTGGAGCATTTTTTTAATATCTCAAATGCAGCCGGAGATCGGACAGGTTCTCGTTTTCCCCCAACTTTCATATAATGGAGTTCACCAACGCCCGAGCCAAAAAGGTCCATAAAAGTCCACAAAAACTTGCCAATATTCCTCCATACTGCTCGTCCAATGTAATCCAAGTGTCCTGAGTGGGTAGCGTCCAGAATTTACTGGAAACAACATCATTTCGTAGATTTTAATAGCTTAAACAGTACTATATATAGCCGCCGCAAACCGTGTCCATGAGAGTTCACGACACTGCTGAAGCCGCGGTGTTCAGCGCCTACACTCTGCCAATAATACAAGCGTAGAAGAAAAAGTTCATTATTCACATTGTGCTAAGAGCGAACGAGCTGCGGACAAACAAGAGGGGTTGGATATTGATTTAAAACAAAGAAACAAAAAGAGAACACCCGATCTCGTCTGCTGCTCGTATACATGCTGGACTGGTAAATTTGGAACAAGATTTTGTGAGAATTTTTTAATAAAAAATAGCGGTTCATAAAAACTTATATTTTTCAATATTTTATTTTAATGCTGAAAGCGGCCAATGACATCAACATCGGTTGGCCAACAAAATAGAGCATCTCTAATGTTCTAAAACACAGCAGAACATATGAAAAATATGTGTTCTTCTGTGTTCTGCCTTCCTTCACATGTGATAATTCAAGTCCAACATGGCAATTTGCATGCTTTCACATTTATAATCATTAAGATTTTTCAAAAGCACCATTCTCATGTGAAAAATATACTTTACACATTTTTTGTATATCCCACAATATTCTAACATGTAAAAACATACAAAAAAAACTGTGAAAAAAAAATCACATTTTTACATAGGTTCTATGTAGACTTGTACATGTGCTTCACATGTGATTGCATGTGTTTAACATGGGACTCCGAAAAAAAAAGGAAAAAAAGACATGATTTCTTAAATTTAAATTTGCATGGGCTCCACATGTGATCCCGTACGTTTCACATGGAACTGTTCATGGGTTTCACCTGTGATTACAGCGGTTTAATGTGGGAATTTGCACATCTTATTGCACTGAAAATGTTCCAAAAGCATAATTTTCAAATGTGAAAAATATGTGTTCATACGGGTTTGTATGTCCTGCATGTTATTTTAAATATGACATAACCTCATATGCAAAAGCACGAGGTTACATGTCACATGTGGTGAAGGTCATATTTTTTTTTTCTGTAGGGCAGATGAAGTTATTTCAAGTTTTACTCAATCAGAAATATCTGGATTTCTTTAATGACATAACAAAATATGGACAGCTTATAAAGAAATAAAAGAAATGGAAAAAGTGAAGCTACTGTTAGAAACTTCTTGTTGAAACGATCTGAAGATGCAGCAAAATAAATTGGAACAAATTACCAGTTAGAATAGCTCTGAAGAAACTGTATAAAATGGGTTCTTTGGTTAATTTTTTTCTTTTTTGGTAGACAAAACCCTGCTTTTTTGCTTGAATAACTCATGTCTGTGTCAAGAGTTTTAATAGATAAAAACGCATTCCTGTGAAAATGGTCAGGTACAAGGACTGGACTGAAAATGAGAAAAAAAAAAAAACACACAAAAAACAGCCAATGTTCAAAGACAAACTTTAAAAGACCTTTAGAAAGCTTAAGGAATATTGCTCAAGATCACTTTAAAAGGTTTCATCCAAGTCGGGCTGCTTGAAGTAAAACAGGAGGTTTAAAACCTTTACACAGTTTTGCACAATACAGTGTGATGAATAAAAGTCGTGTTAACTGGATGTAACAGATGGGAGGTCAAAAAGTACAAATGATCTATAATCATCCTGTGAGAGTGATTACTTCTTTGAACATTTGTCTGCATCAGGAAAAGATTATTTTTGAAAAACAACCTTCAGTTTTCTCACATTGCAGTGAGGTGATGACAATTTTAACTTCTCCATAAAAACATCATTTTGCTTTCCAGAAACCACTTTTGAGGCCATTATTCAAAGATTAATATTAAGAACAGGAGATGTGGATAAAAATTGCAGCACGACCGGTGAAAGCGTGCAATCATGAGGCAGTAATTGCAGCTGACTTTACTTCCATCTAAAGTTTAGCAGTTACAAAGTTAATGAAAGCACAAACATCTAAAACTGCAGTTAAATGTGATTGGCTTACACACAGGTGAGCGGATCAGTGGTATCACGAGTCGCTGTCTGGGATCTGGGAATTGACCTGCCATTCTTCTGAATGGTGGACGTCACTTTACTACCTGAGCCACAGGAGCAACAACCGGATTGAAGCGCTTTCTTTAACCTTCAAAAGGTCAAAAACTTCATCCACTACAACTTTAAATGAATCTTTTCAAGCAAGCGGCGCTGTGCTAACACATTGCTCCTTGGCCAAATTCAATCTGTGCATGTTCATTCAGGCTGCCCTAATGCAGCCGGCATCGGATGGCCACCTGAGCTGGCAAACTTTGCAGTCAGGTTGTGGTCTCTGAGAGAAACCAAGAATCACTTCTGATCCACAGCAAGCCCCTAAAGCCATCTATCTATCAAGGGTGAGGGGGGAGCTGGGTCATGCCTGTGTAAGAGCCTTGGCCTCAGTCTGAAATCATCAGTCTCTATGTGCACGCACACACACACACGGAAAGCTATTTATTAAATTCAGTATTTTTTAACACCCTGGAGTACTTGCACTACTGGGGCCCACGCTGGATGGCTCCAGGCTGGGAAAGAGTTGCAGAGGAGCTTGGAGATACTAAAACAACTTTGGACTTTGTGAAGGCTGTGGACATTTTCTGCTGTGCTGCTCTCTGAAAGTAAACTGAGCATGGTATATTCTCACAAAACTTCCTTGTAAAGCCTTCAGTATGGAGGAGATACAGTTGCAAGGCAAGCCAAAGCAAGGCCGGGCAAGTTTATTTGTACAGCACGTCATGTACAAGAACGTGCTTTACATAAAACATTATGCAAGGTGAAAAAGAAGCATAAAACATAGAAGAAGTTGATTAAAAAGCAAAGATCTGTCCTTTTATGATGAAATCCCCCCCCCCCCCCAGTCCAGGCCTCCAGTGTCAAACAAACCTCTCCATCTAAGGATGGATGATACCCAAATTTTTTGTTTCAATATGATACCTTGAGTTTATTATACTTTTTCTTTGACATCGCAGATACTTTGTCCCCTTCGAAGGAAAACCACCTAATGGAACACTATATTAATAAATTCATTGCAAGGGGCAATAGGAGTATAACCGTCCGTCCATCCATCCATCCATCCATCCATCCATCCATCCATCCATCTTCTTCTGCTTACCCGGGATTGGGTCGCGGGACATGGCCCATGATGCTCGTTGTGTCCATAAAATGAATTTAGTGGTTGAATTGTGGAGAATCTGCTTTCTAACCATGCAAAACATGTCCATGGTGGAACTGTGGTCATTCATTTTTATGTTGTGTTGAGTGGAAATACATATGACTGGGCGGTGACGTTCAGGTGGGTTTAAAAAGGTCAGTAAGTTGTCCATGTTTTTTTTTTTTTTTCTTTTTGTGTCACTCTTAAGTCGCCGGGACCACCGCGCCTTTGCATTCTAGGACCTCCGAGTTGAAACACCACAGTTATTCTCTCTTTTTCATCACCCCTTCTGAATGGTGCAGAAGCCCATAGTTCTCCTAAAACACTGTTGTCACTCTGAGTCCTGGTTCTGTAAATGACGTCATCATGCATGTCATCGGTTACAGCAATGAAATCACCACAACACTGAAGCAATTCAGTGGTCGAAATCATCTAAGCAATGCATTACTTTCATCATGGAAACCATTGTCCACATGCACTGGTACCAGTAGGAGGGGAAGTGTCCCTTTGTTGCTTTATCCTGATGGCAAACAGCTTGACAAATTGATGTCACTTTGCGGTGCAAGTAAGCCATTACTGATCCTTTAAAGCCCCCTAAAATTCTATTTTTTTTATCTGAAGTCTTTATTTGTCCCTTTAACAAAATATGGGGGAAAAAGGTTTTTTTTGTATTTTCAGCTTTTCCAGTGCGATATATAAAATTTATTGAAGTGTAGTTTTTTGCCTCCTGGTATCAGGCGTATCAGATTATGTACAACAGGATTTTGAGCTAATTTTTACCATAAAGTGATGCAAAAGGTCTCAAAAGCTAAAGGTTTTAGAAACTGCCTGTATCAGATATGATACATACAGCATTGTTAGGCTTGGTTAAAACAAGACAGTCACATATAGAGATGATAGTCTCATAAAATTCCCACAATTAGATGCCAATTAAAATATCATTATGTTCTGGTCACACTGGTGTCATGAAGATTCACCAGTGATCCAGGCAGATGCTCTTCCAGATCCAGGTCAGACATGACAGAGGACTCTGCTATCTGTGTAACAGCTGGACAGCTGCACAGCCATATCACATCACAGACCCTTGCAGTTCTCAGCAGGTTTACCCGTAGAGAGAGTTAAGCTTGACATTTTAAGAATTTTTGTTTAACAGAACAATGAAAAAAGATAATCGACTTTGAAGCCTGCAGGACCGAGGAACTCCACATGATTAGCACACAGATCAGAACAATATCGCTTCCTCCTGACTGACAGAGTAGCTCACACTTTGCTTGTGTTCCTTTGCTGCTCAGACTTCTACTTCTTTCTTCACCAATCAAAAGTCTCAGAAGAGAAAGCAGGAGCAACACAAGGAAAAAAAAAAATCAATCAACCAACCAATCTTCCTGCGTTTCCATGGAAAATCCTACAGCAGTGGGGAAAGCATCAAAGAGCCAACAGCCATACCAGCACACAAACAACCCTCCCCGTCTGTCCATACACTCACGTGGAAACAGTAGAGCAGGGATGAAACTAGCAAAGAACAATGAACCATAGCTGCACATAAGCAAGGCTCCCTGACTTTTCATACTCTGGGAAATAACTTGTGATACAGAGGGGAAAGCAGCATGACAACAAATGACTGTGCCAAGCAAACAAGCACATTATCCTCTCTTTTGCACTTGCATGGAAGGTTAAAACATAACTTTGCAACATTTGCTAAACAGTGGAAACAATGGCTGCTGCGGCTACAGATCCTAATTACGGGATTCTCACACAGCTGCATGCTGGGAAAGGTTCTGGATCACAGCATACAGCATAAACTACCAATGCAACAAATAAATCATAAAACACAAGCTTGGCCAATACAAACAAGATGAAATTTTTTCTCTTTTCTTCCATTTTCAGTGTGTGAAACATGACTTGAAAACCAGAAGGCAAACTTGATTTAGCTAATTAGCAGTTTACTCATTTTGCACAACGCCTTGTGATCATTTCTTCCTAAACCAGTTTAGTTTATTCCTCTGTGTTTTGCTGTTTTGTTTTGCAGCAACAACTCAGAGTGTGTAGGAAACTTTTCCCTCATTTGGGCCACATGTGCAGCTTTCCTGCTAAACTCTCCGGACCAAGCAGAAGTGATCAGTCTCCTTCATCCAAAGAGCACGCAACCGAGTACAAGAGACACAGCTGGACAAAACAGGACCTTAGATGGACAAACGTTCCCTTTTCAGCCTCCATCTCTTAAAAGGCCAGTCATTTCCCAAGGACTGCTAACAAAGACACAGGCTTTAACAGACTCCTCACCAACAGACTGCTATCAGTGTTTAGTTTTTACTATCCAAGAGTTTCCTCTTTGTCAGTGCTCTGCATTTAATATTTTACATTGATTATTTTTACCTCCACCAAGCAGTGGTGAAGGTAATGTGATCACCGGTGACTGTCTGTCTGTTAGCAAAATAACTAAAAAAACTGAACATATTTGGATTAAATCATCAGGAAATGCTGATGATGGTACAAGGAAGAACTGACTGCATTTTGGTGCTGATCCAGATCGCCATTTGGATTCAGAAATATTTTTGAAGGGTTTTTTTTGTCATTGTGAGATACGGTAGATAGATACTTTATTGATCCCCGAGGGGAAATTCATGAAAGGACCGCATGGGGAAGCAGCATGGCAGAGATCTCCGCTCACCATTTAAAGCTAGGATTGGGAATCTTAGAAAACGGTTTGAGTAAGCTACGTTTTAGAAAAACACCACCCGAAACCACGCCTTTAGTGCGCAGGAATGTACACGCCAATGGTTTACTAGCAGGTTAACGAGGATAAGTGATAGCAGCTGAGTGAATAGCTTGTTAGCTAGCTGGTAAACGGCTTACAAGCTGTGTCCCTAACTGTTTTTCCCCGTGATAAACGCTCCTTCTCTCCCTCATGCTCTCCTCCCACTTTACATGCTTGAAATAACACGCACATCTCTTACTCATGCACAAGGAAACTCTCCAGAGGAAACTGGCATCCTACAGTGAATTTACTGTCATCGTTGCAGTAAATGGCTGCAGATCAGATAAATGACATTTTCTGTCACTTAATCCCCAGTGCAATGATAGCATAGCAAACAATTTCTCTCATAAGCTCTAACCTTACCGTAACTACAGTTATGTACACAGATGCACAACTGTGATGTGTACGATGTTATAGGCGGCGTTATAACACAACCTAATAAAATATCTAACCAGCCACTGTGACTAAAAGTGATGTGATGTAAAGCAGTTTTTGATTGTCCATTTATTTATAGTTTGACTGCATGCTAAATGCTAATATTAGCATGGACTTGGTCATGCATGCTTCCATGTTAATATCACTCCGTAGCCTATTATATATGGTAAAGGGACAGAGAAGTGGACGCGGTCAAACCACCAGAGGTAGCGCCAGTAGCCGAGAACATATAAACATTACGAAGAAGAAAGTGATTGAAAAGATAGGGTGAGTGTGGGTAAAGTGGGACAGTTAAGCTTAATCTTTACATGTGTTTACTTCTGTTACTAAAAATCACCATTGAGCTCATCATAGGGCAGCATGAGATTAAAACAAAAAGTTTCTGTGTGGATGATGTGGATGTTTGGTTCATAATCAGAATTTACGTTGAGGTTACATTTTCAGAAAGGGTCCCAGTTTACCCATACTCACCCCACCTGTCTAGAAGGACTACAGCCAGTTTCCAGTAGGGCTGTCAAAATATCTCCAAAATGACGTATTATACCAACAGGCCAAACTAACACAAGACTAACACTTGTATAGATTTTATTCAAATTAACATCTTTAACAATGCCCAGTACATTACAAAATGAACTCGCTGCAGCCCCCCCACATCTTACTAACTTATGCTAGCAATTAAAGGTCCTGACCAATTAAAATTAAATTAATGAACATTGAATTCGCTGAGCAAGCTGTAATAAACATGGAACAACCTGAAACAGTCGGCCTGTAATCAAACCAGAGTAGCAAATGTAGGATACTGATAGGATATTTTTCCCACTGTCTATTTAATATTCAAATATGAATTTTCACATCCAAATCTCAGATTTGTATTAATATTCGAATATCTATTCGAATTTAGAATATTTGTTGACAGCCCCACAGTAGTTTCCAGTCCACATTCAGTCTGAAGCAGTCCTGCAAAGCGCTTCACTTCAGAACGATGCACCGAGATTTACACAAACTTTATTCCTTCTATGGTCACGCTTGGGTTTTAAATCTCTCGTCTTCCTCAGTTTTGATCCTTTTAGACTGTTTTGCTGTATCAGCAGTGACAGACAGTGGAGATATCGCGACTTTCCCTTCGATGAACGCCATGCAGTTCTGTTTACAAGATCTGCCGTGAACGTGCAAGGAGAGAACGCCCCTCTACAAAACGTTTTTAGCAGCTGATTGGAAACCAGAAGTTTTACAAAGTTGACGCCATTCGCAGAGAAAAACCATCACAGCAAGCTGAAACTAAAAAAAACCTAAACTCCTCCCGCCAAAATCCTCCCCCCCCATTCTCTATCCAACCCAGACTAACCTCAGGGCCCTTTAGGTGGGTTTCTTACTTCCCCACCTACACTCTCTCCTCCCCCTCTTTCTTTTTTTTTTGTTTTAATTTTTTTTTTAGTTATTTGTTATTTTCCCCTTCTTTTTTCTCTTACCTATTTTTTTTTTTCTAATTATTTTTTTCTTTTTTATTTATCTCCCCCCTCACCCACATAAAGTAATCCTCCTCTTTCTTCTATTTCTGCCCTTCTCATCCATTTATTCATCAACCAGCGCGGCCCGGCGGGGGGGGCCTCCCTTTCCTACCCCCCTTTTTTTTCCTTCGGGAGGAGGCGGGGCGGGAAAAAAACAAAAAACCCCCCGCCACCCCCGGGTTCCCCCTCCGTTCTAGTAATTCCTTTTTAAAATCTCCCCGCTGCAGTGGGAGAAACCAGCGTCTCACTGATGCTGCGTTCACGTGCAGTCGGACAGACGGCCGTTGGTAACAAACCAGATGTCATTTTAATCAATGAAGCCGAGCGAAAGACGGTAAAACATGGGTCAGGGAAAACAATACGACATCGCCATGACAACAAATCAGATGTGGACTGATGTCACTGTAACTGACGGACCACATCTTCACATAGAGGCCGGTGATAACTTTACATGCAGCGGATGTCGTCGGTCTGCCCGGTTTCACGCGAACGCAGCATGAAAAGTACGAGGGAGCTGCTCCCGATTACACAGTGTCCCTTTAAGCTGCAACTTCTAATCAGCAACATTCAAACAAACAAAAGCTTTAAATATGTTGATTCACATATTATTTGTCTAAACAAGTAAACTGCACCTTTCAAGTTGAATTACAGAAATACACAAACTTTTTCAGGATATTCAAATTTTTGGGGTATTACCTGTATGTGTCTAAAATAAGGGGAAAGTGGTTTGGGAGCAGTTTTGGGTCTCCCCTGTGAAGCAGCAGCTTTCTTTCCCCAATCGCAATATCTCAGCAAGAAAAGCTTAGAACTGGGATTTTTAATTTCTGCATCTCATATATTAAATATTCCAACTGTATGTGGCAGCCATGGTGTCTAAAACAAGAAGGAAATGTGGTTTGGAAGCAGCTTGGGGTCTCTGTAACTGCTTGAGCACCTCCCAGTTATTTTTTATTTATTTTTTTTAGTTAAAAAATAAAGTGATTGGCCAGTGATTGACCAGGGGTGGTCGCGGCCCCCCCAGCCACCCCCGTACCTCCGCCCCTGTTAGAGTCTGCCCTCTCTAAATGACATTTGTTAATAACGACTGATGACTAGCTCATACTCACCCCCGACAGACCTGATCATGAAAAGTGGAGTCCACGTATCGTTTGTTTAAAGCGTTATTTTCAGTCTGCAGTGTGCTGTGATGTTGACCAAAGAAGCTTTTACACATTCTGTCATCAGACCTTGTTGTTTATCTGAAGCGCTCTGGCTGCCTGAAGACAAACACAGACAGAAGTCTGGCTGTGAAGTGTGGCCTATGTTGCGAAAGTCAAGTGTCTCAGAGCATGGGTCTCCAAGCTCATGAAGTGAATGTAGCACTTCACTCATTTCTGGGAGGAAAAAAAAAAAAAAACCTCTCAAGTATTCTTGCCGATTATTACAGTGCACCTCGATATAAGTGGGAAAAACAATTGTCTCTAATTTCCAGGAGACAGGATTGGCACAGGAGTGTTTGCACAAGCGTGGGGCATTTCACAAATAGAAGCAATCGCTGTCCTTTCTCCTGCTTATCACCTCACAGACAGGTCAGTCACACTTCTGCCATGGTAAGATTTCAATTCCCCAAATCCCAGCCTCAACAAAGGACCGCAGGGAAGCTCGGGCCCTTGAAAGGAATATGAATGCACACGTTTGTCCTGATTAAGCAAAGCATGGCTACACAAGCGTACATAAATAGCAGCTAACACATTGTTTCCTTCAGTCTCCAGGAAGCAATAAAGGAATAATGCCATTGAGAATATACAAAACAGAAAGACCCAGTTTTGGACATACTTGGCATAGCACGCTGCTCTCATGCATAATGGTTCTGGCTGTGTTAATCTTCTCTGCATTAATCCTGTCATTCAACGTGCTTCCACAACATTTACATCCATCCAATTATCCTAATTAATTAGTCCAATTACAACAGGGCCAGTTTATTTTCCTGTGAACCATCCCGTTGTAAATGACAATCCAGAAGCAGGTAATGATGGGTAATAAGGGCAGCAAAAAAATCCATCAGTCACTGATAGGTTTGATAAACAGAGGGAGTGAGGGGAAGAGACCGCTGGAAGCAGGAAGCAGGAAGCATCGTGAAGCATCGTGAAGCATCGTGAAGCATCGTGAAGATTCGTGAAGCATCGTGAAGCATCGTGAAGATTCGTGAAGCATCGTGAAGATTCGTGAAGCATCGTGAAGCATCGTGAAGCCCGATGCAGTCAGAAAACGTCTCCGCAGGTAAACATCTCTGCAGACGAGCAGCCTACCTGAATTGGAGGTGAATTTCCAGCTGACGGAAGGTTCTGGTTTGCCACTGGCTTGGCACATCAGGGTGACGTTGGAGCCTTCGTTTACCACGATGTCTCTGGACAAGTTGATGATTTTTGGTGGCACTGAATGAAAAACAGAGGAAGAAAGATGAGGAGAAGAAGAATGCATTTAACCAAAATTAAACCTGGTCTGATGTCCAGTTTACTTACAAGCTCTTGCATTTGATAAAATCAGCACGATCTTTACTCCTTTCAATGCTATTTTACAAACCCTTTACTTCATAGTTTTAAAAGAAAGAGGAACAAAAGATGAGAAATTATTACGAAAACTTTAGGATATAGAGTTTTCTTTAAAAAAAAACAGTATCTTGGTCTGTGCTCTATCTAGTTTGTTATTCTCTCTGTATTATTTATCTTTTGGGAACTTTTTTTAGGTGTAAACAATAACTACACCTCTGTGAAAGCAAAAAAGGACATGCTGTCCGTAGCATCTACAGAGATCCAGGGAATACTGTACGGAGTTCCTCTGGGAAAGGTTTTCAGTACATGCCCGGCTTTAGCATTCTGCAGGAGCGACGTCTTACATTTTTTAAACTGTGAATAGACATACTCAATATGTGAGTTGTACTCTAGGGTGTAGAGTAGATGTTGTCTGAAACAGCTTCTGGCAGTAAAATGTGAAAAATGGTGGCATTGCCATGTTCTTTTCACAACGACCAAAATATATAAGTTTTAGATCAAGACAGAAAGCATGTGAGAAAGCATCATGGCTGCTAAAAAAAGAAGACACAGTAACAATAAACTGCATACAGTACAGCTCAAAAGTTAGAAAACATCCTTCTATTTAATCTCATGGAAAAGTGTCAACTTTTGACTGGTGCTGTATATCCCTATATTCTTATATTCGTCTTCACGTTCACACTGCAGTTAAATGTGACTTGATTCCGATTTTTTGCTCAAATGTGACCCATATGCAACTTGTTTCTGATGGTTGAAACTGCAGAAGTTTTCTTTGGGTCAGATTCAGGCCACATTCATGTGTGGTACTGAATCAGATACATATCTGATCTGCTTCGAAGCAGCCGCAGTCTGAACGGCTGTTGTGTTGCATCTGACCTTTTCTGCGAGACAAGACGTCCTTATTGCTGCGCTGGAGGAGACGGGACACTTTTTTTATTTGTCTGGTACTGATTACACATCAATTTTGAAACTTATATATACAGTATTTATATATATTTATGTGAAAAAAGTTGAAATTGACTAAAGTAATAAATAAAAATTCTATAAAAATCATGACAGTGGTTTTGAATTGTGGTTCAAAAGAAATATTAAAAGCAAACACACAGAATAAAACACGCAAACAGGCATGATGGGGCTCCTGAACTAAAATTTTATTGAGCAACATTTTGAGGGAATCACTGCAATCAGGTGTTTTCTGTAATGTTCAAAAAGACTTCTACACCTGTTGACGGGTATTTAGGTCCACATTTCACACAAAAAGTGCTCTAATGTGTCTGGGACAGTTTTGTTTCTTTGTTCTTTTAAATTATCATTTTCAACCATCAATTAAACATCACTTCATTCATTCAAACGGTTTTCTGCTCCATGTTTTTTCATGTTTTTGTCGAAGACCAGGCTGCACAATCTCTACTAAGCATGTAGTGCTCCAGCAGAAAGATTGCTGATGTGGATATACACACTTCCATACCTGATATTCGGCAGTTCAGAAAAACTCATGCATTGCTGTTGGTGTGAACACAGCATTATACATAAAGTTTTATTTTAAAAAGGCAAAAATAGGTTGGCATTTAACTCAGTTGATAGGACCAGCCCATGTTCAGTCCAGGCCTGAGGCCTTTTGCTGCCCTTTTCCTGTAGCTACTGTCTAATAAAAGCCATTACAGCTCAACAGCTCAAATGCTCAAAAAACAAAAACAGGACAAAACATTTTTAAGAAAGCATGAAAATGTTTGCTCATTAGGGTAACTTCTTATATGTTTTAGTAAGCACCAATAGATAACTGCGCCTAAACTCCAACAAGCAGAGGAAGTGAGATATATTTTTTGCCTACCATGAACTTCAGGAGCTTACATACTTATGCACAGGAGGAAAAATAGCTAACCTTTAAAGGATAACTTTCTTTTTTTTTCAACCTGGACCTTATTTTAAGGAGTTTATACGTGCATTTACTCGCCGGTAAAGATTCTGCATCACTTTGAGTCCTTTGGAAGATATTACGTTCACTCCCCCATCGGTGGACATCCTGTAAAATGGCGGAGACGAGGCGGCCTCTCTATAAGACATCATCTGCAGTAAAACTCCTTGATTTCATCAATGCTTTAAGAAGAATGAACGAACAAATGAGTACTATTGTCCTGTGAGTTCAAAGTTTCGCAAATTGTGTTTTTGTTGTCTGGGTAGCAGCTGCTCCTCTCAGCTGTACTACGGAAGTGCGCATCGTGAACACATGTGTCCGAAAAGTGCGTAGAACCCCCTGATAACTGACGGAAAGCTAAATCTGGACTCACAGGACAATAGTACTCATTCATTTGTTTGTTCGTTCATTCTATTGAAAGTGTTGGCGACAAATGAAGGAGTTTTGCAGCAGATAATGTCTTATATAGTGGCTGCCCCGTTATCACCATTTTACAGGATGTCCAGCAAGTGGTGACTTAACATAATATCTTCTGAAGGAGTCAAAGTGATGCAGAAAGCACGTATATACTCCTAGAAATAAGATCCAGGTTGAAAAAAAAGAAATTTATCCTTTAAGTTGAGGTTAGTTTATTTATCCTTTAGGTCATGAGAGAAAAGTACATGTCTATGAACAAGCTGCGCTAACAATCAGCCCATTGTCACCTCATTGTGCTGGCCCATATTTAACCCATATGGGGCCAGCACTGCATGTGGGGCCCATATGGGTTAAATTTTCCCATGTGGGCTTCCACATATGGGGCCCATGTAACTTAAACTATGAGATCTGCAAATTTGCCCAGTTCAAGCCCATGCCTATAAGCTATATGGGAAAACACAGGTGGGGCCACCATGGAAACCATAGACAAACCCACTTGGGTTCCTCATATGCAGCCAAAATTATGGGCCCCACATGGAAATGCTGGCTGGGCTGGACTGATGGTGGCCTTATAATGATGGAAGTATCTTTACAGGTTGGTTAGCAAGCTTAAATACAGACTGAGTACAATTAGTCCGGGCTAGAGTACAGATGAATATTTTCAGCTGGATTACTAGACACAAAAGGGCTGAGATGGGAGTTGTAGTTCCAATGGTCTTTTCTAACAACAGTGATAATAGCCGTAAGGGCACTGCTACAGGTGAGGTTCCCGGCAGGGAGTTTTCATCTGTACCTCTATATGGCCAAAACTTTATCTATGATTACTTTCCCAACACATGCCAGGCTCCTGTGCAGCTCACTTTGACTTAAGATGACCTCTTATTAAGCTCTGATCAAATACTTCTTTAAGTATGAAACCTTCCTGTTTCTGAACAGAAATAGTCTCTAAATAGCTTGGGATGGTTTCCAACGGTGTTGCACTCAATCAAAACTATTTAGGATAACTCTCAGGCAATCAATGACAGAGAAAAAAAATGCTGAAGAACATTGAACAGTATGTTTTTGGAATGTCTGCCTCATAAAAAGAAGCTGCAAAAAAGTTTTCATGACTGAGGAGCCAGACAATTATACAGCCACCAGTCCTTTTCTCCAGGAAGGTTGCTTAATAAAGCCGTCTTCTAAATGAACTGTTGAACAAGAATCCTCCTAGACAACAGTCTAAACTATCCACAGTTCCTTAATCTTAAAGCAGTTAAATAAGAAGTGCAGTCTCTTGGTAACTAAGGTCTGTGAAGTGGATCTCTGAGAAGATCATATTTTTAGCTCCTTGTCATTGGATAAATCCACAACAGAGTTAAAGTCTCCTGTAATTTTTTTTTTACCCATTGGATTTTATCAAGCACTTTGTAAATAAATGTTGATTGATTGCTGTTAGGTGCAGAACGCTGCCTGTCTTTTCCTCTTCTTGCCTCTTGGTCTCAATCAGAGGTTGACTATCTGATAAAGGCCCGTTTAAGGGGATGCTCAGCTCTGGATCGCCATTGGCTGTCTGGTGCTCACATGGTCCAGGCACACCTGGAGCTGTTGCTCTCCCTCTGCTAAAACTTCCCCAATCACTCTGATTTCAAAGTTAATGTCTGTAAATGATCATACATACCATAATGAAGAAGGATAAACGTGTTTTTTGATGATTTGTGCCACCACACAGACGGTACAGCTACATGTCCAAATAAACTTTTCTCTCCGAGATAAGCCTGTTCTGGGATCTTTGCCGAGAGCGTCCTCATGTGACATTATACGGTAATGTTTTCTCCTTGGTGCATGTCAGTCAATATGAATTAACACTTAAAAATATGTTCAATTGTTTATATTTTGATATATGTATATAAGTTGCAGGAGCAGCCAAACTATGAACAAAAGTGACACAGTGGAACCAGCTCCTTTTTTGTTTTGGGGAACCAAACATCCTCTACCTCGCTTAGACTTCAGACTTTCCTTTTCCATAAAATTTATATTCAGGGCTGGATTGGGGGGCCCTTGGTCATGCCGTTAGTCATGCCGCCACAGGCTTAGAAGGTTGGGAAATATCTCATGATGCATTGAGCCCCTCGGTGCATTTCTCTCTAATTGCTTCTTACTCCCCCATGTGGAAATGTATGACATTGTGTCAGATCAGCAGCTTTCCAAACATCTGCTCTTCAGCTGAGTGTTACGATGCTTACAGTTTTATCAAATGAAACCAAACAGTCTGACTGATGCAGACCTAATTAGTCTTCAGTGTGGGTTTTTACTCTTCACAGATCTTTTCAAAACCCCCCTAATATGTTTCTACAAGATCTCAGACTTAATGATAAATGAAAAATCCAATCACAGCAGCGTAAATGGCCAATATGTAAATCTACATGTAACCCCCACATCATGAGCCTGCTTTATTGTGGCGGGTCACTGACTGTAGGCTATTTAGCTTCCGGAGTCACCAAGGTGACTTCCTCTGTCCCACCCCGACTCTGCTGTGGCTGTAGCGTACTCGTGTGAGCATTTTGGGAGTCCTGACGGAGCAGACGCCCGACGACGACGTTCCCTGGCTTCGTCTATCACATAAAGCAGAGCCGAGAGTCAATTGTTTGTTCATTGTTTGTTTTACATCTTAACTAAATACACTTCGAAGGCAATCTTGGTTTTGTGCTGCGTTTATTCACAATTCAGGCTCCTTACTGAACCACTTTCCGATGCTGCTATTGGTTAAACATCAGACAAGCTTGCGGTCATCTTAGCCCTTAGCCGATAGGTGTTACAACAGGCGAGCTAACCAGGAGCCTGGTTCTGTGAATATTCAGTGATCATTTCTTTTCTTTTGGTTTTTCCTTTTTCTGTGTATTGATTGTCGACCGGCTTCACGCTGGAGGGTCTGATGTGGATTTCATTAGGAATTCAGGGGTAAATGTTGCCCATTGTGTTTTTGTTACCGATGTAACGGACACTCAAGCAGATGACGCAGTGGCTGATTATTTGCTTGGTTATAAGTGGGAAACCTCTGGAAAGCGTCATGAAAGAAGTCATGGATCAATACAGGCAAACAAAGCAGCTTAAGGTGGACGGTTAATTCAGAAGAATCGTTTCTGCCGATGCAGCCAACAGCTGACATCAACCCTAATTCATCTTTTCAACACTTTTCTGGGTCAAAATTGCTGTTGATGCCTTTGTTGCTCCAGCCACTGGCATTCATCAACATGGCGGTGCAGTCAATATGCTCTTCTTTCATGTTTGTTTGTCTCAGTAAATCTGATCTTCACAGCTGACTCCAATCACAGCTGCAGTATGAGCACCAGGGTCCCCAGCAGTGTTATTACACGGTGAGAGGAGTTAAAAATACAATGACCAAGTGTTGCTTCAGCCCCTGCTCTTTCAAACCTGGACTCCAAAAACAAAACACCTGCATTTTTTACATGAATAATGTTTACATGCCAAAAGGTATTTTACGTAGATCTGTTCGTTACAAACCAGAAAACCTCCACCGCAAACTTTGAATGCTGATATACCTCAGCGGTGACCTCATCTCCATTTGGAGGTGAGAGTAAATTACACCACGCCTCTGAAGAACAATTGCAGTGGAAAACTAATCCAGTGGAAATGTTAGTTAGCAGCTTCTGCATCACCATGTTGGGAGCAGCTTAAAGAATGATTCTGTCACCAAAATGGGCATTTTTCATAAAGCTCAGCTCCGTGCAGCTGGGACATCGATCCCACTGGAGGACACTGTCACGAATAACCAAACACCTCATTATCTGCATGTCATTTACAGAAAGTCGGATCAAATCCTGGTTTTTGCTAACAAGAACACAAACACAGATGAGATAAGCAGCTGTTCATCTCATCAACACAGCGTCTGATGGTTAAAAGAGATAAAATTCTTAATATAGAACCAAAATTTCTTTCAAAAGGTTCTTAATTATTCATACCCTCCAATAAAAGAATATTCTTAATTGACAGTAGTTATTGGAAAAACAAAAAACTAAAAAAGTATAAATACATTAAAAAAAATTACTAAAATTAAAGTTTAGTGAAGTAAAATATTGGTTTTGAATTGTGGTTAAAAGGTTTTATATATATATATATATATATATATATATATATATATATATATATAAATAATTCGCCTGTTCGCTCCCTGTGTGTTGAGCCCATTACAACTGTGAATGTGCAGCTTTTCTAAACACGTACAAAAATACTTAAAGCACAAAATACACAAGTCAGCCATAATAAAGGCATGTATGTGCAGTTTACAGGCTGTCAGAGCAGAGTGTGTTTTACAGCAGAAAGCGACCTAATGTGACAAGCCACACATTAGGATAATTGCTGCACATACCCTCCTTTTTAAAGTGTGTTAAAATCCATATTTGTGACTCATGTAAACAGATCTGAAGTTGTCATCACGCGTAAACATCACAGGAGAAAATGTCATTGATGGCTGTGTTTCTGATGCCTCATCTTCTACAAACACTTTACTTTAAAAAAAACCCAAACTTCCTGTTTAAAGAAAATACATTTATTTTTCTTTTGACAGATCCATCCAACAAAGTGTAAAATCATTTCCATTTCAAAGCAAAAAATAAAAAATAAATAAGACAATTTTTTTTCTTTTCTTTAAACATTTAAAAATTATCTGTGAAAGAATAGCATGCCACTCCTGCTTTGAGTTGTTTAGTCACATCAGACGTTTGTAAGACAAATTATCTATGAATAACTTATTGGATGTCAGCTTAATCCCTATTTACCCTTTCAGAGTGACAAATGTGTCAGAGCAGCTTCTGTTTAGCATCGGTTCAGGAGGCCAAGGATTCTCTAGCTTCTTTCATAAATAACAAATACAAGCTGTCAGGTTGTTAAACATCACAACATCACTGATGCTAGTCAGCTGTGATACGGGCAAATTTTCCCCAAATATTCCTCATACTGACAGATCAGTGGTTTGCATAAAAGAAACTTAATTGAAAAAGAAAAACTGAAGCTCAGGAGGTGAAATGAAGCACAGGATGTGATGTCATCGTGTTAAATGAAATGTGCCTGATAAAGATCACGAGTCAGTTTAGAATCAGTTCTCCAGACTTTTAAATAAAACATGATAAACATGAGAATTTGCTGACGGCATGCTCCAAAAAAATATCAGGACTTAAAGGGATAGTACACCCACAGAATGATGATCCTTCATCTTCTCCTCATGCTCATGCTGAGCAAGACTTTTTAATATCTAAAATGCCCCCCCCAACTTTCATATAATGTTCACCCCTACTTCAGTGATTCTTAACCATGGGGCCGCGGCCCAAGCTCGGGCCTCCAGCGCCACCTAGAGGCCCATGAAAAACTTTCCTTTTCCACATGTGGGCTGTGAGGACCGTATATTTATACTGTTATTTATGACTGGATGAGTTGCAATGTAATTCTGATTTGTTCTTGTAGGAGTCTGATTTTATTCCATGAATTATACGTGTGATATAAATGTGTTTGTGACCATCTCAGAATATATTTTTATATGATGTTATTCATGTTTATCAGCCACATTTTACAGATTCAGTCTGTTAAAGGCAGCTGGATTTGCTTTAGTTATTGAATAAAGGGAAATCGAGAGTTATTTGATATTTATGGCTGTAATTTTCTCCTTTCCCTTAATTTAAATATGATGAATTTCACTTTGTATTAAATATGTCAAATTTCCTTTTATAATAGAGGTTTGTTCCTCACCTTGCTTCTAACAAAGAACTGCGGCACTAGAACGACTGAAGCTAATGAGTCATTGTAACAGTATGTTTAATCCTCCGTGCAGGTGACTCAGTTCTACAGCATTTGACAAAAGCGGTGTGTGATAATGGGAGAATAATGATGCCATTTTAGCATTTTCTACATGATCACTAAAAAACAAAAAGTCTTAATCTAATTATGTGATGCAGTTATGCATGTAAAGTTGCATCTGAACCTATGTGACCTTAACTAGTTGCTTTTTCAAAGTGATTTGTGCTTTCTTAGTTTTGGATTCTTTCAGCTTGTGAGTTATATGTGATTTTTGCCTGTTTGCTTCTCCTCATCACAGACAGCACAACGTGTCAGAGTTGGAGTCTTATTCCAGCAGGTGGTAAGTTTTAGCCTTTGCAAATGTAGTTTGATAGAGTTTTAACATTTCTTAGCAAAATCCATCACTTTTTCCAGTTTTAAGGATTTACTGTGCGTTCAGACCAAGAGCGACTAAAGCTGTAAAATCGCCGGAAGTCATTCACTTTCAATGGACAGGAGCGACAAGAGCGAATAAAGCGACAGAAGCGACGAGCTACAAAAGTTGAGCGATTAGAGCGACTAAACAAAGTTAAAAATAGTTTAACTTTATGCAAATTGGCTATGACACGTTTTGGCTGTAAAACCCTGACAACCAATTGGAATGTTTAGCCTGAGTGTTGCAAGTCACACCGCGTCTCCTACGGCTGCAAAAAGCAACAGAAGCCCAACTTTTTGCAGGTTTCTAATAGTGTCTGAGTCCCAGACATGAATTCATGCTCATTCAGGCACAAAGGCACGGTTACCACGCTCATGTGTTGAAAATGCCCGGTTAAGCGTTTCTCGCCGAGATATTGCGTTTGGGGAATTTTCGCTCCTGCTTCCCAGGAACGACCCCGAGCTGCTTCCAACCCTTTTGCTCTTCTTATTTTGGACACTAGCTACCAGCTACACTTGGAAGATCGGATATTCAGAAATAAAGTTATGAGCTCTGCTTTTTCACCGGCTCTCGTGCAGAAACGTGTCCGCTTTATGGGTGCTCATAATCGGCCTGAGTGTTGAGAGTCACACAGCGTCTCTGTGTTGCAATAAGCAACAGAGGCCCAACTTTTTGCAGGTTACTTAGTGTCTGAGCCCCAAACACGAAACTTGCCTGCTAATCGAGCGCCTAGCATGCTATGTGAATGGGACGATATCATTTATAAATATGGAAAGTACTATGTTATAATAATAATAATTGACAGGGATAAAAATACGTATTTCCCTTTTGTCCCTCGTCTTGACATTTAAATTGAGAGTGAGAGACGAATGAGTGAAGATCTGCAGATGCAGATCAGTGAAGATGATGTAATCAACTAAGCTACAACATTATTTTGTTTTGGGGTGTAATTTAATCAGTTATGTCCAGACCGTTGTTTTTCAGTAGGAGACGGATTTCTGCTTAATCACAGGCTACAACTTGTCAAAGCACAAGGCAGCAATCACGGAAAGCATCACTGCAAAAGCTCTGCTAATGCTAAAAAGCATACGGTCCTTTTAAAAGGATATGCAAAATTGAACATGATGTCATAAGCGACTTGAGCGACAAAAGCGAACAGATTTTTTATAGCAGCTATTTTTATGAGCGACAAAAGCTATTTTACAGCTTTAGTCGCTCTTGGTCTGAACGCACAGTTACACTGAACCTCTCTACAACCAAAGATGATTTTATTCACAGGCACAATTCTGTAATGTTAATCATTTAGATTTATGACGCTGTTTGTAACTGTTCATGTGTTAACTGCTGATATTTTTTTTTATTGCTTTGGATCTTTCTAGTTAAACTGATGACAAAATACTGCAGCAAAAATCAAACAGCAACTGAATTCAGATGGATTTTTAGCGAAGGTTGGTTTTAGACCAGAGAAAAATAAAAACTAGGAATGTGCAGGTTAAATATACGAGGCATGCACGATATTGGAATTTTGGCCAATATCCGATATGCCGATATTTTAAAACTCATGTGGCCGATAACCGATATCAATACCGATATCAAAGCTGAAAAAAAATAAGCAGTCAATGCAAACTATAGTTTTGTTATCCATCTCAAACACTTTGAAAAATAGGGGTGGGAAAAATATCGATACACTGAAATATCGCAATATTTTCATATGATGATATTAAATCGATATTTAAAAAAAGTAGCATCGATCTATTTTACTTACAAAATCTCGTGAGATTTCATTGTTCCGTTAGAAAATCTTTACAAAATCATTAGTAAAATAGATTGATACTGTTTTTTAAATGTCAATATGATATCAGCATATGAAAATATTGCTTTATTTCAGTGTATCAATATTTTTTTCACCCCCAGTCTTAGAAGTTTTAAAGTCTGTAAAAAATAAGTTTTTGACGACGAAGAAGTTTTTCAGATTTTTTTTAGACTTTAGAAACAGTGACCTGATCAGTTAAATATCTGTGAGGTGGCCGATGTATGATACTTAGTTTTATGGCCGATATAGGCCGATACCAATAGGTGACCGTTTATATCATGCATCCCCAATATATATATGCAGTATCTCTCAAAACCACACCCCAATAGCATTGAAAAGTTTGCATTTCAGGGTGTTGGTACATTATATGTTGAATCTGGTCCAGAGGAGAAAAACACAAACAGAAAACTTCCTCAGACAGAGCTTCGCCAACACAACGAAAAAGGAAAAGACTGCAGTAACACTGTCAGTGTGGGAGTGATGTCTTAAAATTCAATCTTCATGAAACTCAGGGACATAGTTTATTTTCTGTCAGGGTTGTTCCAGCACAGTGACTCTAGCAGGGAGTCTATTACAAATGAGCATAGCACTAGACTAATGAACCGATGACAAAAAACCCTCGAGACTGTCCACCCCCTAAAACATGCCCATGGGTCGCAAGTGCATGCAGCCAGATATGACCCGTAATTACATTAGAAAGGATGTTGACCTCTAATGATTCAAAGAGAAATTGCATGAGAAATATGAAAATTGTCTGTGTGGGTGACAATACTCTATGTTGTATTGTACATTAAATATACAGTTGTGCTCAAAAGTTTTCATACTCGGACAGAATTTCAACAGCAATTCAAAAACTCATAACAAATGTCACCGACAGAGAAGTTTACAGTCGTCCTCAAAATCATTCATACCCTCCACTTAAAGAAAAGGCTGAATTCAAAATAGTAATTCAAGATAACAGGAAACCAAAGAAACAAATAATAAATAGAAATTTACAAAATTATAATTTAGTGAAATAAAATACTGTTTTTGAATTGTGTATGGAAATAATAATAATAATAATAAAAAAAAAAAAACACAAAACCCCACACAAACTGTCCCAGACACATTAGTGCATCTTCTCCATGAACATGGACCAACGCACCTGTCAACAGGTGCAGACGTCTGATTGGACGTTACAGAAAACACCTGATTGCCTCAAAGTGTTGCTCAACAAAACTTTAGCTTCAGAGCTCCATCATGCTTGCTTGTTTTATTTTTTGTTTGTCTGTTTTTAATATTTCTTTTGAACCACAATAAAAAATCAGTAGCTGCGTTCACATGACGCAACTTTATCCCATCAAACACCGATCAGAACAAAAATGCATCATGTAAACATGTCAGCTGATCCGATCGGCTACGATCAGCCGGACAAAGAGGGGTCAGCAGGACAAAATGAGCACGCAAACACTCATTCCGATCAGTTCTGTGGAATTTTGCGTGTGCTTGAACCATGTCGGGTCGCGTGACGTAGCAGATTCGAGGAGGATGGTGGGCGTAAAACAGAACGGGAGTATGGAGGCAAAGCCAACCCCCCCAGCAAATGGAATTTTACAATAATTCTCTTCAGCGTGGTTGAAAAGCAGTATCTGACTTTCCTTATATCGGTTTTCATGGAATTTTCATTTATTATTATTTTTGTCAGATTCAAACTCTTTCTGTGACCATTGTGAGGTTTTCTTTCATTGACCGAGGGGTGCATGTCTGTACATAGCACGCTACCGCAGGCCATGCACTCAGTCTGCTGGAGATTCAGACACGAAGCTGACTATGTTTTCCTTGCTACGGATCACAGGATTACCAGCTGTCACCGTGGCAACCATGGTGGCAACCACAACCCTTGAAAAGATATCATTTCAAATCAAATCCATAATTTTATTTGAAAATATATATATATATTTTACTTCTATTGTATTTTATTCCTTTTCTATGTTTGTTTTTACTGACACAAGCTTTCTAACTTTCCTGGCCCTTAAAGTTCCAGTGGCATGAAATTCCCGGTGACTTATGGTCCCTTTTCAGTCTGACTCTAAGTACCTGAATACTGTATGAAAGGATCGTTCGCCGTAACTCAGCCTTGTCATAGAAAGCAGGCGCTATGAGTTAGCGCTACTGTTAGCACTGGTGTACAATGACCGAGGTTCAGTGGGCGGGACTAGAAGGCACGCTTGCTTTTGTTGTCATGGTGCTCTGGTGGAGAGGAGGCGGAGTGATATGGAGATACCTGGAGACATTCGCCCGTACACTCAGCAGTAACCTGCAGACACGTTCCTCTCCACACTCTCATGTTGGAGTAAAACAGAGTTGCTGTGTTCTGTTGAACGTCGCTGCACGTCAGGCTTGAAGTAGTTCATATTGAGCCTCTGCGGATCTATACAGGACGTAAGGTGGTGATGACGTCACCAGCCTGACACAGAAGCAGATGCAGCGCGAGTATGAATCCAGTTTAAGAAGAAAACAGCATCATATTCCAGCAACAAGTTTACCTGAATTATTCACTTCACCCATGACCCCAATTCAGTTACCAGTTAATACTGAAGATATATTACGCTAGTTCTGCTCGTTAGATCTGTCCTCGTCTGACCGGAGCGGTACAGAAACAGTGATGATGATGATGATGATGATGATGAAGATGATGAAGGCCTGATTGCAAACCCAAGTCTATGTGCGCAGCAAAACACACGCGCACAACGGGAAGAATTGTAACCTGGAATCATCACAAACATCAATTTCCCTCAGAGATAAAAGACACGAACATGATGACAAACGTTCATTAGAAACTTGGTGTTTCTTCGTGGTGGCTGGAAGCCGTTATAACCTCCTCAGGAGGAGACGGAGATGCAGAGAGATTTTCTGCTCGTCGGTCGGCACATTCCTGCAGAAATGAAATCATCCACAAGCTTTTCGTGGGGGGACAGAAAGATTGCTGCTGTCCTTCGTACACCAGGTACAGAGCAGTTCCGATGCCAACGGGACGCCATGATGTCGGTTTGTTGTTGTAGGTTTTGGAGGGGGGGCTTGGAGAGCATAGTTCAGGGGAGGGAGGTAACTGGTGGAAGACAATGAGAATGGGATCCCCATCTCGCTTATTTTCTGTTACCGTCCTCGCAGATCATCTCCTCAGATTGCATCTATGCGCACAGTCGCTTAAAGCACATATCCATGTTCAATTTGACTTTAAAAGTCAAATTGAACATGAAATTGACTTTAAAAGTCAAATTGAAGTCCTCATTATCTGCAATGTCTTCATCTGGGGCTGACTGCAACAGCTGAGCTGGTAAAGTTGCACAAAACCATTTTATTATATTATATATCTCTTATAGATCGACTAAACAAAGCTTATGTGTTAAGCACTAGATTTAACTTTATTTAGCACAAAGGTAGCTGCTGGGAAGACATGCCGGTATAAACTCCTCTACCTTTCAATTAGGATTGAATGATAGGAGAAATTACCTGTGCTGAAAATCTGATCTTTTTCTCCAACCCCTGGGTGGTTTTTCATTTGCTAATTTAAATTGTTACACACAATGTTGATGTAACAATTTTCTCCAGTGCACCATAACTTGTCTCCTGCTGAATGAGGTAATGCTGCATCCCTATAGGTTACAGTAGAAACAACTGTTTTTGCCGCCATGATAGTTTGTCAAAAGCTTCCACACGAAAGATGAGAAACGTAGTGAAGCGTGACTTGAGATAATTGAAAGAATAGCAAGTAATTTACAATGTAATCGTCTTTTTCCATAAAAACAAAGATCCAAGCATAATGTGATGCTCTTTGCGGCCTTGAGGGACCTTTGCATGGTTGGTTGTATTACTTTCCACCTCTCAGACAAGCTTATGTTGGGGTCATTTTTATTTTCTGTTACCGTCCTGGCAGATCATCTCCTCAGATTGCATCCTGATGCCTGCAGGTCTGCTCGCTGGAAAGGCACATATCCACACGTTTCTCACATAGTCTAAGATTGCACAGCGCTGTGCCAAGTACACAACTACATATCACCCCATATTTACTGGATATTGTTTGAAATGTCTTTGAACAATTGCAGAATTTTTTAACTTTCAAAAACATCCCAAAACACCCATAGAGCATTCAAGGTGAAATTTGCAAGTTTAAATGTTAACTACTATCTTTTCTTTCCTCCACAAGAGCCAGCAACTGCCTGATTTGTAGAATGAGCTGATCTTTCTTCACTGCGGTGGTCTCTGATACCGTTTCTGCTCAGTGCAGGAGTTTTGGGTATGAAGCCTCAAGGGAGCACTTGTGGGGGAGACGAGCTGCGCGTTCTTGTTCGTCTGGCTGCACCGGTGTCGTGTATTCCACCACCGCAGATCACATGTCGAGACAACACTGCTGCTGCTAAAAGATGGAGAACAGGTGCCTCTTAAACCCCAACTCAGACTCCAGGAGGATGAAGAAGAAAAGTTTTGTGTTGTGAGACGAAGAAAACCAAACTGGAGTCTGACCTGCGCCTGAGTAAGACAGGAGAACCGAGATGCTTTCTATTTTCCCTTTTGTTTTCTTTAAATGGAGGGAGCTCCGATCCAGTCTGGGAGTAAAACGGACCAGTTGGCTTTCTTCTTACTAACAAGGTAAATGTGACGTATGTAGGGATGTACATCGTTATGATTTCATCGATACCGATACCAATATTGATACTCCTTATCGATACCAGTATTTATCGATTCTCTTATTGATACTATAACACAATTTAGAGTAAATAATAGACATTACAAGATGTTAAAAGATCCAGTGGTGGGAGAACATTTGTTCAGAACGTGTTGGAAGAAGCCTGGACATAAAGGTAGGTGAAGGACAGCTGGGAGAATAAGCGAATTGTGTCTCTCTTATTTCATCTCTGTGATTATTTGACTGTGTAATGATAACTCAATGGTTAGGTAGATGAACAAAAAGTATCAATAAGAGTATCGTTTGTCCAGAATCTTAACGGTACCCCTGGTATCGTTAAGATTAGGAACCGGTACCAAACGATACCGGTACTCGGTATACATCCCTAGACGTATGACGGATATAAGGATGCAGAAAACTGCAATGCTAAGTTTTTGGCATGTAAATGTATCAGTATGACAGCCATATGACTGTTCCACTCGGGCCATCTGCAATCAAGCGTTTGTGATAACTGGCAGTGAGTCTTCTACAGCGCTGTGGAGGAATTTTGTTCCACTCATCTTTGCAGAATTGTTGTAATTCAGCCACATTGGAGGCTTTTCCAGCATGAACCGCCTTTTTAAGGTCATGCCACAGCATCTCAATGGGATTCAGGTGGGGGCTTTGACTAGGCCACTCCAAAGTCTTCATGTTGTTGTTCTTAAGCCATTCAGAGGTGGACTTGCTGGTGTGTTCTGGATCATTGTTCTGCTGCAGAACCCAAGTGCGCTTCAGCTTGAGGTCACCAACAGATGGCCGGACATTCTCCTTCAGGATTTTTTGGTAGAAGCAGAATTCATGGTTCCATTTACCACAGCAAGTCTTCCAGGTCCTGAAGCAGCAAAACAGCCCCAGACCATCACACTACCACCACCATATTTTACTGTTGCTATGATGTTCCTTTTCTGAAATGCCGTGTTACTTTTACGCCAGATGTAATGGGACCTCCACCTTCCAGAAAGTTCCACTTTTGTCTCGTCAGTCCACAGAGTATTTTCCCAAAATTTGTTTGATGATCTTAAATATATAAATGTGACAAATATGTAAAAAAATAAGAAATTAGGAAGGGGGGGCACACACTTTTTCACACAACTGTATCTGTCCATCTATCTGCCTGACTAAGTATATCACCCCACACTGAAACTGGTGTGAAAAAGAATCAGTTTGTCTTTTAGAGAGAAAAACTTGCAGGATGTCTGGAGGGTTGTGTTTTTTTTGGGGGGGGTTGTTGTTGCTTTTTTTCTTCCCTGCACTATACCCGCACCATTGATGGAGCACAAGACGATAAGCTTCTTTCAGGTGGTGAATTCTTTCAGTCGCTGTGTTTGTGAGGTAGAGAGTGGCAGCAGCAGCACATACAGTGACCCCACACCTTGTATTGTGACTGGCCTTTACTGTTCAAGTGTTTCTCAGCTGCCTCAGTGAACTCAGTGTTCTCCTACTTTTGGCTGTTGCCAAGGCAACAGTGAGTTAGAGCTATATTCAAGTCTCGGTTTTAAGTTAAAGTTGAAAGCTCATGCCACAGTTGTGAGGAAAGGGAGAAGTAAAGAACACGTTATCCATGCAGTGCTGCAAATCATTTCTAAATCTCAACTTAAACAATCTCTTATATTTGCAGAGATGATGTCATGTATTTACACTACACGCTTAAAAGGCAAAGAACTGAACGGCACTTATTGAAAATTAATCCACTAAAAAGTTGTTTAGATACACTGGCTTGAAAAAGCATTTGCTCTGCCTTTTTTTCCTGTTGTTTTGTATGACAACTTGGAATTAAAATGTTTATCTTATTTAGTTATAAAATTAGTGAAAAGAGATCTGTGCAAAAGTAAATGCTCACAGAAAAAAAGGGAACATGTTTACCATGTTTTGCGAGTGTGTGTGTGTGTGTGTGTGTGTGTGTGGGGGGGGGGGGGGGCAGATGTGATTAATACACTAAGATAGCATTACACTGATGCATTTACTTACATAATGGGAGGACTTACGAATACAGTTGTGCTTGAAAGTTTATACCCTGTTAATAAAGAAACTGTTAGATTCTCAATGGTAACTCAAATAACAAGAAACTGAAAAAGTGATAATCAATAAAGAAAATACTAAATGATAATTTAGTAAAATAAAATACTGATTTATAATTGTCTCAGACAAATTAAAGCACCTAGCTCATGGACAGTCGGCTAAATTACCTGTGAACAGGTGCAGAAATCTTACTGAACATTACAGAAAACACCTGATTGCCAAAGTGATGCTCAACAAAATTTTAGCTCAAGAGCCCCATCATGCTTGTAGACTTGTTTTATTTTTTGTTTGTTTTTAATATTTCTGTTGAACCACAATATAAAATAAATGTCATGATGTTTATAAAATTTTATATTTAGTTTTTTTTTTTTTTTTTTTTTTGTCAATTTCAACTTATTTTACTGTTATTTTGCTCAGTAAACAAGAAACGTGTCGGCAGTAATTCCGATAAAACTTAAGCGATAGCCACGCTGTTGCTAGTTTCGTCCGCTGAAGCCGCCATGTTGTTTAGACTGAACTGTCGCTTCACGTTGCGTCACACATCAACCCGCCTCAAAGCCAACGCTGACTGGACGTTCGTTTGGTGAACTGCTCCAAAGTCTCTTCAACAGAAAGTAGCCAGACTGATCTGCGACTGAAAACCCGAAGCTCGCAGATCAGGATGGTCTCACGAGGCTGCTGGAAAACATCATCCACCCTGCCTTTAAAAGAAATGTCTACAAAAGACATTTGTCGCCAGTCAGCCTTGTTGTCTCCTGATTGATTCTGGTACACCATGTTAACTGTGACTCACCAAACATAGTAAAGCATGGTGGTGGCAGCATCATGCTATGGGGATGGCTTTCATCAGCAAGGATTAAGTATATATTTACTTTATTAATCCCAATTAGTGTGTCAATTAGGAAATTCATCCTCTGCATGTTAACCCATCTCAGGCTGAACCTGAGAGCAGTGAGCTGCTGATTAAGGTGCCCGAGGAGCAGTTGGTGGGGGTGGTGGAACAATGGATGGTGACAAATATTTGAAGAAAATCTGCTCCGGTCTTCCAGCGATTTGAGGTTGAGATGGAGGTTGACATTTCAGTGGAGCAATCACCCCAAACATAATGCAAAAGCAACACGTAAGGGAAAACATGCAAGAGCTGGAAAGTCCTCGTCAAAGCCTGGACTTTAATCCATCTGACAATCTGCGGCATGATATGCAGATTTTTGCATACGAGAACCAATCCAGCTTAAATTAGCAGGAAGCTTTGAGGAGTGGATGAAAATTCCAGTGGTAACAAGCTTGTAGAGCCTTTAAGCTGTTATTGGATTTTTGTTTTTTTTTCTATTTCATTTAAGGGTTTTAGCATAATTACTCTCCCACAATAATATCTATTTGATTTACAGATCATAATGTGACAAAAACAGGAAAAATGCCAAGAAATTAATGTTTGTGCATATCACTGTAAATCAGGGGTCCACAACCTTTGGCTCCAGAGCCACAGGGGGCTCTTTGGACCTTCCACATTGCCTCTCAATAACACTAAATAAAAATGATATAGAATCAAGTAATATTTAAATATATACATAATGAGGTTTTAGCAGTGTTTCATTGGAATAATTGCACTGAATTTCCACAACTAAAAGTACCAGTATTTTTTCTACATCTCTTCTTCTTCCTTTCTTTTTAACAAATATCTACATTTTATTTTTTATGCAGGTAAATCCCACTAAGACACACAGCAGCAAAAGAAAAAAATACCATAAAAAAATGTTTGGTTTTGATTTTTTCCAAACCACAAAAAGTAAAAATAAAACAGTAGTTCTTAAAATATGACAACAAATGTCATGTAGTAAGTCTGTAAGTATTTATATGTATTTATAAAAAAATATAACTTGTCTTTTGAATAATAAAAAAAAAGGATTTTTAATTTAATTATCATTTTTTTAATTCAATTTCTTTTTTTTGCTGGACACTATGAAATATTTGTGGCTCTGTATGACTTATTTTGCTGCGTGAAGGCAAAAGTGGCTCTTTGGATTGTAAAGGTTGTAGACCGTTGCTGTAAATCAATGAACAGATAAGAGTTACTGGTTTAAAATCAGTATGACTATGTAGCTTATCCAGTTGACTTAAGATCTTCTGTTTATGTATTTATCAATGATACAAATGTATGAAGTGAATAAATGTATGATTTAAAGGCTGAAGACAAGTGATGAAATGAGGATCCGAAGCACACAAGTTCAAGGCTCTCCATTCCTTTTTTTTACTCGATAATCTATAATTGATCTGATCCAGATACCCCTGACTGACATCAGATGACTTCTTATAGCACGGTCAGTGAGACAGCCGTCAAGATGTTCTGATTAAATATGAATAAATGAGTGAAGGAGGGGAGCCAGTTTTACATAATGAGCTCTTTGTAAAACCACAAAGAAAACTGACTCACTGTGCTCATAAAGCTGCTTACATTGATCCTATCATTAGCACTCTGGGCTTATTTACATTGGACAGCAAACTGAACTACATCAGCACGGCATACTGTTCTTATGGCTGTGAATGAAGATGCAAGGATTAGCATAAAACGATGAAATTAATTTCTGAGGTTGAACTACTTTCTTTGATTTTCTTTCTTGTTGAAAGTTACCACATAAACCTTGTTAATCTGCATGTGTATTTACATGTTTACAATCATGTAAACAGTTAAGTAATCCAACACAGCTGCAAATAAGACGTATATTGCAACAAAAAATCCATTTATGATGTTTTTTTAGGCTGAAAGACTAACCTCAAAAAACACTGAAACAGATCAGTGAGACAAATACACAACCCCATTTATATTTTTAGATTGAATATTAAAAAGTGCACTTTAAATACTGGTTTCCATAGAGACAGGTAAGAGGAAGGTTGCACTGTTGGTTGAAGATATTGATGTAGCTTTGACCTGGTGTGACCGCTGTGCCCTGCAGAATATAGATGTGCACATTCCTGCCCCTAGATCCTCACCTTCACACAGTATTGCACATCTTCAGAGGGCACACGCTTCTTTATTAGAAATTACAGCGTATTTCAGATGTTTTGTTCTGATATTTATTCATTTGTTTTTAGGGACATTTTTCCTGACTGAAAAAATACACTTTTAAAAAAAAATACTTTATAAAATGTGTCAGTGATTGAAATATTGGGAATTAGAAGTCAATGAGAATATAAGATAATGCCAGTTTCCTGCTGACCTTCCGTATTACCAGAGCCCCCTCAGCCTACTGGGCTGAAAAGCTTTGTAGGTCCTGTTTCGTCCTCCAAATTTACTTTATTTTTTTCTCATATTTAAGAATAGTCTCAGGGGCCGTTCACATGAGGACGATTGTGGGTAAAAATGGCAAAATATTTAATCGGAAGTGCCTTTCTTTCACATGGTAACGGCGTTATTCTGGGTTGCAGACGCAAAAATCTGAAGACTCATTCCAAAGTGGAATTCCTGAAGACACGACGCTGTTACGTTCTCGTCTGCACGGTCCAAAACGCAAAAATGATGGTGGAACTGCTCGCGCCATGCTAATGTCGCATGCGTGATGATGTCACACACAAACAGGAAAAACAACAATGTACGTAAACTACATTAACCAGCGGATCGACGGTAGAGTTAATGCATGCACGCAGACATGATGTAGCTCCATCACTGCACCACCGAACGGCCTGCCGTGCAGATCCAATCCAATTCCACAAACTCTTGCGTCCTCATACGAACGCAGATTTCTTCATGATGACGCTCATGTAAACGCGGATGAAAAGATGACGAGACGCCACTTTTGCGTCTTCTGATCGTTGCCGTGTGAACGTAGCCTTCATATAAAAAATAATATCTAAGGCTATAGTGAGTTTGATATGTGTGGTATTGCCGTATCAATACCATGAACAAAATGAATGTAATGATGATAAAATATAACGAATAAATAATAGCAGCAACAAATCAAACTATAGCCGTTACGAAAGGATCAAACTGGCTGATTTGTTTTATGCTGCTCAAATAAGTGCCACTGTTTGTGTCTCCAAACCTGTGCTTGTCTTTCCTGAAAGCTATATGTGACTGCAACAACCTTCTGTAGAACCTGCGTCCGCTGCTCTTCATCCGCGCCGATTTTTTAAATGGTTTGATTTCTTATAAACGTCAGAGATGTAGCTGTGTTCCCGTTTACAGGGCTGTCCAATCTGGGGCCCGGGGCCCACTGCCAATTGTCATTCTTTTCAAAATTTTGAATTTCTGAGCAATGTGAAAAGTTCTTTTGATATTTATTTATTCATTGTTGCACTTCCCCTGCTGACCACAAATGACCATCGCATGACATTGTTGGAAAGGGGGGGGGGGGCCCCCCCCTTGCCCTGTTGTTCTTCTATGATCTGGAAGCCCACTGATCAGAGAATCAATGGGAAGATTGTCAAATGTCAGAGATAGTTCATGAAAAGCAGTGGCATGCTGACAAGAGAAAGTTAAAAAAAGTATTTGGGAACATGAGTACTTTTTCACAGAAAATTAAATCTTAAAGTAGTATGTCTAATATTCAAGTGGAAAGTTGGCGTTTTTAAAGGAGTAGAATCTCCATGATATATTTTTGGTCTGTGTTGACTGTGCTGCAGAAGTAGATGACTATAATTGTGGGGTGTGTCAGTGATGGACAAGAAGCTGAGTTGGACACTTTGTGGCACGATGTGGCAACAATCATCTCATCCTGACTTTAAGAGATTCTTCCATATTTTATAGCTATGAGAAATAAACATTCTTGTTTACTTGATGGGTGAGGGGGTGGCTGGGGAGGAGCACAGAAATGTTGTGCATCTGGCCCTCAGACTAGGCTGGAAATATAAAATGAGGCTGTTCACATGAAGTTACAAAGCATTCTCTACTTCTTGACCTTTCAGTTTTTGCAGCAATCAGCTGCATATCTTCATAAAGCCTGTGGAGGAGAGTGCAATCTGTTTTTCAGCCATCTGTTAGGTCAGCAGCATCAGAGCAGACACTTAAAGAAACCATTCTGATCAAGAAGGGAGTCAGAGAACGACTGTGGAGCTGCAAAAGCACATTGTGTAGAGAATTGTGCACATGCTGCTGAATACAATGGACAATTCTTTACACCCAAAGACTTAAGTGACTTTTGATCATGGTAATGTGGTTGGTGCCAGGTGGGTTTGATTTACTGGGATATTTACAGACCATTCCAGAGAAAATATCCAGTGAGCAGCAGTTGTCTGGACCAGAATGTCCGGTTGATGTCAGAGGTCAGAGGAGAATGGACAGACTGGTTGGAGATGATAGAAAGCCAACAGTGCTGTTGTTGACCCTTTACGACCACAGTGGAGCGTCTTGTGATGCTGCTTCCAGCAGGATAATGCACCATGTCACAAAGCTCACATCATCTCCAGCTGCTTTCTGGAACATGACGAGTTCACTGTCCTCCAACGGCCCCCACAGTCACCAGATCTCAGTCCAACAGAGCAGCTTTGGGATGTGGTGGAACGGGAGCTTCTCATCATGGATGTGCAGCAACTGTGCGATGCTAACATGTCAATATGGAGCAAAATATCTGAGGAATGTGTCCAACACCTTGTTGGATCTAAAGCCCCATTTCTGGGTTGGGTCGGGTGGGTTATGTTGATTTCACGTTGCATCCCCACAGCAAACTGTACCCTTACGCTGGAGGTGGAGTATGAACCGGATAGCACTCCCTCACTACCGGTTTAAAGTTTGGGATCACTTTCATGGGAAAGTCTACCTCAAATTGATAAGTTTCACAATATTCATTCAAATAAGAAGGAAAAAAACTAAAAAAATTACTACGTTATGATTTAGTTAATTAAAAGATTGTTTTTTGAGTTGTGGTTGAAAAGAATAATATAAAAAAGAGAAGAAAAAAAAACTGTCCCAGACGAATTAGAGGACCTTGCCTATGAACATGGACCAACATACCTGTCAGCAGGTGCAGACGTCTGATTGGACGTTACAGAGAACACCTGATTGCAGTGATTGTTTCAAAGTGTTGTTCAACAAAATTTCCATTTTGAAGCCCCATCATACTTTATTCTTTGTTTTTTTTAACATTTTTCTTGACAAACAATCCAAATTCATTGTCATCATTTTCAATTTTTTTTCTTACTAATCATTTTTGTCAAGTTTGGGATCACTGCCCTGTTTGATTAAATTGGAAAGTGATCCCAAACTTTTGACCGGTAGCGTACGTGATCGTGTGACATCATCGCAGTGCATTGCCTTTTAACCAAAGCACCACACGAGACAGAAACGAAGGGGTCATCCCTGCTTTGTTTTTATGCCGGGTCGCGCGGGAAGTGATGTATTTCTTTCAACCAATAAACGGATTGCAGTGTGTTAAACTCCACCTTTTTGGGCCGAATCGGTTAAATCAGTACCCCTACGGAACGGTCCCAAAAAGTAGGACGGGTCGGGTCAGATATAAGGGTACCCGTCCCAGTTTTTAATCTGTGGAGACGCAAAAAAAAGTGGACCAACCTGACCCAAACCCGCTGGTGGAAACGGGGCTTATGACACCAAGAAATAAGGCAGTTCTGGAGGGAAGAAGGTCCAACATGGTCCAAGCAAGGTGGACCTAAAGTTTGTGCAGAAACCTTTTCACATCAAAGCGTCACATCCTGCCCCCCCCCCTCTCCTAGCCAGACGAGAAGTGCTGCCCCGCCCTCTCACATCTGATGGCTTCTGGTTATTCTGTCATGTCTGAGTCTTAAAAAGATCTGTTATCCCACCAGAAGCAGAGGGAGTCTGGTTCTGGCGGTGCTGGTGGCGTACGGTGATCGAGGCAGGCAGTCATGTGCACATGTGGATATGTTGAGACTTGGGACATGGAGGCCTGCATGTGCCGGCACAGACCTGAATTTTCTAGTGCTCCTGCATTCCAGCACTGATGTGTCTACCACTGGACTAAAGCATGGAAGAAACTTTACAGTAAGAGGCACCACAGTTATCTTATTCTGAACCACTTTTTGTTTTTGTAATCTCATTTATATTCAGTTTTTCTTTTTTTTTTTTCATCCTTGTGACTCCTTATAAGTTTTAGCATGTTTTAAAAATTTAATAAAAAAGTTCTTGAAATAATAGAAATGAAAAAAACTGTGAAACAAAAAAGAAAACACACCTTTGCTCGGAAATGCAGATGTGGGATTATCCTGCAGTTTTGCTTCTCTGGTACTGTCGTTATGTAACAGAGAACAGTGAAAGGGAACCTGCCCTCTCTAATTTACACTGGGAGATTGCATCTTCTGACGAGCTCTCTAGTCTACATGGATCTGCATATCAAACTGCCAGCCTTGAACTGCCTATTATGCTCCGTGCACAAAGCACAATGCACTTCAGCGTAACGGCATCTCTTCAGGACACCATCACAACTCCACACATCATTATAGCATAAGCATCTTAACTGGTATTCTCCACTGACCTGCCATAACGTTGTAAATCAGAACCAAATTTCCCTCCTCCTCCTTGAGCAAGGCATTTACCCTCTAATTGCTCCGGTGGTGCAATGAATTAGGAAATGAGATTGAGAAAAAGGCATCAGATGTGTGTTTTGACTCCGGCATGTTCACTGATGCTCTTGTGTGATTGCATTCTTGAATAAAGTGTGTAGACGAGCAGAAAAAGGGGGGGAAACATGTCGGGTGGAAGACAGCAATCTATCATCATTTGCAGTGATTTGCAAGGAAAAGTGGCTGAAAATTGCTCCGACTCATTTGCAACATTTGGAAGCTGTGGAGCTTGTTTTAACACAGCTGGGTGCACAAACTTCTGCACGTGCCACGATTAGTTTCATTTTCTTAGTCAAAGAAGCAGCAGTTTAACAGAAGATCATGCAGCTGCAGCAGTGACGGCATTCTCCCTTCATCTGTGATTACCTTGGACGAGGATGTGCACTGAGGTCGTTCTCGGTCGACTGCTGGTCTGGACGGCGCACACATACTGCCCTTCATCTGCCATGTCCACGTTTTCAATCTTGATTGTAAACTCCTCCTGATTGAGGGTCACCAGACTCACTCTGGGATCCACTGACCACTTCTCCTCCCCGGCGAACAGTATACTCGATCGGTTTAGCCATGCTGTGTGTGTGACGATGTCCTCCTGTTCACACCTGCGGAAAAATGGAAATAAAGTTGAAAATGCATCTTTTACAAGAAAATAAGTGATTTTTCCTTTTTTGGCCTATTGTGTAGGGGTGGGTATCACCAGGTACCTCGTGATATGATACGATAATGATATTTTGACTATGACAACAATATTATCACAAAACAGTGATTCTGCAACATTTAATATAAATCTAATCCAAGATAGACCGCAATATGTCACTGAACACATTCCAAATTTATTGACCAAACTGAATTAATTTAAAATGAATTTCAAAAAACTGTCAATTAGTTTCACATAAACGACAGAAATTCATGTGATTTTGGTAAAACAGTAAAGTAACATGCACAGTGGCTCTTCTTAAAGGAGTATATGAAAACATATATTGAAGGGATGTAATGATATTGTCGATATCGCCATATCGCCGGATGTAAACTGCCGCGATATCGTCTTGGTCTTGTCACGGTATTAAACAATGCATCTCTTGAGACAAAATCATAGTTTTCAGTCCGCTCAATGCGTAGCGTTACGTACTAAACTACATAGACCATAGTCCTTTGCTGCCAGTGCGCTCTTTTGAGCCAATGGGAGCACACGTAGCCCCCACGCACAGGAAAAACAAATACAGAATGGATATACGGCGAGGATGGAAACAGCTGTTATTCTCTACGAGAACTTTGTTCCTGTTCTGGAGGCCGCAGGGACAAGAAAGTTTGTTTTGGTCCGGTTATCCCTCCGTGAGAAGTTTCAGCTGTGACGCCGCGGAGATCACCGTGTTGACTTGGTGAGTTTATATTTAATGACGAACTTGGTCCGGGGGGGCTGCGCATGCGGGGATGTCCGTGTATTAAACGCCTCGCGTGCTGTACACGTTTTCGTATTTTTTCACCACCTCGATCAGCTGTTCATTAAAACTCTCTGTTTAACCTGCAGCAGCGGATGCAGAAGAGCATCTGATCAGTTGATTATCGACATCACGGTGCTGCAATCATGTCCGCAAGGAGCCTGTAGAAGTTCAGACATCTGACTGACCGCTGACAGACAGGCGGACTTACTTATTTTAAATTCATTGACGACTAAAGACGAGGCAGTTTCTTTGTGCCTGGGTCTTTTTTTACTTAGTAAATAGGCTGTTTTAATGCTGGTTGAGTTTATTTAATATAGTACCTGAGCTGTCTTCTCAATAAATTTGTTGGATTTTTACTTGAATTTCAGCTTCAGCGAAGGTTTTTCAAGCAGGTCAAAATGTCATAACCTTGAATTTGACAATATTGTAACAATGACTCGTCAAAGCATTTTATGCCATCATTGTTGTTATTGTGAGCCTCCCCACAATATCGAGATAAATATCGTACCGTGAGATGTGGATATCGCTACATCCCCAATTGATATGTATGAAAAATATTTATTTCAGTCAGTGCATTATAAACTCCAACATCTAAGTGGTTTATGAAAACCTGGACACGCATTTTAACTTGTACATTCCACTGTGTGTAAAACTTCACCTGAACCTGTAGACGCCACATACACTGGTCCCCAAAATTATTCATCTCCTCCAATTAGAGGAAAAAAATCAACTGCCAGTGAAATAAGTTGAAACTGACAAAAGTAATAATAAATAAAAATTCTATGAAAATAATGACACTGACTTTGAATTGTGGTTAAAAAAATATAACCAAAATATATATATATATATATATATATATATATATATATATATATATATATAAAGTAAACAACGTAATGGGGCTCCAAAGCGAAAATTTTTGTTTAGCAACACTTTGGGTCAGTCACTGCAATCAGGTGTTTTCTCTGATGTTCAAAAGGACGTCTGCACATGTTGACAGGTATGTTAGTCCACTGTTCATGGAAAAGATGCTCTAATGGGAGTTTTGTTTGCTTGTTTTTTATTATCATTTTCACCCACAATTCAAACACAATATTTTATTTCACTAAATTATAACTTTGTAAATTTTTATTTATTATTTGTTTCTTTAGTTTCCTGTTCTTTGAATTACTATTGTGAATTTAGCCTTTTCTTTCATTGGAGGGTATGAATAATTTTGAGGACTGTTGATATCAGAGCTAAAGCAGACTTTACATGCAGGACCGTTGCAAATAGAAGAAAATCTCACGAGATTTTATCGTTTCTATTATGAAACATTGCGAGATTCCATTAGTAAAAATATAGATACAGCATTTTTAAAAATATTGATGTATCACAACATAAAATATCACAGTATTTCAGTGTATTGATATTTTGTCACATCACTACTACTGTGCACAATCAAACAAATCAAAGTAGTCAAAAGCCTTTTTTTGGGTTTTTGTTTTTTCATCTCAATTAGCCATCTCCTTTACAGGAGCAAAGGACTTAATATCAATTGCAAATTTCTGGGATGAACAATCATTCCACTGATTAGCAGAATTTCAGAAGAGGAGGAACTAATCAGAGAAAATAGCTGGTGTTGTGTTTGTTATGTGTGAAACAGCAAGTCTTTGACTTCCAAAGGACATTAGTTTTCTTACTGCATTTCTTTTATAAGATGTTGTGAGATAATATAAGTCATTGTAGCAAATTAACCACATTCCCTTATAAAATGGAGGAAATTACAATGAGCTAATCTTATGAAATAAACCTAAACTGCAAATACTAATAACAATCAGGGTTTTAGCTCCATGTAGACCTGCTTGGAACACTGACAATTTTTTAATAAGCTTTGTAATGAAAACATTGTATGTATGCAAATGCAACTCTTGAGCTGCCCTCAGGTCTCTTTGTTTATCAGCCCACACACTCGGTTTGTGACATTTTAAAACTGATTGCGAGAATGAGAGCTACTCTGCTCTGTTGCAGTTGAATTAAATTAATTTCACCAGTCACTTTGGTACAAGAAGCTCGGTCGCTGATCTTTGACTCTTTTGACACAACTACACATCTGCTGTAGTTTCATAACACGCTTCAGTCCAAGTCGTCCACTCAGGGGGGGGGGAAATCTTATCAGATATTTCCATATCACATAAAAAGTTGGACTTTGATTGTGAAGATGTTGCCATCTAGGGTATTTTTTTTTATCTGAAGCATGTAAAGGCTGGAGATGCGAGCGGCTTTGACTGGTGGCAGGGTAACAGGAGCTCGACACGGTGCAACTGAATGACTCTCAGCTCCATTTACGCTGCCACAGCTTTTGTTAAACCATCAGTCTCTTCCACTTCAGTGGCAGCAGAGGGGTCAATGGCATCCTTGGGGCATTTGTGATGGTATGGCAGAGAGAAAACATGCATAAACACCCCCCACTCCCCAATAAAAAAAGGGGGAAATGGAAAGAAATATTATTCTTTATTCGTCATTTCTTATAGCTAAAAAAAAATAAATAAATTTAGCTGAGCTGTAAATGTATTTCACACTTTATACACACTGCTAATGGTTAACCTTTAAAAACAATAGAAACAAAAGCATCAGGGTTTGAACTGTGCTTTCACTGGAACCGCCTGCTAAAATTGCTCACTCCCATTTAAAAAATGTGTATTAAATTCATTTGTCCGCTTGTCTAAACCTTAATAGTTTCACAATCCATTGCTTTAAAATTCAGATGTTTCCCTTGGCTGTTTTCTTTAGGGAAGCGGTAACCTGATACAATGGGAAATTACCTCACAAAAACATGGAGAAGCCTAAACCCTGACCATGCTGATGTCTGCAACTGTGAAATAACGTTTTTTTCTAATATACAGACAAAACCGTGTATACTCATTTTGACTCAAACCATGAACACTAAACATGAACCAAATCCCGAAACATCTGCAGGTGAGATTTTTCTGGAAAAGTACGGAGCAGAAATAAGGGCACAGTATGACCCAAAATATTTATCCCAACATAAGTCATAATTTGTGATAATATAACAGAAGAGATAGATGTTAGACAAAATACTTGAAAACTGCACAATTTTATTTGTGCAAATGAAAATTTACAATTTCCTTTCACTTGAACAAGCAGCTGTTTCTGATGTGCATTAAAGTTATAAGTATAAAATCAACAGTGCAGACGTTGCAAATTCATTGCTGACAGTTTAAGCAAAAACGTTTCCAGTGGAATTGGACTGACATATGCGGAACAAAACCATGCAGAGCACAGGACGAAAACCTCGGCCTTCTTCCTGTATTTATTCAATGTTTCCTTGTTCTAACACACCTAATTCACAGCAATGAGTCTCTGAGCAGAACGGGACTGTATATAAATGAAGATAAAAAAAAAAAAAAAACTTTATTCATCCCCAAAAGGGAATATATACAAAATAATATAATATATATATATATATAAAATATAAGTATATACAGTAAATATGAGCTGAACTTTCTTCTCATGTGTCTCCGGGAAGTATTGCGTGATTGGTCGGACATTCGAGGTGGGTGTGGTTAAAGGCAGGGTGGGGGATCCTGGCGAAACGGTTGAAGCAAGTTACATTTTGAAAAAATGCACCCAGGGGCACCTGCAGGGGTGGCCAAGGGTTGTTAAAGAATCATTTTTGCTTTTCAACCTGGACCTTCTTTCTGGAATTTATAGATGGATCTACTCACCACTAACATTTCTGCATCACTCTGACTCCTTTGAACGATATTTAGATTAGTCGTAGACGCGCGTGCATCCATATAATAGGAGTGAAGGGGGCAGAATAAATGGACCTCTGTAAGATATTATCTGTAGCACGACTCTCATTTCACCGATGCTTCCAGACCAATGGATGAACCAATGAGCACCGTTGCCCTGTGAGTTCAGATTTGGCTTGCTGTAGTTATTGGGGGGCGTTCTCCACACCTCTATGGGCCGCGCGCCCACAACACCGTTCGATCAACTCAACGGAGTTGATCGAACAAACAGCAGGTAAATCATGAGCTCAACTTCCTCTATTGTTGCTGTGTGTGTGAGTGTGTGTGTGTGTCGCAAACAAATGACCTCACAAAACTTCAGTATGATGATCTCGTCTGCAAACCAGAGCTGAAGATCGCCTCGACTGCCCCCAATGGTAAGGTGAACAAACTAGACTGGGGTAGTGTGGTGTCGGCCCAATGAGGGCCGGGCTAAGTAGGTGCTGATGTGAAACGGGCATTAGAAAGTGGTTGGGGCAGTTTTGCCAAGTGGCACCTTCCTGAATGAATTCACACAAGAAACGCTGAGTTATTGAGTTTGATAAGACATATTCAGTCAATATGACCATGCCATTACCAGTCATGGAGTGGTGTTTTTTTTTCAGTCTTGTCTGTTCCACAGGTGACGACAGTTTTCATTTTTGTGTCAGAGCATTTAATTAATTGGCTGCAATCTGGGTGTGAAGGAGATTTTAAGCAATATAGTAAAAAAAATGCTCCTGTAAAACATCATCCTCCCTTCCTTTAACACAGAAAAGCTTGAAGTGGAAAGCTGTGACTTCTGTATTCATGCTGATGCAAAGTTAAACAGAAAGCTTTGATGAACAGCTGATCAAGGACTAACCTGACTCCCGCCATCTGGTATTTGCAATACCATCTGGGGAGGGAGTTAACCCGATGTCATTTCAAATTAGTCTTTTTTTTCTAAAACTCTTGCATGTGATTGGATAGAAGATCTGTCCGTCATCTTGACTGACACGCTACTTCAGCCACTCACGTTGAACCGAATGACGCAACCCGTGACGCAACTCAGAGCGACACCAGAGCCACCACGCATAGAGGATCGAGTTATCAAAACATGTTATCAAGCTCAAAAAGCTTCAGTCAAACAACATGGCGGCGGCGGCGACAGCTAGTACGAGCGGTGTACAGTCTGTGAACGACTTCGGCCAAAACGCCGCCCATCCTTCAAAAGTCCCACCCGCGATTAGTGATTGGCTCCTATTATTCTCTAACCAGACGAAATCACCTATAACTGTCGCCTTACTCAGATGGAGTGCGTGAGGAAAGGGAACGCCCCCGCGTGTACTTGTTGAACGCACCCAGATGATGTAAATCAGGTTAATCAAGGACGTGATAAAGTACAAAAATGTATACAACACGTGGCATTTAAAAGAAGTTAGATCAACAATAACGGGGAAAAAAGTTTAAAAATGAATTAAAATAACTATATAATTTTGTCTTCATTCCACTTCAGGGTTCAGGTGACAAAATTGTAGTTTATGACCTGAAAAAAACTATATTAAGCTGTGAACTTCTACGGAGGCTTGGTGAGCTTCTAAAGCTCCTCATCCTATAAATCTTAAGGAACTAATCAATTCCTGTTTGCTGTCTGCGAGCCTTTAAGGTTGAGGCTATGGTCAGTGGCTCCTGCGGAAATGTAGCCGTCACTGTTTTTCATTTAATTTAAGAGGGTCAGTGACACAGTTAACGGTTTCCTGGCGCCGTGTTTACACTGACTACCAATTTCCCTTTCAGAAGAACCTGCAGTCACATTGTTTGAGTGGGAACGCTGCTGCTTTGAGTGTGATAAAAGAGTATAAAGGAGGTCGTACGATATGAGATTGCAGCTGCTGGTTTTTTTGGATAGTCATTAAAGGAGGAGCAAAAAAGAAGAAAGATGCAGAAGCTCCTTTGTTGAGTTTTGCAGTGCACGCTCTACAAGCAAACTTTCTCATTCTTTTCATGCAAAACTCTGAATGAAACCTGGTGTTAAATCCGCGACACCGGCTCTTTTACATCACAAGTGGAAATGCTCAGTGGTAACTTGGAATGATCCTCTTCCGTGTATTTTTAGAACTTTATTGGGGGGAAAAAAATCCAGTTTGGCTTTATTATCATAAAAAACTATATACCTTACCAGCTAAATCCCTCAGAGAGCAACAAGGAGGAAATGAAGGGATAAATATTTTACATACCATATATACTCCTCTTATCGCCTCAGCACAGATGGTAAACACAATTTAATCCCAGTAAATTGCCGTCCTCTCAAAAGCACAAGCAATGGAGGAGAGGGGGGATGAGAGTTTGGGAAGTGAAACTGAATCCATCAGAAAAACGGCTTCTGCTCTCCTCCCCGAGCGCTTTATTACGGGAATGATGAGGTCATTTAAAACACACACTTGTTGCTCCTCAATTAGAAGTTGCCAGAAGTCTGTTTGCATATCAGCTCCGTTGATACTAAACACTGAGTTACCAACTCTGCTCTCTACAAGCCTCATCTGTTTAAACACTGATGCAGGAATTTAATCTCAAAATAAAGATGCTTGTAGAAATGTGGCAACAAAAGAGGGAGAAAACCTGCTTTTCTATGAGAAACTGGAATGATGCCCAGTTAAATGTTTAAAGGATTTTCAATGTGTATTTCTGTAATTATATGAAAAGATGTCCTTTTTTTCCAATTAGTTTTATTCATGTTTCTCTTCAAGAAAATGAAGCAGACAGCACTTTACAGATGAGTCAAAGACTCATCAAGGGATCAGATAAACTGTTAAAGGTGAAGCAGACTGATGAAAAAATGTGCACAAATGTGCAAACACAAAACGGCAAAAGCATCAGAAAATGTGCTTCATGGAGTAAAACGTGAACTTTTTCATGTAAAAGTCGTCTTTTTCTTAGAGATTGCTTCATACACTCGAAGAAGTGAAAGAGCGTATCTAAAAGATGTAATTTGAACAAACTAATTTCATGTTTCAAGGTGAAGGTGAATAAATTCATGCATGATCTGCATGAACTTCAACAACTCAACACTTAATAGATTCAGTAAAGCATGATTCAGTCAGACATCGCTCATGAAGTGTGGATAAAAATTGGGAAAATATGAGTTTAAGGATGAGTTCCTGTACTAGCGGGGTAGTTTGGCCACATTTCAAACTAGGTTTGGACTTTCATTATCAAACACAATAAACACAAGCTGTCCCTTTCAGAAAATAATGCAAGAGTAAATTCAAACGCTGCGTAAACCAATTGCTTTAGCTAACACGTTCTTCACCAGCATCCATCACAACAAATAAGATATGGATTTATATTAATGTGAATGGCTTGTACATGTTTATCTGTAAGGACTGCATGTGGAAACTGTTTGCTTTCTGTTAAAATAATACAGTAAAAATGCAATAATTCAGCTTTAACAGTCGCTTTTGTCTGAAATGGACCCAATATTTCCCCAGAGATGCTTTTTTCTGATCTTATTTCCTCTGATTTCATTCAAATCTGCTCCAAATGCAAAGTAGCACATATGAGGATGGTGTGACAGTTATGGTGGTGTGATCTGTCACCATCACGCCCAAGGTAGCCAAGGTATTTATCTGGAGACAGTTTCAACATATCATTTATGTTTAGATATCAGATATTATCACCCTACCGATATTATCGGCAGATACCAGCCTTTAAGTGTGATATCAGAAAATATCGGTATAAGTTATACTTATATTTTTACTAACTAAATCTTGTGAGATTTAAAGATTTTGTTAGTAAATCCTGTTATTCCATTATTCCAGATCCAGCATGTAGAAAAGTATCGTTAAGTGAGTGAAAGCCAAACCATTATTAACCCATGGTTTTCAAGCGTGCACTATCTAAAGTTCTTTTCACCGCAAAATGCTAACTTTTCTTCGCTACATCTGCCATTTCTATCGAGAATTCGAGTGAATCTGGTGTCTGCTCCAGTCGAAGTTTAAAAGAAGAAAAAGGTTGTCTCCAATCGATGAGTTTATCCCTACGGAGCGTTACGCCCTTAGCTCTGTGGTTGCTGGACACAACACGCAAATCTCTGCTCAGAAACATCCCGAACACAAACAGTCAGGGGAGGGGGAGTTGCAAACAAAATCACCACACGAGAGCAGAGGCCCAGAGCTGCGGATGGAACCGGATTTCAGTCACACAAGTCTAGCATTTACTTTCAGGCGGAAACTCAGGACCTTTCAGTTCCCAGGTTGTCAGAAACATTAGAATTAGCCACATGTTGGCTAATACCTGCTAGTATCTGATATATGCTAGTATCTAATACCTGCTAGTATCTGATATATGGTAGTATTTAATACCTGCTAGTATCTGATATATGGTAGTATCTGATACCTGCTAGTATCTGATATATGGTAGTATTTAATACCTGCTAGTATCTGATATATGGTAGCATCTAATACCTGCTAGTATCTGATATATGGTAGTATCTAATACCTGCTAGTATCTGATATATGGTAGTATCTAATACCTGCTAGTATCTGATATATGGCAGTATCTAATACCTGCTAGTATCTGATATATGGTAGTATCTAATACCTGCTAGTATCTGATATATGGCAGTATCTGATACCTGCTAGTATCAGATATATGGTAGTATCTAATACCTGCTAGTATCTGATATATGGTAGTATCTAATACCTGCTAGTATCTGATATATGGTAGTATCTGATACCTGCTAGTATCTGATATATGGTAGTATCTGATACCTGCTAACATCTGACATATGGTAGTATCTGATACCTGCTAGTATCAGATATATGGTAGTATCTGATACCTGCTAGTATCTGATATATGGTAGTATTTGATACCTGCTAGTATCTGATATATGGTAGTATCTAACACCTGCTAGTATCTGATATATGGTAGTATCTAATACCTGCTAGTATCTGATATATGGTAGTATCTGATACCTGCTAACATCTGATATATGGTAGTATCTGATACCTGCTAGTATCAGATATATGGTAGTATCTAATACCTGCTAGTATCTGATATATGGTAGTATCTGATACCTGCTAACATCTGATATATGGTAGTATCTGATACCTGCTAGTATCAGATATATGGTAGTATCTAATACCTGCTAGTATCTGATATATGGTAGTATCTAATACCTGCTAGTATCTGATATATGGTAGTATCTAATACCTGCTAGTATCTGATATATGGTAGTATCTAATACCTGTATCTGATATATGGTAGTATCTAATACCTGCTAGTATCTGATATATGGTAGTATCTAATACCTGCTAGTATCTGATATATGGTAGTATTTAATATCTGTTAGTATCTGATATATGGTAGTATCTAATACCTGCTAGTGTCTGATATATGGTAGTATCTAATACCTGCTAGTATCTGATACGTGGTAGTATTTAATATCTGCTAGTATCTGATATCTGGCAGCCAGATGTCCAAAATGAACTCCTCTGGCTGAATCAAGGATATTTAGGGATCTTTGCCCTCAGAGCAGAATATAGTTGTATCTCTCAAAATATGAGAGATACAACCTAACAGCTGTCTATATACATCAGTATTAGATATTAGAAATTAAGAGTTGGGCAATGTTGGTACATCAGATATTGGTAAAAAAAAAAAAAAAAAAGCCAATATTGAACATCCATTTATATTCCTTTCCCAAACCGATCGTGACATCATCTAAATGTTTATGAAACGATTTTAATTCCAAAATCCCTTTTAAACTTGCGCAGTTACAAAAAAGTGTCCATTCGTTCATTTACTGTCAGATGAAAGCAGAAAAACAGAGCAGCAATTCTTTATTTACTGCTCTGATAAACTACTTCAACCACACACCAACACTGATCACTTCTCTGCCCACATGCAAATTTCCTCCTAACATCAGAGTCAGCACCTTGACAGGGGGGGGAACTCCGTGCTGCACTGCAGTTTCTCGCCGACCACTTCACCAGCTGAGGGTCCAAATTGCTGACAATAACAAGAGCTTTGTTGCCTTCGCGAGACGAAGACCGACTGGAGCCTTTCTGTATGAAGCGTACATGAATTCCCCGTGCACACATTTGCTCCAGCTTCCTCCTGTCAGGTCCACAGCTGATCCTAAGCTGGCCTGCCACGGCTTTAAATGTACGCATGCATGTTTGTTTGTGTGAGCTTGTGATGGTCTGGCAGTCCAGAACAAAGCTCTCCTCTCCAAAAAGCTACAACAGGGATTTAAAATCATGTCAAAGTCCACACACATACACACATCTCCTGTCCAAACACGTCCCCCGTTCCCATCAATGACCATCCACCCCACCCTCCACACACGCATAGTACATACAGTCCACCCAAAACTCAACCCCATCCCACAACTTCCTCACCCACCCTAAAGGAGGGTAAATAAAGGCAAAGGTGCAGAAAGGTGAATAAAAATCTACTTATTGATGTAGTTTTGACTAAATTCTGGACGATACCCACTCAGGACATGTGGTGGGTAAAAACATTGGTTCGAAAAAAACGATACAATATTTTCTGATATCACAATTGAATATGATTATGAAATTATTTTGTTTTGTTTTGTTTTTCTATTCTTTTGTTATAAAAAGAGAGAGGGAAAAAAAGTGAAAGTGTAAAAAGGTGATCTGTTTTATGATATACAGGTGGGAATTAATACGCGTTAGATTCTCCCTTTCAGACATATGATTAGTATTTAAATGTCATCGGTGACTAGGTGAGAGTATACAGGCCCCTGGCAGGAACTGAAGCATCATGGCACATGAACATCAGGAGGGCTTGTTCATTTAAGTGTTTATTTGTTGTGTTATAATTGGGTTTTTGTCCCGGTTTGACGGGGCATCTTTTATATTGCGTGTATCAAATGTCTGAACTTTTTTTCCCAGACATTATCCTTATTTTTAACAACAAACTTATGAAAAAATTCCACAGTTCCAGAAAATTCCACACCACTGAAGATATGGTAAATGGATCACAGCAAGGACAAGAACAATCCCCCCACCCCAACACCCTTTACACATCCCTCTCTACAGCCTTAGAAATAAATCATCTAACTAACTCAATGCCAATATCAGCTGATCATATTGGTAGGCGGATAATATAGAATATTTTTAATACAGTCAAGGAGTTGGAGTCAAAGTACTTAAAGGAGTGATGACATAACAGTTAAAAACTAGTTTATGTTGTTGGCATTACTTTATATGTAAATACTCCAAAGAAAAAAAACGGCATTTTTAACAGCGGAGTATTGTTTTGAAACGCCAGACCTCACTTCCTCAGTAATACAGTCGGGTCCGGTGATGATATGGAGCTTTACCCGGAGACCACGTTGACTTCATTTTGATTGGCTACACCTTATTTGGCTATGACCTTATTTGGAGAATCTAGGTCAAGCTGCGGTTGGAGTTTGCTAAAGGCTAACTGCTAGCAACATGGGCACTTCAGACAGTGAGCTACGTTTATCAGACAAGACAGCATTTAGAAAATCAATAAACTTACAGGTAATGACAAGGTTGTGGCCCCCTCCCTCAGTGTTGCTGCAGAAGTTTTCTTTTAAATCCATTTGTTTGAAAATCCCGACCTGACTGCACAGAAGTTACTACTAGCTCCATACACGAAGCTGAATCAGACAGGGAGGGGAGGGGGGGAGCGGACGGTGCATAAACCGTTAGGAGAGAGGGGGGGGGGCGCTGTTTACTTGATAGTGTGCTCTTATTGGAGCAATTAAATTACGTAGAATGATGGAACTACGTAGAATGATAGAACTACGTAGAATGATAGAACTACGTAGAATGATGGAACTACGTAGAATGATAGAACTACGTAGAATGATGGAACTACGTAGAATGATGGAACTACGTAGAATGATAGAACTACATAGAATGATGGAACTACGTAGAATGATAGAACTACATAGAATGATAGAACTACGTAGAATGATAAGCTGCTGTCTGATTCAACTGTTTCTGAGCAGAGAGACAAAGCTGACAGACCATAAACAGGAACTTTGATTCTCACTCTGGACATTCACATGACCTCATCAGTGGGGGGGGGGGGGGGGGCGCTGTTTACTTGATAGTGTGCTCTTATTGGAGCAATTAAATTACGTAGAATGATGGAACTACGTAGAATGATAGAACTACGTAGAATGATGGAACTACGTAGAATGATGGAACTACGTAGAATGATGGAACTACGTAGAATGATAGAACTACGTAGAATGATGGAACTACGTAGAATGATGGAACTACGTAGAATGATAGAACTACGTAGAATGATAGAACTACGTAGAATGATAAAACTACGTAGAATGATAGAACTACGTAGAATGATAGAACTACGTAGAATGATGGAACTACGTAGAATGATGGAACTACGTAGAATGATAGAACTACGTAGAATGATGGAACTACGTAGAATGATAGAACTACGTAGAATGATGGAACTACGTAGAATGATAGAACTACATAGAATGATGAAACTACGTAGAATGATAGAACTACGTAGAATGATAAAACTGCGTAGAATGATAGAACTACATAGAATGATGGAACTACGTAGAATGATGGAACTACGTAGAATGATAGAACTACGTAGAATGATGGAACTACGTAGAATGATAGAACTACATAGAATGATGGAACTACGTAGAATGATAGAACTACGTAGAATGATAGAACTACGTAGAATGATAGAACTACATAGAATGATGGAACTACGTAGAATGATGGAACTACGTAGAATGATAGAACTACATAGAATGATGGAACTACGTAGAATGATAGAACTACGTAGAATGATAGAACTACGTAGAATGATGAGCTGCTGTCTGATTCAACTGTTTCTGAGCAGAGAGACAAAGCTGACAGACCATAAACAGGAACTTTGATTCTCACTCTGGACATTCACATGACCTCATCAGTGGGGGGGGGGGGGGGGGGGGGCGCTGTTTACTTGATAGTGTGCTCTTATTGGAGCAATTAAATTATGTAGAATGATGGAACTACGTAGAATGATAGAACTACGTAGAATGATGGAACTACGTAGAATGATAGAACTACGTAGAATGATGGAACTACGTAGAATGATAGAACTACGTAGAATGATAGAACTACGTAGAATGATGGAACTACGTAGAATGATAGAACTACGTAGAATGATAGAACTACGTAGAATGATAAAACTACGTAGAATGATAGAACTACGTAGAATGATAGAACTACGTAGAATGATGGAACTACGTAGAATGATGGAACTACGTAGAATGATGGAACTACGTAGAATGATAGAACTACGTAGAATGATGGAACTACGTAGAATGATAGAACTACGTAGAATGATAGAACTACGTAGAATGATAAAACTACGTAGAATGATAGAACTACGTAGAATGATAGAACTACGTAGAATGATGGAACTACGTAGAATGATGGAACTACGTAGAATGATGGAACTACGTAGAATGATAGAACTACGTAGAATGATGGAACTACGTAGAATGATAGAACTACGTAGAATGATGGAACTACGTAGAATGATAGAACTACATAGAATGATGGAACTACGTAGAATGATAGAACTACGTAGAATGATAGAACTACGTAGAATTATAGAACTACATAGAATGATGGAACTACGTAGAATGATGGAACTACGTAGAATTATAGAACTACGTAGAATGATGGAACTACGTGGAATTATAGAACTACATAGAATGATGGAACTACGTAGAATGATGGAACTACGTAGAATGATGGAACTACGTAGAATGATAGAACTACGTAGAATGATAGAACTACGTAGAATGATAGAACTACGTAGAATGATAGAACTACATAGAATGATGGAACTACGTAGAATGATGGAACTACGTAGAATGATAGAACTACATAGAATGATGGAACTACGTAGAATGATAGAACTACATAGAATGATAGAACTACGTAGAATGATAAGCTGCTGTCTGATTCAACTGTTTCTGAGCAGAGAGACAAAGCTGACAGACCATAAACAGGAACTTTGATTCTCACTCTGGACATTCACATGACCTCATCAGTGGGGGGGGGGGGGGGGCGCTGTTTACTTGATAGTGTGCTCTTATTGGAGCAATTAAATTACGTAGAATGATGGAACTACGTAGAATGATAGAACTACGTAGAATGATAGAACTACGTAGAATGATGGAACTACGTAGAATGATAGAACTACGTAGAATGATGGAACTACGTAGAATGATAGAACTACGTAGAATAATAGAACTACATAGAATGATGGAACTACGTAGAATGATGGAACTACGTAGAATGATAGAACTACATAGAATGATGGAACTACGTAGAATGATGGAACTACGAAGAATGATGGAACTACGTAGAATGATGGAACTACGTAGAATGATAGAACTACGTAGAATGATGGAACTACGTAGAATGATAGAACTACATAGAATGATGGAACTACGTAGAATGATAGAACTACGTAGAATGATGGAACTACGTAGAATGATAGAACTACGTAGAATGATAGAACTACGTAGAATGATAGAACTACATAGAATGATGGAACTACGTAGAATGATGGAACTACGTAGAATGATGGAACTACGTAGAATGATGGAACTACGTAGAATGATAGAACTACATAGAATGATGGAACTACGTAGAATGATGGAACTACGAAGAATGATGGAACTACGTAGAATGATGGAACTACGTAGAATGATAGAACTACGTAGAATGATGGAACTACGTAGAATGATAGAACTACGTAGAATGATGGAACTACGTAGAATGATAGAACTACATAGAATGATAGAACTGCGTAGAATGATAGAACTACATAGAATGATAGAACTACGTAGAATGATAAGCTGCTGTCTGATTCAACTGTTTCTGAGCAGAGAGACAAAGCTGACAGACCATAAACAGGAACTTTGATTCTCACTCTGGACATTCACGTGACCTCATCAGTGCACAATAGATCATATTATACACCCAAAACCCCAGAAAAGTGACATTTGATGTCATGGCACCTTTAATGCTGGAAAACGGAAATAAGCACAAACTCAGGAAACAGTTGAAAGTTGCTGTAGGGAACGTACGCACTCTCGATGTTCCCTGCATCCGCACGGAACATCGAGACAACCTCCTGGTATTCCAAGAACATTTAAAACCGAGGTGAAGGAAAACAGAGCAGCTGATGATGATGGACGACTTGTTTCCATGACAGCGGGAACTCTGACAAAGATCAGTGTGGAAGTGTGGAAGTGTGTGAGCCCTGCTGAAGATCAGCTGTGTGTGAACACACCCCCACTTCAAAACTGCTAATTACAACATACAGTAATGTCAACAACCCACTGACACTGACAATACTGGACGAAGTTGGCTCATAAACTATCCTCCCAAACCTGGAAACATACGTACAGTGAAAGAGTCTGATGTTAACCCACGTGCAGCAAAATACACCAAACACTAACGTTCTGTTCCTGGCTGGAAATGTTCCAGAGACTTATGTTTCATTAGTCTTATTAGCTCCAATGTTGGAAAATTGATTTAGAGATAAATGCGTTAGATTTACAATGTGATTTCTAAATACATTCCAACAAATAGGTCAAACTGACACTTCGATCAGGAAATATTCCAGTAATGGTTTTCTGCTTGTGATTGACAGTCTGTCTCTTCTCGGTGTTTAGTCCCTGCGATATGAGTGATCATTCCTGTTTCAGTGTCTGTGTTGAACAAAGGAAAAAACAAGCTCTGTCACGACCCGATGGAAACGGAGCCGCTCGGGCAGCCCATGTCTCCCAATGATATATTAAGCCTAACCAGTAACACTGATGGGGCCATTAATTTATCCGATCCACACATTCGTCGGGAACATGCCTGTGTCAACATCGTGGTGTGCACACAACATGTGGGTGGAATAAATCTGCTCTGTGAATGTTAAAGGACTCCTGTGGTATTTGCACCAGGAAGGCGCCAACATGTACCGACGCTTCATGACAGATGTAAAGATATCTCACAGTATAAGAAGAAGCAGCATGGAAAAATGGTGGGGCTTATATAGATCATTAATCAGGCTGGTTTAAGTCAGTTTTAAGCTGTTTTAATGAAGTCGTATGTCTCAAGCAAATAATAAGATGCAATTCTATTAAAAACAGAAACAAAAAAGAGAAAAAAAAATCCTTTGAAGACTTTAAATTTACACTAAAACCAGTTTTAGCCTTCAGATCGGTTAGAATCTGTCTAATCTATGTTCTGTTCATTCGATGGCTTGTTTAACTTTAGGGTCAATGGCGACCCACCTGAGTAAAAAACATTCAATCCAGATCAATTATTAAACTGCATCTGTGGGATGAGTTGACAACAGTTGAAAACACAGACGGCAACAGATTAGCAATGCTAACAGTAGCATTTACCAAAGGGGCAAGCGGTCAAGATTATCTCAATAAGGTGAAAAGATAGAAGTTATCCAGCCCTAAAAAAACTGTAAGAGAATATTATCTACTGATAGCTGCATGTGTTTTAGCATGATAATTTATCATGCCTCTTTTATATTAGCTCAGCTGAAGATAATTGGCACATTTGGACAGTTTTTCTTCACTTATGTCTTTGTCCTAACATATTTTGCCATATGGTACAGACCAAACGGAGAGTCCACTGAAAGATGATACACAATTTGCACCAGCACACAAAAACATCCCCCAGTTTTTTGGCTCAGCAAGTGGTCATCTCTGGCCTGAAAGCACACTGAGTTAAAAACATGATGATGAAAATTCAGTAATAATACAGTGATGAAAGAACAAATCATACTAAATGAGAAGATTGGTATTCTTAAGAGGCAGGGTCGCTCTAGCCCTGCTGGTGTTAAGTAAGTTCACTCAGTCTTGTAACTCATTTACGCAGGATGCCAGTCAATAAGGGGCAAAAAGTTATGTATTGCATCTTTAAATAGTGGAAAATAGGGATGGGCACTATTAATCGATGATTGATAATTGATTATTAACAATTTTTTCGATCACGTATTTTCTTTTTTTTTTTTTAATCATCCGACAGTGTTGTAAAACAAAATTCATTCATGTCGTGTAGGTCTTGAAGCTCTGTAATAAATGTCACTATGTGGCGGTACTAAAACATCCTACCAGCGGGGGGCGATGTAGCCTAAAAACAGCGGAGAGAGCCGCCTGTGAGCTGCTGTCTTTCCGTCACAGCAGCTGAAAGAAGACTCGTCTAAACATGAAGCGAGCACGGCGAAGTCTGGTGTGGAACCATTTTGTGTTAGAAAATGACTCCTCACATTGTAAATACTGCGACACGTTCTATAAAAATAACTCAACAACTCCCATGATGCACCATTTAACAAACGCTGATCCAACTGAGCTTAAAGGAATAATGCACCCACAGAATGATGGTTCTTCATCTTCTGCTCACCCTCATGCTGAGCAAGACTCTGGAGCACTTTTTAAATATCTCAAATGCAGCCGGAGATCAGACAGGTTTTCGTTTTCCCCCAACTTTCATATGATGGAGTTCACCGGCAACTGAACCAAAAAGATCCATAAAAGTCCACAAAAACGTGACAATATTCCTCCATACTGCTCGTCCAATGTAATCCAAGTAACCTGAGTGGGTAGCGTCCAGAATTTACTGGAAACCACATCATTCAGTAGATTTTTATAGCTTAAATAGTACTACATGTAGCTACTGCGAAGCGCGCCCCTGCGAGTTCACGACACTACAGAAGCCACAGCAGATAAGATCACATGTTCTCTTTTTCTTTCTTTCTTTGTTTTAAATCAATATCAAACCCTTCTTGTGTTTTTCTGCAGCTCTGTCGCTCTTAGCACAATGTAAACAGCAAATTTCTTCTTCTATGCTTGTATTATCGGCAGAGTGGCTTCCGTTAATGCGCACGCAAATAGAAACGGTAATGTAGTACTGTTTCAGGTACAAATATACTGAATGATGGTTTCCAGTAAATTCTGGACGCTACCCACTCAGGACACTTGGATTACATTGGACGAGCAGTATGGAGGAATATTGACACGTTTTTGTGGACTTTTATGGACCTTTCTGGTTCGAGCGCTGGTCACCTCCATTATATGAAAGCTGGGGGATAATGAAAACCCCCCGGATCTCCGGCTGCATTTGAGATATTAAAAAAAGTGCTCCAGTCTTGCTCAGCGTGAGGATGAGGAGAAGATGAAGGACCATCATTCTTTGGGTGTACTATTCCATTAAAAGGTATTAAATCCTCTGTTCAACCCAAGGGGCAAACTCCGCCTCAGAACAGTGAAGCTCGCTTCCTTGTTGTAAATAGTGTAATCCTCCCTTCATCCACTAGGGGCTGGCTCCAAGAGCGAGCAAATCCCCATAGACTCCCATGTTAAAAACGCCGACTTCACAGCAGAAATAAACAGGTTTACAGCCTGGTTCAAAAAATCATTTTAGGTTTATTAGGTCACGTTTACCTTCATGTCAACTGTGAGGGGGGTGAATTTTTTTATAACTCATTCGTTTAGATGTTATTTATTCTTCAAATTACACATAATTAAGGGCGTGTCCTTATGATTGACATGCGGCAGACCGGAAGCTCCGCCTGCCGACCGGAGGCTCCTAGTTAGCTCCTTCTTTGCTCTTAATAAGGTCTCAGTTTGTTACAGAGTCGCACAACGGCGGTGTTTAGTCAGCGAATTGCAAGTCTAAGCATGTCTTACCTTAACCATGCCGCTTAGGGGGCTTATCTTTGTTAGCTCCTCTTAGTTTCGTGTTAGCTCAGTTAGCGTTTAGCCCACAGTACGTCAGCTGTCAATTATTTGTCCCGCGGCCGCGCTGTGCCCATTTTAGGATTTTCCTGGAGTGACGACGTACGTGACACGGCAAGATGGCGACGGTAAGACACGCCCAACTGGCTTCACACTTCTCTATTCAGAAGAGACCGGAAGCTACGTCCAGTAATTATATACAGTCTATGGTTCAACCACGATGCGTCAGCCTGAAGCCAGAGGAGCTGTGATTCTAAGCGGGCAGACAAAATCACGGAGGGAATCTGTAAATGATTTTAGTGGATATGTTGCCCAGAAGTGTCGTTGATGGGAAAAGTTTCCCAGATTTGATGAATTTACTGGAACCAGTTTGTCAGTTTCCTTCATGGCGCACCATCACCAGGCTCACTGAGACACGAGAAGCGAAAGCAGGAACTGCTAAACAAGTTAGCCACAGCAGCTGGCGTTGCCATAACAACAGACTGTTGGACCGCTTTAACAGTGGAGAGCTACCTCACCATCACGTACCACCACTGCTGACCTTCTCACCGAAAAGATGACTGAGGCTGTAGAGCAGTGGGGGGGTTGAAATAAATACGTATTTAAGAAACAAAAACAGTCTGCCTGAAGCATCTTTTTTTTTTAACATGAATTTCTTAATGATTTAATCAATGATTGATCGTTAATTCTCCTGACGATCGATCAAAAAGATGTTCGCAAATGCCCATCCATAGAGGATAATTTATTTTGAATCAATTTTAAGACTGTCAACTAAAACCTGAATCCCCCTGTAATCTAAAGTCCGACTCTGATCTGATCCATTCATCGCTGCCGGCTTCTACGTGCTGATCGGACTGCATTCACTTCGTGTTTTTTCTAGACTGATAACACAAAGAGCTTCATAAAGCAACCCACAGGTACACGGCTTTTTTATTGTATACATTCACCACACATCCGCACCACAGACACCCACACACACGGGTGAACACATATGGATCAAATATCTTGTGGAAAAATCCTCCAACAGGTCAAAACTGCTCAGAGCCACAACAGCAAACTCTTCCCACAAGTTTGCTGATTTACAATCTGGTGAAAACAAAATAGGTTTGCACGGTTTTCCTTCAACAGCAGTGATAGAAAACATCTCCAAACTAAAAGAAAAAGTAGCAAGCTAAATAAAAGTAGCAAAATATTGATTCCCCTTAAAGCTTTGACTTTTTCTGCCAGTTAAATGATTTAAATTTCACATGACACAGCAATGAGGCAAAAGCAGCCAACACATTTTTACTTTTTTTTTCTTCTTTATTTTCAAATAAGCATCATTTATTTCCATTCCTGGTTTATCCCACTGAGGGTGGGGTGAAGTCTATCAAAGTTGTTTAGTAATTATTTAATAGATAAACATCAAAGAAGGGAAAAAAAGTCTGATATATATTCAGTTAAACTACGTGCTGCTGCTCATTTTCTAGCTCAACATGATCATCTGAAGGAAACAGAGCTTGGTGTGTTGATAACCTGGTACAACAGGTGGCTGTCACATGAAAACCAAAGGCAAATTCTCAAAATAATAAGAAAATTAACATTTTAAGATGTGGAAAAATTAAGTATTAAAAAGAGGAATAATGAGTTGAGCATAAAAGGAAATGTTTATTTACAGGAAAGAGTGAGCTTTGTGTTTTTAAGATTAAAAAAAAAAAAAAAAAAATCGGACACAGCTGCTCCTGGCTTCCACTTTAAGAAAAGTTTTTCTTCCAAACATGTTTAGGAAATTACAATCCGTCTTTTTGATTCCTGCAGATGCTAAAATATGAACAATGAATTGTGACTGTTGTGATTAATAATGACTAAAACGCAAAGTTTTTGTCTGTTTTTTCATCTTGGGATGTACAGTCATCCTCAAAATGACTCCTATCCTTCAATTAAATAGAATTTAATAGTAATTCATGTAACAAGAAACTAAAATAAAGTTATAAATAAAAATTTACAAGAATGAAATCAAATATGGCTTTTGAATAGTAGTTGATAATAATAATAATAATAATAATAATAATAATAATAATAATAATAATAATAAAAACAAACGAAAATGCACCAGAGCACCTTGCTCATGAACAGTGGACCAAAATCCCTGTTGAAAGGTGCAGAAGTCTGATTGGATGTCACTGAAAACACCTGATTACAGTGAATGTCTCAGAGAGTTGCTCAACAAAATTTTAGTTCAGGAGCCCCATCATGCTTGTTTCCTTGTTTTATTTATTTATTTTCATATTTATGTTGAATCACAATTCAAAATCAATGTCATGATTTTCATAGACTTTTTATCTATTATTACTTCTGTCAATTTTAACTCATTTCTCTGGCAGCTGATGCTTGTCCTTTAATCGGAGGGTGTGAATAATTTTGGGGACGACTGTAAATGTACGTGAATAAAGAAGCAGTCGGTCACATTTCATGCACGTGACTTCCTGGACTGTGACTTCCAGTAATGAGATAATGTCCGACACCGTACAGCATGAAGCAGCTGAGCTGCAGTAGATTGTGTTATGGAAGTGTGTGTGAAGGTCAGGCAGTGTGAGATACATTAGAAAAATTGCTTAAATTGTCTCTGACTTGTTGCCAGCCACTAACTGGGCATTGACCGTAGCACCACGGTGTTTGAGGCATCCGGACCACCTTAAAACTGCAGAGCCGTGCAGTCAAGGTTGAAATGGAGGGCATGACAAGTAGTGATATGTTTTTTTTTTGTTTGTTTTTTTGTCAGCCTTCAGTGGATATATTCAGTACCATCTTAAAGTTTTAACACAAAAACTTGTTTCTGATACTGCAGAACCTTTCACTTATTTATCTGAAATTCCAGCATTTTGACATCGTCCTGATAAATTATTCAGTAAAAAATTTTAGGAAAACAAATAATGACAGTTGGGTAGTAAACTGCAGAAAAGTCCTTATAGAGCTGGAGTGAATCACTACAAAAACATAAAAGATAAAGGTTAATTTCTTTACTTATGTGACTCTCCGACAAAGATAGAAACAGTGTTTGAGAGGAAAAAAAGCACTAAAAATTGTTTAAATCTACGAGATTATTCCTGAATTTCTGCATTTCTGAAAAGTGACTGAAATCAATCAATTATTTAACAAGTGAAGCAAGTAAGTAAATATTTATTCATGTAGTGTCTTTCATACAAAAAATATGCAGCTCAAAGTGCCTCACAAGGGAAATGGCACAGAAGACATGAATTCAACACAAGTTATCGACAAGGATTCTAATAAATAGTAATTCTAATAATCATAAGAGGCTTACTATGATTTATTCAGTAAAGGGTTAAAAAAAAGGATGAGAACCATCAAAAGAAATGTCAAGTAAAAGCAGTATATTAGAAAAGATGTAAGTCTAATCCTAATGTGAAATGGGATGATTTGAATCCTCTTTAAAGAATAAAAATCATTCAGAAAACTGGCTTTGCTGATGTCTCAGGGTAGCGAGGTTCATAACTTTATAAATATTTCTGTATTTATACAATGAACAAATGATGACGGCTCAAATCTGAGTCTAAGATTGTACCCAGACAGAGAAGATGAAGGCATACACTATATTGCCAAAAGTATTTGCTCACCCATTCAAATGGTGGAATCAGGTGTTCCATCACTTCCATGTCTACAGGTGTAAAAATGAAGCAGCTCGGCATGCAGACTGTTTCTACAAACGTGTGAAAGAATGTGTCGCTCTCAGGAATCAGTGAATTCCAGCGTGGAACTGTGATAGGATGCCACCTGTGCAACAATCCAGTGGTGAAATTTCCTCTTAAATATTCCACAGTCAGCTGTCAGCTGGACTATAAGAACATGGAAGTGTTTGGGAACGACAGCAGCTCGGCCACGAAGTGTTCGTCCACGTAAACTGATGGAGCGGGTCAGTGATGCTGAAGCTCATAGTGAGAAGAGGTGACCAACTTTCTGCAGAGTCAATCACTACAGACCTGCAAACTTCATGTGGCCTTCAGATCAGCTCAGAACAGTGACAGAGAGCTTCATGGAATGGGTTTCCATGGCGACCAGCTGCATCCATCCATACATCACCAAGTGCGATGCAAAGCGTGGATGCAGTGGTGGAAAGCAGCCGCCACTGGACTCTAGAGCAGTGGAGGCGTTCTCTGGAGGACCAATCACGCTTCTTCATCTGGCAATCTGATGGAGGAGTCTGATTTTGGTTGCCAGGACAACGGTACTTGTCTGACTGCATTGTGCCAAGTGTAAAGTTTGGTGGAGGGGGGATTATGGTGTGGGGGTGTTTTCAGGAGCTGGGCTTGGCCCCTTAGTTCCAGTGAAAGGAACTCTGAATGCTTCAGCATACCAAGACATTCTGGACAATTCCATGTCCCAACTTTGTGGGACCAGTTTGGAGCTGGCCCCTTCCTCTTCCAACATGACTGTGCACCACAAAGCAGGTCCATGAAGACCTGGATGCAGAGTCTGGTGTGGAGGAACTGGACTGGCCTGCACAGAGTCCTGACCTCAACCCCATAGAACAGCTTTGGGATGAATCAGAGCGGAGACTGAGAGCCAGGCCTTCTGGTCCAACATCAGTGTGACCTCACACATGTGCTTCTGGAAGATGGTCAAAGATTCCCAGAAACACTCCTAAACCTTGTGGACAGCCTTCCCAGAAGATGAAGCTGTTCTAGCTGCAAAGGTGGACCAACGTCAGACTGAACCCTCTGGATCAGGAATGATGTTACTGAAGCTCAGATGAGAGTCACGGCAGGTGAGACAATACTTTTGGCAATACAGTGTACATGTAAGACATGCAGTAAATCCTTATTAGACCAATTCTTTTAATTCTTTTAAATTCTTTATAAGCAGTGTTTGGACTCATGGTGGAATAGCTGAAGTGCAATGTATAGAAACTGATTTTTTAAAAGAGAAAAATACTTTATTTTTCCTTTTGTCTGAGGGGTAGAACACCACAGTCCTCAAGCACCATGAAAGAAAAATCATATTGACTAAAACCATTTTAATAGAGTCTCCTGGGTCTTTCAAGACTCATACAACCTCCTCAACATTATTAAAAGCAGCTTCCAACTTCACTTTTCAAACTGGAGTCCTAATGCATCGAAAATTTAGCAACTTAATTGCACATGTGGGCTCTTAAACTTCATGTTTATTCCACCTCTAAGCAGCAGTGGCTGCCTTCCAAGCAGCGAGCCTACTCTGTTATATATTTATTTAGCCTTAGCAGGAATGATTAAGAACCGCTGCACATGAGAGCAATAAATACTGTAGCTGTAATATACGCTCGGGCATCTTCCAGGGTATATTACTCCATCAAACAGTCAAGTCATCAACGCAGCACAGCATCCTTAATGTAACTGCCGAGCCGTTTGTCTAACTGTCCCATGTTGCCAGTTACCATAGATTTGTAGTTATCCAGACATGTCAGTTCAGCTTAAAAATGATAAGCGGAGGCAGGATGTGAAAGGAAGTATGCTGCTGAACATGATAACAAGACTGAATTACCCAGTTTTGGCACCGTTTGGTGACACTATTATAAAGACACTGAAGTACTAATAGAGGAGAACTCTTGGAAAGACGTGTAGCAGTGCAGAAAGTGTGGTTCTTGTTATGCTAATTTCTGAATATTTGTGGCAGTTTTGCAAGAAACAAAAAAGAAAAGACAACATTCTGCATTATTGGGTGGAACTCCACAATGGCTTATTATTGAGGAATAGTTTCACCATCGAGCACATTGTTATAATAACCAGGGGTTAGAATCTAGCATGAATGACTATCAAACAAGGGCAATGAAGTATCTTCTGGGGTAAAGACGGTGATGTGATATATAGCCTGAAGGTGAAGGACTCTGGATACCAACCTAATGTTACAAAAATTGCTTCATTACAAAAAGTCAAGCATCTAAAAATCAGCTTAACAGTAATGTAAAGAATGTTGTAGAAACAAACACGACAGCAGCGTATCCGTTGAACGTAGCCAAATCCCCATTGACTCAATCTAGTAAAAAACCTAAATGTGTTCATTCTCCAACTGCCTACAAGCAACATCAGAAGGTCAATGCACCCCACTGATGGGAAGAGAGGCAAAAATGTCTGAAAGAAGACAAACAAAAAGCACAACATACAGAACAACATGGTGATCAAGGTCAAGTCTAGTGCAAAGGCTTTAGCGAGATATCACAAAATCTCCCGATATTTTGAAACAGAATGATGAAATCTCGCAGGATTTCGTTAGTAAAATATGATATCGGCATATGAAAATATCTAAATTTTTCAGTGTATCGATCAGGAAGTAGTGGAGTTGTGCATAAATCCCATTCAAACTGTTCCCCAACAATTATTATCAGTCCAAAATTTGGCTCGGATCCCTCGACTATCTTAATCCACCATGAGGGAAAATGCTCACTCCCCAAACTAAGGGCTGGCATATACTTGCTGCGCTGTGGTATGCGTCATCTGTGAATACTTGCTGAAGCACATCACGGCCAAAACACTTGATACTGGAGATTCCCCGCTATGAGCAGTACACAGTTTAGACACTGAAGTTGTGACAAGGTCAATCTGCCAGTCAGATTGCAGTTCCAGGGCAGCATCATCACCCAAAACGTTTCCAATCTGTTGCAAGTTAAAGGTAGAGTCTGAAGTCCCTCCAGCGTTTCTGTTTGCAAACAACAGTATTCAAACTTAGCGCTCCTCCCTCTCAGGCTAACGGCCGCCTCGTTCTAGCTAGATTCAACTTCAAGCTTCTCCTTCAGAGCTCAGAAGCGGCTGCAAGCCAAATTATTATTAACCTGGTTTTCCAAAGTGCATTATCTGAAGCTCTTACCTTTTCTTCGGTGCATCCACGGTGTTTTCTTTCTTTCTTTCTTTTTCCTTGGAGAGTTGGAGTGACTGGCGTCTGCTCCAATCATGAGCTTATTTCCACACAGCGTCATGCTCTTAGCTCTGTCATTGGCTGCTGATATAAACAGAAATCTCCACCCAGAAACGTCCCTAACACACCAAAACCATGCAAAAGAGCGAATTACAGGCAGGGGGAGAGAGAGTTGCATTCAAACGCACCACGGCACGGAAGTAGAGGCCCAAAGGCGGAGTTTGAGACGAATTTCACTTGCTCAAGTCTAACGTTTATTTTTTACGGGGGGAACTTCGGACTATACCTTTAAGGCATGCGTGTTTATCACTGTGCAACGGGAGGAAAAATCATTTAAATGCTGGTAGTTGCAGACGAGGCATCGACTGGCTCCAAGCGGCGCGTTTCAAAACAACTCGCCATTGTGTTTACTTCTGACTTTGTGTTCACGTGTTGGTGCTCAGGAGCAGCTTTAGCATTCAAGTCAGTGTTGCAGCACGCGCACACGTCACGTTACCTCGTGTCAATACATGCGGCCTACATGCCTTAGGTACATTGGGATCGTGTGGGCGCCATGATGCGTACGTGGACTCGTTGCCAGCAGCGAGTATATTCCAGCCCTAAGATGGTGAACATGATCTTAAAACACTGTTGTTGTACAGAACAGCTTTCCAGATGCTTCATCATGTTTCTTATGTCTCCATTTATATTTCTGTGTAATAAAACAAACCCAGATAAATTCAAACTGGTCCAGCTGCTAAAAGAAATGCCACATAAAACAGTTTCCATAGTTTAAATTACTACAGAGGGACACATTCAGGAAAGGTACAGCAGAAAAAAAATTATAATTTGATGCAAATTTCATTTAAAAAAAATAGTTTGATACAACATATTACAGCTCTTAGAAATGCAAGACACCCTGTGAGAGACATAAATGCAATCAAAGCACTGTGTAGCTGTAAAAAAGCCTCATATGTCAAGATAAGTATTATCTTGTTGTTCTTCATGGGCTGCTGCCAGGAGAAGAAGGCAGATAAGCTGTTGTGATGATTAGAGATGCGCTCGGAGTTCAATACTGTGAGCCCTTATATAAAACAAACACTAAAGTAAAGATGGGAGCACTGACAGGAGAACTCTCATAAACAGGTTATGAGTGCATTTGATTATCCACTCATGTTTGCAGAAAAGCCTTGCATGAGAATCCCATCCGAAGCATCTGCAAACCAACGGCAAATTAAATTTACAGCCAATCTAATATGTTGGAGCTCTGCAGTGTGAATCTTCAGCTGAAGCTTGGAGAATAGAGACAGATTAAAAATGAATGTTAAAAATAAAACCAGCAGAGGCTGAGATCGCCCTCCACAGTGTGAATCCAGATCCAACATCCTGTCTCAAATTGATGCAGAAAAACTCCTCAACATGTTTATTTCCAGGCTTCAGTAATGTAATTTGTTCATATTGAGAAAAGGTCTCAGAAAAGCCTCCAGCTGGTTCAATATGCTGCAGCCAGGGTTCTGCCAGGAAGCAACGAGCGAGATCACGTTTATCTGGTCTCTTCAAAATGAAACCTGAAAGAGTTTACAGTCATCGTCCTTACATATAAAGCTGTTGATGATTAAAGGAATAGTACACCCACAGAATGATGGTCATTCATCTTCTCCTCATCCTCATGCTGAGTAAGACACTGGAGCACTTTTCTAACATCTCAAATGCGGCCGGAGATCGGACAGGTTTTCATTTTCCCACAACTTTTTATATAATGGAGGTGACCGAGGTCGAACCAAAAAGGTCCATAAACGTCCACAAAACTTGTTAATATTCCTCCATACTGCTCGTCCAACGTAATCCAAGTGTCCTGAGTGGGTAGCGTCTAGAGTTTACTGGAAACGACGTCATTTAGTACATTTCTACAGCCTAAACAGTAGTACACGTAGCTGCCGCAAAGCGCGCCCCTGCGAGTTCATGATACTACGGGAGCTGCAGCGTTCAGCACCTACTCTGCCAAAAATACAAGCGTAGAAGGAGAAATTTGCCGTTTACAATGTTCTACGAGCGACCGAGCTGCGGACAAACACAAGAGGGGTTGGATATTGATTTAAAACAAAGAAAGAAAAAGAGAACGTGCGATCTCGTCTGCCGCAGCTTCCCATCCACGGGCGCGCTTTGCGGCAGCTACATGTACTACTGTTTAGGCTCTAAAAATATACCAAATGATGTTGTTTCAAGTAAATTCTGGGCGCTACCTACTCAGGACCTTCGGACTGGATGAGCAGTATGGAGAAATATTGACAAGTTTTTGATGATTTTTATGGACCTTTTTGTTTCAGTCATTTGAGACATTAAAAAGTGCTCCAGAGTCTTCCTCAGCATGAGGGTGAGTAGAAAATGAAGGCACATTATTCTGTGGGTGCACTTTTCCTTTAAGTTCTATATTACTCAAACAGAGAGCTTTTTTGGAGTACAGATACTTCTGGAACCTCTTCTGACACTATACTGGAGCCGGCTTCCAGTTTGGTTTCATCAAAATCACTTCAAAGGTTAGGCAAAAAAAAAAAAAAGTTACTGTTAGGATTGTGACCCTAAGCCATCCCTTAGTTTTCCTAGCTGTCTTTATCCCTTTTCACATGTGAGATTTATAGTTTTAATGGTTTCCTCAGTATATGAAATTGATGGGATTCACTCATTTAGATGCTGGTCACTTTTCAGCTAATGTTTCTAATGCTTCTTCATACCTGTAGAAATGATGGAAAGAGTCAAGATGTGCACATACTTGCTATTCATGCAAGACTGGACAGGACTTAAACTGAGACATGATAAAATAAAATAATCTGACCATTTCATGTTCACACTAAATTCCCTTTTAGACTTGCTCTTTTTTTTTACCTCAGAGATGCAGCAGACATGTACCGGCTAGCCCCCATGTCATAGGAGCGGGAATGTTGCGGGACATTTTCACTGAATGCATAAGATAATGAAAGGATGGCTGTCACCATGGGTCCGACAATCGACCTGTCAACAACATTTCCTGGTATCTGAACGTTGCCGGGACACAAACGTCCATGAGGAAGGGGCACATTTGACAGACAGAAAGACAGCTCTGGTTAAAGAGTGGATGGACATTACCCCAAATATCCCGCAATGCAAGTCTGATAGCGGAGTAAGAAAAAAGCAATGTTACCACTTTTCTTTCATTTACTTTGGACAATAGTAGGAAGAAAAATCGATGACTTAATTTTTTCAACAAAAAAAAAAAGGTCAATATAACAACACAGCAATGATAGTTAAATGGTTAAAACTGAAAACAGTAATGGGATAACAAACATTTACTTTTGGTATCACATCGACAAACAGAGGTAGAGCTAGCACAGGAAGGTTTACTTCCACAAATCTTTAATAATATCCATTTTAATAATTTAAAAAAACATGCTTTTCCAAACACTGAAGCCGGCAATTAAAGACCGACAACATAACTTTTCCACCTTAAAAAAATGCATTTTGGACTCGTTTTGATGGCACGGCAACATTAATTACGCATATATTTGAGCCGTCACTGCCCAGCAGCATCCCGAGGCTCAGAGAGTGCACTATGTAACTTTTCCATTTAGGACACAGCCGTGACGTTGCAGCCAACGACTGGCTGCGCACCGTGTCACGTACTAGCAAACGGATATGAACCAGACATGGACACAGCGGGTGGTTTGAACGCGCACCGTGGCGGATTCTGGAAAGAAATGCAAAGAAATATTACTAGAGGAAGAGAGGGAAAGAAAGAGGGGGAGGGACAGAACAAGAGTCTAGATAAGACTGTCTTTTACTGGCTGGAGGGAATCACAGAACAGGTACGATGAAGATGGATGCTAGTTTAGCCGCCGATGGGGGGGGGGGGGGGTCACTGAGAAAATTGCTAAAAGTTGTGTTGTAGGTCTTTAAAGGGTTAAAGAATAAAATTTTGTCACAATACATCATACCAACAAACATTCCTGTTAGCATGCTGACTGAGCAGAGGTTGAGTCAAACAGTGTCAGTGAATGAAAGTGGATGAAAATCTCTTTTCTAGATGTAAAAGACTGTTGAGCAGTCAGTGTTACAATAGTTAAGAGCAATTCAAATGTCTTTATTTTGGCACCAATGTATATGGATTGGCATCTAATCTTCTAAAAATCTTTTCACACACAAGAGCTGAAGCCTGTTTAAATGGAAACTGTCTGAACGTTAACTTTGTCGAATCAACCAATTTTCTAACAAAAAAGGAAGAGCAGCAAAAAATAGCAAAAAAGTGAAGGTGAAAACAGAAAACAGCTGCCATGGACGATCTTCACTACAACACTCTTTGTTCTCTTCTTTGTTCTCAGATCTTAGTTCAGTTTGTATTCAGTATTTTCCATGGCATAGCAAAGCTAAAGCTAAAGGACCAGCATAACCGAGAGCAGTCTACATCCTGGATTGTTGCATCTGATTGCTGCCCCCAGGTGGCAGCAACATGCATAACAATGCAGAAGTATATTAACAGTACACAAAAGCACCAGGTTGGTAATCAAACATGACACCGATTTGTTCAGTTGGCACCACAGTAATGCAAATGCATTCATGCATTAATGCAAATGTATCTGTGAAGGAGGCTTTAGTAAATCTGGCCCCGAGTCAGAACCCACATCTTCTCTTTATGGTTGCTGAGTGGAAGGTAGCAAACCACATTTTCAGTAAATTAAAGCAGCCCATGATTATTTTACAAACCCAACAGAGAGAAAGTCATTACAAGGATTGAAGCCCTCTGTTTCTAAGATTTATCCTCTAGAGCAGCTCATTGTTAGAGGTGCATAGCTCCACAACTGTTTTGTAAAATGTCGGCATTGTGGGGGCCTAATGGGAAGCAGAAGATCACAATGAGAATCTGATTCTGCCAGAGGTGTTGTGAAGTAATGGGAACGGATCTCTAGAGGATGCTTTAATGTTTGCATGCATTCACTTTATTGCCTCAAAAGTTTGGAGGCAGCAGGCAGAGCTATGGACTTCATTCCTGTAAAATATTGAAAATAAATATTAAAGTATAACTTAAATTATACAAAAGCTGTTGTGATTTACCTCCTGCAATGTTTTTCAGCTCTGGAATTCAAGGTAATGCTTGTCATTATCATTTTGCACAAATGGACAGCAGTGTGCCACATGGCTACAGAATAGAAACGCTTTTCTTGTACACAGTGCTGGGTACTGAGATTTCATATTATCTAATATTTCTCACCATTAACCAGATCAAAATTAAAAGCGGTCAAAGGAAGTTATTCCAAAACTGGTAGAAATAAAATAAAATGTGCTTTTAAAAATTTGGTACTGAAATGAAACCTCACTGTCAAGCATCTTGAATATTTTGCAAAGGCCAATGACTGGATAAAAGGGGGCTAAAGGGTGTAGGACTTGCATTTTGGGGGTTCATTCATACCCAGGGGCCCATTGTCTCTAATTGGTCCATGACCACAGTGCTGCTCCATTTTATCTCCCACTAGCTTGGAGAGGGCACTCATGGGTCATGTAGCAGAGTCAGATTTGGCTCCCGTCCTTGGGGAGGCCCTTAAATAAGAGGAAACACTTGCTTGGAGAATAAAAGATTTGTCCCAGTGGAGTCGAAGTAGAAACAGAGCAATTGACATGGCCAAGAATTATCCACACACAGGCATTCAGTGTTTCCTGCCGTGTCCCACACTGACACATGAAAATAGGCCAGTTAGCTCCCGACATCCCATCCCTAACCGTCTCTTACCCCTCTGTTTTCACAAAGTTAAAAGAAAGAGAAGATAAAAGCTGGTGGGACAAGGCCACTGGCTCCTCTGACGCTAATCAAGGCTGGGAACCAGCACCTCCTGTAAATAACACCAGTGCTTTCAGGTCCACACATCAGGGCAAACTTGTTTTCTTTTCCATTTGTCTTTATACAATGTACAGTAAATGCTGTAAATCAGACGTACGCGCAGCCCCACTGCATAACCGTCAGACATTAAAGGGGTTCACTTCAGTGTCGAGTTTGTGAGATTATGTCAGGCATTTTTTCAGTTTTGCAGGATTGTCTAAGATGCCCATTTTATAGGAATTATTCAGTTCATTTATCAGCCCACTGCAGCCAAATTTCATTAGAGGCTGTGATTCTTATCTCTCAGATAGTTTATCCTTGTCTGATAAAGTGAATCAAAACTGCAAAAATGCTCCATTAAGACAAGAGTCTAACCTTGTCATCAAAGAAGGAGAAAATCCTCCCTCTGCAAAGGCTTTACAAATGACTAAAGCTGAGACAATGGCCAATAGATCCTCTTTATATTCTACAACTCAGAGATGATTTGAGTTCAAAAATTTGACACTTAAGGAATTAAATGTTAAAGAAAACTGTACTTAGACAAATGTTTGCATTCAGCATAAAGATTCTGCATTGTAAAAGAAAAAAAAGGAAAAGAAAAGAGCCAGCAGAAGTGTTTGAGGAGACGAGAACAGATAAAAAAAAAAAAAAAAAACAACACAAAAAAACATGAATACACAATTACTTCATGGGCCAACTTGGACACCATTGGTTGGCATGTAATAACATGATTAATGCACGGATGCAGATCTTTCATGATTCTATCCAAGCTCAAAATCAAAAGAAAAACTAATTCTGTGTGAAAATACACACAAACAGTCCCAAAAGCACAACTTGTGTTTCAAAAATAACATTACCAACACATTCTGTCAAGTTGTCCAAAAAACTGACTGTTGTGACGTTTAAAAAGCAAAAGTCCCATATTTGTGAATGAAAAGAGGATTATACTGCTGACATGCCTTCATGCTGAAGAGCAGAGGTTTAGTCCGGACGAGCCCCCAATTATTACTCACATGTCTGCGTAATACCGATGTTTCCAAGGTTGCGGTCGAAGAGTAGAAAAATGACAGCGTGGTGGGGAAACTTCATGGTTTGGGAGCATCGAGCTGTCATCAAAGTTAAAATAAACTGCTGGCACCTAATCATGTTATATTGTTATTATATTAGAAAAAAGTTAGATTGTAAAAATGTGACACTTATGGAAGAGACTGAACGCCGCCTTGGCGTAATGCTGCACCCCCCCCCCAATTCCTATCTGAGGGTTCAGATAGGAATTAGAATTGGCCCATGAAGAGATTGGACAATGAAATAGGACAGTTCAGCCTCGGCCACAGGCAGAACCGCTGGTAGCATGTTAACCAAACGCGGTACACACCCCCGACACATGCATGACTGTCTCCCGGCGAGCAGTCAGGTTCATGTTGCACATTACTGTCCCGCAGTGCAAGTCATAGTAAACTGATTAATGACTGACAGAAAATAACTGAAATATTTCTTCTTGTTGAGAAAAATCTCCATAAAATGTATTTTACTCAAATATTTCTTGGTCACAACATCTGGATCCAGTACTTTTTCATGTTCTAACAAATGAATTGTGAAGCATTTTTACAATAAACTGTGACAACATAACACAATATGGTTCTTCTTTCTTTTCTATTTTGGATGACAGCGCTACGTTCCCGTGTCATGGGGTTTAGGAGGGGTGTTAAAAAACATTTTTAAGGACTCAAGAAAAAGATGACAGCACTGTAATGAGTTCAAACCCATTTACACGAAGCTGCGTTGCAGCTCTGCTTCACTGAAAAAACATAGCTCCATAAATATCCTCCAGAAAGTGCTTTAAACGCCTCGTCCAATGCAATCTGATCACAGTGTAACACGGATACTGCATCATATTAATATGTTCGGCTTTAATAGGAAATATTACTTAAAGTTTCATGAGATGGGAAATAAAAATGCAGGAGGGTTGGACATGTGAGCAGCTGCTCACATTCATATCTATCCACACCCATCACATTAAGATCAACTGGATAAACATGATCTCAGCGACCCTGCAATAAGTCGATGGAAGGATGGATAAATATGATTGATCATCCCTTAGAATGCTGCAGCTGCAAGGAATTGTGGGATGGAATTATCTCCTTCCCTTCATTAAGGACAGCCTGGTGCATCCAAGGTGATGATAAAAGAAGCATCAAAGCTGCTTTCCGTAGTATTTGAAGAATTCAAACATGCTGCTGCTCAGATATTTCTGTCATTTCCCAAGTCGGAAGCTTCCTACACAAAACTGCCTATTAGACCGAGCGGCAATTAGCATCTTTCCATCCTTTTTTTCATCCGGTCAATGTTTCCTGCTATACACTCTTATTAGTTTCCCTTTTTTTTTTAAACATTACAAATTATTCCACTACTGTTTAGTCTTTTGAAAGGTGTTTTTGTATGAAATGTTTTTTATTCATTTATTGAAAAGCACACATTTAAGGTTCAGAAACATGGCTTTCATTTAGACCGATGCCTTTAATCACACGCTGGATAAAGACGCCCTGCTCTTGTATCACACTGAGAAAAGACTGACTAGCCTGTAATTTTCTGTATAGTCCTGCAGGGTAAAAGGAAATCATTCCATATCACGTTCACAGACTGATCGTAAAAAGCTGATCTGCCAGCACCGTGGATCGGCAAATACGAATAACAACAGTCTAAAAGCAAAACTGACAAAGGCAACTGTAAAAAGAGGATCTGGCCTGGAGTTGACATGAAGGACTCATTTACATTTATCTAACTCAATTATTTTGGTTTGGTGATGAAATCTAATGTTTTTGAGTTAAATCAACTTAAAAATCACACTTTAGTCCAAAATAAGTTTTTACTTTCACTCAAAGTAAATTTATTAAGTTGTTTCAGCTTTAGCATGCATAAACAACAAAGGGGGCGGAGCTATTTTCAAAACTCAACATTTCTGGACCAAAAAGGCTCATGGGAAATTTAACCTTTTATGATTGTTATCCTATAAATTTCAGGCAAGTGCTTTACTGCCTTTGTTATGTTCACATTCAAAGGAAGTTGTTTAGAAATTCTTTTCAGTTTGGACGTTAAAGTTGGACCATGAGTGTGCAGGATAAAATCCCATTTGTAGCTCTTGTACTGTGTGTGGCTTAAAACCAACATGACAAAAATGTTGTCTATGTCGCTGTTCAGTTACAAAGGCATACACATAGTAATACGTAAGTTTAGTACTAAATATATTGACTAAAATAAGTAAAGTTAAGTAAAATTTGACCTTAATCAGAAAATTAACTTCAGAAAAAATGCATGTTACAGAATTACATCAATTTGTTTAGTTTATTGAAAAATGAAAATTTAAGTTGTATCAAAGTAAAAAAAAAAACTTTATTAAATATATATTTACTTTGTATCAGAGTAATTTCTCTCTTTGTTTTAATGTAAAAGATAGATTTAAAATAAATCAAAATTGATGGTTTCAAGCGAATCATAAATTTAGTTTGAGAAAATAAAAAAAAAATAGATGTGACAAGTTGACACAATTTTTTAAATTTGATCCAAAGTAACAGTTCAACATTCATACAGTACCACAAAACGCATGTATTGGTGGTATAGCACATGAAACACCTTGACTTTTCTTAATAATGGTTAAATGTAATGTGGTTATATTGAGAGGAGTGTGTGAGACACGTTTCGTACAAATGGGTCTGACTGTTACCAGGGTTCCACTGGAAGTACATGCAGTGCGTTACAGTGAAGAGCAGACTACTTATAATTATCCGTTAAAGGTCAACCAGCGATTAAAATGTGGACTGAATATTGACTGGCTGACACACAAAAAGAATGTCTTTCTTTTCCTCTGCATCACTTCAGTGTGTAAAGCCTATAAAGAACCAGCTCAGCCAGAATCCATTTATTTAGTTTAAAACCAGAACTTCCAATTAGGGTTAAAGCCTAAAAGTCTGGAAAACTACAGAAAGCAGCGAGTGCTGATGATGGAAATGCAAGCACGAGCTTTCTGGATGTTAATGCGACTGTTCTGGTATCAAAGAGAAGGTACAAGAGACATGATCACCTCTAGTGATTGTGATGCTGTTGATGCTGCGTTTCTGCTAAAACATCTTGGCCACTCTTAAAATAAGTAAAGATTTATTTGCTTGTAATAAGCAAAACAGTTCTGCCAATGGCATAAGCAAAATCTTCTTGATAAGATTTCTTTGAATTAAGATGCATCGCCTTAAAATAAGATCTTGCATCTTACTGAAATGTTTCTCTTTAAGTGATTTTGTCTTACTTTGAGTGTGATGAGATATTTTGACTAGAAATGAGAAAAATAAACTCGGTAAGATTTGAGTTTTTGCAGTGAACATATCTGGAATCCAGGACAGGAAACAACTGGAACCGGAAGATAGTTATTTTCTCTCCACTGATTTCCATTCATATTTGTTGTGTCTTAGGTCTCATGGGCCTGAAGTAGATGGGCCGGACTTTGGCTCCTTATAGGGCAGCTTTGATTTGAGAGGCAGTGAGTAAACAAAGAAGTGTTGCGATGTTGCCGCCACTCAAAACCTTTGATTCTGAAATATCCACGTTAACTTTGGGACCACCAAGCTGGGACCCCTTCCTCCTCCAGAACTGCTTCCATTCCTCGTGTCATGGTTCCAACAAGGAAATAGAGACCTGCACGGGACGAGATTTTCAATCCCCCTCCAGCCTGCTTCCGCGGGACTCCCGTCACCTGACCGCCTGAGAGATTCCCCCCGGTCCGGACGGGTCTCGAGTTTTTTAATGCAAATTAGGGCTGGACGATTATGGAAAAAATTATAATCACGATTATTTTGACTGATATTGAAATCATGATTAATATACACGATTATTAATTGATTTTATAAAAAGTGTTTATTGAACCACATATCTCAACTTAAAATATAACTTTTTAAAAAATTAAACCGAAAATAAATTAGAAACAAGTGAAGGAGTAAAATAAGAATATTATTCAAACTAATAATAGCAATAAAAATGAATACCAAGTCGACATACATTCCTGTTCTATGCTCCCTGCAGTTTGCTTCCTGTAACTCCACCAGTCTGCTCACTTCAGGATTAATTGTTTTCCTTCGATTACAGTGTTTTTGTGATTGTGAAAAGGCAAAATTGAAATCACGATTAAAATTCGATTAATTGTCCAGCCCTAATGCAAATTATAAGATGATCTTCACTTGACAATTTTTGAGGGATTTTTCCAGAGCGCAGCAGAATGAGGCTTTGATTGACAACCACCACACAGGCCACCCTGGTTCACGGGACCTGCGGACGCTGCGCTCAGCGTTTTAAAAACAGAAGGCTTTTTTGTTAGTTACACTGTCTGCTGCGATTTTCAAAGTGTTTTTCATCAGGGTTCGGTAATTACTGGATTAATACCAAGGAGTGGCAGAGAGTGATGCGCAGGTCGACCCGTGTGCTGCCAGTGAAGACATTTTCACTTAAATTGCAGCAGGAGTGGACAGTTAAAGACCGACAAGCAACATTACCCACCACACCTTTGAGTTACTTTACTCACCAGCAGACGGACAGAAAGACAGAGACAAACACTGGGGATTTGTTTAAGGGACCGTTCATCTGGCAATAGGGACATGTTGGTGGTGGTGAGTGTTTTGGGTGGGGGCTCTGCTCTCAGTGCTTTTTTAGTTAAATAATGCTGATGGATGAAATCATGACAGGAATGTTAATGAAAACCAACAGCTCATGTTTACACAATAAGTTTATCAGCCAAGAGGCCGACTCTGTGAGTCATTCTGGACATCTGCGGCAGGAGCTGGGGACCCCACTGACCGCCCGCTCTTGCCCGTGACTTTGTGAATCCCACCCGATCCCGCCCAGTTTGTGAGTTCCCTCCCGTTGCAGGTCTCTAGTTGGAAACATTCCTCTGAGGTTTTGCTCCATATTGACATGTTAGCATCACACAGTTGCTGCACATCCATGATGAGAAGCTCCCGTTCCATCACATCCCAAAGCTGCTCTGTTGGACTGAGATCTGGTGACTGTGGAGGCCGGTGGAGGACAGTGAACTCATCGTGCAGATGTCCAATGTCCCAGAAAGCAGCTGGAGATGATTTGATTTCAAAGGAGTGATCACCTGGTCTTTTAATCTGTCCAATCTCCTTACAATGTCTTAAAATAATATCTAAAAACTTCTTAGAAAAAAAAATCAAACAAAGGTCATATTCTGACCCTTTGCTCATACCACCACTTTCTCTCGTGATAGTTCATACGAGGTTTTGACTGACATGAATGTTCATTTAAATAATGTAAATGAGGCGCGCGCTGATTGGCTGCAGGAAGGACAGAGCTGGAATCAGGACCGGCCCAGTTCATGCATGCATGACCCAACTCTGTAACTGACGGGACTGCAGCATTTTGGATTCAACCGTACATGTTTGAACCAGTCTGATCCTGAGGATGAGGATGAAGCACGTCTTGCTTCTTTTTTTCTAGGTGAGCCTGCATCCTAGAAAAAGACGTGGGTCTGAGAAAAGCACAGTCCTCGCCGCACAACTTGCACCTCACCACCTCCTCCCTTTACCAGAGTCCTGCATGAGTCCAGTTTCACCAACCCGCACCCACCCGTAAGGATGGCTTCCGAACACGACTCGTTTACGTTTAGCTCACAACCCGACCCGGTAACGCATCAAGTAACATCGGTTGCAATCTCACAATTTCGGGATTTAGCTCTTGTGGGCTGCTCTGGTGTGAGGAAAGAGCCCAAATGAAAAAACAGGACCGTGCAAAAAATGGGGGAGGGGGTTTCAGGCAAGTTTACATTTCACTCCAACACCAATAAACATGTTTTAACTAGAAAAATGCAATTTCCAGGTGATTACTCCTTTAATAATCATATATAATCATAAGTTCCCTGTCTAAACTACCCACTTAGCAGAATACTGAGACAATTTCATATTCACCTTCCTGCAGAAAATAAATATATAAAGACAGAAAGAAAAAGCTAGTCAAGTTGCAGCCTGCTTGAATATTTTGACTGGTCGACATTCCCAGCCTGAACCGGTGCCGTCTGCTTTTCAAAATCAAGTTCAACACAACTGGAAATTCTAGAAAAATTCCCCACAAATCAGGATGCCTCCTCCATCACTCCCTGATGTGAGTTGCTCCAGTTAGCTGCTGTTTTCCATATACTGTAGACAACTAAACTAGTGAGTTCATACATAAAGACACACACACACACTAAAAAAGTGTCATTTTTATTGCTTTGAAAAAGGATCTTTTGAACCTAAAACTGCTCCAGCAGCACAATGTTTGCTCAGTAATCCTCCGTCAAAATGAAATCTTGTCTCTTCAGTCACTATCAGCAAAACACACATAGTTAGTGTCACTTCAACATATTCACTGTGTGAATGACCTCAGTTTCACACCAGCAGAAGAAAACCTGTGTCAGATTAATGCTTCCAGCTCCAAATACATCAGACTCTTGACAGACACCAAGACACATTAAACTCAAAATGCCTTTTTGTCAATCATGCACACCAGCCTTTAATCAACCGCTTCACGAAAAGACTTCATGCCAGCATGTTTGAGTCTGCCACAGCTGAAATATGGGCTCGGTCATCTGTCAGAATTACATCTGAAGTACTGTTACAGCTCATTTGTGTCTGCTGCTCTCATATCTGTCCGAAACTCGACATTCTGCTCAAATCATGTTTCCATACACATAAATAATACTATTACAGAGTTAAATCAATCTCTACTGAGCATCTGGACCAAATAAGACTTTCAGATTCTGCATCATAGAGGTAGCTTTGAAAAAGAAAGCGCTCCACTCATGGCTCTGTTCCTGAGATCAGAGCAGGACAGCGAATGCCTCATGGGTATCAGAATGCTGAAGAAAGCGAACAGAGCAAATTCAAAAACTTCTTGACCTTTTAAGAGTCATTAGGTCATAAGCATGCAGCACTCTTCGCCTCGCATCTTATAAAAAAATGTTTGTTGTAAGCAGATTTATCTTCTACTGTCTGCGTTCCCCTAATGGCTGCTTTTAATTATTAATGATGATAGAAACCAGGCTGAATTCAACTAAACCACCCGACTACATTTCTATGGGCGCCAGAGGATCTGTTTGTCCTCTGGATGCATTTTAAATACCAGCTGGTGGTATGAACTGGAAAAAAGAAATTAATTGCCCCCCTGTATTTGTTTGAGTCTGTGAATTCTTGCTCCTTAGAAAACCCTCATTTAAATCGGGGCATTTCCAACAGCAAAATTCCAGATTGTGTGGGCAAATTCCTACATGCAAATTAGGATCTTCTATCTTTATCTTTAGAATTCCTTATAATTCAAGATAAATCCATTCTATTCTTCAGATCTGACCAAACGTTTTGGCAGTGACTCAAATTTTGTTTCATAACTTTTGTTGCCTCAATTTTAAAGGGGAAGTTCAGAATTTTTGACATAGGGCCTCATTTACAAGTGAGCCAGAATACTACTTATCACTGAAGACAGTTTCAACATATTTCATCCCGTTATTCTCGTTCCAGGTGGTTGCTGATGCTAATGCTAGTGGAAGTCAATAGGAATCTGCTAGCCTGTCATTAAAACCAATCTTATCCACTCCACAGAACATCCGAGGCAAATCAGCAAGATTATCTGTGTAAATGCTGTGCTAAACTAGTAAACTCATGGGTTAAACAAGTAAAACTAACCTTGAATGACAAATTTTGCATTACATATTGAGGAACTAGTTTCTTACCAGCTTATTACCTTTGGCAGTGTATTTCGGTTCATAGAGACATGGTGACAGTTAGTTTGATGAAAAAAGTTCAAAATCGTCTTCAAATTCCGACATCCTCATGCCTTTCAGACGCGGCCGTATTTTAGACTTTATATTTGTGTAATCAGATTCCTTCATGCATGTAGCAGCAGATGACATCACTCTGCTGCCATATACAGGAAGTAAAACTGTAAAATTTCTCAGCAGCATCAATCAAAATGCAACGAAACGCAGGTGAGTTTTATTTGTAACAATATTCTGTTAACACGGCATTTACACAGATAGTATGAAGTTAGAAATGATTTGCCTCGAATGTTCTGTGGAGTGGATAAGATTGTTATTAATGACAGGCTAGCAGATTCCTATTGACTTGCACTAGCATTAGCATTGGCGACCCACTTGAACTACATTAACGGAATGAAATATGTTGAAACCGTCTTCAGTGATAAGTAGCATTCTGGCTCACTTGTAAACGAGGCCCTATGTCAAAAATCCTGAACTTCCCCTTTAAAGTTGGTCTTTTAGACCAACTAAAAGCCAGAAGCCTGGTTCTAACATAACCATCATCAACACAGGAAGGAAGTGAGCAAACAGTGAGCAGATTTGTATAGACCATGTTGCAGCGACACGGATAGCCGGACTGGGAATGGCCCACACTCACTCAGAGATATCTTATAAAGTTATTCTGTTTTTAACTTCTTAGACATCAGAACATTAATGTAAATATGTTTTATTTTACAGAAACTAGCTATAATAACTGAAAATCTACACTTGGATAAATGATATAAATCTGGCTCTAATATGTTGGTGAAAAAAAGAGGCTGACAATTCTATTTTGTCAGAAATTTGATCACTTTTTTGTTCGTTTGTTTGTTTTTAGGGTTCAGAACACTGTGTACATCATTTGTTTATGTTTCTGACTGGATCGTTTAATTTTCTGGACACTACAGTGTCCTGATAAGAACATATAACATTACACTTCACAATATCCCCCAAAATGAGTCATTTACTGTCTGCAACTTCATGGACACTTGTCTCTTTGTTCTTTAACATTTACTAGCTTAACAAATGTTACATACTGCACAACGTAAAACTTGATGGAAACCTGGTTACATAGAATTTAGTATGAGATATACTGATATGCTGTTGTTGGGAATGAAATCAAGTGTTTTCCATTTCACCGTATAAGCGTTTTCGTTAAGTTATGACTGATAATAACAGTGGATTAGATTTATATACCACTTTTCAAAGCACCCAAATCACTTTACAATAAATTCATAACTCATTCACTCCACATTTAGACTTGGTGGTGATATGCTAGTAATAATAAGCTAATTTATGTGTTGCCACAGCAACCTTGAGGCAAACTGATGGAAACATGGCAGCCAATCAGCATCAATGAGCACTGGCCACCAATGACCATTCTTTGAGATTCATCAGCGATGCTGATGCTGGAGGCAAGGAGGGCCTAGCGTCTTGCCGAAAACACGTTCTGAAGTCTGCCAACATAATAGTCACTGGACGACCTGCTTTATTACATGAGCCATTGCCGCCGGTAAGAGGCCATGCACCCATCCCCGAATGGTGAAGTTATAAGACTCACACGCGTCCTTCCAGAGTTTGCCGACATCTTTAGGAAAGTGGTTCCAATTCTTTACTTTCTGCTCTGACATGCACAGAAATACCATTGAAGCAATGGCGGCGGGACTATATCTGGTATTTGCTCAGATTCGTATTGTTGTAATGCACCATCCGTCCGTCCATCCATCCATCCATGCTCATTCCAGTGCAGGACCAGGGGATCTGGAGCTTAATCCAGTAGCTACCAGGCAAGAACCAGGGTACATGCTAGACAGATTGCCAGTCCATCACTGGGCCATTATGCAACAAATCAGATGTACAGTAAGAACTGAAGCTCATACCATCAAGTCAAAAGTGGGAGGCAAAGGGGGATCATGTGTATTTATATTAGTATTTTCATGCAAAACATGATGGAATACTGTTTGAAAAGGAGAAACAAGCCTATGTTTGATTAGATTGATTAATTTCAATAATTATACTAATTCGTATTACTGATGCTAAGTGAGGAGCCTTGTGGGAGCTGAGAGGACTGGCTCTTTCTGCTGATCTGAGCCAAACGATCTTGTTCAGAATCCCATCACTGCTTTATATGTGTCTCAGCAATTTGCAGCTCTGTGTGAAGCATTTTAATTGCACACAATGTGTTTGTTTGTGCCCCTGTTTGCTTTAACATCCAGGTGGGGCAAGTAGATCACAAGCACCGCGCCTCAGAGTAAATTTAGTGTGGATGGAGATAAATTAAATGAATGATTTCTGCAATATAGGCTGGCTCACCATCCTCAATCTCCAATTCTCTCTAGTCTGGCACACAGGAACAGTCAGTGGCAAAGGCTAAGTGGATAGTTGGGTCTAATGGCCTGGTGATCCTATAAATAATAGCTACACAGTCCCTCCTGATACCAGGGGTTGGTGTATGTTGCAGCTGACCTACGAGCACACCTGGCTGCCTTTCCCTCCACATGCTTCTGCTGCATGATCTATCAAACTTGGCGCCTATACACCCCAAGAAATGACACAGCCTAATTGGCTACTATGAGAGGCCCATCATTTAAGGCTACCACAGATGTGGGAGGAAAGGACTGACTCTGGACAAGGTTAACTAACTCCACAGTTACATCTCTGGCCTTGAAAAGTTTCTTGGTTTAAGAAAGTGTGAACAAAGTCGAATTAGGACTTTCAAATGTGAAGTTCAGGCTCAATACAATTGAGGGCACTGAGTGACTTTCATTAAACTACCCTGCTAACTTCATCAGAAGACTTCAGGGGTTCTTTCCTTTCCCTTTCTCTTGCTCTTTTTAAAAATCTGGCATGTTAATTTGCTCATAGGGGTCAAAGACCCTCCACAAATCTATCTGAGGTGTGTTGATTTGCATTTAGAAATCACAGAGGTTGAGGAGACAGAAGGGCAAAGGCTGCATCATCATCTTAAGTACCACAGCTTCTGCACTTTACAGCTGGGAGGGCTTGACTTTAGTCGGGATTTCAAAATGAAAAAATGAAGGGTAGTACCATATATCCACTCATCTGTATCGGGCCGAACAGAAATAGGAAAGGATAGGGCAGCATAAATATGGGGTATCTCAGTGGAAGTTAACTTTGTTCAAATGCACGGGCAACACTTTGAGCAAAACGTTTAAATGTGCAGGGTAGTGATTAACAAAGCACTAATCAAGGAATGTTGTTTAACCTGCATAACTGTTATACAATGTTCAAATATACAGTATATTGTACTTGCATTACAATAAAATCTAATGCATATAAAAAACTGTTTCACAGTTTAGAATGTCTTGAATCCTGAAATGACTGAAATAAGGGTGCGATACAGTGGAGAGTGATTTGATGTTTGCTGATGTTTCAAATTCAGTCATAGTACAATTTCAATTCGATTTGGGAGCCACCAATTGATATGAAACAGTATTACAAGTAATAAACAAGGTTATTGTTTTCTTAACATAACTACTGTATATGCTTCTACTTACAAGAAAGTACAAAGGCAGTATAATTTCCCCGTGTCATATCTATCCACTGGACAACCATAAACATGTAATTTTTGAACACATCAACATGAGAATCCCCACTCTCGTGGAAAAATTGTGTCAGAGGAAATTAAAAAAGAAGCCATTTTGAAAATAAAAGTGGATTTGAAATTGATTTTTGGCTGTTTTTGGATCAATACAACAGTCATCATCGTTTCATCGATCTATATCGATGTATCATGACTATAGCGATACACTGATCTATATTGATACATTGATGTAGACTAACCCGATCAACGTTTTGTGTGTTGCACCATCTTGCAGCACCTCCATTGCAAGGAAACGAGTCCCATTACCTCGCATCTGTTTGCATGAAAAGCAGCGTGAATATCTGGATTTACAACGTTGGACAGTCGTCTAAGGTCATGATTACCGATAGGTACGTCATCCAGAGATCTCTAAAGTATTCTTACTTTTTTTCTTTTTTTTTTTTTTTTACATCGCAGCATTAATTTGAAATATTATTTATTTCCAGAAACTGGCTTTAATAACAAGCCACACTGGAATAACGCGCACAAATCATGATTACTTATCAAAGTTTAAAAACTAAACTCTTTCAAAGGTGGTTCCTTTTCTATTTTCTCCCATATTTGGCTTTTGGTTTTGTTTCAGGACTGTACAGACCACGTAGCTTCACATGTCCTGCTGATGAAACTAAAGGCTGCAGGACACCGTCTTCCTGATCCGTTTGTGTTTCTGACTGAACTGGTTTTATTTTCTGGTCCCAACGTTGCCCTGATCAGAGCAAATAACCTGATTTTTCACAATATCTCTCAGATTAGTCATTAACTCTCAGCAACACCAGCTGTCTCTGTTAGCATTAGCTAGCATGAACCACAGCTGTCTCTGTTTAGCATTAGCTAGCATGAACCACAGCTGTCTCTGTTAGCATTAGCTAGCATGAACCACAGCTGTCTCTGTTAGCATTAGCTAGCATGATAACGTTATGCGGTGCCTCTTTTTCGGGAACATAGATACGTGAAATAAAGAGTCAGATTAATGAGTGTTCACCATAATTTACCGTATTTTTTTTTCTTGGGGATTAAATCCAGTGTATCTTTTCTGTGTTGTCTTCATACGATAAATTATGCAGAGTAATATATGGTTAATCCTTACAAGGATGCCTACACTTTTTAATATCACAGGTGCTAAAGCAGCTAAAAATGTCACTTTCACTGCAGCAATGAAACATTTTGGAGTACAAGGTTGAGCCCATTAAAATGTGATGCCACATAATACTACATGGTTTAAAATCTTGCCATACTTTTCTGATTATCTCAACAATTTCTGCAGAAATTCCTTTAAATTATCGCAAGAAGAATAATAAATATTCTGAAAGGCATCTTTTTTTCTCAAATCACTCACAAAGGAACATGTTCCAACTTCTTTTTATTAACTGTATAACAAAACTCTCCAAAGTATGAAGTACGTGATGCATTGACATATTGCAAGCTGATTTCATTATCACTAAACCCAAAGCCACAAAGGGTTTGTGTTCCTTTTTCTCAGTCAACTGCACCATTTCCTTTCAGTTTTGTAGCTATTAAGATTTTAAGGCATTAGAAGGGCACATTCCTCTTTTTATGTGGTGAAAATGTGAACATAAAAAGCAACAAAAGATTTCCAAGTTTAATGTGCTTAAAAGAAAAAAATACTGAATGTCACCACTGCTTTCCTGCTGATAGAATAAAGATGCGTTTTTCACCTTTAATAAAAATATTTATGGGGAGATGGTTTGAAATGGTTCCACCTACAGAAATCTGCTGCGTTGCTTGTCCACAGGGTATTCCTAATGGGTGGCTCGCCATTATGTGACTCAGTCAACAGATTATAATGGAGGCCTGTTTTATTAAATAACTGCTTTTTCTCTCACCTGCAAAGTCATTTTAAAGTGATGTAACATGGTGTTCATGTAACAGACTGAGTCAACTGTTCAACACGAGAAAAGGGAAAAAAAAAGTCAAATATTACATTTTACCATTAGAAATTCAGTACTTTTAGTTTTGGGAGAGTGGGTATCCTCGTGGTAATGCAGGGTTAGACCAGGGTTAAAGTCCCTGACATGGCACTCAGGTGAACCATTATGGCCCCATGAGTAAGGCCCCTAACCCCCACCAACTACTCCCCGGGTGCTGTAATTGGCTGCCCACTGCTCTCAGTGAGATGGGTTAACCCTCTAGGCGCCAGAGTTTATTTAGGAAAATATTCCATTTGGACTTTAAGATTTCAAAATGCTGTAGCTTGGGGGTGGTGAGAGATAGATCCATAATGTAAATGAGAAAAATATTCATCATGACCTAAAGTTTATGATGGGAGTAAATTTACACATCTAATTTGCATATTGTGATGTCATCAGGTAGCGGCCATATTGGATTGTGTAACTTTCAGTAAAAAAACAGATTTTTGAACATATTTATACAAAGGAAGAAAAATTATACTGTCATATCATGTTCTAAATAAAGAAACATGAGTTTGATTGGAGTAACTTTGCTAATATAATTTGTATATCAGCAGGTAAAACTCAGTAAAACAGAATTCTGAACATATTTACACAGTAAATTTTTTTTTCATTTTTTCACTGATCCTTTTTCATCCTCTCATCCTCAGAATAAATGAACAGAAATCTGACAGGAGTACATTTTCTAATATAATTTATATATCAACAGGTAAAATTATGTTTTTATGCTTTTTTTCTCCCCTTTTTTGTTATTATAGATTTATAATTTGTCATAACCTAGCTGACTCCTCACACCATCATACCAGCCATGAAATCTGAAGTTTGGCTGGAGTTGGTGTGTGTTGGTACTGGTGAGCATATCTTTCATTTGAGATGAGGATCCAGAAATCCTCATCTGAAAACAGAGACAGAAAATCACATGCCGAGCATCTGTAGATCCTCGTGTCCGCGATATCCCACAGGCCGTCAGTGTCTTTATCCATTCATGGATCACTTCCTCACCTCTCAAACATTCCCAGCCGTCATCAATAACTCCCCTATTCTATTATTCCCTCTTCTGCCCACACTTCCTCTTTCTTTCTCCCATCACCGCGCAGAGAAACTTTCACCGTCATCGTGTTTCTGACAGTTTGTGCGGCGCGAGTGCGGCAGCGCGCGCTGCGCCGTCGCACTCCTCTCTACTAGGCGATCGTCTCCTTCTAATCCTATCACAAGATCAGTGCTGCACCCGTCTCACTGAGCCTCTGAAGTTTAGTTTTTTATTCTAAGTCGCGATCTGTCTCTCACTGTTTCCAACACAATGCTGCTTCCCCTTTTCTTTCTCTCTCCCGCGCTCCTCAGCCCCGCATAGCGGAGTCGGGTTTCAAACCTTTATTTCTCTATTTTTTCCATATAAACACACTAAAAAATGCGCACAAGGCTGTATGTCTTCATGTAGTAAAACCAAGCAAACAGACAAAGCACAATTTAAAGAAGCTGTATATTCATAGCGCCTCGCAAATCCTCCCAGGGTTAAATGCAGAGAATGAATTTCCTAATTGGGATTAAAGAAGTTAAAATTATTATTATTATCTGCCTCTTAAGCTTTCAAGATTCAAGAGCTTTCATTTGTTAAATGAACAAATAACAGTGAAATGACTCAACAAAAGTTGCTTTGAGTTGCTTATTTGTGGCGATCTGTCCTCATTTCGAGACATTTACTTGCTATGGTGTCGCATAACCAGCACCGCCCTTACCCAAAGTGAGGCCCAAAGTGAAGGGTCCAAATGACCCCCCCCCCCCCCCACCCCTAACCATAACATCCAGGGGCCTTATGCATAAAGCTGTTTAACAAACAAAACAGGCCTTAAAGTGGCATAAATGATTTTCCACGCAAAGTTCCTGATTTTTAAAAGCAAACCTGACGGGAGAACGTGCGCACCTGTACGCAAACTCTGAACCTTGTGCATGAACACTTTGGAGACGGGAAATTGCAGCATGCTGATGCTAGCATGCTGAACTGAAGTCCCGGTGTTGTGCCCCATCGGCGAACAAACGTGTGTTTTATCAGAATGTACGACCCTTCACGCGGTAAACCGATCGCTCTTGTTCCAGGACTTTTGATCCAGTATCATTTAACGGTGCTGCACACTGAAAACTTAAGTAGGTTTGTAGTTTATCCGATTTAAACAGGGTACAAAGCTGGTCGCTGGGGGGGTCATTATCCCGGAAGAGACATTTCTGTACCATCATGGTCCATTTTTGTACCTTAGCAAGGTATGAGTTAATAAACTACAATTAAACCAATTAAAGATGATGAATAAAAGTCAATAAAATCGAGATTGACAACAATCAAAGATGCTAATAATAAATGAATAATTATTATAGAAATATTAGGCCAAACACATATATAATTATACATATAATTATTACTATGATTATCATGATTATTATGAAAATCATAATATAATAACTATAATTATACTACTGTTTACAAGTACTGCTATTTATAGTTATTGTACAAGCTACGCACGTTTTTCAATGCTGCAGGTACCCTTAGGGTTGAAATGGTACAAATTTGTACTTTATATTACTTTGGACCCTTTTTCATAGTATATAGGTACTTCTGGCCTCATAAAGGCCAATATTGTACTTTTGAGAGAACATTTGTAATAAATGTACGTGCAGGTACATAAATGTTCCTGTCTCATACCTCTACTTTTGAGAGTGTACAGTTCATCTTCAGTTATAGCGATGGCACTGATTGGTAGGTTAGCTGTAACAAGGTGTGTAGCAACAGTCTGTTTGTAATTACTGAGTAAACAAATACTGCGGTGAAACTCGTGCGTAATGCTTCACATGGATGCTGCACTGCTGGAAGATTATGGTGAGAGGAGGATCAGGATGGTACGGTGGCCGGGAAGTGCAAAACATTAATACATTTACCTGAAACACTTTTGCAAGTTCAACAAAACACTAATGCAAGTAAAAAAAAACACTTCACCAGGCGATTTTCCCGGGACTTCAGCCCCAGATGTTTTAAGTGTAGCCCCAGGTGTGCGTTTACTGTTTAACCACCTTTTCCTGAAAAAAAAATCCACTGAAAATCCGGATGACCCAGCTTTCCACCAGCACTTAAATGCACCATGATTGTATGAAGCTCCAGCCTAGCTTGTTGGTGTTAAATTGTGAGTGAGCGTGTGTGTGAGTTCTGATAATTCTAAAAATAAGAGCAAATAATGAGATAACAGCAAGTAAGAAGAGAACATGTGATGAGGACGGCGAGTGACGACAAAAGGTCAATACTATGTGAACTCTTACCCGTAAGTGCAGAGTGTTTTAGAAATATAATGCTCAACATTTCATTGTTGATTTTGTAGTTCATTCATTTTTTAATTAAAATGACAAACTCCATTATGTTTACTGTTGCCTTCTTAAAGACTATTTTGAAAGCAAAGATTATAAAAAGCTCTTAATTTTTTTCAAATTTACACCTGGTCCAACTCTGGGCTAAGCCCAGGTTATCCTCAAAGGCTGGAGACGCCCCTGCTTGCATTATATTGGACATACGCTGATCTGGAGTGGATCTAAATATCTCCTGAAGAAATTCAAGTTACACCAAAACTGTCTGGGTGAGGAAATGAACACATTTCATGCTAGAAAATAGGTCCAGATTTATAAAAAAAAAGAACAAACTTCCCCTTTAAATTCAAAGTTTAGAATTTCAGACATTTGTAGACTTTTTAAGACCCTGCCAGAACCCTGAAATTAAATATAAAAACTACAAAAAACTAAGAAAAACACTAGGAAACTATGGAAATACAATGTTGCTTTTAATTTACCGGACAACCAACCAGCAGGCAAATCAGCCTTCAGAGCCAAAGCCAGTGACCTCTCTCCTCCTCTTCCTCGGATATTTCTGCGCCGTTTGCAGCAGGAGTTGTGTGTTGCATGTTGACTGCAGTCTCTTCATGCCTGGCACCGCTTCTGTTTTGGTGTGTCCTGCGGTGCTCGCTTCTGCTGCTGACTGGGACCCCATGCCAAGTGCTACGCTGGCCTTTTCCCCTCCATGAGCTCCCCTCTCTGCTCCTCTGCCAGCTGCTGCATGAACTTCCTCCAGGCTTTACTGCCACTGAGCCACTCTTTTAAACTTGTGGAAGTTGATCCCAGTCATGCAGAGGATGTTACAGACTACTTACTTCTGTGCCAGCTTATCCAGGATATCTGTACTTACTTGGTGTAATTATTGGGGATCAAAAACCCCAGCTCTGCTTTTAAATCACTGTTGATGCCATTTTAGTGTGAATTTTGCTCAGAATCCACACACACACTGTGAGGGTTATATGTGGACATTTTTGGCTCTTTTGTGATAAACTGCTCTACTTGCTTTTTAAGGAGAGGAGCAACTCTTGCTTCATTTCCTTCGATATGCCAACATAGCTCGTCTTTCTCCCCTGGAAGGCAGTTGCAGTTTGGCAGAGGAGAAGAAATTATTGCAATATTTCTCCCCTTCCCCAGGAAAGGCTCCACCGGTTTCCGCACTACAATCTCCCCTTCCAGCTGACCGATACTCACCGTTTCCTTTCCAATACACAGAGGCTTGTTCAGCGTGTATTTTGATACCCGCAGCCAGCCAAAGCTTTCAGCCAAATTCATCATGCTTATTCCTAATGTGCTGACTAAATTTGAACTGATTCAAGGTGGCAAAATGCTGCTCATTTATTTTAATGCTGGCACCCAGATTGTGGCAGGATATGCTCTACTGGACAATCTTGTTCCAATTTGGCAAACACCAGGGTAACTGAGTAGCCAATTTAGTCCAATAATGTTGCCTTTATTTGTTACCAAATTAGAAAAGTGGTATCAGTGGTGGCAGCAAAGACAGAGAAAGTTACAATTCCCATATTGGGACAATATGTGAGGAAAGACAGGAAAAGATAGAAATATGTCTAAATATCAATGAACTTATTCTAACAGGGAATATGCTTTTGAGAGAAGTGCACTCCCACAGCTCTTCCTTTTCTAGTTCATAAATACAAATGGGAGGATGTTAGATTAAAGAATATTTCCTGCAGCTGTGAGTACAAATACAATCTGATGGAACAGAAGTTGGGATGCTTAAGCCTCGTGCCATCAGATTGTCATAGCAGCAGACCGCCACATTGCTCGGCTATAAATGACATCAAAATTCGGCTTTGTGCTTTTTTAAATGGTGCAGACAAAAGCTGATTCAACAACAGTAATTAAAATTTGTTGCCATTATTTTCTGTTCTTTGAAAGAAAGAGCAAGTCGAGATATGAAATTTAAGGTCAGAAGGATCACACAATCTAAAAGTTTGCATATATAACTAGGTTTTAATTTCCCCCTTTAAGCCCGGCATGCACTGTGCGATTTTTGGCCGTTTTTGAGCCAAATTTCCAGTCGTGCGCCAATTTTGGGGATCGGGCCGACTGTTGGCTAAATCGTGTGTCGTGCAGTATACAAAGAGATTAGCACCTATCAAGAGCGGCGATTGGCACGTCACGACAAGCTCCCGATCAGAAATCATGGGTCGCAAGAAAATCAAACCTGTTTGATATTTTGGTCGTCGCTCGTGAAGCTGACAACTCTTTCCTCAGAGATTTTCACATTTTGCTTGCAAGAAACAAAAACGGAGGTAAAACGGAGGCAGCATGGCGACCCGGTGACCCGGTGACCCGGTGTGCCATTTGGTCGGAGTTCTCGTTGTAGAAGCAACAGACCGTACAGCCCATGTCTGGTCAGCTAATTCCTTATCCACACACATCGTCACTACAGATACACAATATTAGAAATTTGGCCGATATCCGATATGCCGATATTTTCAAACTCGTGTGGCCGATATCCAATATTGATACCGATATCAAAGCTGAAAAATAAGCAGTCATTGCAAATAACAGTTTTGTTATCCAACGCTTTGAAAATAAGGGTGGGAAAAATATCCATATACTGAAATATCGCAATATTTTCATACGCCGATATAATATTGATATTAAAAAACGCAGTATCGAGCTGTTTTACTTACAAAATCTCGCAAAATTTCATTGTTTTGTTATAAAATCCCACAATATTTTGTGAATTCTCGCGAGATTTTGTAACAGAATGATGAAATATCGCAAGATTTCGTAAGTAACATAGATCGATACCGCGTTTTTAAATGTCAATATGATATCAATATTGTCTTATATTGTCTGCTTCTTCTCCGTCTTTCTCTTCTTCTACTACTACCCTATATTTATTGCGTTGCATTATCCAAGACCCCGACCTGTTTTTGAGGACGTACAGTGTGAGAAGTCAGATCGCATCAGAGCAACAGTTCGTACAGTGTGAGGACGAACATTGCAAGCTGTGAACTTTTGAGCTCTGCGATTGATTCGCACAATTTGAGTTGAGGCCACGAGCAACAATTGAAAGAATCGTGCAGTGTATCCCAGGCTGTAGTTACTCTGCTTCGTTTGTTTATGCTTCCTTTATTTATGTAACATCTACAGTATATCTAACGGGTACATCTGTATCAAACATTGTCCTACATCTCATTGTCAGTGTGAAGGACACTGACATCCACTAGATGGGAGTGCAGAGTTCAAAGCTAGTAAACATAACGATAGTGAACAAAATTATGTTGATGTATATTCTCAGAACATGACATATACATCATATATATATATACACATCATAGCTTCCACATTCTGTGTTCCTTTTCTCTGGGGGGACGCCAGCAACCCCACATAAAACTGCCACTAGTTCCCCGTGTTGCTTCTCTGTCTGGAAAGATATGAGTTATGAATGTTTCATCTGGTGTGATTCATTCATTCAAATAAGATGTGGAATTACATTTCACTTCATCAACGGTTTCAAAGGTACGAACATCAGCAATGCTGCCATATATCAGATACTAGCAGGTATCAGATACTACCATATATCAGATACTAGCAGGTATCAGATACTACCATATATCAGATACTAGCAGGTATCAGATACTACCATATATCAGATACTAGCAGGTATTAGATACTACCATATATCAGATACTAGCAGGTATTAGATACTACCATATATCAAATACTAGCAGGTATCAGATACTACCATATATCAGATACTAGCAGGTATTAGATACTACCATATATCAGATACTAGCAGGTATTATACTACCATATATCAGATACTAGCAGGTATTAGATACTACCATATATCAGATACTAGCAGGTATCAGATACTACCATATATCAGATACTAGCAGGTATCAGATACTACCATATATCAGATACTAGCAGGTATCAGATACTACCATATATCAGATACTAGCAGGTATCAGATACTACCATATATCAGATACTAGCAGGTATCAGATACTACCATATATCAGATACTAACAGGTATCAGATACTACCATATATCAGATACTAGCAGGTATCAGATACTACCATATATCAGATACTAGCAGGTATCAGATACTACCATATATCAGATACTAACAGGTATCAGATACTACCATATATCAGATACTAGCAGGTATCAGATACTACCATATATCAGATACTAGCAGGTATCAGATACTACCATATATCAGATACTAGCAGGTATCAGATACTACCATATATCAGATACTAGCAGGTATCAGATACTAGCAGGTATCAGATACTACCATATATCAGATACTAGCAGGTATCAGATACTACCATACATCAGATACTAGCAGGAATTACCAACATGTGTCTAATTCTAATGTTTCTAACAACTTGGTATCTTAACCAACAACTTAAAACCAGACATTGTCAGCAGCTTCAAAGCAAGTCAGTCTGTAGCAGCAGCAGCTGCACAGTAGTCACATGACTCTGAAAGGAATGCTGGGAAATGAAGTTCTTCCACAACAACAGGGATTTTTCTACATGTTGGACCAACATTGATGGAACAGCAAAATTTGATGAGATCTTGTAACAGGGCAATGAAATCTTGTGATATTTCTTTGTAAAAATATTGATACATTTCTTTTCTAATAACATCACAACAAAAAACATTTTTTTTTGTATATTGGTGTATCAATATTTTCTCACATCCCATTTTTTTACTTTTTAAAAGGAAAGTTTTCCAATATGTTGTCACCCTCATTTTCAGTAAGGAGGCTTCAATTGAAAGAAAAATTAGACCCATTCAAAATTTTATTTAGCAAGACATTTTAAAAAATGGCTTTTAAAGAACACTGTAATAAATTGGACAAATTTGGATGATATAATCTGTTCGATTTATTTGGATCATTGTTGCATTACATCTAATTAGACTAAATCGGGCTGTTAAAGTGGCTTCAAATGATTTAGTTATTAAATGGTAACACATCAATAAATCAGAATATATGGTGATTTGCAGCATCCCCCTGGTTCATGGTAGAAATAAAAGAAGAAAGGAAGATGAGAGAAGCATAAAAGTAATGCAATGGGTCACAATTTCTGCTCAGAAAAAGACGAAATGCCAGCCTAGAAACCGAAATAATGAGGTGCTGAAATAATAATTCAGCTAATCAAATGTCATAGCAGAACATTTGAGTGCCCTATCGTACACCAACCACAGTTAAAACTTAGTCGTCGTCTGAGAAACTAATTCTGAACTGAAGCACCTCAAACTTTCCAACTTGCCAAATATTGACAACCTCGCCGTCGATACCCTGAGTTTGACAACACGGAGACACAGAAAAGGCTATAAACGCTGCTGGTCTGCATTCATCCTTTTATTCTACATCATGACCTCATTACCCAGCAGTCCATTATGCAGGAAGAGTTCAAACAAACAAGCAAGCAAGCAAACAAAGGGGCTGCTGGCAAATCGTTTTGTCAGGGATTCCACAATTCTCTGTTGTCATTATCCAGCTTTCAGGGGATTCTCACACACTGCTCCGCCTATCAGCCGGCTGAGCCAACACACTGTGAATAGTAATACTGAATCTGGGTCAGTACCGGGTGTATCAATAATGCCATATGCCGTTTAAATTAGTCTGCACGGATGCTAATCAATAGTGCACAATTGTCAGGCCTTTACAGTCACCCCTGGCCCCTCCTGATGAACATTGATTCAGACTTAAGTGGACCTAAAAGCCGAAGGGAGAAGAGGAATGGATATCTGGGGCGGGTACACAAAAGTCCCAGAGTGTAAACATGCCAGGACCAGGAAGAGTGTGTGTATTCACCCGTTATACACCAGTGTGTACGATTAGAGTAAGAACCAAAGGGGGGCAGGCGGCTGCAGCGATGGGCAGCAGGCAACTGCTTTAGCCACCAAACGCAAACAAAAGAAGGAGCTGCGGCTGCTTTGTTCCCAGAGTCTTTAAAAATTCAGATAATTAGTAACCTTATCAGTCAAAGACAGATAGAAATTCAGCGACGTCAGTGGTGGAAGCCAGAGTGAAATGAGTGATACACAATGAAAGAATGAAAACCATGCGTGAATTTTACTACGCTTGTACTTTATCAGCGCTCACTTCTGACAGATCACACACACCCATGTGTCCCTGATCTTTTTTCCAATCACATTTATGAAACAGCACGCTCGTACTGCTAACAACTTTCTTTGTTGGCTGCTGTTTGGCAGTTCTAGCATCCACCCTTGAAAGTTTTATGTGAAACTTCTCCCCTCTCAGTTCAATGGAAAAAGAAAACAATGCTTTTGGAGAGAATTCAGCATCAACAGAAACCATTTCAGGTAACACTAGCCTCATAAAAGGCTGATCATATGTCTTTTGAACTATTCTGATGTCGACCAAAACAAACAACCCCCCCCAAAATAAAGGATTGTGGTTCATCCACAGGCTTCATGCACAACTCCACTATTTTCTGAACTTAAGGCAGCTCCTTTGTCTCCCGTCTTTCATTACTGGATGAGCTGATTAATCCAGGTGTGTCTGGCCATTGTCATTGTAGTTACTGAGATCAGACACACCTGGATTAATCAGTTTGTCCAGGTAAGGAAGGAGCTGGTTTAAGTTCAGGAAATAGTGGAGGTGTGCATAAAGCCCATTAAAAGGGCACACGAAGATTTTCACCACAAGGGGGCAGAGTTTTTCACAAATGAGATGAGTTTCCATTTTTAACACATTTAAAAGGTTGTTTTTTTCTCCCTACTTCTCAGGTCACATTATAGGAGGGGCAAAATATCTTCAGCCTTTTTCTGTCAGTTGCAACCATTCGTAGACTATTACTGGACAAACTTTCCGCTGCACCCCCTGGAGGTTTCTGAGGAGCTGAATTTAACCTCAGTGGGCGGTTCCCACAGTCGCGTCCCGTCACTCCCGGAAAATACAATAACATGCAGAGAGATGGAGCGGAGGGTGGGTGGGTGTAGATGTGAGGGTAAATGTTTGAGAACGAACTCTGAGCTCACTATAGCTTGAAAGATAACCCGAAGGTAACGAAAGCTAATGAAGATAGGTGGGCAAAAGCTAAGGTACGCTGTTAGCTGGCTAAAAACTGTGGTTGTGCTACTCGACTACAGGCTGAGGCCTTCCTGCAAACAAGCAGGGGGCTAGCCACTAGCCATCAGAGCTAGCACTGACAGCTCATCGGTCAGGTGTCAATCTAATGGACAGGCTCCTAATTATGAGTAATTATAAGGTTAAATAACATCTAAATCATGAGTTGCCAAAAAAAAGAGAAAAAAATCAACCCCCTCAGAGCTGACATGAAGGTAAACTTGACCTTTCAAACCTAAAATGATGTTTTGAACCAGGCTGTAAATGTGTTTATTCCTGCTGTGAACATATTTATTCCTACTGTGAACATGTTTATTCCTGCTGTGAACATGTTTATCCCTGCTGTAAACATGTTTATTCTTGCTGTGAACATGTTTATTCCTGCTGTGAACATGGTTATTCCTGCTGTAAACATGTTTATTCCTGCTGTAAACATGTTTATTCTTGCTGTGAACATGTTTATTCTTGCTGTGAACATGTTTATTCCTGCTGTGAACATGTTTATTTCTGCTGTAAACATGTTTATTCCTGCTGTAAACATGTTTATTTCTGCTGTGAACATGTTTATTCCTGCTGTGAACATGTTTATTCCTGCTGTGAACATGTTTATTTCCTGCTGTAAACATGTTTATTCCTGCTGTAAACATGTTTATTTCTGCTGTGAACATGTTTATTCTTGCTGTGAACATGTTTATTCCTGCTGTGAACATGTTTATTCCTGCTGTGAACATGTTTATTTCTGCTGTGAACATGTTTATTTCTGCTGTGAACATGTTTATTCCTGCTGTAAACATGTTTATTCCTGTTGCAAACATGTTTATTTCTGTTGCAAACATGTTTACTCCTGCTGTGAACATGGTTATTCCTGCTGTGAACATGGTTATTTCTGCTGTAAACATGTTTATTCCTGCTGTGAACATGTTTATTCCTGCTGTAAACATGTTTATTCCTGCTGTGAACATGTTTATTCCTGCTGTAAACATGTTTATTCCTGCTGTAAACATGTTTATTCCTGCTGTGAACATGTTTATTCCTGCTGTGAACATGTTTATTCCTGCTGTAAACATGTTTATTCCTGCTGTGAACATGTTTATTCCTGCTGTAAACATGTTTATTCTTGCTGTGAACATGTTTATTCCTGCTGTGAACATGTTTATTCCTGCTGTAAACATGTTTATTCCTGCTGTAAACATGTTTATTCCTGCTGTAAGCATGTTTATTTCTGCTGTAAACATGTTTATTCCTGCTGTGAACATGGTTATTCCTGCTGTGAACATGGTTATTCCTGCTGTAAACATGTTTATTCCTGCTGTAAACATGGTTATTCCTGCTGTGAACATGTTTATTCCTGCTGTAAACATGGTTATTCCTGCTGTAAACATGTTTATTCCTGCTGTAAACATGTTTATTCCTGCTGTGAACATGGTTATTCCTGCTGTAAACATGTTTATTCCTGCTGTAAACATGGTTATTCCTGCTGTGAACATGGTTATTCCTGCTGTAAACATGTTTATTTCTGCTGTAAACATGTTTATTCCTGCTGTGAACATGGTTATTCCTGCTGTAAACATGTTTATTTCTGCTGTAAACATGTTTATTCCTGCTGTGAACATGGTTATTCCTGCTGTAAACATGTTTATTCCTGCTGTGAACATGGTTATTTCTGCTGTAAACATGTTTATTCCTGCTGTAAAAATGTTTATTCCTGCTGTAAACATGTTTATTCCTGCTGTAAACATGTTTATTCCTGCTGTAAACATGTTTATTCTTGCTGTAAACATGTTTATTCCTGCTGTGAACATGTTTATTCCTGCTGTAAACATGTTTATTCCTGCTGTGAACATGTTTATTCCTGCTGTAAACATGTTTATTCTTGCTGTTAACATGTTTATTCCTGCTGTGAACATGTTTATTCCTGCTGTAAACATGTTTATTCCTGCTGTAAACATGTTTATTCCTGCTGTAAGCATGTTTATTTCTGCTGTAAACATGTTTATTCCTGCTGTGAACATGGTTATTCCTGCTGTGAACATGGTTATTCCTGCTGTAAACATGTTTATTCCTGCTGTAAACATGGTTATTCCTGCTGTGAACATGTTTATTCCTGCTGTAAACATGGTTATTCCTGCTGTAAACATGTTTATTCCTGCTGTAAACATGTTTATTCCTGCTGTGAACATGGTTATTCCTGCTGTAAACATGTTTATTCCTGCTGTAAACATGGTTATTCCTGCTGTGAACATGGTTATTCCTGCTGTAAACATGTTTATTTCTGCTGTAAACATGTTTATTCCTGCTGTGAACATGGTTATTCCTGCTGTAAACATGTTTATTTCTGCTGTAAACATGTTTATTCCTGCTGTGAACATGGTTATTCCTGCTGTAAACATGTTTATTCCTGCTGTAAACATGTTTATTTCTGCTGTAAACATGTTTATTCCTGCTGTGAACATGTTTATTCCTGCTGTAAACATGGTTAATTCTGCTGTAAACATGTTTATTCCTGCTGTAAAAATGTTTATTCCTGCTGTAAACATGTTTATTTCTGCTGTAAACATGTTTATTCCTGCTGTGAACATGTTTATTCCTGCTGTAAACATGTTTATTCCTGCTGTAAACATGGTTAATTCTGCTGTAAACATGTTTATTCCTGCTGTAAGCATGTTTATTCCTGATGTGAACATGTTTATTCCTACTGTGAACATGTTTATTCCTGCTGTAAGCATGTTTATTCCTGCTGTAAAAATGTTTATTCCTGCTGTAAACTTAGTTAATTCTGCTGTAAACATGTTTATTCCTGCTGTAAGCATGGTTATTCCTGCTGTGAACATGGTTATTCCTGCTGTGAACATGGTTATTTCTGCTGTAAAAATGTTTATTCCTGCTGTTAACATGTTTATTCCTACTGTGAACATGTTTATTTCTGCTGTAAGCATGTCTTTTCCTGCTGTAAACATGTTTATTTCTGCTGTAAACATGTTTATTTCTGCTGTGAAGTTGGCCTTTTTAACATGAGGGTCTATGAGGACTGACTCACTTTTGGAGCCAGCCCGCTAGTGGATGAGGAGTGAACTGTGATTTTTTGGACTTCCGGGTTGGCTTCACTTTTTCCCCGATGGAGTTTTCTGCTCGGTTACAACTGAGCCACTTCATTTATGAAGCAATAACCTGATACTTCATCTTACAGCTAAAATCAGGAGAACTGGTCAAGAAAGCAGCACCACCTTTGCATTTGTATCGTTTAGACCAGCATTTCCCAAACTGGAGGACCCATGATAATTTTAGGGGGTCTTATGATCATTGTCAAAAGAGTAAAGCCTACACTTATCAAATACACCTTTTTTTTTTGGAGGGCATTTTTTTTTATGCAATAATGCATAAATAACAGTCATTACTCATGCAATATCAAAAATGTGAATCTGGTTGCAAACCCCAACATACGTCATCTTGGAGGTCTGGTTTGGACCAGATGGACCATGTTGTGTTTTCCATTACAAACATGGCAGCAATCGTTTAAACTGTACAGCTTGTTATTTACAGGTCTCTGCTTCTCACCACTCATCTCTGCCCTCTGTTCACTGCCATTTTGTTTATTTGCTGCTTCCTTGTTTTCTTCTTTGATGCTACAGGCCATATTTGACACTACAGTGCATCCCATGTTGTGTGAAAAATTTCCACCACTATATTTTCTTTATCAATATTACATATAAATACATACTGTATGTTACAGATATGGCTAGTTCACAGCTATTGTTAAATTCAAAATGTCTGGAATAGTTTTTTTCTACAAAAGTTGTCCTTAAGGTGGTCTGTAACTGAACAGCTGTCCCTGTTTGGAAAGAGAAGAGTCAAACTCAGACATTCATGACTTCATGTCTGGGGGAAACAGAGCACCGCGGGTTGTGGTGGTCGAGTGAGCTCCCATGAAAGAGACAAAGCTCCAAATATGACAGGAACACAGTGACATCAGAGCTAAAAGCCAAACCAGAATCCATGAAAATATGTAACGCAGAGATTTAGAAAAAAAATGTAGCAGCGATGGACTTCCCTGGTTTACTGTTTTTGGGTTGTTATTACCCCCGCAGTGTTGACACGCTTAGACCTTTGTGGAAATAACTGACTGTAAGTAATCTCTGAGATCCTGGTTGGTTGAAATGCAGCTTTACAGACATAAAAAGCACATCTGCATGCCTAGTTGTGCAGACTTAACTCTCTAGCCCAAGGTTGTCCAATCTGGGGCTCACGGACCAACGATGGCCTGCAAGCAAATATTTTGGGTCCATTGTCATTTGTTTAACAATTACAATTTTCCCAGCAGTGTGAAAAGTTCTTTTTATATTTATTCATTCTTGCACTTCCCTTCCTGACCTAACATTGCGTTACTTTGCGGGTGGCTTTTGTTCTTTACCAGCTCAGATCTGGAAGCCTTTGATCAGAGAATAAGGGAGAAGATGCCGTCCAAAAAAAAACTCCATAAAAAGTAATGTGGAAAATGAATAGTGAACACAAAAAAGAAGCATTTTCAATTTCATACTCTGAAACATGAATTTTTAGTTTTAGCCCGCAACCGTCTACCCCAAATCATTTTTGGCCCTGCGGCGTAGAGAATTTGGACACCCTTGTTTTAGCCTAATCAGATGGTTTTAAGAGCTCCTGCATTTCTCCGTTTTCATGATCTGAAAGGTGTTACTGACTAAATATACAGTAAATCTTTATTCATACACTCCCATTAAGGAAGGAAAATAAATACAGCTGCAAGTGAAATTTTATTATTTCTTTTTTTTTTTTTTTTTTAATTAGCCTTTATTTTACCTGGAAAGTCCCATTGAGATTAAAAACCTCTTTTCCAGGGGGAGTCCTGGCCAAGAGGCAGCAATTGAAAAAGCGAAATAAGTTGAAAAGTAATACTAAATGAAAAAAAAAAGAAAGATGAAAATCATGACATTGATATATACACTACTCACAAAAAGTTAAGGATACTGAACTTTCGGTTTTTCGAGAACAGAATGATATAGAATAAATATTTAACCATTGAACGATGTACACGTGCATTGAAAAGTTTAAAGAGAGCTTCATTCAGTTCACCTGGAAAGATTGAAGTGGATTTTAGATTCATTCTGACATCATAAAAAAAGCCAAATATCCTTAACTTTTTGAGAGTAGTGTAATTATGGTTCAACAGAAATATTCAAACACACAAAAACTAGCAAACAAGCATTATGGGACCCCAAAACTGATGTTTTGTAGAACAACCCTTTGAGACAATCACTGCAATCAGGAGTTTTCTGTAACGTTCAATCGGACCTCTGCACCTGTTCACAGGTATTTTGGCCAACTGTTCATGGTCAAAATGTTTTAATTAGTCAGTTTTGTGTTTTTAATAATTCTTCTCAACCACGATTAAAACGCAATTACTTATTTCACTCTTTTTTACTGTTGTTAGTCAGTTTCCTGTTGTTTGAGTGACTATTCTGAGTGTAGTCTTTCCTTCAATGGGAGGGTTTGATTAGTTCAGTTTAGTTTAGTTTCTTATGGATCCCCATTGGTCTCCACCAGTGAAGACTATTCTTCCTGAGGTCCAGATCAACATAAATTTTGAACATACAATCAACAAAAACACAGGTTAACAAAATTAAAATACAATAATAAGCAAACATTTTAAAAGAAAAAAGCAAAAACTAAATAAGTATACCATACTAAAGCGTCTAGATTTACAATGAAATGAATAATAGAATAATCATGTAGCCATCTTTCAGTGAGCTTTACAACTCATGTAATTAATACAGGTCTGTGTATGTATGTATGTATGTATAATGTAATTTAACAAGAACTTATTTTTACATGACTGATAGCCTTTATTTTTTTTTTTTACTTTAATTTATTTTCTTAATATGTGGTGTGAGCATAATCCAAATTGTCACAGTCCTACATTGCAGTTTTTTTAAGTGCCTCTGTTCTTGGTAATGGTAGAGTAAAATGATTAGCCAAGGAGAGTCTGGTTGCAAAGTCATGCCAAGCACTAGTGGGTTTTAAGAATAACAACAATTTACTTGATTTTTGAACCTGAATAATATTTAAGAGAAATATCACCAAACTGCAGACCAATCGTTGAACAACAGTAACCCAAGACAGCGTCTGCATCCATTCTACACTAAACCTACTGGAACAGTCCAGGACCAATCTTTCTGCCCTGTTCTGCATGATTGTGTAAATCTTTCCCACAGGCACAACACCAAACTACAGGGCAATAATCTAAGCAACATAATACCAGAGACGGCACAAGCAGTTTTATTGCCAAGTTGGACAACAGATGTTTTGCTGAATCTCTGTATCACTGCTATGCCTCTACTCATTTTCATAACTATTTTATTAACATGTAAAGACCAAGAAAGTGTTTAATCAATAACCAAACCCAATTATTTTGCTACTCTAACCTAAATTTGAAGACAACTGTATGTGCTATTTAACTGATGCAGGACATGGATGAAACTGTCCGTCCATCTGCGTATCTGGCTGCTGGTATTACTTATTAACTCCGATGAGAGTGCAGCAACTGTTCCTTCATGAATCACTCTGGCAAGCAGAAGCTCAACAATTGGCAGTGTCATTTATATTGTTAGCATGAGTAACTTCCTGATCTGTTTTCAATATGCCAAGTCTTTGCCCTTTGATGAGTGAACAATTCATTACCATGTGGCTTTTATCGTAAAAAGACACTCCACATCCCATGTGTCCTGGGGTACAACAGTCACCTTGAAGGATTGATTTTGATATGGTGGTAAGTTGCACTCAATGCCTCAGGGTCATCGAATCCACTCATAAAGAAAAAGCTGCCGTTCTGGCAATTGAGTTTGGCAATGGGAATTGGTCAAGAGGGCCAACGTGTGCAGAGAGCTGATAGTCTGCAGCAGAGTGAAGAAGAGGAGAAAAATGTCATCAGTGGTCAAAATAATAGAAACATGCAAAGGTCTTAGACTAAATCTTCCCTGAGGTTTTGAAATTAATTTACTTTTGAATCATCTTGAAGAAAACCCACAGCTGTTTCTTTTAATGCCATCCACTTTAAGTAAATGTTGAGCCTGCTAGTCTGAAAGCTGTCTGACTGCTATGAATTTCATTTTTTTTTTTTAATGCCATTTTCAATATCATGGCCCCAAAGACCTAAATCAGGATATGGAAGGACTTCGTCACTGCCAAGAGTAACATGGCTCATGTCCCAATATTAAATAACCTGACAGCTGGCAAACATCATCGATCTACCTAAACTGTGACTTGCAACACACATCACAGATGCAAACAGAGTCCTCCATTTGTCCCTGGAGTCTACTATGCTGTGTCACAGTATGCTTATCAATTTGTGTTGGAGCCAGATCTCTGCAGAGATGTGGGCACAAACAGCCTGGTTCCCAAATGCTGCATCTCATCCCATAGAGACGTACAGGAGCCCCAAGTCCAAGCTGACTTAAGGCCCATTTATGCTCCCTTACGTACGTAAATGCGATTCTTCATGTATCTTTTACATTGCCATGGTTATTCATCCTCTTGTTGGTAGTGCTGAGTTCCCCGATTCAACGTCAGCATCAGGCTCCATGTGGTGGCAGTAATTTCCGCTATGAAGCTGTTTACAACTGCCGAAAATGCCAGACATACTCACACACACTGTCATCTCTACAGTTACTGTATTTCCTTCATCTGTTGCTTCATCTGAAATGTTTCCCTACTGTCCGTCATTACAGTTCAACACTGAGCCTGTGGTTTCCACTGGTATTGCTCTGTCTTCTGTGTTGAGTGGGGATTAACAAGACCTCCAAAAACGGACCAAATTATGTGCAGAACCAACACGGGGGGTGGACCAAACTGTCCTTCCGTCTGCGTAACTGTCTCCTGTCTCCAAGCATCAATGGGCCTTGAGCTTAACTTTCATCCTGACCTTATTGGAATTTGTCCTTATTTGCAAACTGTGCCCACGTAACTGTGTGCAGGGAAATATGAAGTAAGAGTAACCATGTGTACGAAATCAATACATTTTAGCTGTAACCATGAAGGCAAAAAAAGCACTTGATCTTGCCCCCAAGAGACCTCCTCTGACCCTCGCCCCCATGACCCTCTTCTAGTCCTGACCCATTTGTTTTGATATTTGACTGAGAGTAATGATGCTGCCTAAATCCAGTAAATGAGTTTCCTTGCCTAACCCTGGTAATATCTTATCTACATGCTACCAGGGAGTGGGAAAGGTGTTTTGAAAGTGTTTTGCCACTGTGAGAACATACATTGGTCAAAATCTCACATCTCACAAAGACCATGGTTGAAAGTGTGGGATTTAGCCACTTCGTCTAATCATCTGCTTCCTTCTTATGCACACATTGTGAATTTTTAAACAATGCACTTCAATCACCTTTGCTCTGATGTGAAAATGCTTAGATGAGTTGACTAGCCATCATGCCTGTTATGGGGGTGGCACAGGATAGCAGTGCTTCTCACCCTGGTTTGGGGACACTGCCCAGCATGTTTTGGTTTCTTCCAACTCCAGCATACATGATGTAAATTAACTGAACTGCTCAAAAAGTTCTGTGTTAAAGTATGAAGACCGCTAAAACATGCAGGGCAGTGGACGCCGAGGACCAGGACTGAGACGCGCTGCTTCACAGGGCTGGATTGCGGCCTGTATCTATGGCTAACAAACTACAGATATGACGACTTCAGACGGACGATTTATTGCTTCCAGGCCACTCTTTCTGGTTTAATCACTTTTCTTGCAGTGATGCAGCAGAAAGGCAGGTGCATACCTGCCTCTTCTACTGGATTTGGATGTCTGGCTGTTGCCATGGTTTCATGGCAACATCAGAGTGACTATCAGTTGCATTATTTTTTATTTACTGTAGTGATCAGATAAGATCATTTTTGGACTCCTGCCGACTCTGTGGATATAATCGTTACTGAAAACTGAACTCAATGTGAATTTCTTTTCTGAACAAATTTCATTGTAAATACAAGCGGATTGAATTGTCAGTGACATATGGTACACCAGCAGTGGGCCTACCGGGCCTGAGCCCACTCTAAGAGACTGCTGGTACATAAGCATTTTGTACTGAAAAAGGAAACAATGTTAACAAGGTAGAAATAGGATCTGAAGTTCGATTTTTTACTTAAAGAAAAACCTTTTCCAAATGAGATGGTCAGGTTTGTTTCTGTACCTGCTCAAATTAGTGAGCTAGTAATCTAGAGCCCAGGAAACCATGTTACAGGATCACAGCTGTCATACTTGCAGACACGGCAGTGAAAGCGGGACCACTTCAAATCAAAAAATAAATTAAAATAGATGAGGAAAAACACAAGAGCCCCGTTACAAACTGTGAAAAAACTGATCAATCAGACAAGGAAACATTATCTAGACTGAATTAGGCGGATTTGACCCCTATGAGCATGAGGAATGGTCCAGAAATTAAGGATGCCCAGAGGCTGTCTGCTTGATGGTGTGCTCTAATTGAAGAACATGAATTACGTAGAGGGCTACACGGTAGGGTGGTGGTTAGCACTGCAGCCTCACAGTATACTTGTTGCATACTCCGCAAGAAGAAAGAACTTTCTTCCTGCCCTCACAGGTGCAAGAACAAGAAAAAGTTTGTTTTTGTAAGTCATTACAAACTCCACAAGAACCTCTGTGACCGGGTGCGCTCGGGGGAGGACGGGGGGCAACTGTGTTCACCCAGTAATTATACATTTACAATAAACTTCGTCCGTGGCAGGTTGGAGTTGCACACACTGTGGTGTCCCTGTATTGAAATGCCACGTGCGTAGTTTACATTTCCATAGTTTCTCACCTCCTCGATCAGCTGTTTAATAAAACTAACTGTTTAACGTTGTATGTGTGGAAATTCAGAAGTGGCAACTCTTTGCTTCGAGCATCTCTGTATAAACCATACCTGCCTCAAATTTCTGACCAATCACACAATATTTCTTGGAGCTCCGCAAGAATGAAATGACGTCATTTTGTTCTTGCGGCCCCGAGAACAAGAAAGTTTTTGCTTCTCGCGGAGTTTGTAACAGCCTTAAGCCGGCCGCCAGTTCGAACCCCTCCTCGTTTGAACAGTTCCAGCAGTGGCCTTCCTGTGTGGAGTTTGCATGTTCTCCTGTGTATGCGTGGGTTCTCTCAGGGTTCTCCAGCTTCCTCCCCCCGTCTAAAGAAATGCATATTAGCTTAACTGGTCACGCTAAATTGTCCCGAGGAGTAAATGTGAGTGTGTTTGGTTGTCTCTCTGTTTGTGTTGACCCAAGGTGTACCTGCCTCTCGCCAGATGGTAGCTCAGATGGGTTTCAAGCAACCCCCAAAACTATGAATTGGACAAGCAGTGCAGAAAATGAATAAATGAATGAATCACATAAGCTGCTGTCTGATTCAACTGAACAAAGACACAAAGCTGAGCACCTATGGACAGGGATTTTGAAACTCACTCTTGACATTCACATGGCCTCATCAGTGAACAACAGATCATATTATACCCCCAAAACCACAGAAAAGTGACATTTGTTGTCATGGCACCTTTAACAACAGCATGTCAAGATAACCATTAAAACGAACTGTGAGTTGCACTTATTGGTGTGTCAAATGTCATCACCGGCATTATATTCGCTGAGGCCGAACCTATACAGTGTTATTACCGCGGCCCACCCATCATTGTGATCGTGATGCTGCGACTGACAGACTATGAAAGTAGATTCCTCTACTTGACCGCCCGCATTCCTAGGCTGCGGTAATCTACCAGCCCCTTTTCCCCCCAAAGGCTGATTTGTGATCATGCCTGGAGGATTTGTGTGGCAATTTGCTTGAACAACTAATCACACCGGTCAATGTTTTCATTCCGACAGGGAAAAAAAAATCCCAACTGAAACAATTATGAATAATACAGCAACATCCCTGCAACTGAAATGACTGTTATTAAATCCTCTCAGGCTACTGAAAACACAAGAGAAAGTACACATTCAGTGTTGCAGGAAGAAATCATCACATCTCCACAAACGTCATAAAAAAATAGCAAAAAAGCAGCTTTGACAGCTTGACAACCATGAATTTTCTGTCAATTCACTGTGTTTGTGAAAGGTTTGTTAAAGCCCAAGAGGTCAAAGCCCCCTCTGAGCCCACAGATGGTCTACACATCAGCAAGCCACATTTTCTGCAGTAGCAATAAAATATCCTTAAACAATCCTATTGCTAGCTTTTGTTGGACCACCACCGTGACAAAAAGCCAAGGTTCTCCAAACTGGCTACAGTATGTTCAAACATTTGGCAAAAAAACATGAATATATTGATATATTTTGTGTTTTTCCTGCAGTATCTGGCAGTCAAGAGTGTTCTTCATTTGGATAACCAGAAACAAATCCCAGTGGGAGAGCTACTCAGAGTTTGGAATATAGAATTGTTCAATTTTCCATCATGTCACTTCTGAATGAGACAAATATTTGTTTTATTATCACATTTTCTCAACTGCAGAGAAATCATGTTGCAATATGGTCTCAAACACCATGTGGTATAATGGACTGTATTGCATGGACCGTCTGTGTAAATGCCTCATGCAGCCTGCAAAAATCCCCCATAACATTAACTCAAACCTGAATGACATCTTTGAACCGTGGCTTGGTTTAGATGGCATGAAATTCACTTTTCACATAACGCCATTTCGGAGAGCTTTTGCCTCAGGGACCTCCGTAGGTCTCCGAACTGAGACAGTTCTATTTGCTGTCTACTGCAGGTAAAATGTAGAATATTGCCAAAAATATTTCCTCACCCATCCAAATTATGGGAATCAGGTGTTCCAATCACTTCCATGGCCACAGGTGTTTAAAATAAACTGTAACTGTTTTTAATTACTTTTATTGCATCTTGTGATGTATATCGTGTCTTGTAATAATGTCATGTAACTTATGATTGCCTCTTGGCCAGGACTCTCTTGAAAAAGAGGTTTTTTTTTATCTCAATGGGACTTTTCCTGGTAAAATAAAGGTTAAATGAAAAACAAAAAATAAAAAATGAAGCAGCTCGGCATGCAGACTGTTTCTACAAACGTGTGAAAGAACGTGTCGCTCTCAGGAATCAGTGAATTCCAGCGTGGAACTGTGATAGGATGCCACCTGTGCAACAATCCAGTGGTGAAATTTCCTCCTAAATATTCCACAGTCAACTGTCAGCTGGACTATAAGAACATGGAAGTGTTTGGGAACGACAGCAACTCAGCCATGAAGTGTTCGTCCACGTAAACTGATGGAGCGGGTCAGTGATGATGAAGCTCATAGTGAGAAGAGGTGTCCAACTTTCTGCAGAGTCAATCACTACAGACCTCCAACCTTCATGTGGCCTTCAGATCAGCTCAAGAACAGTGACAGAGAGCTTCATGGAATGGGTTTCCATGGCGACCAGCTACATCCATCCATACATCACCAAGTGCAAAGCAAAGCGTGGATGCAGTGGTGGAAAGCAGCCGCCACTGGACTCTAGAGCAGTAGAGGCGTCTCTGGAGGACCAATCACGCTTCTCCATCTGGCAATCTGATGGAGGAGTCTGGGTTTGGCAGTTGCCAGGACAACGGTACTTGTCTGACTGCATTGTGCCAAGTGTAAAGTTTGGTGGAGGGGGATTATGGTGTGGGGGTGTTTTCAGGAGCTGGGCTTGGCCCCTTAGTTCCAGTGAAAGGATCTCTGAATGCTTCAGCATACCAAGACATTCTGGACAATTCCATGTCCCAACTTTGTGGGACCAGTTTGGAGCTGGCCCCTTCCTCTTCCAACATGACTGTGCACCACAAAGCAGGTCCATGAAGACCTGGATGCAGAGTCTGGTGTGGAGGAACTGGACTGGCCTGCACAGAGTCCTGACCTCAACCCCATAGAACAGCTTTGGGATGAATCAGAGCGGAGACTGAGAGCCAGGCCTTCTGGTCCAACATCAGTGTGACCCCACAAATGTGCTTCTGGAAGATGGTCAAAGATTCCCAGAAACACTCCTAAACCTTGTGGACAGCCTTCCCAGAAGATGAAGCTGTTCTAGCTGCAAAGGTGGACCAACGTCATCCTGAACCCTATGGATCAGGAACGGATGTTACTGAAGCTCAGATGTGAGTCAAGGCAGGTGAGCAAATACTTTTGGCAATACAGAGTATCATTTTTTTAAAAAACATAATAAAACTATGCAAAGTATTCCTGGCTATTGTTGCTAGTCTGCATCCCCATATGGCCTCAGTTTACCAACAATCCCATGGCTACTTTCAGCATGAAACTGCTTGATGTCACACAGCGAAAGCTATCTCAGGCTGGTTTCATCACCATACCAGTGAGCTGAGTGAATTTCAGTGGCCTCCTGCGGAAGCATGAATTGACTGAAATTATATGATGCAATCATGGCAACAGAGAGCAGAATCTCAAAGAAATGTTTCCAACAAGTGGCAAAACACTTGGACCTGAAGATGTTCCAAAGGAAAGGAAGGTCTCACCTAATACCAGCGCTTTTCTTTCAACACAGTTCAAGTTTCATTACAATGGAAAAAAAAAAAATCTAAGGTATGCTTGTGAAAGAAGTAATGAGCAGAGATTAAGAGACATAAGAGGGACTGAAATGTGCAAACATCCTCAGTCTGGTGCAGTATATTAATGCAATCTTCAACCTGACAGGTTCGGATGAACATCTTGAGAGTTAAGACACGTAAAACACTAATTTAATCCAATATTAGGAAGACTGCAGAGTCATCCTACGGAAGTTTGGATGCCAGTCAGCACTCATATTTCCATGCTAGTCTGGTTATTTGAGAAAAGTCTGCTTTATTTTGTCATGAGGCGGTTATGCAGCTACAGCAAGACATTTGACAGCAGCTCCACAGTAAGATAAAGAGAGAAAGAAGAACATGTGGGAAGAGGCAGGCAGAGAGAACATCTTACAACCTGAGCTTGAAATATTGCATTACTGATGCCTTTATTGATATGCAACACTGTGCCTCCTACATTTCCTGCTGCAAAGTTCTGCAGCTGTGTGCTGTAATGGCACAGAGTGTTTTAACTTTTCCTCTCTTTGACCCATCACTACCAGCTCTATATTTATCTCTTTGACCCACAGCCACAGTCTGTAACCTATAAATGTGCAATTTCACTAACTATTCCATTGACTCCTGTCTCCCTGCATTATGAGTCTACCCACTTCTGAATTTCTGAAAATGAGATGGAGTAAAAATGTGTTTGCAAATACTGCTGTATAAGCGTGGCAGCGATTTCTGTTTCCCTGGAAATGGCTAAGATTCAGGAGCTGAAATGTGATGTTGTGTTTATGAGCTCTGGAACAACTCACTCAAAAGGGTCCCTCTTACGATCATAATTGAATCACTACCCCTGTCATGTGGATAGTTTATCTGCCGGTGGGGATGTAGAGTTCTAACATCCATTTTACTGGGTTTCACTTGCCACTGGCTTTGTGGGATTAAATTAAGACATAATCAAATTAAGTTTGCTTATATAATAAACTCACAAACCCCCAAAAATCATTATCACACAAGCAAAGCACAATGTTTCACAGAAAAGTATCACTTCTGCAAAAAACTGATTCTTTCCTTCGCTAGGAAGATTTGAAAGTCATGTCTGCTGCCATCAGGCGGAATTAAAGCGTGTTATGTGGGATGGTGCGTGGATTCACTCTGCGTGCTGAGAGGTGGAGGTGAGATAACACTTGACACAAGTTGTGCATTTATTTTTTTGCGGTGGACGGCATTTAAATTCAACTAAGGTGAACAGAACTGATTTTTAAACATGCTGATCAACCTTACACTGCAAAAACTCAAATCTTACCAGGTACATTTTTCTAATTTCTAGTCAAAATATATCACACTCAAAATAAGACAAAATCACTGAAAGAGAAACATTTCAGTAAGAACTTTTGCTGTAACAAAATCTTACTTGTTCCATTGGCCACTGTTGAAATAAGTTAAAAAAAGATTTTTTTTTGTTTGTAATAAGCAAAACTGCCAATAGAACAAGCAAAATTTTCTTAATAAGATTCCTTGAAATACGATGTATTACCTTAAAACAAGATTTTATATCTCACTGGTGGTTGAACTGAACCATAAATGTCTCTTATAGAATAATGAAGCTGCTGCCTTCCTGCTGCTGCATTGCGTGCACCGAGCAGGCATGAAGGACTTGATTAGGAGGCCTCTGAATTGGCTGTTTGCACAACTCATCGAATGGAAGAGTGGACGGAGGACATCAGTTTCCGTCTATTATTGAACTGTTGGAATCAAGTGACAAAGATATTTTTTCCAACAAGAACTGTTTACTGTGTGTTCAGGTAACGCTGCCTGTTCCAGGTGCGCTGCAGAACACCTGTTTCCAGGTGTGAACAGGATTAAATCCACCAGCAGAGCTACGATGCTCACAGAGAGACTGAACAGCATCTCCTGTTTATCTTTGATAAAGATCTGGCGGAGAAACTGGATTGATGAAATAAATGCGCCAAGCCGCCGTCTTGTCCAGAACAGAGCTGCGGTGCGCAGGTACGCAGTGATATGGTTGCGTCTTTTTCTCTGCTGCTACGCTAAGTTGTGTTCAGATGGCTAAACAGCTCCTGATCGTGTGTGATGTGGATACGTTATGGCACTACGCGCACGAGTGCGTTATACTTCACTATGTTGGTCTTATTTTTTCGGGGATTGCGAGGTGTGCTCATTCTATTTGGCTACTTTACTGATTTCTTTGAGAGCACGTCACCTGCTGTAAACTACTGTTGACTATTACTGATAGAACACACCCATCGTGTGGACGTTTTGTGTTAATAATGTATTTAAGAGAGATCCGCTCTTTTGAATGTTTGTGGAGTTGTAACACTGTTGAAAATACTTTCGGCACACCCGGTATTTGCTGGTGCACACTTAAAGTCTTTTTTCTGACTACACGAGTGCTTCCAGGCTGAAAGGCAGCAATGATTTCTTATATTAGGTCACTGCTGATGTCTTTCCTCCTTGACATTCATGATTGCTTTAGACCAGCAAATGGTCTGCTCTTACAGTGATGCTCACGCTGCCCATTATCAGTTATTTACGGGTGTTGGATTAACAAAACCTGGCTGCTACGTAGCCTCTCAATTCCTGTGGAAACAGACTTCGTCTTTTACATCCTTGTTTTAGCTCACTTGCTGCTAAATGAGTGATAATACACTGTATTACATCACTTTTTACTGTTCAGGAGGTTATTTACAGGCCTGTTTTGAGGACCAGTTTCAGGAACTACCATAATACTCTCCTAGACTTCAGAAGGAAAGTCTCTCTCCACCAAAGGGGGCTCACAAATCAACCCCTCGCGCAGACCTACAGAGGAGAACATTCCCCCCATTAGCATTGCGGAGCGATGCCTGCGAGCTAGTTCAAGCTCCAGCTACACTGCTGCTTCACACGTGATCTGCTTTAGACTCCACATGCCATAAATCAAGCGTAACCCCTTCCAGTCTGGGTGGTCTATTTAAGCTGTGAAATTCCAATCTTGCTTTTTGTCATATCTATGCCACTGCTGCTGCTATACTGCCTCCTCCACGCCGCATGCTGTCTGCTTTTTCTTTCCATCCCTCCACCACTCCAACCTCCACCTGCAGGCTTCCAGGGCAGAAATTCGCTCATGGCTCTGACATCAAATTGAGAACATTTGTTCATACAGAGCAGTGAGATCAGGGAACTGCAATTATGTTCGCAATGAAGACCTACACGTATTTTAAACAGAGTTTTTGGGATGAACTTTGGGATTTGGGAATGCCATCCAAGCTGAGACTTACAGTTATAAGCAATTTTAGCCCATTTTGGGGGGGTATTGAAGCGCCCCTAAATTGAATCCCTCACCTGTAAAATTCTACACACATTTTTATATTTAGCTTTTTTTTTTTTTTTTTTATCAAACTTGAAAAGTATAAAAAAACAGTTTGCTTTATCAAAATGTAATGTTTTCACAACAAAATACAGAAACCCCCACCCCTCAAAAATGGTTAGGTCCCACCCACCTGGCATATTTCAGATATCAGCAGTTATAGCCTAACTTTCATTTTAGGACAAATACTCTAAAAGTAAGGAAAACTGTCAGAATCTCCATAAATAAAGAGGATAAATGGGGTTGTGATGGATCTGGTTCACTGCTTAAGACACAACACCTGCAGCCAAAAATAAGCTTCTCTCATCCACACAAAGCTGAATTGGGATTTTTCAATAGCAGCAGTAATAACTTTGTTTCTGTACGCTCGATGATAAAAAGTAAATCTAAAGCTTGAAAATGATCAAAAGTTTGTAAATAAGGAGGGAAAAGGGTTTTGGTGGATCTGGTTCATCGTTGGAACAAGGCAGCAACATGCTGGAAATCAGCTTCCATCACAGTTTCTGTCATGATAATTAGAGACTTTTCCAGATAGTGTTCTATTGATCTTTTGCAAATGTGGGAATGAAATTGTGTTAAACTGCATAAAACTGTGGAATGTGTCTTGCCTGGCTGCTCTCTGGGTGCTCAGCACCCCTGAATCTCATCTTTAGAATTGCCTCCGCTTACAGTTGTGTTTGAAAGTCTACATCTCTTCCCATTACAGAAAATGCTAAATTCGCAATTGTATTTCAAACAACAAGAAACTCAAAAAAGTGATAATTAAAAATTTACTAAATTATAATTTTGTAAAATAAAATACTGATTTTGAAATGTGGTTTTAAAACAATGATTAAACAAAACAAACAACACTGTCCCAGAAAAATTAAAGCACGTTGCTCATGAACATGGACCAACATACCTGTCAGCAGGTGCAGACGTCTGGTTGGATGTTACAGAAAACACCTGATTGCAGTGATTGTCTCAAAGTGTTGCTCAACAAAATTTATATCAGGAGCCCCATCATGCTTGTTTATTTGTTTTATTTTTTTGTTTGTTTATTTTTGATATTTCTTTTGAACCACAATTCCAAATCAATGTCTTGATTTTGTCAAAATTTTCATTTATTATTACTTTATTACAATTTCAACTAGTTTAACTGACAGCTGATTTTTTCCGTCTTTAATGGGAGGGTGTCTAAACTTTTGCACCGCACTGTATGTTCAATAATGACTTTAATGTGCTCAGAAGTTATTCATTAAGGGGTAAAAGAGCCACTTAAATTCATTTGTGCTGAAAGACAACCAAAGTGATTAAAAACAATTAAAATGTATTCACTTTTTCTGTCTTAAGAGATTTATATGGAAAATAAATTAGCAAACAAATCATAGACAATAAAGGTTGTCAAGTTTTATCATGAATGGTGATTCACCTGAGCAAAGTGATATTTAAAGTCATTAAAACCTTGAACGTTCAGAATAATAATGACTGTGATTTAATGCTTGCAGGCTGGCACAGAGGCTCAGTGTTTGCACCGTGCGCTGAGGTACAGCTCCAAGGGAAACCGCTTGCTAAGTACATTAGAAAATATTGATTTTAAAATAATGCCTTTTGGATTTAAGCTCGGAAGAGGATAGATTTCTCCCAATTTCTTGGTTACACTGATTATTTTATTTAAAACTTTTATGTGGTCTGATATAAGCTAAATGAAATTGTTATTTTCCAGTTACTCCAACAGGTTCAGAAGTGAGGAATGGGTTAATTAAGGCTCTAGGGAAAGCGATAAACAGCGAATGTGCTTGACACAGCCCAGGTTTGAAGGTAACTTCAGCTGCCCTCCTCTGCAGTAATTTCACAGAGGATTGTCTCCACATGCTAATTCTACCCTTTAATACTCTCCCTCAGTTTCATCCCTCTATTTAATAAGCTTGAAATTAAAATGGCAGCACATGCTGGCCCATTTTACTGAAGAAATGATAAGGCCCAACAATGTGAAGAGAAGCGAGTCAGGGGGTTTCATCAAACAACAGTTATATCAAAGCAAAAGGTATCAAGGCGCAAACTGGGAGTGTGAGGACTGAACTTCAGGTTAACGAGATGCTGCTTCCATCTTTGCCTGCTCTAAATATGTGTTTCATATTACATTATGTTTCACTCCAGCTGCAGCATCTCTACTTGCAGAGTACACCAGCACGCTTCCTTGGGAATATATTTATAATTAATGCCTGAGCACAAATGTCAGCCAATGGTGGCTGGCCAGTAGACGGCACGCACGCTTCATTCAGCATGCATAATAAATCACTTTATTACATAAGTAAATTAATTAATCTTCATATTCTAGTGGATGAAATCAACGACAGAAAATGTATATTTTGGATTTAATTTCTGCTGGGAACCATGATGCGTTTTCATCAGTGGCTGCAAAAGCATGACAAAGGACGGCAAAGGAAATGATTTATAAGTGATTAAGAACGCAGCCAACGAAGGCTTCACATGAGGAAGGCTGTTCCTGAACTTAGAGTTCAATTATTAGAGCTTCCTCCCGCAGCTTTACTTCCTCGGAAGTAAAGGTGAATAAAATGTTCAGGCTGGGCTCATGTTTCTTTGTTAGAGCCTTTTGTGATGAAGAATGGTGATCTACAGCCGTGTTTTACGAGTCACGCTTTATGCATCCCCACCTTGATCATATAAAATATTTTGTAAAACAAACTACAAAATAAAAAAAGTTACTAAAATATAAAGAGAAACATTGATAATTTGGTTGGATTCATTTTAATGAATGAAAAAAATATATCTGTTTCTGTATCATACAAAAAGATCCACGAAAAACTCGAAAATCTGGATGAAGAAAAGACTTCATCCTTATCAACAGATGAGGATGAAGTCTCGGAGGCGACGTTTGCAGTGTGGACTTTGTACACTGCAGGAGGGGTTGGAGGTGAGTGGATTAAAGCCTTTTAAACCTTGTTTGTCAGCTGTTTATAATCAAGCTAACTAGCTATCCACTCGGCTGTTATCGTTAACCTGCTCGTTAAACATCGGCGCACATGTCCCTGCGCTCTGAAGGCGTGGTTTCAGGTGGTGTGTTTTTTTTTAAACTGTCGCCTACTCAAACTGTTTTTCCAACATTGCCAACCTTAGCTTTAACTCATGGATTTAAAATGTGCCGTAGGATCTCTGTCAGCCTCACACAGGATCTAATATCTGCACTCAGTCCTGTTCTTTCATAGAACAGATTTTTAATAATTGATTTTGATGATGGTGGTTGCATCTGCTGAATTGTCTGAAAGATTTCAAGCGACCACATTAATAGAATCCAAATGAAGTGAAAATATCAATTGTTGGAATCCAATGGCAAAATAAATACCAACAAAAATATACAGTTTCCTTTGGACCGGGTACTTTAATAAGCAAGTCCACTGCTCTCAGGTTCAACCTGAGGTGGGTTAAATGCAGAGAACGAATTTCCTACTTGACACACTAACTGGGATTAATAAAGTAGATCTAAAAGGACTTACAAAAAAAAAAAAAAAACATCCATCAATGTTGTGGAACTTTACTATTAAAGATTGTTTTCACTCGCCTCAATGAAATCATTACCATCCCAAATAACTTAAAAAATCAATTTTAGAACCTTTAGCATTTAAGACAAACGATGCAAGCTCAAAAATGTAATTTGGATTTTTAAATAAAGGCGAGTCAGCAGTGTCAATGCAGCATGCATTAAATGCAGTATGCTGGCCAACATGTTCAGGCGATAAACCCATAAAACCCACACAAATGTGCACTGGAGTCATTATGGCACAGAAATTATGCAAATTATGAAATCCATTAGAAATAACAGGATTGTGATCCAGATCAACCTACTTTAACTTTTAAGAGAAAACCATCCAGAGAAAATGTTTATCGATTGCTTGGCCCTAAACAAACATCACTATCCAAAGAACCCTAAGAGACATAAGTACATTTAGAATAAAAAGAAGGAAAAAAAAACCCACCACTGTGAGAACATCACTTAAAGTGGGACTTTTTGTGATTTAAAAACACAGAAAGAATATAAGATCATCGGCTTCATCAACTGTGACTAAAGATGTTGTGTACCATTGTTTATGTCCCTGTAGGTTCTACTAAGTAGGACAAAAAGTAAACTTTGCTGAATTATTTTGCTGAACATGAATAAGCAATTTGAACCAACAGCAATGAAAACACTGCTGCTAAAAGAGAAGAAGTAACCCGTAAAAATCCCGGGGTCTCATTTAAAACGTTGCGTACGCACAAAACGTGGCCTGAAACTGGCGTACGTCAGTTTCCAGGCAAAAGTTGTGACTTATAAAAAGCAAACTTGACTGGAGAATGTGTGGTCTCTCATGTTAGCGCTGACCCATGCGTACGCTGGTTCTGGAGACTGGGGGAACTGGTGAGGTGGGGAACTGGAACCAGACTGCATCATGATTCCCCTGCTGGCAGCGCGGGGTCCTGTCACCGCTATCTAGTGATATTGTGCCTCGGCTATTGAACTTTAAACATCGTCCTTTGGCTGACTGGTCAGCACACATGACTGATTTTAAAGGATCAAACCAGCAGCGTTATTTCTGCTGAAACTATAAGAACCTTTCAGATAAATAAAAAGGTCCGTAAGCAAACATGTTAAATCAACATTTCATCAAAGTTTTCTCACCATCATCTTCCTCTACCCAATGATATATGTGATATATTTACCACATTAACAGATTGTGACAAGGTGTGCGGCAGTCAGACTGATTGATGTAAACATGTTAATACCATGGAGACACAAGCGTAATGCTGTGCATGGATGCATCGGTGCTCCTGGAGGACCTACAGATGGGAGAATTAGCAGGGATTCACCAGGATTTCCTGGCCCGATGATGATGATGACTGGCTAATAAACAGATCACAGTTCCACAGCGCGATTTCTGGAACAGACCTTTAACATCACCACCACCACAACAACCTGCTGCCATCAGCAGACTTTCTTTTATCCATGATCCCACTTTGACACCCAAATAAAATGTTTTTTGGCATACGGTTTTGGGTGCACGTACACTTTAAGTAAAGATCCTACGCACAAATTTATAAATGAGACCCCAGGCATTTAAACTGTGAAGGGCTGAAGGTGAACTTCAGTGGTCATGTGAGAGAAGAATAAAGGAGATAAAGGAGATAAAGAAGGCAGAGCAGATGGCATTGGAATTGTAAAAAGGATAGACATGGCCATGGTGAGCATGTCTGAGGAACAGGGACAACCATAGGATGACATGTATGAATGGAGAAAGGTGCACAGGTGGGCCATACATTATGCAGAAGATTTTCTGAAGATGGAAGACTGCAAGGTGGTGTTGGGAGAGAATGCAACCAGGCAGCGTAAGATGGCAGCATGTAGGATGACTTTGGCAATGAAGAATAGGAACAAGTGAGTAAAGGCAGAGCTACGGATTAAATGCTGGAATTTAAAGAAGGAAGAATGCTGGGCAGAGTCGAGCAGGGAGAAGTTTAAAAAATATGCTGTGGGTGGTGGAGAAAAGCTGCCAGATGACAGAGAACATACAACTAGAGCGGTGCCAAGACGGTATTTGTTGAACATCTGGACACAGGAAGGAAGAAAGAGGGGTTCCTGTTGGATGAAGAAGTACAGGAAAGGAAGAGGGTTACAAAGAAAAAGTGGGAGAAAAAGATAGAAGACAGGAGAACTAAGAGGCTAGGCTTAAGGCCAAGCTGATGAGAAGCTGATGAAGGAAGAAATAAGAGGGAAGATGGACTGAATGAAGGTAGCAAACTGGGAGGTGCAGACGGTTAGTGAGGGCAGCGGATGGAGGGTGGAGAGGTACTGGTCCAGATGTGTGGAGGTCAGAGATCTAGACTTTTACAAAATGCTGAGCATTAGCTTGGAGAACAAGAGGATACCTGATGAAAGGAAGAGCTGCAATCGCATCACTTTTCAAGGGAGGGGAGTGATGTGCAGAGCTGTAGACGCTAAAGAGTTAATGAGCTATTCCACAAAGACATGGGAACAAAATGCTGAAAGTAGGGAAAGAAGAGAGGGGGAGGGGGGGATGGTTAGCAAACAAGCTGTAGAGCTTTGGTAAAAAAGAAGCTCGGTGAGCAATGTCTCATCAGAGAAAGTTGATGGAGAAGGGCAGACGCAGATGCACCGTCTTTGTGGATTCAGATCTGACCAACAAAATTTTCATTCCCAAGTCTTCCATCAGCTTTCAGTGCTTTATAAAAATATCCTCCTGCCACTGGAAATGATACTCTGATGCTCCAATAACGAAATGACAGGAAGGTTTCATTCAGCAGAGCCAGATTATGAACAAATAACCCAGATTGCATATAAAAGGTGGATGGAAGGAAGGAAATGGACTTCTGACTTCAACACTGAAAAAAGTGTACGACGCAGTTCATTCAAACTAATAAGTGCCATTTAAAACAAGATAAAATGATTGATTTGATAGTAAAACTCATTCTTCTTGCATTTAGAGACATCAAGTTTGATTTATACTGAACTAAATACATACAAAAGGACCCAAAACAAAGTTTTTCATTTCTCTCAATTTCTTTTTTTTTTCTTCATGACCTGCAGGTAATGTTTTCAGTTTGAATCAAATTAATAACGCATGCACAATGCATATTGCACACTGCGGTGAATGTTCCGTCTGGAAACTTCCCCTCGACATGTTGGCCAGATGCACCATCATTTGACATGATATTGTCCTTAATTATTTTGGTTTGGTGATTATTATTATTTTTATTCATTTATTTATTTATTTAATCAAATCAACTGAAAAACCCCCTCTCTCTAATCTGACATAAATTGATCCTTCCACTCAAAGTAAATTTATTAAGTTGTTTCTAGCTTTAGCATGCATGAACAACAAAGGGGGCGGGGCTACTCTCAAAACTCAACATAGACCACAAAGCCTCATGGGAAAAGCAAATTCAACAGAAAAGTACTCTTTTATGATTGTTATCCTATAAATTTGAGTGTTTACGGTCTTTGTCATGTTCACATTTAGAGTTGAGAAATTCTGTTGCACCATGATTGACAGTTCAAGGAGATAAACTCGCCACCATATCCAACGGTACGTAATGTCTAAGAAGGAACCAACATAGCTTACGAATAAATCGTGGTGCCCTTTTATCACAGACTCTGGAGTAAATTTGCATTAATAACAAAAGAAAAACGCTGCAAAGTACATTGTTCAAAATCACAGCATGGAACATATTTAATTAAATTGACCCAAATAGAAATTTTCAATTTGCATTGATTAAATAAAAATGAGTTGAGATCAAATCAAATTTATATAGCACTTTTCATGCATAACAGCTTTACAAAGTCCCTCACATATTACAAACAACACGTTACATCAACTCCCCTTCCTCCTCCCCCCCCTTTAATCTTATTGTTGATTTTTATTCTTTTTTTTTTTTTTTTTTTTTTTTTTTTTTTTTTTTCTCCTTTTATTTTCTCCCTCCCTTTATCCTATTTTTATTTTTCCTTTTCCCCCCCAAACCCCTATACTTTTTCTCTATCTCTTGTTTGGCATGATGCACGGTGCCACACAGTAGCAACTGGATTTAATCACATCAGCTGTTTTGAATGCTAAACAAACACAAGAAGACATTATAGAAGAAAGAGAGAGGAAAGAGACTGAACAAGAGACAAGACCAAGTCAAAATAAAACTGTCTGGAGAGCTCTCAGTGCAGGCAGGATGAATAACAGGCATCTGAGAAAATGGCCGAAGTTCTGTCATGTGTCTTTTAGTTCACTTTGAATTGTGAGTTTGAATCGTTTTGGGGATCTGGTGTTTGGTTTGACGATCTATATTTTGGGGATTGGCGAATCCAAGACCTTGACTTTGATCTGCTTAACTTGGTGTGACACTTTTTCGGGCATTACAAGTTGTTACCATAAGAAATTTATTCTAGATGCTGTAGACTAAAAGCTTTGCCAGTATTTCCAATGTTGCCGGGGGAATTTGACCAGGAGATCAGGTATGTCCAAAAGCCACAATGTATGTTGGGATATGTACAGTCTACATTCAAAAGACAGCTGACCAAACATCTGCATTTGAGTGAAAACAGCTTTAGAAAGCCTTTGAAAAGTTGCCAAGAGAGGAACTGGAACTGTATAGCGAAGCTCCGGAAGGTAGAGATGTATGTGAGGGGGGTGAAGGACATGGAGGAGGACAGCCAGGCACCGGTGAGATGTGTGGCTGGAGTGACAGATGGGTTCAAGGTGGGGGCAGGATTACATTAGAGATCAGCTCTGAGCCCTTTCTTGTTTGCAGTGGTGATGGACAGGTTGACAGATGTGGTCAGGTGGAAGCCTCTGTGGACTATGATGCTCGCAGACGACGTGCGATCTGTAGCGAGAGGAGAGAGCAGGTGGACGAGAGCCTGGGGAAGGTGGCGCTACGCGTTGGACAAAAGAGGAATGAAGTTCAGCAGAAGCAAAGCAGAATAGATGTGTGTTGGTACGAGAGAGGCGAGTGGATGGTGAACAGACGGGGGAAGGGGGTCACTGGGGTGGGTGAGTTCAAATTCCTGGGTTAACCATCCAAAGCAATGAACCGTCAGCAGGCGAGATGAAGAAGAGGGTGGCAGGGTGGATTAAGTAGACATATTGTAGAAGTCATTCTGACTGAACTTCATATCCCAGCATGCCGTGGAGTCATGTGACTACAGTACGGCACGCTGCTGTGATCTTTAAACCGTATCACTACATAGCAGCAGTTACTTGTATTGCACTGCTTCTGCTGCGTGTCGGTTTGTGCTGTTGGCCAAGTTACAAGTTGTTAGAATCATAATCTGTCATTTCTGCTTGTATCCTACATGTAGCAGTATTTGTCATCTTTAATGTGCCATTGAATGTTTTCTTTCTATGCCAAAGTGATGTCTAACTCCATATTATTGGCGTCGATTAATCATAGAGACAGCCCCACTGGTTAACTGCAAAAGTAAGGAGTAGTAGAGTGGATTAACTGACATTTTGAGGAAACATTCCTTATTTTATTAACCTCTCTTGGAACGTCAGTACAGCTTGTTCAGATTATGGTCCTGCATTGAGATTTAATTAGATTTTCATTATATACTGTACTATATTTCAGTTGTGTTTTTGAGACAGTAGCACTGTCAAAAGATGTAAAAGAAGAGACAGAGGTGGGAAAGTTGACAAGATGAGTGACTTGGATGAACAACATTACATATGAGAATGTGGAGCCGAATCATGCCCCTTTCGACGAGCCACATGGGACCTTTGAAACTAAAAAATCTCTTGTTCTCTGCCCTGGATTACAGATATGTTGGTTATAGATTTAAAGGGAAAGAACGGCATCCCGACAGTTCAGGGTTTTAGTTTGTAGGTGGGAAGACATTTCCACGCCTCGGACGCCCGGATCCCCTGCGCTGTGCCGGTCCCGCTGCGCCCCCTTTCGGAGGTGATTGGTTTATTCACTTTCACCACTTACTCCCCGGCGCGCCCTCTGCTTTTCTCTCTGGTCTTGTTTTGTCTTTGTTCTTTTCTTTTTCCTTTTTCTCTCCTTTTTCCTCCCCCCCTCCATATATATTCTCTCTCCCTCTCCCTCCCTTCTCCCTTCTCCCCTCCCCCCTCCTATTTTTTCCTCCGTTTCTTTTCCCGCTGTTTTTTTTCTGGTTATTATTCCCCTTTTTTTTTTTTTTTTTTTTATTTATTATTTTTTTTCTGGGAATTTTTTTTTTTCTTCCTTTCCCCCCCGCCTGGGTTTATTTTTAAAAATATGCTTTTAGTAAAAATGTTCCATATTCCTTAAATAATAAAAAAAACTTTGCAAAGAACAACAACAAAAAAAAAATACAGTGCGGAACTTTAATTTTTTTCAGGTTTTACTTGAAGCCACTTTGTAGACTTCAGCTCTCATCGCGAGTGATGACGTCACAGGCTGTGATTAGATCGACCATCATTCCATCAGCGTAACGGAAGGACACAACGTGCTCTGACTTCGTGGTTTTCACCTCTGTCGATGCCCTTTTCCTGTCTTTGATAAACAGTGATGATGTGCCAGAGTAAAATGCTAGCATAGCAGCTCGCATCGCAATGAGAGCTGTAGTCCACAAAGCGGCTTCACGCAAAACCTGAAATAATCTAAAATCTTTGTGGTGTTATATTTCTTCTCAGCACAAATTTTTTAATTCAAATCCACAACCAACATTCATATTTTTTCCTCTCCAAGGTCCCATGGGCCGGAAGTAGATGGATTTACTTTTGGTTCTCCATAAAAGATGGGCGGCTGATGTTGAGCAGTTTAGAAATAAAATATGGCTGAACTGAGTTGGTCTGCATAAAATCAGAATAATGGGTGGATGATAAAAATCTAAAATCTAAGGCCTGAAAGTGTCCGAAACTTCATAAATAAGGAGGATAGAGTGATTTGCGGTGGACTCCTAAAACACCTAAATACCTAAAATGTGCATGTCTGGCAAAGATAATGCCAAATTAAAATTTTTTATGTTGTTTATCAATTTTTATTTAACCTTTCTTTCACCAGGTTAAGACATCGAGAGCAAAATTCTTATTTACAATGTCGGCGCGACAAGTTTATACTTCATCTTTCTGACTGTATCAGATGTACACAGTAGCAGAATGTTTAGACTGTAATCACAGCTTCGTTCGTGCTACCGTGCACTAACATATATGGGCATGCATGTGACATGCCCCCCAAAAAGCCTCACTGCAAATGAAATCCTGCATATTGGATTTAACGGGCAAAGCTGATGTAGAAACACATTGCACCGGGCTTTGTGGACCCGTGATAGCATTTACACGTTTAGTGTGTCAGGCCATTTTCAATTCAAATGACATTAATCATAGTTAATTCTTTGCAAAGTCCAGGAGGGAAAGTTCTCCACATACTCGGAATTTTTGGTGAAAACATCTCTAATTTCTTTTCCATTATATTTCTCTCTTTGTAGTTTCACATTCAGTGATTGTTTCATTAAACACATCTGGGTATTTTTCATGTCTTTGCAGGTTATTTGGACCACTATCATGCTGTGCTCTGAATAATTTCATTTAGCCTTTTCTTCTGCTCTGTGCTTTGGACACATAAATTTTTAACTATTTTTTTTGCTCAAAAACAGTGTTAAAGGAAAATGCTCTGCAAATGATGCCATTAATGATAAATTGAATAGATATTACTGAGTTATTTTCATTTCCACTTTGCAGTTTTTATGTTAATCTCCATGTCCACCAGCTATTCATGTATTTGTGAGACCTCTTCTAAAATATTATGAGTGAACTGTTGATTGCAGCAAGAAAATAATCTTTTTTGTTTGTTTTTAACCATGAAAAGAGAAAACAGACTCTATTACAATCATGTTATTATTCAGTGGAAATAACAGAGTTCAATAGATGAAGAGATAGATTGTGGAAACAGCTGGAAGTAAACTTTGAAAATTAGCTCAAAAACAGACAATGATTGCACCCCCATCACCCCCCCACCACCACCACATCTTCCAGCTTTTCTAAGGGGGATGCTGAGGCTTCCCAGGCCAGCCAAGACAGAGTCACTCCAGCGTGTCCTGGGTCCCGGGAGCCCCCACCCGGCGGGACATGCCCGGGAAACCTCACCAGGGAGGGGAGTCACCTCATCTGGCTCCTCTTGATGCAGTGGTTCTTCTGAGACCCTTCTGGATGACTTTGCTTCTCAGCCTCTCTCTAAGGGGGGGGGGGGGGGGGGGCGCTCGGACACCTTGTGGTGGAATCTCATTTGGGCCACTTGTATCTGTATCATGTTCTCTCAGCCACTGCCCACAGCTCATGACCAGGTGGAACATAGATTGACCAGGAAATTGAGAGCTTCACCTTCTGGCTCAGCTCCTTCTCACATTTCTGTGGATACTGCAATGATTCACCTGCCAGTTTCTCACTCCATTCTTCTGTCAGTGGTGAACAAGACCCTAAGATACTGGGACCCCTCCGCTTGGGGTAGGATCTCATTCCTGACCTGGAGAGGACACTCCAGCTTTTCTGGATCAAAACGATTGACAGGAAAAGAGCACAGAACAGCTCAGGTTCTGCTGAGAAACTCCCATTCTCATATTCACATGGATGTTTACATGTTTGTACCCTGATCACTCCCACTGTAAGCCTGTTTTAATGTCTAAAAGATGAAAAAAAGAGTGCACGGCGTTCCCCCACCTTCAGACTGATGCATTTGTGTTGAGTAAAAACCATCCATAAAGGTCCCACCCTACAACCCCCGGAACCAAACGGAAATATCACCAACATCTTGGTTTGAGGTGAGCCAGGATGCCCTCAGATGTTCGTTATCCATGTTCTGACTGGTCAGCTCTTTGGAAGCACGAGATGGGCGGTCATTAAGTCATGGCCGGTCAGCGTACGTGGACGAGCGATGCTTTCTAAATCAGAGCAGATCAGATTTCTGCTCTGAGACCTTATTAGTCCTGATTCAGGCTCCAATGATTGGACCAGGCAACTAAGCTGATGAGAAGCAGCTGCTAACATAGCGTGTGGCTGCTGGGTACAAAAAGACAAAAAAGACGATCAGGAATAATTTTTTTGTAATTTTTCTTGACTGCTCCAAAGCTTCTTTTCTATGTGAAAGACAGGAGGTTAATGAAAGAGTCTTCATCGTTTCTGCATATAATGGAAAGAGCGGAAGGTATCACTTCTAATAAAGCACGATAATGGAAACTGGAACAAGTATGTGAGACCCAAATGACCTCTTTACCACTTTTTTTCCTTTTATAAGAACCGTCTCTGTGGTCAAGGTCACAACAACCGTGCAGCAGAGACGGCAGACCAGCAGTGTTCTTAGCTGAGCCTGTCAGAGTTAAACGTTCTGGGAAATATGACACTTCAAATCTGCTCTGTTCAACTGCTATCAGTTCCCAAATATGAAGTCAAGCATTTTTGTTGGCTGTTTTTCACGTTCCAGTGCAGTCTTTGCTGCTTAGACAGGTGCCAAAATACTTTAAATAATCCATCAAACCGAGAACTCACCCCCAAAGCCGGGGTGCATTCTAGAGAAAAATAAATCCTACTTGTTTAATCATCTGGGGCCTCATTTATAAAGCTTGCTTACGCACAAAACTGGGCCTGAAAGTGGAGTAAGTGATTTTTCACGCAAAGTTTCTGATTTATAAAAACAAACCTGACGGGAAAATGTGCGCACCTGTACGCAAACTCTGAACCTTGCGCACGAACATCTTGACAGGGAAACTGGCGGCACCGCCTGTGAGATGATGAACTTAAGCTACGATCATGCATTTAACCATCATATCAGACGAGACTCTCATAAAGCCCCGTCTGTTCCTGGATTGAACTGTACGATCCATCAGCCTCATTTAAGAGAGCTGCTGTAGCCTTTATCTTCAATTATAGCGATGGCACTTATTGATAGGTTAACTAACAAAGTGTGGAGGCTGATTGTAACTACTGAGTGAACGGTGACACTCGTGCGTAATGCTTAACAACGGATGCGCTGCACTGCTGGAAGATTATGGAAAGAAGAGGATAAAGATGGAGAGAGTTTTTAGAAACCACCAATATTCCCTGGCCATGATTACTGACTGATGCCGATAGATTCCCCAGAGCAACCTTCCCGAACTGGGGATTGTTAGATCATTTCAGAAGGTCGCCAGACGGTTGTAATCGCTGTAAACTAAATACATTTAGAATTTTTAGGGTAGTCAAAATAAATCTGTTAATGTAGGGAGATTAATCTGTAGGAATATAAACTAATTTTCTAAGAAATAAATTATAGCCTAACTCATAATAAAAATTGCAATTTAGCAATATCTTACAAACCCCCTCTCATATCTTGGTCAGCTAAGTTGTTTTTTCTTTATCATGTTTTCTTACAGTTGTGTACATATGTATGATTATTTGTTGCACTTTTACTTTTTATATTATTGTTATGTTCGATAGATGTTATATTGTTAAAAAGAGAGAGAGAGCGTATTACAAACGTTGAATTTCCCTCCTGGGATCAATAAAGTGTTTTTCATTTCATTTATAATCCACCAAACCCCCCGTTATCCCCCCCATGAAGATTCTGACAGTTTTCCAGCCACATGTAGATGCTGCAGGATGATCGGACATATCCCACAATAAAGAACTCAGCTGTTGCGGGGGTCAGGAACAACAACGTCTGGTATCTGGGGGGGGGGGGGGGGGTCGTAGCTCAAAAAGTTTGGGAACTCCTGGATCTGTGTGTTGAACTGGACTTCGTTTAAACCCGTGCACAGTTGTTGACCACAACGCGCTCCGGTGTGCAGCAGCCGTTGTGTTCATTCAGCTGCAGCAACGTGCTGACACTTCTGTTTATCTGCGATTCCACTGTGAAGTCCAAATATAACGTTCTTTCGAGCCTCCCCCACCAACAAGCACCTCCACTTCATTCTCCATGAAACTGCGTTTTCTCGTCTTCTCAGTCGCTACGATCACGTTTAAATGCCTCAGATCAGCTGCTTTTTTAAATGCAAAAATATCCATGAGGCGCTTTGCATTGACCCTTCATGGTAGAAAGTGGGCGTGTAGGGGGGGGGGGGGGGGCGGCATATGAGCCAAATTCACCTGCACAAACTTCCAGGGAGAGTGTGATTTATAAAGGGGAAATTGCTTCGATTTTTGCGTACGCACGGATTTATAAATCTGAATATTTTTCGGCCCACGCAAACTTTGGGTTTTTGGTGCAAGTACACTTTAAGTACAGATCATACGCACAGTTTTATAAGTGAGACCGCTGCACCGTACCCTTATTCCTTATAAGGCATCACAAGGAATATTGATAAACCTCTAAAATGTCCAAAATACCACCTTTATGATGTCTCCAGTAGGCATGTGCCGGTATGAAATTCTGACGGTATAATAACCTTGAGCTAAAATATCACGGTTTCACAGTAAACCATGGTATTATGACTACACTCTTAAATACTGTTTTTAAGTGTCTGGGTAAATGAAAACTTATTTTGGTTGAACAATGCCCTTTATTAAAACATCTGTCCTTTTTCCTTTGATGTTTAATGGCGTTGTTTAATTGGCAAGACACGTGAATTTACAGCCACCAACTGGGAGCAGTGTCCGAAATTACCTTTTTCATTCACCGGCCAAGTCGGCAAAACGAAGAAAAAATCCACAAGCCAAGCTTATTTTTTATACGCCAAATTATCAAACTATTTTATTTGAGTCAGCATCAGGAGAGCGGCAGAGGAGGCAGAAGAATTCAGTTCAGTTTATATTTTTCCAAAACAAAAAAATTTTTCATGCTTTTTTTTAACCATTGTGCTTTTGTCCATAATGACTTCCCATCAGGGTGATACTTAACATGAAGAACAAAAGTAGTTCCAAACACCAGACAGGAATGTTGAACGAGTATTTTAATGCAGATTCACTGAGTTTTCAACAATGAGCTCATCATCAGGAGACAAGCTGATTAAAGAAATGAAAAATTGTGTATTATTTGATATCCGATACATGGTGGTCATGATTCTGTACACAACTCTGTGTTGAACAGTTCAATATAAATACATGTACTGTTGCGCCCCTAATATATATATACACACATATATATGTGTGTGTGAACATATATATATATATATATATATATATATATATATATATATATATATATACACACACGTATATAAAAAGTGCAAAAATATGTAATGACATATAGTAAGAATAAAATGCTCATACAAAAACACAAACAGAATAAAGATATGAATATGATGGCTCAGTGTTCAGAAAGGCGTATCAAGACGGGTTGTGCAAAAAAAGTGAACAGGATGTGAAAAAAGGTCAGAAGGCCAGAATGTGCAAATGTTTATGTGCAAATATTGCAGGTATATGGTTACAGTCTGTGGTTTAGGAGCCTGATGGCTTTGGGGTAAAAACTCTTAATGAATCTGGTGGTTTTAGCTTTCACACTCCTTAAAGACTGTATACAGTAAATTCCTGTGTTGATAGAATAACGGTCAAATTGAAACTAACCTTGCACCTCATTGTGATGGTCAAGTGTCTCAGCAGCATCACCGTTTTATACTTACTGCATTTGGCAGTGGAGTGCATGACTGATGTAAAAAAATATGGCCACGTCTGAAAGACACAAGGTTATTTTGGATTTTTGAAGCGATTGCATTTTTTTTTTTTTTTCACAAAGCGAACTGTCACCATATCTCTATGAACTGGAATATACTGACGCAGGCAGCAACACTAATGCATACTTTATGTTGCAAGGTGAGTTTTATTTGTAACATTTTTCTATGAACATTCACACAGATATTCTTGCATTTTAACTGATTTGCTTTGGCTGTTCTGTGGAGTGGATAAAACTGGTTTTAATGGCAGACTAGCGTGCAGTCCCTGTTGACTTGCATTAGCATTAGCTTCGGCAACCTCCTGGAACTAGAATAACCAGATAAAATATGGTGAAACTGTCTCCAGTACCCGACTAACTCAGAAATTAGGCCCTTTGTCAAAACTTTCAAACTTTCAGTTTGAAGGAACCTGAAATCATCATGGATCTCAGTTTCTGCACTAAGATGTTGCAAACCTATTAATCTGCTGTGGGAGGTGGTTGGCAGCGGTTTGCAGCAGAGACATGAACAAGCTGAACATATGAATCAGCTCTTTAGCTACGACAGCCGTTCATTCAGGGAATCATGCTGCACAAGCTGCTGACCATAACAGACAGTTCTTCTCACCATCTACACAACCAAGAGAGGAAACAACAGTGTGTTCAGTCAGAGGCTTCTTCGTATATCCTGCAAAACAGAAAGGCAAAGAAGATCATTCCTGCCAACAGCCACCGGCCTGAGTAAAACCATGTCAACCGTCGATTACAAATCATTTCCAATAATTAAAGAAAAAAAAGAAAAAAAACACTTGAGATAAAGATCCTACTTTTCTTTTCCTTTTTTCACCATTTCCTTTTTTTCACCATTTCCTTAATTCTGGGTTTTTGTCCGATGAAGCTCCTACTTTCAGATCCTAACTATAGCCTTCTTGTCATTTACTTGCGTTGGTGACTTTAATGTGAAAGATGCAAGTAGTGTTTTAAACCAAAGTCTTTGATACAATGACCAAAGTGGTTAAAAAGCCTCCAACTGTTAAGTAAGAGGGTAGATCAGTCATGGTTTGGATTTGTGCTGCAGCCAACGTTAGGGGCTGGATTCAGACAAATCAGGGCAGATTCTGGAGGAAAACATCACCTCTCTTCTCTTTCCTTCAGAGCCAGGAGGACCTCTTTTTCTTTGTAAGCGTCTTGCTGTGCGCACTCATGTTCACTGTAACCGACGGCGACTGACTGAACGGTTGGCGTGAGCTTCAGGGAAGCAGTCTAAAGAGACTGAAACTAAAGAAATGTGTCATCTTTAATTCAGTCCTCTCAGAAAATCAGGTTATCTTTTACTAAATGTTCGCAGTCGCAGGCGTTTCCACCAAAACTTTCTGTATTTTGCAACTACAAATCAAAACTGTGGTGTATGCTTGTGCAGGAAATTAAATTGTAAACCGGTGTACTGTTCCCAGCACAGTGTTAATCAAAGCTAAATACACATGAAACAACCTGTAGCCCCTGATATAAAGTAATTTGCACTCACCATGGAAAAAGAAACAGGCAGCGCATTTATCAAAGGGAAGCATAACGAAGCATAACATTTCACATTTACAGTTATTTGATTATCTCTCTAGCTGCTTCATGAGTGTTATCCACTGCCAGGGTTTTACACAGCCACTGTGGCAGAACAAGCTCTATTTCAGATCCGCGCTACAGAACTAATGTGAAACTAATGACAATGCTCTAAATATACTCTGACTTTAAAGACCTTTAGATTCAACCAGTTTGTATTATTTGCAAATGACAGAAATATTTGTGATTCAGGAGTGAATTTGCAGCAGCTCTTGCAGGTGATCGGAGGAACTGAAAAGCACACTTCAGTTTATTCAAAGGTGGTATAGAAGATGTTTCTTTTAATCATTTTTGCAAAATTCAATGAAATTGGGTTCACTGCCCCCATAAGGTATGATTAACAAAATGCTTTGAAATACGATGATACATCAGTTGTAAAGAATAATGGGACTTAAAGGTTGCTGAGAAGAGGAGGATGACAGCAGAGGAAAGGAATGAAGCCAGAGTTGTTCTCTGTGAATCGATTCAGCATTAATGAGTGCGAAAGAGCCTAAAAGGAATTGCCACAGATGGGTTAGTCACTAAATTTCTGCTCGACAGGTAACTTTTACAACCAACATTTTCTTGTCAGATTATTACATTTTCAAGTGAAATGTAGGAGAATTGTTTGCTGTTATGCCACTGCATCTGCTTCATGATGTTTTGCGGCCATCAATGTCCATCTCAGCTCTCATTAGGTTAAATAGCATCATGTAAAAGTCTTAAGCAGCAGTCTTGAGATTTTTTTTGCCAAAATTAAAACACACGAGCATACATCAGTGGAAATATTGTACTAATTTCATTTTAATTTTAACTTAGTTGATCCTGAATGGGAAATTCTTTTACCCCAATCTTAACCTTCCCTCCTTAGTGTCCGCCCCCCCCCCCCGCCCCGCCGCGGTCCCCCCCCCGCCCCCGCCCCCCCCCCTTTCAGAATTTCCCCCCCCCTCTCCCTTTTGTTATCCTCCCCGGCGTTCTTCTCTATAATTTCCCCCAAGAAAAAAGTTTTTTTTTCCCCTCCCCCACCCGAAAAAATTATCCCCATTTTTCCCCAAAACCCCTTTTAAATAGTTTTCTTTAGGGTGTCTCCCACACCGATCTCAATAGAAACCTAAAATATACCCGGTAAAAATAGAGAAAAGAGAGATAGAGAAGCCCTCTTGTGTGGGGGGGAAGGGGGGTTGAACACGACAGTAAAAGGGCGCAGTGGGGCCCCAGCTGAAGTTCTGAGTTCTTTTGTTGAACCAGGGAGCGGTGAGCTGTCAATTACAGCGCCTGGGGAGCGGTTGGTGGGGGTTGGAGACTAGGGTTGGACATCGAGAATCGAGCATCGATGGGAACTGGGACCAACTCTCCGATTCTCCCGGAATTGTTCAAATTTTCAAATTTCGATTCCTATTTTCCCCCTCCCCCGCCACAGGGGACAAGCGTGCACACAACTCTGTGTGACGCAAGAACGCCACCACGCTGCTTGCTCGGCATTGAGTGTTGCATTCAAGGTCCATACAATGGTAGGAATTTCTTCAATCGATGTAGAAATAACTCAAGTCTGACTTTTATCATTTTTATTTATTTTGGCAGAACCACAGGCTGGGCCACATGGAGGTTGGTTTTCGGCAGCATGGGGCCCGCAGACCACCATTTGAATAGCCCTGCTTTCAATGAACAACCGAACACACAAAACAGATCAAGTGAAATCAAATTCAAGTTCCATCCATTCGAAAGATTCAGCTCTCTAAGACAGGAAGTGGTTCTTCTCATTCATTACAAAGAATCAGCTCTCAAGAGTCGGCTCTTTCATGAGTAGCACATCACCGTACAGAAAATCCCACACTGCTTAAATCATGTTCAGGTCCGGGTTCTGGGGAGGATCCGTCCCTCCATCAGACCTGTTGAGGTCCGGGTTCTGGGGAGGATCCGTCCCTCCATCAGACCTGTTGAGGTCCAGGTTCTGGGGAGGATCCGTCCCTCCATCAGACCTGTTGAGGTCCGGGTTCTGGGGAGGACCCGTCCCTCCATCAGACCTGTTGAGGTCCAGGTTCTGGGGAAGATCCATCCCTCCATCAGACCTGTTGAGGTCCGGGTTCTGGGGAGGATCCGTCCCTCCATCAGACCTGTTGAGGTCCGGGTTCTGGGGAGGATCCGTCCCTCCACCAGACCTGTTAAGGTCCCAGTTCTAGGGAGGGTCCGTCCCTCCATCAGACCTGTTCAGGTCCGGGTTCTGGGGAGGATCCGTCACTCCATCAGACCTGTTGAGGTCCGGGTTCTGGGGAGGACCCGTCCCTCCATCAGACTTGTTGAGGTCCAGGTTCTGGGGAGGACCCGTCCCTCCATCAGACCTGCTGAGGTCCCAGTTCTAAGGAGGGTCCGTCCCTCCATCAGACCTGCTGAGGTCCCAGTTCTAAGGAGGATCCGTCCCTCCATCAGACCTGTTCAGGTCCGGGTTCTGGGGAGGATCCGTCCGTCCACCAGACCTGTTCCAGTGATTTTAAGTCCGGTTCTGGGGTTAAGATCCGTCCCTCCCCCCATTTCAGACCTGTTGAGGCTCCAGCCAATCTGGGGAGGATCCGTCCCTCCATCAGACCTGGTGCCAGTGACCTGTTTAAGGTCTAGTTGCTGGATTTCTATTTTTCAGGACTTTCAGATGCCCATCATTTGCTGAAGAAAGCTTTTCTGCCCGGAGACTTCTGTCTTCCACTCGAGTTTCCTCAAATGTCAAAAGGACACGCTGCACACCATGTGTAAAGTTTCTAAGTAATTATCTTGCTTTTTTTTTTTTAATACAGTTTTCTGTTTGTCAAACTGTGTTTTTGGTATTTTTCCCTGATTGAACTTAAGAAATGGGAAACAAGCAATGTGCCTTTGTGACAGGCTGCTAGCAGCAAAATACCAAAAGATTCATCTTTAAATGGGTTCTCTGCTAATTTACCTTTTATTTGCAGAGACAACACTGATTCTTCCCTCGGCCAAAGTGCATTTTCTAAGCTGGAATGATTCAGAGGTCAGGTTTAAGTTCCGTAACTCAACAAAAACACACGTTCCTTTCAAAATAGTTAGATACAAGGACCAGATATAAAAAGAATGAAAAAGCATTTATTATCTAAAATAAAACACTGACAGTCCTTCAGAAAGCCTGCAAAACTTGCTCAAGGCCACTTTAAAAGATTATGAGGAAGTCTGGTGGACTGAAAGCAAAAAACAAATGAAATGAGATGCGGATCAACTTTTTTCGCACAGTTCTGAAGTTGTTAAAGCGCGAGTTGATGAGGGGATCTGAGGAGCTGATGTTGTCAAACTACACTTTAAAATAAGCATTTCTTATCTTCGCCCAAAGTCCACTTGAGTTACTGCTGAAGAGGAAAAAGGAATGTATGTACATCAGAGTGCACAATCACTTTAAATGAACACAAGTAGACTGAAAACATGTACACTTACAACAGTTTATATCACAGCTTCTCTTTTGCAAGGTGAGTAACGTGTGTTTGACTTGCTGATGTCTAAATATTTGATGTTCAATGCTCTTGTGCTTCATGTGACTTTAAAATCAGGAGAAACTAGTCAAACATAAAGGAAAGGAGGGTTTCAGTATGTCTGCATGTATTTTACCTTTGTGACTTGGCAGTGCTGCTATTACTAAAGTAAAAGCTGGTTGCTGTAGCTGTGCTTTCTCATCTATGCCGAAGTGGGATGCAGCATGTCTATGCTGTTTTCATGTGCTGTTCATTCAAAGCTTAAACCTCCATGTTTCTCTGATACAGTGATTGTGTTTGCTGAGCATGAATAATGTCAGAATGCTGCACACTCAAGGAGACAAACTCAGATGAGTATTTTGATTGGCAGAAATTGAATAAAGTACTAGACATAGTTCACGTGCTTTCCAAGGTGTAAATCTGTGAAAATGTTCAAATTAAAACTACAAAGACAGATATGGACTTAGCTCAGGCCTCGAGGAACCCATTTTACCTCTGCGCTGCATACGCACGCCTCTGCAGGACCTCTGAAAGCCAGATCGCCCTCCGTCCTGGTAAAACTATCACTGATATGCTGCGATTGACCGGAATAAATCCCAAACCCTGCAGAAACATTGCAGCCCTTATGAGCTCTGGGTGGTACAATACTTCCTTATTTCCCTGCCCGCTTTTAAAGCCAAGGAGAAATCTGTTCTGAATATGTGCTCTAAAACCGTTTATGACTCAATGAAAAAAAGGTCTGTTACAAAAGGAATAAAGACAAACAGCTACAGTTAGATAAGCACAATATTATGGGCTCAATAGCGGTATTGGACAACATTTGCTTTAAAACTCAGTATCGATACCAGCCCGATATCGACCCAATATCGGCCGATACTTTTAAAAATCTGTTCATTTCCTGAGGATGGAGTATGTAATAAAAAAACAAAACAAGTAAATAAATCAGATTAAGGGGCCGTTTCAGGGTAAAAATGGCTAAATATTTCATGGGAAGTGCCTTTCGTTCACATGGTAACTGCGTTATTCTGGGTTGTAGACGCAAAAATCTGAAGACTCGTTCCAAAGTGGAATTCCTGAAGACGCGACGCTGTTACGTTCTCATCTGCACGGTCCAAAATGCAAAAATGATGGATGACCTGCTCACGCCATGCTCATGTCGCATGCACGTTGTCACACACAAACAGGAAAAACAATAATGTACGTAAACTACGGAAACCAGCGCGGACACGGTGGAGTTCCATCATGGCACCACCTAACGGCCTGCCGTGCAGATCCAATCCAGTTCCACGACTCGTGCGTCCTCTTATGCACACAGATTTCTTCATGACAACGCTCGTGTAAACGCGGATGAAAAGATGAAGACGAGACGCCACGTTTGCGTCTTCTCATCTGATCGTCACCGTGTGAACGTAGCCTTAGCCAAAATGCAAGTTTTCATCTGTTGTCCCGAGCGAGATCTTAAAGACATCTTTTAGACCTTAAAAATCTGCGTTTCTGCTCGTTTTGATGGCACACCAACATTCATTATGCGCATTATTGAGCCGTCCCTGCCCAGAGGCGTCCCGGGACTCAGCAGTATGAAAGTTTCCATCCGGGACATGACTGCGACGCTGAAGCAGACTTTTGGTTGCAGCATCGCGTCACTTACTGGCAAACGGATATGAACCAGGTATGAACACAGCGGGTGTTTGAACGCATCATGTCGGATTCAGTAAAGAAATGCAAGGAAACATTAGCAGAGGAAGAGAAAGAGAAGAAGGGACAGAACAAGAGTCAAGATGAGACTGTCTGTTACTGTCAGGAGGGAATCACAGCTCAGGTACGATGAAGATGGATGCTAGTTTAGCTGCCGATGGGGGGTCACTGAGAAAACTGCTAAAGGTTCTATTGTGTGTCTTTAAAAGGCTCACTGAAATAAGGAAATACAGAAATATAACATTTTAAATAAAATGTAGTGAAACAGTTATTAAGATAATTAGCCAGTTCAACAGGCGCCGTTTGGTGACGTACCAACAGATTGCTGTTTTTTTGTTTGTTTTTCTTTGTGACAAATCTGCGTCACATGGGAACGTCAGGGCGAACCCACGGTGCAACATTATGACCTCTCCTGCAACAACTGGATCTGCAGCAGATCTCTACATGAATATTACCACATTTTCAGTTTTAATGTCAGTATTGAACATGAGTAGCAAAAAAATATTGGTTATCGGTTGAAATTTTTCATATCGCGCATCACGACTTACAGTTAGGACTCGGACATTGATGAAACCCAAAAAATATTCAACAGTTTGTGAATATTCCACTAAGTCTGCAGCCGAATGTTAGCAGATGCTAAAATGTACAAATTATGATTTCAAAAAAGAGTTTAAAGTTAGTAATCACTGCAAGACAATTCAGGTGGATATTTACTTTGAAGTGTTTGTGTTTTGCATTTTCCTACAAAACTATAAAGCGTCTGTATCTCCAGACTTTTCTGTAAACATGTTTTCTGTTCACTGCAACAGAATCTCCACATCAGTACAACCTACACGTAAACTTTTCAGCTTTATTTCTAGCTATATTTCCAAGGTCTTTTCAGACAGAGATGTTCATTCATCATTCATAGCCTAATTTTACCCCTTAAAACATTTTTTTTCTCTGGCTGTTTGCAGTGTTATCTTATTTATGGAATAATAAAAAGAGATATATGAAATCCCCTCTGTAAAAAGCTTTCCCTTCAAATATGTGAACAATCTATAACAAGAATTTGAACCGTTTTTAACAGTTTTCTTTGGCAATGATCGAAACGAACATCATTTACATACTTAAACAGATTTTTAGGAACTCACAGTAAGTCCACTTTTGCATGTTTTTGAGCTACAAGGATCATCAAAGACATTATTGCTGTCAAGAGCCATCTAAGCGCCGGCACCTTCAGATTCCCATGTTTGGAATAATTATGTGAGCCTTTCCACAAACATGCTCAGAGTGTTAACTCAACACACTTCACCTTGCATCAAAAGAGAATGAGGACTGTTTGCCCCAAACAAATCTGACATTAATCTGCAGGATTGAATATTCATAATTGTTTTAATCAGAGTCAGTTAACAAGGAGTTAAATAGAAAAAAAGGAAACCTTTTATTTTAAAAAAATGGAAAAAAGAAATGTAGGTTATTGGAAAACATTATTAATCAAGTCAGATTAATGTTGTGGTTGTCCCAAAGCTCCAGCAAAGGAACGGCCCGACTCTGCTGGTACAGCTGGATCACTGACGAGTTTTGCAAGTTTTTCTTTTTTTAACGCCTTTTACACATCAGTTCAGCTTACGCTCCAGTTTACAAGCATCTTTGTCGGGCTTGTGTCACAACACAATATTTTATGGGTTCAATGGATCGCGCCTGAATGTTTGCAGGCCACTTCGTTGCTACATTCAGCGAGTTTGCAGAACATTCTAGCAGCTCGTGACAAATCTAGTAACCTTTTCTGATGGGATTAGAGAGTTTGGGAGACGGACGTGAAAGGACGCATCGTTAACTCCTGTTCAGGAGGCTCGGTCCTCATCAGTCCCAGTCGCAGTCAGAGCAGACAAACACCTCTGCTCCATGAACCAGACTGAAAATAAAACACACAAAAGAGCCAAAGATGGAAATTAGCTTTGCTCTTATCCTGCATATTTACATTTTATGTTCATTAATATGCATTGTTCCTTTCTAAATAAATAAACTCAAACTCAGAGCTTCAACTCGGGATGGGCACAATTACTCGATCAATCATTGATAATTAAAAATTTTTTTCGATCACACAAATTGTTTGGATCATCAGACGGTGTTATAAAACAGAGTTCTTTCGCGTTGCCATAACAACAGGCTGCTGGACTGCTTTAACAGTGCAGAGCTACCTCACCATCACGCACCACCACTGCTGACCTTCTCACCGAGAAGATGATGGAGGCTGCAGAGCAGTGGGGGGGTGAAATAAATACGTATTTGAGAAAAACCAGTCTGCCGGTAGTATGTGTAACCACATTTTTAACATGCATTTCTCAATGATTAAATTGATAATTGATCGTTAATTCTCCCGATGATCGATCAAAAAGATGTTTGATGAATGCCCATCCCAAGCTCCTCAGTCAGTTTTTAATGCGTCTTGATGAAAAGCGTAGAAAAAAACATTTCAAAGTTGAAAATACGTTGTAAACTCTGAATTGAAAAGCAAACTAAGTACTTTCTGGACTATTAAGCACATCTACTGTAATCGCAGTACAAGCCGCACCAGCTAGAAAAATAGATTTGTACGTTTGCAGGCTGCACATTGGTCAATAAGCAGCATGCTTCCATTTTTTACTTTTAACTAAATAGCCGACTGGTAACAAACATAAAGGCTACATACCGTAAAAGTTTTATTTTTCCTGAACAGTAACAGGGCTGGTTTAAAAAAACAAATCTTCACGCTGCTGTCTCCAACCCTCACCAGTGAACACTGATGCCAAGCTTACGCGCAGGCTCGTAAGGGGTTGTAACTTTCCTTCCGGACGCCCCATCTTCCAAATTCCAACTGTAGGACTTCGTTCATGTCCATAACGGAAGGCACGAGTGCTTTTGTGCCTCTCCGTGTCAACCTTGTGAAGCCAGAGTCTAATCTGTACATAAAATCCAGATCCCTCATACAGAAGCCGCTGTAATGCAGTTCAGATGTGCAGGGCTGGAGCGCCATGAGAGACGTCAGAAATGAGAAAGATCATTTCTGATTGACCATTTGTCAATAAGCTACAAGCGTTCACAATGTAGCATGAGATCTATAGGCTACTGACTGTGTAGGTAGAAAGCATGTGATTAAAAAAGTTATATTTTTCTATCAACTCTGTCACAAGACTAAAATCTCTCCATAACTGCTCATCATCAGCGAGTGATTTTCAGTTCCACTGGCTGAGATTTGGCTCATAGTCTTAAATGTCCGAGCGAGTCCAGTATGGAGTTGGTGCGTGGTGCTCCAGCACTTGGAGCTCATTTGCAGTTGTTTCAGTTTTGTTAGGGAGACGCCGCCGCATGCTGAGCAGAAATAAACAATCAACATTCTGATGTTGGGCTTGTTACTGTTTAATGTGAGAGTTCTTATTTTCAGCGTGAAGTCCGAGAAGAGACCGGAGGGCAGGGGAGATGGCATCCTCGGAGGGTCTGCTGGACCTGAATGCAACCTCCCAAGTAAATGCAAAGTTTGTGTCCAACCACGGGGGGGGGGGGGGGGGCAAGTCACACACTGCAAAGACTCAACTCTTCCCAAGTATATTTTTCTCATTTTTAGTCCAAAAATCTCATCACACTCAAAATAAGACATCTCCTAAAGAGAAACATTTCAGTGAGATATAAAAACTTGTTTTAAAGCAAAGAAGAAAATTTTGCTTGTTCGTTTTTTTCTTCTTGCAAGCAAAAATCCTGGCCACTCTTAAAATAAGTAGGAAAAAAAAAAAAAAAAAAAAATTGCTTGTAACAACCAAAACAAATTCTGCCAATGGAACAGGCAAAATTAAATTTTCTTAAGATCTTGAAATCAGCTGCATTGCCTTAAAACAAGTTCCTATATCTCGCTGAAATGTTTCTTTTTCAGCCAACAAGAAAATGCTAGAATACTTGAAGGAAAAAGTGAGTCGAGGCTCACTTTATGAACAGTAGGATGCATCTCAAGGTGAGAAATGACAGATCCTGACATCCCAACATACGAATTAATGAAATATTCATTGTTCTGTTACATAACCCAGTTAGTGCTGATGTTTTGGGTCACTTTTACAGGTCTCACTGTTGCTCTTATATGTAAATACAATTTATACCCTGTAAAATTATGTATATAAATTCACATTCATTTTGTCTTTGAGTTGATTCCAGTGGGCTTTTATTGTGTTGTTACTGGGTCAAGCACAATCTTAGAAGCATGTCTGTTTCACTGCTGTTTCATGTGTATGTGACAAATAAACTTAAACTGAACTAAACTCATCATAGAAATCACAAGTGTGTATGTGTATGTGTGTATACATATATATATATATATACATACAGATGTTTGCACGAGAACCTTATGTTTGCGTGTAAAGAGTAAAATATAAGCACGCGTTTCACTTTAAGTTAGACAAACATCAGACTAGCATTTGACAGTTGGGGTGGCACCAGGCGATCCATCCCATAAAGAAACGTCGACATGCTCAACCTCACTGCCTACCAACCACAGTCCTGCTGACAGTGTTCTCACTGGGCTTGGAGCACCTCTACCCGAATTACCTTCCAGTTGATATATGGCCCCACTGTGAGGAACTGAAACTGCAGCTTTGTAAAACAATGGAAAAAAAAAACAACTCACAAAGACAGATGCCTCATACATATTTAAATACAAGTAGAAGAAAAGGTGAGGGCTAACCCCCGGTGGAACCTAACTTACACACTGCTATGAGGCTGTTGATCAGAAAATATTTAGATAGAGTGAGGTGGGGTAGATGTAACGGAGCAGACGACAAAATCACTTCCATATTCCCTTTACCAGTTTTACATACTGGTATTCAACATGCAATTTTAAAAAGCATTTTATGGTTCTGCTAAGAACCAAAAGGGTTAGTTCATTACAGATACTCAGTGTTCCTGGTTAGCATTTATGAGCGTGCACCTTTCCTGTAGTCTCATGATGCATCCAGGACATTACGAGAAATAAGCTGTTGACACACAGGGGGGCGTTGGGATGCAGCATCTTACAGGAGTTGAGCTTCCAAAAGACTTCTCCTGCATGCAAGTCATGTTTCCACCGACCACACGCAGATTCTCTCGAGCTGACATGATCAAAGAATTTAAGTCGGCTCTGAATGTTGAATGCAAAATGCTTTAATTTCCATCCTGCATGGCGAAGCTGGTGGGGGTGAAAGTGGCAGAAGACCATGGGAAAACCCAACGACTTTAAGCAGATCTCAGTAAGTTCAGCTGCCCCCCCCCCCCGACTGGTCTCCTTTCACTGTTGTAAAGGTGGTAATTTCCCCTCCACCCCACAGCACACAGACATCTTCTCTATCTGTCTTTCATCTATTCTGATCCCTGAATATATTTCTAAGCTTTTACTAGCTTGTTGATGCTACTTTGCTACGCTGGTAGCATTAGCTCGTCTCTCTTTGCAGCTGCTCAAAGCAGCGTCCTCTGTCTCCTGCAGCAGGACGAGTTTACCCGCATTTTGCTGGTAAATATGTTGGATTTTTTTTTCCAGGTGTGGGCAGGTCACAGGTAAAAGACAAATTTTATCTGATTTTTGTGTGCATGACAGGTGATTATTGAGCTTTTTCAGCCACGATCCTGGGTGCTGCTTCACCGGCGGCGCCCAGACGGCACAACGTGAACCAGATCTTCACTCTGGTCCAGAAAAGAGCTGGTTTTAGAGGCAGAAGCCGGTGTTTATGTGGTGGGAGGCTAAAAAAACGTTTTCTAGTCTGGTTCTGGTTCCAACCAGCACTGGAAGCAGCTCGGTGGATAGGGGACCTGAGTGCCGTACAGCCGTTTCTGTTGTTGCAAGATCTGTCGGGTCTGCTCAGGCAATCTTTTTTTTTTATATATTACTGTTTTAAGAGTGGCCAAGATTTTTTGGTTTGTAATAAGCAAAAAAAAATCCGCCAATGAGACAAACAAAATGTTCTTGATAAGATTTCTTGAAATAAGATGCATCGCCTTAAAACAAGTTCTTATATCTCACTGAAAAGTTTCTCTTTAAGCAATCTTGTCTTATTTTAAGTGTGATTAAATATTTTGACTAGAAATGAGAAAAATATACTTGCTAAGATTTGAGTGTTGTTAGTGTACATTACATACCTTTTAAAGTTTTCTTTGTAGTACTACTACAACAAATACTAATATCCAAGCTTATAACTGACTGGCTGCTGAAACACTGAAATTAAATATGTTCTCACAAAAAAACAAAGTGCAGAAGTCGCGTGTTGGATGTGCTGTTTGCCGTCATCACAAGTTTCGGCCATGTTTTTTTCGGTGATTTATGTCTTTTGGCCGAAAACCAAAAATGCACTTTTGGGTCATTTTTGGCCCAAAACTTTGAGTGGCTGAATTCTCGGCGCATCCCTTTGAGGGATGAAAGTAGGAATTGAATTGGGCCCAATCGTTACCACTTTCAACACGATGCAGCTGTTTATTTACCCAGAAAACTCACCTTTCAGACTTTCCTCATTCCTCGAATTACTGCCTCCATGTTCCTGTCTTCATTTACCCTTCTGCTGGTGGCCAGAAAATCAATCTCATCAAAACATTTTCAAGGATTTCTAAAATACGCCGAGCGGAGAGAGGAACCAGCAGAACCAGCTATGAACGAGGACGCTCAGGTGAATCCTTCATGGACGCTTGAAGCATCCTTCACAGTTAAGGGGAAAGATCGGCTCCACTTGTGAACTGTGTATATTTTGTTTGATGATGCTTATCGAAGCATTGGTATTTTTCGTCAGCCCTAGATATGCTTTGCACCTCTAACTCCAAACTCGAGCCTTTTTTTTCATTCTTATACACCACCGTATCCTTCTAAAACACACAAAAACAGGTTGTGCAGAACTGAACGCCAGCTGCTCTCAGGTTAGCGATGAAATCTTATTTTCTAGTTCATTCAATCCACGAAAATTAAGGTAATTGTTGCAAAGTGCAAATGAGAAGCAATTTCATGTTTTCTTATTTCTTTATGAACTTTCCCTTTTTTGTAGTTGTAGTTCAAAGCCAACAATGACAGACTTAAGTGCTGGTTCTTTTATCTGAGATGAATAAGAATGAAAACCTCTTGTAATGAACTGCTCATGCAGAAAATGTACAGAGTGAAGAGTTTACAGAAACGGCCCTGATAGCGATGGCAGAGGGAAAAAAAAAGAGCCTGTTATCATAAAGTAATAAGAAACAGAACAAAATGCTTCTCTCTTGCGGATGTCTGTGATTAGAGACATCCTGTTGGGCCCATCATCATCTTCATCAGACATATGTTTTGTAGTCTCAAGAGCTTCTGTGATGTAAAATGCTCGACAGATATTTCTTTTGCCTGTCAACTCTCTTCTCGCTGCCTTTTTCTTGAAATATGCTCAACAGGAATTAAAGTTAGATCTGAGATCCTCATTCGCAGACAGTGTCAATAAAAAATGTACATGTCAAGGATTTTAAGTTAATTTTAGTTACCCTTGCTTTTCCCAATTTCCCAAGAAATGGTTTTTACCTGACATGTAATAAAAAGTGTACATCTTTTTACATTTGATTGATGGTTCCACATAAAACACCTAAATGATTATTTACGGCCACATATTGTACAGAGACCAGTGGCACGGCATCCCAAACTCAATTAAGCGTAATCAGGAACGACCTCATTGGAAAATAAAAGTGTGCAGGCAGGTTTGAAAGGATTATTTGGTCTAATTCAGTAATCAGAAGAATGTTCCTGTATCCACATCTAAGGTTTAAACATCATCCTCCTCCCTCTCAAATTCACCGATTCCCCATGTCCTTGACGTCTCCTCTTCAAATCATAATGATTCCTTAAAGGAATAGTACACCCACAGAACCCACTGAGTGCGTTCATCTCCTCCTCATCCTCATGCTGAGCAAGACGCTGGAGCACTTTAATATCTCAAATGCAGCCGGAGATCGGACACATTTTCGTTTCCCCCCAACTTTCATATAATGGAAGTGACCGCGACTGAACCAAAAAGGTCCATAAAAGTCCACAAAAACGTGTCAATATTCCTCCAAACTGCTCGTCCAACGTAATCCAAGTGTCCTGAGTGGGTAGCGTCCAGAATTTACTGGAAACCACATCATTTAGTTGATTTTTTAGCTTAAACAGTAGAACATGTAGCTGCCGCAAAGCACGTCCTTGCGAGTTCACGACACTACAGAAGCTGCGGCAGACGAGATCGCCTGTTCTCTTTTTCTTTCTTTGCTTGTTTTAAATTAATATCCAACCCCTCTTGTGTTTGTCCCAGTTTGTCCACCGCTCGTTCATTCTTAGCACAATGTAAACAACAAATTTCTTCTTCTACGCTTGCATTATTGGCAGGGTAGGCGCTGAACGCTGCGGCTTCCATACTGACGTGAACTTGCAGGGGCGCACTTTGCGGCAGCTAGATGTTCTGTTTAGGCTATAAAAATCTACTAAATGATGTGGTTTCCAGTAAATTCTGGACGCTACCCACTCAGGACACTCTCTCGGCTGGGATGCCAGGCAGCGAGCCTAGCATCCCAGCGGCTGGAGGTGTTTTTCTGCCGTTGCAACTACGACCTAGACACGCATGATGTCGCTGTTCTGTCCGTGTTCCATATTCAACCTTTAACCAGTTAAAAACCGCTGTTGTGCAACTCTGCTACAGGCTGAAGCCTTCCTGGGAACAAGCAGGTAGCTAACTATTAGCTTCCATGGCTAACATCGGCACCTGGTCTGCCACCTGTCAATCAAAAGGACACGCCTCTAACTGTGTGCGATCCCAAGATTAAATAACATGTAAACAGATGAATTACATGTATAGTGCGTTCCAGTTGTCTCGGAACTCGTTTTTCTGAGGTAATTTTCCTTGGAAGTGATGTCATGAACTCGTTTTTCTGAGATTATAGATTTAAAGATGACTGCAGTACCACTGTTCTGTTTATTAAACATCTTTATGAGGTCATTTCTATTCACAAGTTTCAAGTTTAAACATCGGGTATTGAATTTTAGGGACTCAGTGGTCCTTTTTGTCTTTAAAACACCGTGAATATGTTGTTTGCTTCCTCATCACAAAACAAACAAAAAGAGCGAATCGGGAACAGCCTCGCACTTCTCGCACATTCAAAACGACCCACGTTCTATCTGTCCATTACAGAACCCTCCACACACACAAAAAACGCACGACTGAGCTTCGGAAAACAAAGCAACTTACAACCAAACTTTCGCTCTATTCCTGTCTTAACAAAAAAACGGAGGCGGAGCTCCTTCACACTCAGCACCAACAACGAAATTCATAAACCCGGAAAAGCTCCGTTGACCACAAGCCTCTCTTCTAGTATACAAATACAGCTAACAAAAACAAAGTTTTAAACACAACAAAAAAAAACACAAAATATTAATAAACACAATACAACTTTAAGCACACACACTGATATATATATATATATATATATATATAATATACAGTGTGTGTGCATTGCACTTGTATGGTTGTGATATGATTATAATGGTAGGCCTGGCTCAGGTTAAACTCTTTGTAAAACAAATAGATACAGCAAATGGAAGCCATTTATTTTCAAATGCAGTGTTGATGCGGACAGTATTGGAACCACATTCATGCCCCATCAGACCCAGTATCAGCCCATAAATTCTCAGTCATAGTTACTGCGGTCCAAACATTAAAGATACGTAGCCTGAGAGGGGTTAAGGTTAGAGTGATGTTTGCATTGTTCAAACCAGCTCCAGCTGGTACAAATATCAACTATTCACATACGAAATCACAATGTGAAACAGAACCACATCGCACTTTTTGCACCTCAATCATTGTATTAAGGCACGGAAAGTTATTTGTATGGCACATTTCATGTACGTGACAATTCAATTTGCTTTGTAAAAAAACATCAAAAGCATTACAGACGGGTGCAGAAAACGCATTTAAAAGTACATGAAAAATACATTTGAGACATGTAGACAACCATGCACAATGATCTACACATTTTTAATGTGGAAGTGGGCTGAGCAGCGAGTAAATGGAATTTAACAGGTTCACTGACCAAAAAAAAAAAAAAAAAGACGAAAAGAGAGAGAAGAGAATTTCAAAGTTGGTTTATCTTAGGCTCTTGACTTTCATGAAGCACCCTGACTGACAGGCACCACCATCAGAGACGTGTCTTCACTCTACTGACACTGACAGCTCATGAAACTGCTGACCAGGCCTGAGAGAACACACCTTTCATTCAGCTCAGCATGCAAAACTACGGAGTCAGAAATGTGCAATATCAGGTCGTTCTGGCAGCAGCACTGATCGGATCTCTGATCTATCCTGTGGATATACAGTATATGTTTGTTTTGTGTTTTAAAAATCAGTTATCAATGTACAGTATTCATTGTGAAATACAAATGTGCAACAGTTCTTAAAAGTGTACATGGCAGCTTCCAGTTTAAAGGAATAGTACACCAACAGAATGATGTTCCTTCATCTTCTCCCCAACTTTCAGTTCACCGGCGACTGAACCAAAAAGGTCCATAAAAGTCCACAAAAACTTGTCAATATTCCTCCATACTGCTCGTCCAATGTAATCCAAGTGTCCTGAGTGGGCAGCGTCCAGTTTTTACTGGAAACCATCATTTAGTAGATTTTTAGCTTAAACAGTAGAACATGTAGCTGCCGCAAAGCGCGCCCCTGTGAGGTCACGACACAATTAAAGCTGCAGCAGACGAGATCACGCGTTCTATTTTTCTTTCTTTCCTTCTTTTTAAATCAATATCAAACCCCTCTTGTTCGTCTGCTGCTCGTTCATTCTTAGCACAATGTGAACAGCAAATTTCTTCTTCTATGCTTGCATTATTGGCAGAGTAGGCGCTGATCATTGCGGCTTCCATAGCGTCGTGAACTCGCAGGGGCGCACTTTGCGGCAGCTAGATGTTCTAGTGTTTACACTATAAAAATCTAGTAAATGACGTTTCCAGTAAATTCTGGACGCTACCCACTCAGGACACTTGGATTACATAGGACGAGCAGTATGGAGGAATATTGACAAGTTTTGTGGACTTTTATGGACCTTTTTGGCTCGAGCGCCGGTGAACTCCATTATATGAAAGCTGGGGGAAAACAAGACGCCCCCCCCCCCCGATCTCCGGCTGCATTTGAGTCTTGCTCAGCATGAGGATGAGGAGAAGATGAAGGAACATCATTCTGTGGGTGAACTATTCCTTTAAATTTTGCAGAAAGTTCCAGCACAAAAATTACTTCAGTTCTCTCAGGATATAAGACGGCCTCACCACGATGAGATTCCCATCACAGTTTGAATGCATGTTCACACGGCACCATACGAACAGTACTTTCTATGGAAGCGGACCGGGTGCACTTACAGACGAGCTAGAGTTCATCGTCTTACTAAAGGAAATTTCATATTAACTCAATACATTAGAATTGCTTCAGTTACAAATAGTAATTGACCTGCTCCAGCTCCTGAGCCACGCATAAGAAAGCTCTGCAATGTTTTTCATTTTTTCCTCATGTTATTTGGTTAACTGCATGGACCTTCAGCCACATTGTCTTGCTTTTTTTTTTTTTTTAAATGTATTTATTAATGAGTATCAAATCTGTTCAAAATGTCTTACATCCCTTCAGTAGATTTTTTTCTGAACCTTTATCTTTTTTACTTCAAAGAAGAGCTTGTATTTTTTTTTGTTTAGGATAAAAACAAAACTCTTTCATCTTTGTGCTGCATTGAGCAGATGAGTCTCACTTAGCTAAGATATATGTACAATAAATTTGATTTGACTCTTGAGAGGGTAATGAATGGATAAAACTTGCAGTTTGACATTAAATATTAAAGAAAACAGTATGTGTTGTAATGTACATTAGACAAAGATGTCAGCGTTAGATATTTATTATAAGACAAATGACCATTCAGAAATGCAGTAAATCATTTAACAGGTTGAGTAACAGAGTGTTCAGTTCAGCATATATTTTCAGTGATTTAACTGCTGAGTCCCACAGCTGAAGCCAAAATGTCCCAGCTGTCACCTCAATAATAGTTTGGGTTCTATGCAGACCTTTGTCTTTGTTTAAATTAGTCTTTGCTGCATTCTTTCCACTTTACTGGGACATAAATCAGGAACCTCAGGTTCTTATAGTGTACAAAATGATATATATATATATATATATATATATATTATATATTTATATTTATATTTATATACTGTCTATATCAGGGCTGTAAGTTGAGATATATATATATATATATTACATATCTATTTTATTTTCAAAAATAGTGTATTTCCATTTGTATGACGTGTTCTTTAAAAACACAGACTGTAAACAAACACACCACAAACTTATTACATGAAAATACTGTTTGTTTTTTTTGTTCTTTTGTCATGTCATGTCTTTGGTTTTTTATTTTGTGTAATTTGACTGATTATTTATTTAGAACATGTAATAACCAAAAAGATCATACATTAACCGATATATAATAATGAAAAAAGAAGAAAAATCTAAATAAAGCATTTAAATAAACACTTCTGAAAAGAAGTGGGAGGTATAAACCTTTTGGCTCTAGTCTTTGCATGTTTTTCAGATTTAATAAGAGAATTAAATATATTTTGGTAATTTGAATTGACATTTTTTTCTATCTACTAAAATGAGATTGCTGTCTTGACATTTAAAAAACGTGGCAACATAATGAGTAATAATTGAACCCACTGCAGGTCATCACTGCACTTCGTTTTCATACTGACTGACATGCAGAAAAAGGGAGATATGGTGGTGACTGAAGCAAGCTGAACTGAACGCTGCTCTCTCGGACTGTCAGTGTCATTTCATACTGTATTACAGGAATAAACAGTAACACCAGGACTGATTTTCTGTTTGCAAGAAGAAAAATCTGCAGCTCCACACCTGCGTCACTTCTGGATGTTGTGTTACTCTGCAATCCAGATCCTCTCAGACATGAAGAAAAATCTCTGGGAACAAAAGCAGTGGTAAGCACCAGCATGCCCGTCTTCCCTCCTTTAAAAAAAATCCCTGCTGCATTAACGATGTGGGGTTGCTTAATCTCTCGCAGGCTGCTCCCGCTATGGAATCAGGCATCTGAGAACTTCAGGTGAATGAGGTGAACTGCTGCTCAGGGGAAGATAATCTGCTTTGAATACCACCGGATTTCTATTTATTCTGAGAGAAATGCCTCTGTTTCTCAGGTTAGCTTCACCGTAATGGAACAGTGATGCCCACGAGGAAACACACAGGACGTTTTTATGCAAATTGGCTCCCAGACTTATAAACTACAATAGCCAAACTGTGGTATTGTATACTGGAAATATGTAAGCATACAGTTAGGATTAAAAAAAAAAATGCACACACATTTTTAACTGTTTGGAAACACGAAAAACCTAGAAAGCACTTGGAGTGTGCAGACCTCCACCAAGCAGCTCGACTCCCTTATCTTTGTGTGTTCTGGATCAAAGGATCTCCAATTTTCTTTGGATCGGGTTCAACTTTGGAAACATTCTAGAACTCAGATCAGAACTGAGATCCTTTCTTGTAATTTCTTAACAAACACTCGTGCCGTTTGTACAGACTTATATGGAACAATTCCAGAAATGTGTCCTATCAGGGTGATGCTGATGTAAGAGTGTTTAGGCGTTGGTAAGGAGGTTTGATGTTCACCATGGGGGGGTCGGTCAGACACACAGGACTCGCTTGTACAGTTAACTGTCTTTACTGGTCACTCTTAATCACAACAGCCCAGTAATGCAACAAACGACAGGCTTCCAGGTGGAATTCCTACTTTTTCCTGAATATCACAAAAAAAGAAAAGAAAACTATTTGAAAGATTTTTCTTTTTCAGCTTCTGAGAAAAAAAAATTCTGTGAAAAAGTCAGAATTCTGACTTTTTCCAGAAAAAATAACAGAAAAAAATAAGAGTTTTTTTCCCCCTAGTTTCTGGGTAATTTGGGGGGGGGGGGGGGGGGGGGGGGGATCTGTTTTTTGTTTTTTAACTATTCTGGAAAAAAAACAACTGAATTCTGACTTTTTTCTCAGTTTTATTTTTCTTTCTTCAGTGGCCCTGATCCTCTTCCATAGCATTGTATCTCTTTTGTGTTTGACCCTTTTTCAGGAGCTCAAATGTTTGCCTTAAAAGCTGTTTAATAATCACCTGTGATATATTACTTTGTTTCCTTTTAAAGTGAAAATTTGTGTACAGTGTCCTGAAATTAAATTAAATTAAATAAAGGACTCTACTAAACTCAACAGCCTAAAGAAAGGCCTGATTGGCCCCAAAAACAGGTGATGGATGATCTCAGAATTCCTTACATGCTAAAGAAAAAAACATCCATGACCTCCTGCCAAGTGAAGGACTCAGCATGTCATTATCCAAGCCCACTGCAACGGTCCAACCTTTCAGAAGTTTTGAGAAAAGAAGGACCTGGATAGAGGGTGTGACAGAGAAGAAAAGGCCAGGCCAATCACGCAGCAGCATTCCTCGGATGGATGAAGCTAAAATCAACTTGAACCACACAGCAAAGAAAAATGGAAAAGCCTCCAACGTGTCGTGATCCAAAGAAATAAATCATCTCCTGTAAATCAAGTGGAGAGGCATGTGGGGCCATGCAAGGCTTCCAATGTAGCTTAGAGTGGTTCTGGATGATGTTACAGAACACAGCAGCCAGATGGATTTACTGTCGTATCCGGGGATAAAAATGGATGCTCAGATTCCATTTCCTGCAGCAAAGTTGGTGGCACTTCACAGCACACATGAATGCCAACCTAAAATACAGCGTGAAACTCCACCAGCAGGGGAGGATGAGGCAAGACGAGTCAAAGTTAATTATGCAACACAACCTTCAAGCATTTGTTTGCCAATGACTCCCTACAAAAGTAAATTTTTAACTTAATTGAGCTTTTTTCTGTCACCAATGAGCTTCATTGTTGGACCTTGTCTCTTGGTTCTAAGTTTATAGATCTTCATGATTTCTGCTCCAGGACACTAACCGTTAGGATGACAGGTTACGTTATCTTAGAACTGCAGATAAGATGGACTCAGATGACCAATTTACATTATATCACTGCAAAATATCACTGATTGCAAAGATGCCCCTTCCCCCTTTGTTCAATTAGAGATTTTAAAGGGGAGAGAGAAAGATGACGCAGCAAAGAACCTCTTCACCTTTGGCTGATCTCAGCGGAAATCCATCCCTCCCGTCCCATGAAGTCGTCCCACTCTATATCTGGATAAAACTCCAAGTCCTGAAATTTCACCTGTGCCACAGATTGTCTGAAAAAGGGGAATTTTGCTCTTTTTTGGCTCATGACTTAAATGTGGGCTTCTCAAAAGGAAATAAAACTTGTTCTCAGTCAACTACAATTAGGCCACTTTATTAGGTACACCTTGCTAGTACTGGATTGAACCCCTTTTGCCTTCAGAACTGCCTTAATCCTTGGTGGCATAGATTCAACAAGGAACTGGAAACATTCCTCAGAGATTTTGCTCCATATTGACATGACAGCATCACACAGTTGCTGCAGATTTGTTCTGTTCTGTCCCTTCCTCTCTTTCTTTTCTTCTCTTCCTCCGATCATGTTTTCTTGCATTTCTTTGCTGAATCCGCCATGGTTTGTGTTAAAAACACACTGGTCCTCATTTATCAAAAGATCGTACGATGAAAATCTGTGCGTACGACCATTTCCGCGCAAGACTCGGCGTTAATCAATTTGGACGTGATCGTAGGATACGATCAAATCTCGCGACAGCTCTGAGTTCGTGTACGCAAGTTTGAGTCAGTGAGGGTTTGCGGTGCAGCAGAACATGAAAATATTTATGAGTCAAAGCGGAATCGTCATTTAATCATAAGTATTCACAAATCCAGCACTAAGAATGAACCCATTTGCAAAGGAAAAGAAGAAAAAAGAATGTAGAATGGATTCCCAAACTAAAAAAAAAATTTAAAAAAATTAGCTGTAACTGAATTTTATTCCTCCATTTATCTCAACAAATGATTAAAATCATTTACTTGTTATAGTTCTAGGAGAGAAGTGTTTTGCACTCTTCGTGCATCTCATCACCCCGCTGGTTAACCTGCCACAGAGCAGGAGCGCAGGTCGGCATCAGTAAGCACACACGTGCACGTGCCAAGGTGGAGCGCTGCTTCGGCTGCTGGAAGGCAGGTGGAGATGTGTCGGACCAGCGGGATGAAACGCTGCTTTAGACTCGGAGAAAGTCTGCAACACAACCCTGTCCTGTGCAGTGCTGCACGGCATCGCTCTGACAGCTGATAGAGAGTTTTGATGCGCCGGGAGCCGCTCTGCAGCCCCCACTGGAGATACGGAGGAGACAAGAGCTGATCTGACGCTTCTGATAAGGAATCTGTACCTTATAGTTGTATAAGTGCTCAAACTAAAACCACCTGAAGCCGAAGCAGAAGTTCAAACCGAAGACAAAGGAGCTGAGCTGAGTCCTGACTGCTGCGAGCAGGACTGCTGGAGCCTTTATGTCCTTCATGAGGCAGATACCAGGTTCACGAAATCAATGTGCCATTTATCCAGTTGGGCCCTGCAACCACCGTCGGGCTGTTGGGTCGTCACACTTCAAATAACAGCAGCTGGAGTCGTTTTACTGCTAGAAAACCTGATTAGTCACCTTTACAACAAGGTATGATTCATAAGGATCAACTGCAACAAGCAACATAGAAAAGGTCAAAACCCCCTTCAACGTGCTCGTTATTTTCAGGCAAGGTAATAAAGCCTCTTAATTTGACACCTGTACAGGTGTGACTTAAAGTGCTGGTGACACGATTATCATTTCATGTAATGCTACTATACAATATTACAGCAACACTAAATGAGTGGCTCAGTGGAATTGTAAGTCAAACAGACTTGTTTTCACAGAAATATCTTCAGTTTTCTGAGTTTGAAAGGAGCTCTGCAACAGCGACTAAGAAAAACACGCCGCCATATTGAGACGTCAGCGGGAGAACTCGGGCGGCTTTTTTCTTTTTTTTTTTCTTACTCGGTCAGCTAACAACAAGCAACATGGAAGCGGTGGACGGTAACGATGATGGTCCCTGCCTGGAATTGATTTGTTTGGTAGAATCATCAGACAGTTCAGAAGAGTTAGGTGATGTTGAGGAATATAGAGGCATCACACCTTATAGAGTTGAGCCTTACCAAACGGACTTCATGCCGAGTGAGCAAGACTCTGAAAGCGGGAGTCCGGAGAAGATGACATGGTCATTGCAGCAGCAGAGGGAAACACACGGCAGGGGAACACCGATTGGTTTGTCTTTGTTATACATTACGATTAGCATTTTTTGTTGTTAGTGATTTGTTTATATAGTAATTTGTGAATAAATGTGACTATTTAAAAAACTGATTTTTAACCTCTCCACACCCACCTGGACACCAGCGCCCATTTAGCTGTGTTTTCAATTAACAACAGCAAGCCACTATATGGACATATACATGGTTATAAAGCTTAGATAAATACATAAATAAAAAGAAGCAACTGCATCTCCCTACCTTTGAAGTGGATCCAGAAGCCATTTTATAAGTCCAATCTTCAATTGTTTACATTGTTCACAGTCCTCCTGTTCGTAAGTTCGTAAGGGTTCACCAATTTAAAGTAATCAAAAATATTTTTGATGAAAACGATTCCGTAGTGTGAAAATAGCCGACACACACGGAGAAATAAAATCATTTTTCACCGTCCAAAAAGTCCGCTCGTCACAGCTACACGGTTTGTTTAGTAACATCTTGCTACGACCCCTAACGTAGCTGTTGGGGTGTGCTTGTTTTCCTCACTCTCCTTCCTGCAAAACAAGTGTCCACATCCGTTTTAGTCTAAATTCAACCCTCAGACACTCCTTGTCTTAAAACAAGCGCTCTCAGCTTGGAATCCCATTCGACAGCACACAGCGCTGACAGCACAGCTAAAAGTCCCGTAGCTGGAAACTTGAATAAACTTACGCCATTCTTATGAGTGTTTGGACAAAAACCTGCAACACAACGCAACGGCATATCTGTAACCTTTGGCCAGTAAAGCTAAAACAAAAGGAGAAACTGTTAGCAAAACCGCTAGCTCTCCAGTCAACAAGCCGGGTGGGCAGTCTTTCGCTGATGTCACATCCGGTTTTGTACTCCTGTGGTGAACAGCGCCACAGTCTGGTCAGAAAAGCAGCGATGTTTTCTAATAACTCATTTATGCAGCTGCGGTTGTTTATGTTACATAGATCATCATGAAGGACGTTTTGGTCTATAAAACATGGCAAAAAATGTTAAAATCGTGTCACCAGCACTTTAATGCACCAGGTACTGTATATTATATCCTTATGCACCACAAAAAAAACTCAAATAAATTGTGTCAAATAAACCAGGATGCTTATAAAGGTATACAACACCCGAGTTAACTTCCACATATACTTTGCACATTTTGACCTCAGCAGGATGCAGTGACTCCATTATCCAACTTGTCCACTGAGGTCAATTCAAAGCCGAGCTGCACTGGAAGATGTATGACTAACGGACGCCTGAACTTAAGCACGTAACTGCAGAAGGACGTGAGGGAAGGAGCAGCTTTCTGCAGATAAGCTGAACAAAATTATCAGAGAGAAAAAAGATAATTCAACCGCTTACTCAGATTCAAAGTGAAGCTCTGGGAGCCATCCAACATTTTTTAATTTGTTCAGTATGCGGGGAGCAGATGAAGAGTCATCATGAGTTATTACAGTTATCACAGTTTTAGTACCTGTACCTGATAATTCCAGTCGTGATGGCAACCATTTAAACTCATGTTAATCATCATTCAAATCATAATGATCATATTATCTTTCAGGGAATAGATCTTTATCCCAAATTTTAACCTCCTTGTCTATTGTCTATTTTTCATGATTTTGTAGCCTATTGACCTTTGCTGTAAAGCTGAAGCTTCTGTATGGGACTTTGCTAAACATACTTAACTTCTTCTTAACAAGAGCCCCTGTATAGAGGGGCAGCATGGGATAGATGCAGTACATGAAACGTACCATACTAGGTAGTACAAATCCTAACATACAACACACCAAAATCACGTGCTCATTTTAGGAGATAACTGTTCACATTTACTTCTGTGTTCCTGGTGAATTTACTTTGACTCCTCTATAGCAGCGGTTTTCAAACTGGAGGTTGGAAGCCTTCATTCGTCAAATAAATTTAGGATATTAGGGCTACCAAAATCAACACATTATTACAATCTGTGAAATTAACAAACTGATTTTTAATTATTTTTGCATAAATAACTAAGTCATTACAAATTTTTGAAAATCTGAATTTGGCATTATCTCAGCAAAGTATTACCATTTGGGGCATGTGGGTGGCTTGTCACAGCAGTGAACCATATCCACCAAAAGTAGGGATGCACCGATGCATCGGCTGGACATCGGTATCAGCCGATGCTGGCCTTGTTAACTGCCATCAGCCATCGGCCAATAGAAATGACATTCGCTGATGGCAATGGCCAATTATTATATAGCCTATATATATATATATATAATGATTTACATGTGTCATCAACACTGTTCTTAAGAAAAACTCTTTTCCCCCACTTTTTGGGGGGGGGGGGGGGAGGGGGTGGAAGGCACCACACACACTTTCCTCAGTAGAGAAACAAAGATGGCGGCGGTCGTGTGGCAATATTTTACCGTTTCAGAAAAAGATCAGCGTTACGCAGTTTGCAGGACATGCTCCACAAATATTTTTTATTGGGCCATGAAAATAATCTTCTCACTGAGAATGTTTTTGTTTATTAGGCTAAAACCACTCAATTTTGTTGGGCAATATACTGAAGCATTCTTTTTAGTGATTATCAGTCCCAGGCTTTTGAAAAGTTTTCAGAAAAGAGCTTGTTATAACTAATGTCAATCAAAAAGTGACATTAAAGGTTGATTCTGTTTCATAAATTGGTCTGAATTTGTGCTCATTCAAGGACAGACTGATGAGGAGCTGAAAGACTTGTAAATTTCTGTGGCACAAAGGAAGTAATAAATAAAAATAGAAAAAATCGGCCATCGGCCAAGTTGTTATATTAAACATTGTATCGGTATCGGCCCAGACTTTCACAATCGGTGCATCCCTAACCAAAAGCCATTGTTCCTCCTTATTTATAAAGTTTCTGATAGACTTCTAGTCTAAAACTGCAAATTTGGCCCTCTTTCAGTGAGAAAAGCTGAATTTGGGCATTTGTGTGTTCTTTCCACAGCTGTTAACCGAATCCACCAAAGCCCACTTTATTCTCCTTATTTATGAAGACTCCAAGCCTTACATTAAGAGGATGGTCACAGGATAGATATCACACAAATAACTCATTGACTGCCAGACTTTTTCAGAGCAGAGCTCCATAATGCCAGGATTTCTAAGCATTTTCACTGATTTTTGGAGATCCACATAACATTGTGTAGTATGAGCAGCAGAGGCTCTGTTCTTTTATCAGAAAAAAAAGTTTCTAGTTTTTCCTCTTCTTTAATAATCTCCAGTAAAACATGGAGTAGTTGCAGCAAAAATACTGCTTTTCACCAAAAAGCTGAGAAAATGAGCATCTTTTGCAGCAATGCGCTGCAGTTGGAAAAGTGACTTTGATGGCAATATTTTCAACTTTAGCAAGACCTCCAACATCTGAACAGCTGTTTACTTCAATGAAACAACAAAAACAACTGAGAAAAGCAAACCTGAGCGCTTTACCGTACTCTCTCTCCCCCGCGAGAAAATCGAGCACACTTCCTGAACCCATTTCTGGGCACAAAACACGACTTCCTTGTTGACCACAACATATTTTTAAGCTTCTGTGACACCGCCATCTACTGGATCGGGTGAAAATGACAGAAATAAAGACGATCGACACTTGTTTTTCTCTGACAAACGCCGGCAGAGTGTCCTGCAGCTCCCCCCATTAAAACTCGTAATTTACGTTTATAGACGTGAATGAAGTTAACCACTCAGTCATTGTGACCCTCCCACCCCCACCCAAACAACAATACTTGTTATTTTTGGGAATTGTGGCTCAAAAAGTTTGAAAACCACTGTTTAGTATCTCGCACGTCTCAAGTTAGAGACTAATGTTATACATGGCCTTTGTAGCAGTGACGATTTTTTTCACTTATGTCATTTCAGACTGAAGGCAGGATAGCCTCATCAAAAAGAGGTTAAGAGAGAAGGAAATTATTTGTCCTGCACGGCAGCATCTCTATGGTCATCATTTATACAAACACCATTTATGGAAGTCGCTGAAGAGGTGGAATGAAAGGTTGCTGACCAAACTGTCACTGAATATCTGCAGTTTCCTCTTCAAAAGCAAGTTCATTTAACCCTCTAATGCAAAGTGTCCACTCCTGTGGACTCCTGATGCAGAATAAATATTTAACCATTGAACAATGTACATGTGCATTGAAAAGTTTAGAGAAAGTTTAATCCAGTTCACCTGTTAAGGATGTAGTGGATTTTAGATTCATTCTGACATCATACAAAAAGCCAAATATCCTTAACTTTTTGTGAGTAGTGTATATAAATGTGACAGACTATTTTTCTATGAATATTGCAATCAAATAGATAAAAAAGCAAAAAGTAAAATTCAATTCAAAATAAAAGCATCACTGTACATCTGTAAAAGTAAATTGTAGAAAAAATTATGTGGCCATAAAAAAGAAAAAAAATCATGCATCAGAGGGTTAATATGATGCTGGAATCTAACAGAAGACGCTTTTTGTAGAACAAAAGGAGGAAAATCCCCAAAACAAGAACAAAGACTCTCAGCTGCAAACAAAAAGTGTTTACAGGCTACAACCAGAGCCGCAAGCCTCAACTGACCATGCAAGGAGCCACAGTTCATGCTTCAGGCACTATTCTTTGTTTTTGTTTTAAAATTGCAAAAGAAAGAAATACAGAAACTCATGCTGCTTGAAATATTTAATAATTTTATTACTTAACCATGTTTGTTTTCATAATCAGGGCAGAGTTTGCACACAGCAATAGAAACTTTAAACCTTTGCATGCTATTGTAAGCACAGAGATATTAACACCAGCAGCAAATAAAACTTAGATACAAGAGCAAATCTCTCACACACGTACACACACACACACACGCACACACACACACACACACACACACACACACACACCAGTTTGTGATCAGTCATGGAGTGTGCTGGAGCTTTGCCTACAGCCCTTTCTGTTCTGACTCAACTTTCTCTGTCTCTACTTTTAAATGTTTAGTCAGTTAAACTTTTTTTTTTCCTGAGGACCAGGTTGTAGAGAGCAAGAGCTAAAAAAAAGGAAAAGAAGCTGTTATTTGGCTGTTGAATGGTTTAAACAAGTGATGATCAATAAAGACTTTTTTTACCAATATCCGATACACTGATATTGTCCAACTCTTAAATTCCGATATCCAATATCAACCGATACAGATACAGAGAGCTGTGAGGTTGTATCTCATATTTTGAGAAATAAAACTATATTCTGCTCCAAGAGCGAAGCTCCCAAAATCTCATTTTGGACATCTGGCTACTAGATATCAGATATTAGCAGGTATCAGATACTACCATATATCAGATATTAGCAGGTATTTTTTTTTTTTTTTTTTTTTTTTTTTTTTTTTTTTTTTTTTTTTTTTTTTCTTTTCTTTTTTTTCCTTGTTCTTTTTAGATACTACCATATATCAGATATTAGCAGGTATTAGATACTACCATATATCAGATACTAGCAGGTATTAGATACTACCATATATCAGATACTAGCAGGTATTATCAACATGTGTCTAATTCTAATGTTTCTAACAACTTGGTAACTTAACCAACCACTTAAAACCAGACATATTATCAGCAGCTTCAAAGCAAGTCAGTCACCTGGATGTATTTACAGGGTGTCACATGCGCTTTATTAGTTCTGTGGAACATAATGTGGTCCTAAAACTGATCAAAGTTACTTCACAAATTCATTGTGAAAGTCATCAAACAAGTGGACAAACCAAGGATTTTATATTGCAAAAAGTAGTTTGCTATTCTTTTGCTGGCCTGAAAGGAGATGAGTCAGAATTGTCTTTAATAAGAGCAATCATACACATCAAGACAGAGAAGACCAGGACCTTGTAGCTTGTGGTCTGGGCTTTATCCACTAATCTTCAACAAAAGTACAAAAGCATCTGCAGAGCTGCATAAAAGAAAAAAATGGATGCCCTCTGAAACGGCTGCTCAGACTTTTTATACTCTTGTCTTTTCATGCTCTAGTTCTCTTTCTCAGTCTCCATCCTTCTCTACTACTGACAATGCTGACACCAAGAAATATTTTCTTACCCTTACACACTCACAAAATCTTTAAGGAACACATTGTTCCATTGACCAACTTCAACTCCAACTGAAGTAAATCATTTTTATCTTAAGTTTAGGCTATTTTGGCCCACAGCTGCTGGAGCTTATACAACTTGATTTTTCACTGTTGTTCTTGTGATGATTCCAGTAGCAAGGCAAGGAGTGGATGACAATATATTTTAACTTGAGCTCCATCCAACAAGATGTCCTGCAATCGTTGTGATAAAGACCATGTAGGCCGGGCTGCTGCGGAAAATCAAGCCATGATGGAGGGAAACGGCCACTTCAGGTCTGTTTACTCCAAACACTTGTGGCAAGGACGTTATAAAAACATCAAACTGTATACTTACAAGAGCAGAAAAAATGTAGGATTCATCTTAATCCCAACTGCTTTATCCATTTCCTCACAAAAAAAGCCATAAGATGCGAGCTTCTCCATCTGTTCCAGCAGTACAAGCTCATCAGAAGCACCCCGTAGTTCGAGTGTAGGGCTGCAACGATTAGTCGACGTTGTCAACAATCGTCAACGATGAGAAAAGTCAATGAATTTAATTGTTGACTATTGTTGGTAAAATAAAAAGGAGGGGCAAAAAAACAAAAAAACAATGAGACATCACCTTTCGTCCTTTCTCTGCTCAGATTTAAACATGCACAACAGAGTACAGCAGCAGGCGGAAAGACACAGCGAACAAAGACGCCTGAAGTCTGGAACCACTTCATATTAAACTTACAACATCAAATTAGTACTTGGAAGATTTACAAGCCGACCTTATGTACCACTAAAGTACGCCTGCAATGCTCCAACATTTAAAGAGGCGGCACGTCAGACTTAATCTGACTCTGCCAGATGGATTTGCTCCCGCAAATCTGTCTGGGAATCATCCGTTAGAGGGGCGAAAATACTAGTTAGCTGATTGGATAAGGCATCCGTCTATCACCACCTATGTTGGTGATAGACAGGCCAAATCAACCAATCAGATCAACGAAGCATATGACGTACTAACAGAGCGACGACGAAAACACGAGCACCAGCCAGGCGACTGTTGCTGCTGCCGGCAAACGGGAAACATGTCGGCAGTAACTCCGATAAAACTTGAGCGGTAGCCACGCTGACTGGTCATGTGTTCAACACCAACACTTTGTCGAACATGGGATTAAAAAAAGCTACAAGTAACAATTACTGGCAAACGTAAAACTTTTTTTAAATTACACATTTGCTTTTTGATATATGAAATACAGAAAAGACCCCAATCCCAATCCATCAGACAGAAAATAAACTGTTACAGACATATAAATGTGAGAAAAAGAAAAAAAACCCGACATAAACAAAGGGAAGCCTTGTTCCATTCAGAAAACTGCCTGCCCATTAGGGCGGCCAAGATTAGTCGATTAATCGACTAATCGTCTACTATTAAAATAGTCGGCGACTAATTCAATAATCGACTGTTTTTAATTTTTTTTTTCCTATTAAAGTAGCCACTGTACCTTCCACTGCCTTGTTTGTCTTTCTGTCAGCTTTTCTGGAATTATATATTGACATAAATAAATAGACATAAATAGACAGATTAAATGAGAAAGTGTCCAGAATTTTGACCGGTATTGCAAATATGCTACAATTTACGCATCTGATTAGTCGATTAATTGCCAAAATAAATGGTTACTAGTCGATTATCAAAATAATCATTTGTGGCAGCCCTACTGCCCATCAATAGTAGATTTCTTAGATGTGCACGAATATAATCCAAGAAGGATGTCCAGACGTTAAAAAATAATTCATCCTTACCCTTTACAACAGCTTGCAACCTTTCATGAGGGAGAATATTAAAGGTTGTCCTGTACCAAAGGGTGACACTAGGAGGAAGAGTTTTAATCCCATTTTTTAATATGCATTTTCAAGCAATTAAAAGAAGTTTGTCAAGGAGCTTATGATGTAATACGGTGAGATGTAAGTCTCTACAGGCCTAGGAGGAAAACCCATGAATCTTTATTTTAATCTTTAATATCCCACTGACCAGATTTGAAATAAGTGTCCAAAATCTGGGAATAAATTGATATTCCCAATAATAATAATTCCCCCTTTCTAAATTGCACTTGGTACATAGAGGGGAAATGGAGTGATCAGTTTTGTTTAAAATAATAGGAGTAATAAGCAGCTTATGAAGTATTTTGTATTGAGTTTCTCTCAACCGGTTGCAGGTAGATGTAAGAAACTTAAAACTTTTAAAAGATGTGGTATTGAACTAAAACTGAGCAGATTATTATTGTAGCTGCTGATTCACTGACAGTGCTGTGGATTCTGCACTCGCCCACCAAAGCAGTTGAGATGTATATCCATAACTAATCCTTGTTTTGGCAAAAAGCAAGTCTGTCCGTGTGCATGAGCACAGCGCCCTGCAGTTTGATGTCTTGGCGTGAAACAGAAGGTGGATTTTATTTTCCCTTTTTTTCCCTTCTAAGTACATAATCCTGAGCTCTCCAACTCTCTCTCATCCATCTTCACTTAGATACTGCTGGAGCCCTGCTTAAGTCAACAAGATGCTGCAGCTAAACCACATTTGCTGCTACCCTTGGGCTAGTCATACTGCTACTCTGTTTACTCTGCAATAACACACAAAACTTTTTATTAGCTTAATCCCTCCATATACTGTATACGTATAAAGAACGTGGGTTTTTTTTTTTTTTTTTTTTTTGTGGTGGTACTCCAAATGAATGGGATTTTTTAAACTATTTTTTTTGGCTTCCTGTCTCAAGTTTATCTTCATAATTACTAGGGCAGTATGTGAAATCTGTCTCCACAGAAAGCTAATGCATGTGAGATTGCTACATTGGTGTCAGAATCTAGATATGCGTTACTGCCTGGGAGTAAATTCAACTTAAACACAGTAGAAACTGTAAATTTGTATACATTTTGTATAGGAGAATCACATTACTTTCAGTAAAAGCCAGAGGGTTGCAGCCCAGTTCACGTAGGAATGAGAAAAGTAGCGTCTGATGAAGAACTGTCCAAACCTGAGCAGTTTTCCAGATGTCTAATTGAAGTGTTTCACAGGTAAATACACTGCCTGGCCAAAGAATACTAATACTAATGAAACACTAATATTTCATTGAACCACCTTTAGCTTTGATTACGTCAGCATTCGCTCTGTCATTATTTCCAGAAGCTTCTGCAATGTCAGAAGATTTATTTCCTTCCAGTGTTGCATTAAATTTTCACCAAGATCTTGCATTGATGATGGTAGAGTCTGACCGCTGCTGCATCACTTCATCTGCTGCTCTTCTTACCCTGACACGCCCATCACTCTGGAACAGGGAAAATCTGGACCGATCAGACCACATGACCTTCCATTGCTCCACAGTCCGATCTTTATGCTCTCTAGCAAATTGAAGCCTTTTTTTCCGGTTAGCCTCACTGATTAGTGGTTTTCTTACGGCCACGCAGCTGTTCAGTCCCAATCCCTCGAGTTCCCTTCGCACTGTGTGTGTGTGTAAATACTCTTACTTTCAGTATTAAACAGAGCCCTGAGTTCTACTGTTGTTTTTCTTCGATTTGATCTCACCAAACGTTTAAGTGATCGCCGATCAGGATCATTCAGGCTTTTTTCCAGCCACATTTCTTCCTGGAGGACGATGGTCCTCACCATCCTTCCAGTTTTTAATGATGCGTTGGACAGTTCTGAACCCAGTTTTCGTAGATTCTGCAGCTCCTTAGATGTTTTCTCTGCTTGATGCTGCTGATGATTTGACCCTTCTCAGACAGACTAACATCTTTTCCACCACCACCGTATGTGTTTTTTTGACATGGTTATGCAGGACAGAGGTTCTCAACCTTTTTTCTGCAAAGTACCCTTGTGAAATATATTTTCAGTGTAGTACCCCCCTATCTACCGCAAAGTATTTTTTTGTTGGAAAAATAGATAAAAGACACAACAGCACTCTGTCATTGTGTCTGGGTTATTTATCTGGAACTGTTAAAATGGTAATTTTGCCGTCTTTGGCTCTTGGCCCCCTTTCTTTTCAGTCAGATTCCTACCACACTTCAATCATGACTATTGTTTGCATTGTCAAGATGACAGGAGACATCAACTGTCAAGCACTAACAGGTTGGGTCAAACCATGTCAATACAATGGAATAGTCTGAAACTCAGTCTGAATTCAGTCGATGAATGCTTACATTTATCTTTATTAGAGAAATTTTAATGAAGGAAATTTAATTAAAAAACAGATATTAAGAAACTTCACATACCCCATGGAATGCGTCTAAGTACCCCCAGGGGTACGCATATCCACTTTTGAGACACAGTGGTTTAGGAAACGAGAAGCAACTGATTGCACCAGTTGGGTGACAGATCATCGCCCGTGCGGTAACTATCCAATAGGAGGCTCGTACCTAGTTGCTTCATTAAATCCAGGTGCCGACTTTCTTTTGGCCAGGCAGTGTATCTCAGGAGCCCATCAGGCAATGTGGATAATCGACACCTCTCAGTCTTCAGGTTCAGAAGAATCAAGGGGTAGCCCCCAAATTCACCCGAGAAACACCATGGGGATCAAAAAAGAAGTAAACTCCACTACAGTACAGTATCTGATCGGCAGAGTGAATCTCTCATGATATACCCCCCTTCATCTCCATGGAAACTAGCAGGACCTTTATGAATCATTTCAAACAGAGGGTATGTGCTTCCTGGCGTGTGCAAACATCATGCTGCCCCCTGCACAGAGGGCTCTCATCTCGAAGTTAACCTAATATCACCCCGCTATTTCCCTGAAAAAATGCCTTGTTCACGAATGCAACTGCAGCAGAATACACCCATGTAAACATGATATTAAATACTAGAGGGGCAGGTCATATTTCAGAGTGGCTGCAGAAGCTTTCAGATGATGGAATAACTCTGCTTTTAAGTGGAGTATCAGCCCTGATTAGGGGCTGTGCCTGCCTGAAATAACTAAAATATCTCCATGCAAAGGTTTTTCAACTTAAGAAAATTGGTATGAGGGAGCTTCAAATTGCTGCAAGATGGTTACGGTTATAAAAATACATCTTCACAATCAACCTGCCCAGTACTTGTCTCCAAATTCCTAAATGGCCATGAATGTTAACACAAAGGCACTTGTCAAATCAGTCACACTTCATTACTGCGGCTTTGTCATTTCCTGGACAGCATTCAAGTCGGAATTAAATCACTTCAAAGCAAGACCAATGTAAGAGGGGGAAGAGAGAGAGAAAAAGAAAAAGAAAAAAAAATACATATATCTCGAAGAAATGACAAAAGATGAACCACTGCTGTTTCACAGTTCAGCAAGTCCTCACTCTCTAATCCACTGGAGATATGAGATTATTCTCATCAGTAATACAGAGAGATTGTGAATGTAGGCCAAGCTGTTTCCCAGAGCATCTGCATGAGTTAAAGTCATGAAATCCAGCCCTGCACAATTCCTCTTCCGTCCTATTAATTAACATTTGTGAATGAAATCTGATTACAGAACCTGCCATGACCTGACACTTTAAGCTTCCTGCACTTTAACTGTTGGATTTCTTACATTTTTATGAGGTTTTGCCAACTTTCAGGACTTTTAACTTGCCCAAGTTACATGACTTGTATAATGAGAGCCGCAATAAAAACCAGAAAGAAATACTGAGACGGCCAAATGAAAGAAACTATTCTCATTAAAGGACATCCAATCAAGGGAACGCAGTGCAGCCACATGCAAAACTCTTAAAGGTACAGTGTGGAAAAATAAAAGAAATTCAATGGCACAAAAATGAAATATATCAGGGCTGCATGATAATGAAAAAAACTTGCGATAGGCAAAAAAGTGTTGAGACTCACGATGACGATATATTTTACAATAGATAAAATTAGGCTGACGACAAACCGGCGAGGGCAAAAAAGACAGCGGCGAGCCCGGAGCCACACAGCCCCCCCACCCCCGCACCAGGCAAGGCGAATGACGCGCCGAGCGGCATGGGACAAGCCAAAGAGGGAGGACTACCCTCCAAGCCGCAGGTATATATAGGCATCAGAAGCAGGCCCACTCTTTCCACTCACGCCACCCAAAATACTTGTTAATGCATCTTTTTCAGCTTCACTGTCACTTTAAAAATGTCTTCCCCGTGCTTTTCCACTGCAACCTTTCCTCTTCTGCTTCCATTTCTGCTTCTCCTTTTCAAAAGTAGAAGAAATTAACTGAAATTATTCAAATAATCCACTCATCAGTCTTGTGTTGCGGTACATGTGCAGTAAAGTCCATCTGCTCTTTAACAGGACTCCTCTTTTCAAACATGTCTTTTCCTTTTTGCACCCCGGTCACGTTCAGGCATCAGGAAATGTTGCAGATAAGCCAAAACAGCCACGCTCTCCCTTCACCTCTGTCCAGAACATTTTTGTGTGCGTTCAAAATGACGAGCTGCAACATTTCTGCTCTGATGACCTGGGGTCCAGCCGCTACATGTCCGCTACATCTCTGAGGTAAAAGACCGGAACGTTTGTCTGAATGCAAACGTTATAAAGGATAAAGTCCCACTGTTACCGCTTTCCAGCGCAGGTCTGGAAGGGGTTAAAAAGACTCACCGATGGCGAGATGCCGCCTGTGGCTGAAACTCTGGAGTCTGACCCAGTTGTTGAGGTCGGGGCTTTCACAATGTTAGCCCCGTAGTCATGGTGATGCACACCTGTTGCTCTTCATGCAAATCTCAGCTGGCTAACACTTGTTGTAATCCAAAAGCTGGTTTTCCCTGGCGCGAGTCCGGAAAGTGCACGGTGTCCAAACAGCCAGTTTTCAGTTGGAAGTCTTCAGTGAGGAAACGCAGTGAAACTCATGAAGGTTCTGCCGCGACCAGACCTGCGTTTGCAGCACGTCGTCGTTCTTACAACCGAAGTAGCTCCGAATTGTCGACTAGTGTTTTTAAGTTCTTCCACATCTACATTCCCTCCACTTTTCCTGCAGCCTCCCCCCACCACGCTCCTCATTCCGAATGCTCCTGCCAAACAAGAGGAGGAGGATGAGGAGGGGGAGGGATGGGGGTGCATTTAAGACAGTAAAAGCCCAGTGATGGGCTGTTGACACAGAGCGCATGAACTGTGACTGGAATATCACATCCCTTCCTTAAAATATGTGAACATAAACGCTTCTAGATATCGCTGTTAGGCCGTCTTTGCCATATGTACATCGTACGGGCCAATATCGTGATGATAGTCAATTTTAGATATATTGTGCAGCCCTATAATATATCATTCAAAACTTGTTTCTATTGATGTGTAATCGCTTCACTAGAATAGCTGTCATATTTTTATTTTCTTAGAATGAGTCATTTATTTCTACTTGCTGGGGGTTCACATACATGGAGGCTGCCAAATCTGTGCCACCATCTTTAGTTAGGTGTCTCTAAATGGGAAAAACAATGCGTGTGAAGTAAGAACCCTCTGAACGTTAAAACTGCTGTACCAGCTTTGTTTAATGGAAGTTTGGGACTGTTTGGTTCAGATCAGTAATGGTTCCTCACAGCTACACCTGAGACCACTGGATCCACTCACTGATGAAAACCTCTTATGTCTGGGAGAATTTTGGCCACTTACGACCACCGTACATCCACAACAGTGCTTGAAATATGAAGTCATTTGAAAGAAAACATTTTTTCTTTCATTGAAAGAAAAGATCTTTTCTTTCAAATACCAAGTTTTACCACTAGATGTCAGTAATTCTTACATACTGTACCTTTAGAGAGAGTTAGCAAGGACAGCTCTAGCAACTCTTTTCATAGGAGGAGCCAAGATTCTGCCCAAAACAATGGCACATTTTTTGTTTGATGTTATCAGACTCCAACATTGTTGTGGAAGAATTTTGGCAGACTCTTGTTTACAACGTTGCACCCGTTCATTAAGGTTTGAGATGATAATAAAGTCCTCCCTGCAGGGCCCTCCCCAGCATTTTGGATGGGCTGAGGTCTGGACTTTAACTGGGCCATCACAAAGCCTTCATTATTTTCTGTTTTTAGTCATTCTCTTGTAGATCTGCTGCCGTGTTTGGGATCATTGTCCCGTTGCATGACCCAGTTTCAGACAAGCTTTAGCTGTCGGACAGATGGACGCACATTTGACATCAGAATACAGAGAAGTTCATGGTCCAGTAAGAAACAAGCCCAAACCTTCAGTGTATGTGGCTGTAAAACATCCACAGCTTTATCATTCATGGTCATACAAAGTTATCCACAGCTGCGGTTCCCAGGGAAAAGGGGTTTGCATAAGGACCCTTTTGTTAACAGAAAGCCTCGGCTAGCCGGTCACACAAAGTGCCAAAGTTACCAACAATAAAAAGTTTTCTCCTGAGTTACCAAGAGGTAAGTTTAAGTAAACAACCCAAATAGCAAAATGTAAGAATGCAAACTTTAGAAAGGTTTTCTTATTTTACATGTGGTTTGGAAATTCATCTGTTTACTGTGAAAAGCTTTTATTCAAACACCACAAGTGATTTTTCCTCTACAGCCGTGCGGATAAAGTTTTCTACAACATTAAGTCCTGGCTGATGGTCAGAATAATGGAAACAGTCTGAAACAGGAAAGTTTGCATTAAGGCTGAATGCACCCACCCACCTCACCTCCTCTGGAAGTGTGGCTCTGTGACTTTGCCACCTCATTTCCCATCTTAACTTTTGTCCAGATGTGTGCAGCCTTTTGTAAAAAGCTTTCTGAAAGAAGCACAAGTCATAATAAAGTGCTTATAAGTTTTCATAGCTGAGCACCAGAGTGGTTGGAATCAGTCTATTCGCTGGCTTTAGGGATGTAACGATATGAACATTTCATATCACGGTTATTGTGACCAAAATGATCACGTTTATCATTATTATCGAGGTATTATTGAAATACCCCACCAGCATCTTTAAAGTTGTACTTCCATGGTGATTTCATTAATATTTCTGTGTTCTCCATTATTATTGAATGCATTCTGCATCGTTTCTGTTTAAAAAACCTTCTGGTATCTTTGTATCCAGCTGTATTTGTATACTAGAAGAGAGGCTTGTGGTCCAACGGCAGCTTTTCCGGGAATTCCCGTCTGATTGGCTGCCTCCCATCAGTGTATGAAGGAAGCTCCGCCCTCCGCTCTTGTTTTGGTACAGACAGGAAATAGAGCCGACAAACAAGTTTGTTCCGCCATGCTAACAAACAGTTAGCTAATTAGCTTCTCAACTCCGAAGCTACAGTCGTGCCGTCTTTACTTCTAGTGTGTAGTGGAGGGTTACCTGCCTTCCAATGGACAGATAGAAACCCCACGTGGGATACGCTATTTGCAATGTGACGTAGAAGTGCGAGGCTGTTCCCGATTCGCTCTTTTCTTCGTATTGTTTCTCTGATGAGAAAGCACAGCCGACTGGGGGGAACGCAACGCTAGCAAGTCAGCATGTGGAAGTAAACAAGGGGAAACCCTCCGTATTTCAGAAGGAGCAAGTTAAATGGGTTTTTAGTGGAAGGAGGCCTTTAAATATATCCAAAATGGGTCTAGACATCTACTTTGTTCTTTTTAAAGGGGGAAATCTCCACAGTACTGTCCATGTGGGCGCCTTTGTTGCTTTCCACCATGTTTTCATAAATTAAATAATGCAACTGGGACTGTTGATGCTTTTCCTGGCAATAAGCAGCATCATTTTAAAAGTGCAGTAATCAGTCACGGTTTTAACGATAATTAAAATCTGAAACAGTATTGCTAATCGTTGGGAATTTTATCACGATTAACCATTTTATCGGTAATCAATACATCCCTAGCTGGCCTCCAGCTGCTAAGGACCCCACTCTTCCTCCGACTGGTGTGTGAATGATGGAGATTAAAACCACTGAGACAAAGTGCTGTACCATCCCAACAACTCAAAGGTTTTTATGAAAGAGGGCTTCTCCAAAACACACCAACCATCCAGTGTTAAAAGTTTTCATTGCAATATTCTGCTGCTTCTTTCTTAATCCTGATATTTGAATGAATGTCATCACGGCTACTGCAATCCGCTGATCAACCTGATTTAAACTGCTTAGGGTGAGGAATAATCATTTTTAAAGACAGTTTTGAGATAGACGGAGTTGGATCTACCTTCCTGACGGTTGTCGAGTGAAGCTAGTCAAAAATAGACTTCAAACATTTCCGGAGTGGACATTCCTGTTTCATAAAGGAAAAATCCTGTCAGGCAGCTGTTTTAGTCAACCACTAAACCCACTGAATTTAATTAGCAAATCAGATGAGCCTGTTTGTGAAAACACCTGTTCTAAATGCACCGGCAGATCCCGAAACATGGCAGGATTTTTACCTAATGGCACCTGGATTGTCCACCTTGCCGTTTTCTATATGCACTTATTACTACAGAGGGGGACATGGAGGATAGAGCTTAACCCAGCAGATACTGGACGAGAGGCAGGAACATCCTGGACATGTCTGCAGTTCACTGCAAAGCCAACACAGAGATACATACAACCACCCATGCTCACACTCACGCCTATCGGGAGAATTTACCGAGCATATTACCCAACGTGCAGGTCTTTGGGCTGTAAAAGGAAACTTAAAGGTACAGTGTGTAAAAAAAAAAAAAAAAAAAGATCAAAGGGCAATGGCAGAAAAATTCAATATATAATTCAAAACTGTGTTTCCATTGATGTGTAACTGCTTCACTAGAATAGCTGTTATGTTTATTTTCTTAGAATGAGTCATTTATATCTACTTGCTGGAGGTGCACATACATGGAGGCTGCCATATTTGTGCTGCCATTTTTTACGAGGGTGTTCCTAAATGGACAAAATGTGAATTAAGCGAGAACTCTCTGAACTTTAAAATTGCTGTTCCAGCTTTGTTTAATGGGAGTTAGAGCTATGTTTGATCAGTATCACCTTAAAAGACAGTAAAAATAGTTACTTACAGTGCTGTCATAGCTACACCTGAGACCACTGATCCACTCACAGATGAAAACATCTTTATGTCTGGGAGAATTTTGGCCACTAACAGCCACCATACATTCACAACATTGCTGGAATATGAAGTCATTTGAAAGAAAACATCTTTTCTTTCAAATAACCATCTTTACCACTAGAGGTCAGTAATTCATACATACTGTACCTTTAAAAGGAAGCCCGAGTACCTGGACAGAGAACTTGCGCATGCACAAGAAAAACATGCAGACCCCACTCAGCAAGGCTCGGCTCAAACACGAGCCTTCTTGCTATGAGGCATCGCGCCGATCACCATGCAACCCTGCAGGACAGCATGTGTATCATCACTAAACAAACAGCAACTTTAAGTTTGGAACAAGTAATATTAAAAGCAAACTTAGTTTAAATTTCTCATTGAAGTCTGGAGAACTACCATCTATTGATTTCACGTGATCAGAAGTGATTTTTATACATAAATCAATGTCATTCAGGACCAGTCATGCGTTTAGAAAAAAATTAATTAGACAAAAAGGTGAATTTATGCTAGTGTCACTAATGTATGACGGATAGAGAAGCAGGAAGGTCCTCCTTCATTTGGTAAAAAAAAGAGAAAAGAAAGAAAATTGGAGGACATGAGTACTCATTAATCCTAATGAAAGCTAATATTAAGTGTACTCTAAGCAAACAAAACCAACACGTTGTCACTCCTGACTTGTCATATATTGAAGCTATATAATTGGGGCGACTGTGGCTCAGGTGGTAGAGCAGGTCGGCCAATGATCGGAGGATCAGCGGTTTGAATCCCGATCCCCCAGCCATATGTCGTTGTGTCCTTGGGCAAGACACTTAACCCCCCTTGCCTTGTATGAATGTGTGTGAATGTTCCGGTGGTGGTGGGAGGGGCCGTAGGTGCAAAATGGCAGCCACACTTCCGTCAGTCTGCTCCTGGGGGGTGGCTTTATGGAACAAGGTTCCATAAAAATAACCATAGGTTATTTAATAAGTGTTTTAGGTTGCTTTTATTTTTATTATTATTATCATTATATTATTTATTTATTATTATTATTATTATTTGTGAGTTGTTTTGGGGTTATCTGATTTTATTGTACTGTTTTGTTGAGTGAGGCATTCTTGCTCTTTTAATTGTTTTGACACAAAAGATCATGCTGGAAAAAAGTTTTATACGTTTGCATGTTATCCTTTGAACTGCCTTTCCTGTGTTCCAGAAATCAATCAATTGATCAATACATACAACACAAAATGTCCCACGCCTCAACTTCTCTAAGAAAACGAGAACAAAGTCTTCCTACTATGTTGTATGACATAGGAAAAAAACAAATATACATATATCAAATACGAAACAATTCATGTCATGACTGGTTTAAATGTTTAATCTGACAAGTTTATATCCAACTAACTGGTAGTGAAATTCATATTTCATCATGAAATCCATTCATACAGACGACAGAGAAGGGTGGCGCATGTTTGTGCTCATTTTACTGACATCACGGGCTTATTTTCATCCCATTTTGATAAACTGACAGTGGGAAGTTTAAAAAGCCATCTTCTGCTGCTTAATTAAATGAGAAACTGCTTCTGGCTGCAAGTCGATTAAAATAGCCCCAAATTAAACGGGGTGATGAAATTGTACAGTAATCCTGTTCCGCTGCCGTTCTCACCACCATCGTCTTGTTTTGATGCTGGGTTGGAAACTCTGGAAAGACAACGGCTGGAAATGAACACTACACAATGTAACGGTGAAATATAGTGGAATTACTGTACAGCGAGAGTTACTAACATCAATCCATGATCAGCTTTCCAGTCATGGTGTGGCATATGAGGAATAAAGAGTGTCCTCTTGAAAGAGAGATGTTGCCACAGGACTGGATAAAAAGCCTCGCTGACAGTAACGCTTTGTGCTCTGATGTGGCGAAAAAGCAACATGGAAAGAAGAGAAATTCAGAAATGTACTGAGCAAACATTTCTCCAAGCGAGAAGGCAAAAGTAAGCATCTCGCGGTTGGGAACAAAGCTTTGACATGACACATTTATCCTGAATGCCAGATGGATGATCAGGCAGCAAAGAGAGAAATGAATAAATGTTAACATGGCGTGGCGGGAAGACCGGCTCGGTCTGTGCAGGTAGATAAGCGTCTCAGGAGGTTGTCAGCCATCCTCAGCCGCATTCATTAATCGCAGTCTCAGGAGACATTTTGTCTCTTTCTTAGTCCAGCTGAGTATGCAGTCTTAAACATGGAAAAAAAAAAAAATCACCTCTGATTGAGTCCAGTATTGTCTGCTTCATGTAAAGCAGAGCTGTCAGTGGCAGGACGACATGGTGACAGAGCTACAGGTGCCGACACAAAGCAGAGTTCACCCATCACACGCTCTGCATTTAGTGAGGGCAAGAAAAATGTAAGGACATGTTCATTACATGAATCTGTGCATTGCACCACCGTCCTTACAGTGAATAGAAATATAACAGTGTATTATTCACGGACAAAGAGAAAAAAAACCTTTGAAGAAAAGCAGCAAAGTGCCAGGGATGGAGCGAACATCTCGCTTTGCAATCATCGAACAATGTTGATGGTGCGTTAAGGTTCAGGTGCACAGGGTTCTTTTTTTTGTCGCTTGCAGAGAAAAACGGTGAAACATGCAGAGAAACGAAGCAGTAACAACGGCAAAAGTACGAATGGAAATTTAAGAAGCTGAGAAAACGCGTCCCTGATGACGTAGGGCTCGGTAGCCACGTTTACATGGAGACGTTCCCCTTTCAGACGGAAATCATTCCGGAATAAGATTTCAAGCAGGTTTTTGTATGGGAACTGTTTCATTCCGATCTGGTGTGTACACGCCAAAGACTGGAAAAGAAAATGAACGTAGCATCCGGTCACGTCTGAGGAGCTAACACTGCAGCCAGTCGGGCGTTTCCCACCGTCGCCATCTTGCCGTGTCGTCACTCCCGGAAAATATTAAAATGGGCAAAGACAGGGCAGAAGACAGAAACCAAATTAAAATTCTTTCAGTTCAGCGCTTTTCATTCAGAAAGAGGTGCTAACATGGATCATTTTCATTCCGATTACACTTTTAAACAGAACGCACCGATCCGATAACCTGACGGGATGTCAGCTCCGATACTGACAAATTAGCTGGATCCGATCGTGGAAGAATTTGTCCGATCTAGCATTCTGATCCATTCATTTCTATTTTTATTAATATCATAATAAATGTTTATTATTTGTTAATAAATAAGTACATTTTTATCTGTTTTAATACGTTACCTTTTATTTTATAACGAGGCTAAATGTTGATGTCAAGCCTGATGACTTCACTCACATGGAAACTAATGTGGCTTATTCATTCAACAGTAGTATCGGATCGGTATCGGATCGGTATCGGCATATATGCTCAGGCCAGGTACAGCAGAATAGTGGTTATCCTGCAGGGCCCTGATGTCGCTATTCTGCTCCTCGTGTTGATTTTCTAAACAGAGATTTATTCAGGTGCATATCAACTCAGTCTGTGGAGTTGCAAATATTTGAGGTGCATGCTGGAGCCGGCACGGGACTGTTTTGTTAGTCCTGCTCCCGCTGGATTTCTGATAGTTACCCGACACTCTCATGACACGGGTCCTGCGAGACTAGATCCAAATCCCAGCACAGCCCTCCAGTGTGAATCCTCTAAGAACAGCTTTTTATAGCAACACAATGCAGCGGCAATAAAGGAAGGCACAGAATCATCCGCGCTGATTTAATCAGGCCTGCTGATAACCTGATTTAGCACCAGCATAAAGCCACCGTTAGCAGTATAGGTGTTGTTAGGTACTTAATCACATGCAGGTATAAGCAATCAATGAAAGGCTAAACGAAAGCATGAAGGAAGACAAAAAGTAAAATATCTACCATTGTAGATTTACACTAAAAGACAGTAATGAACCACTGAATTAAGAAGGAAGCATGAAACCAAACGGTCAGAGAGAGCTCAGGAACGTTTCTGCCTTTACATCGGTCCAGGAGCGTTATTGTTCGTACTCTTCTGCTTAAGCTTCGTCTCAACATCCTCGTTAAGCCTGCAACATTCAAACTGCCAGCCTCAGAGATAAACCTCAGGTCCTGCTGGTCCTTCTGGTCCTGCGTAATCTCAATCTGAATGGACACGATGGACTTTCCCTGACTGGTGAGAGCAGCTACGTTTGCATCACACACACTTAACACACAAACATGCGTGGAAACTGGGAATTGCGTCTTAGAAATCCCTCAACCCTGAGATTAAGGCTCAACTGTGGCACACAAAGCCCCAGCTGCCTTTATGGAATTAGAGGGACATATAAGTGTGGAAGAGGCAGGGCGTCCGTCACCGGCAGCTTGGGGGATGTACGAAACACAGCAAACACAGGGAAGTTTAAATGGTTGCCTCCGAACTTCTGACTGCTAATCTTCAGTTTTTAAACCTTATTCCAGCCGTAAACCGTGAACGTGAACTGTACCGCCCTGTGAGTATGTCTCATCGTTACCAGTGTGTTCTGTGCTGTGGCATCCAGTCTGGTCATGTGTGCACGGTAACTGCAGATGAGTCTCTGTGTTGCAGTACAATGGATGCAAACTTCTCACAGATGAACTGCAGACTACAGCTGGGCGATAAAACAAAAATTTACAGACACCGAAATTTACAGCGATAACAGACATCATTTTGTCCGTGTCCGTATGTTCGGTGCTGCATCTTTTGCACGTTTTCTGTACATAACATGTCTAAGTGATCAGTAAGTTTATTTGATGTCAGTGTAAAGTGATAAACATCTGGGCCCGGTTGTTCAATTCTCGGTTATTTTAACCACTGGTTTACACCTAACGGTCCGTTAAATCCTTAACCTGCCGTTTTCTAACCGACTGTTAAATATGCGTTGTTCAAAGCATGGTTAGTCATGCCGTCAGCTAACGGCACCGTCAAAGTTACATAGGGTTAGCACCACTGGTTAGCACCAATGTATCCCACAAATCCCCATTTTGTTTACTTCTGGTATTGCAAAAAGTAATGTTGTAAGTCTGTGTCTTCCTTATTGCTGTGAGGAAGACACGGGGGGCCGACTCTCACTTTATTTTCCCACCGTGAACAGAGCTGCTGTTAGCCACAACAACAGTCTATGGCCACAACACACTCTTCCTCATCCCCCAGTCTCTCCATCCTTCCCCATTCTCTTCACACTCTTGCGCCCCCCCCCCCAGCTCATCCGGCCTCACAGCACAGCAAACCCTCAGTAACAGAACACACAGGACACAGAAAGTATTGATAAGCAAACGATCTCTTTCACTTCAAGGAAAAAGAGGGGCAGAAATTTCTCTGCTGACGAAGAAAATGTCATTCTAATCATAGAAGCAAGATATTAATCTTTCTAAATAGTCAGTCCATTGTCCACAGTTTGTTGCACGCTCCAAATCGACTCGCAAAGGATCACATAGACCTGAATGCATTCTTTCCCGAAGCGGTTCGCAGCTCCTCGTTAGAATAATCCCCGATATCAAAATCAAAGCCACAATAATCGCTGTCCTTCCTTCTCTGAACCGGCATCATGAACGCAGCGTTAGCAACAAACGGCATAATGAGATATAACCCCACCATTAAAACTTAAGCGGTGGTCCATAGGTGTGTTAACTTTAACGTCAAGATAACACACGGTTAAAATTAACTGAGTTTTGAACAACAAAAACCGGAGTAAAGTAACGGTCTGCTAAATGTATTTAACGGCTGGTTAAAAAATAACCCAGTTTTGAACAACTGGGCCCTGGTTAGAACTGGAATTGTGAATTCTGCTCAGTTAGTCCTTGTTTAGTCCTGAGCTATGTATTGGTATTGTTCTTTGAGTAAGATGTGAATTAACTTTAATGGTTATCCATTAATACATTACAATGAAAACATAATGCAGTGTTGTGATTATTAAAGAACATGGGCAGGACACCCTAAATGTTAGGTAGATAAAGGTAAATACTGAATTTTTGGTACCACCAGTAAATTAAATTCTTATTACTTTTTTGGTGTACTGGATCACCCTTGTAACAATGAATCTTTTTGTGAGCTAAGCCCCTGATGATGACAATGTCTAGCTCCACCCCTGAATGCTGGACTCCAAGTTGTTGGGAAATGGCCCTCCAAGGCAGAATGATAGGCAGCAAGATTTGTTTTAAAAGTGCTTTTCACAGATAAAATCACAAAGTGCTATACAAAAAAAAAACGGTGTAATAACACCATAATTTTAGGGCTGAAAGCCCAGTCAGACAAAACCTCATTAACCTTCTACGTTCCATTGCAAGTGAAGACAGGGGTTAATGTTGAGGGAAGTGCATTACATTGTCTTGTAATATAACCATGTGACACCTGAAAGTTTAATTTTGTTTTTTATTGTATTGTGTATCTTTTCTTTACCTGCTAAGGGACTGCTGATGCTAGCTTGCTAATAACAATCCTACGTTTACCTCTGTTGCTACACATGTTCATTAATAAGTACTGTCCCTATCGAATGAACAAAAAGTTTGAAGATAGAATAAATGCACAGAATTTTAAGGCTTCTCATAAAAATACTGAATGCAAAAAAGTTTTGACACACAAACCAGTAATTTATTGCAAAATTAAGGTAAAATACAGGGCTGCAAATATCCTAAATTAAAGGAATAGTTCACCCACAGAATGATTTAACTTTATTTTCCACTTACCCTCATGGTGAGCAAGACTCTGGAGCACTTTTTTAATATCTCAAATGCAGCCGGCGATCAGGAAGGCTTCTCTTTTCCCCCAACGTTCATATAATGGAGTTCGCCAGAGTCAGAGCCAAAAAGGCCACAAAAACTTGTCAATATTCCTCCATACTGCTCGTCCAATGTAATCCAAGTGTCCTGAGTGGGTAGCGTCCAGAATTTATTTGAAACGACGCCATTTACTATATTTTTAGAGCCTAAAAAGGAGTATTGCTTGCTTCCGCGAAGCGCACACATGCGCGGTCATGAAACTACAGAAGCCTCAGCGTTCAAAGCCTACTCTGCCGATAATGCAAGCGTAGAAGAAGAAATTCACTGTTTACATTGTGGTAAGAGCGACAGAGCTGCAGACAAACAGGGACAAACACAGGAGGGGTTGGATATTGATCTAAAAAGAAAGAAAGAAAAAAAAAAAAAAAAAAAAAAAAAAAAAAAAAAAAAAAAAAAAAAAAAAAAAAAAAAAAAAAAAAAAGACAAAGCGAGATCTCGTCTGCCGTGGCTTCTGTATTTTCGTGAACGTGCATCGGCGTGCTTGCTAGACATGCAATGTGGAACTGTTTAGGCTCTAAAAATATACTATATGACATCGTTTAGAGTAAATTATGGATGCTACCCACTCAGGACACTTGGATTACATTGGACGAGCAGTATGGAGGAATATTGACATGTTGCTTTTTCATTGGACATGACGTGCTTTAAACATCAGACGCTGGGATCATTTCCAGCAGGCAGAGACACTGATGTGAACCAGGGATGGAGAACACAGTTACAACCAGGATGATGACCTTTTATGCAGGAATCTCTGAATTAAATAAACAAAGCCCCTACATGGCAAAATGACAGAGACTGCTGTACTGTGCACGCGGCTGCTCGCCAAGTGATGGTCGTAAACAAGAAGAGGATGCAACTACTTCTTAAACTTTTGACAGACAGATAGACATTTCCTGCATTATGAACGTCTGACAGACCAGAGATTAACATTTTCGTTCAGTCTCGTCTCGTCAATGATAATTTACTCACGTCTCTTCATGTTTTAGTCGGCATAGAGACATGTTTAGCTCATCATCGTCTCGTTGTGGTCATGAAAAATGGGGCGTCAACGAAATGATTTCATCATCACCATCGTTGACGAAAACAATATTGCAAATAAAGCGTTTCATTCACGCTACTATACACTTCATTCACGTGAAAAAAAACGCCTGAATCAAAAGAGAAAACATCCAGCATTCACACGTTGAAATCAAGGTGCGTATGCAAATAGAGGCGTCCGGTGTGAACACGGGGTAAGAAAGCAATGAAGTCCAGCAAAAACAGATTACATGATGAGATGTTTTTATTTCAGTCTTTCTATGTTAAATATTTACTTACCTGTCGGGATATTCTTACTCTGCAACATAAGCTCATTTGAGTGAAGCCTAACTGAAAACAATCCTCTTAAAATAAACAAATAATTAAATAAAGCAGCATCATAGCTGCCGTACCAGTGTCACGTTCAGTAAAATGGTGCATGTGCTACTTCCGTATCCAAAGCTGAACCCACAGGTCGTCCAGATAGCTGCCAGAGTCCTTCTGCCAAATCCAACAATTACCTTTGCATGATTACAACAACTGCAGTGCAATCTCCGTCTTCATGCCCGTGGTTTGGTGTGTATAATCCAATTGTTTTACATGGGGGTGCAGCATGTAATCAGAGGCATGACAGCCTGAAATTACAAATTCAGCATGCCATAATCCAGAACAACATCCCTAAATAAACAGTTTGTAATAATTAATTTCTCACATTAATTTGAATATCATTATTTGAGCAGGTACACCGCCTCCGTTTTTACTCTGCAGTTAGAGTCTGTGGTGTTAATCAAGGCATGAGCTAAGTAAAGACAAGTGTAACTACGAGTATTCATGACCACTTAACCCTTCAGGATTAGTGTGTGCTGTTTCCCCCTTCTTCGTGTATTTATCTATTAATTTTCCCGGTGAGTGACTACAGGGAGATAAAAGGAATGCAGTTCATCTTGCATGACGACGACTTCCCGCCTCATCATCCTCTAACTGCACCCTCAGTATCGATCAACGCTCTACCGTGACACGTGATCTTAGACACATCATGCATGTGGATAGCTTTAGAAAAAACGTAAAGTCAAAGATTAGACCTGGACAGAGGAGGCTAAATGAGGTGATGTGTTTGGCTTTGTTTTATGAGATGCAGTGAATGTATTTGCTGCAACGTTGCAGCGGCTTGGCGAGGAGAGCAGCCATCTCACCTCACTCATTACAGGGAATAATAAATCGCTGTCAATAGATCTGCCTCAGACAGCTACTCCACTGTGTCCTCTGAATAGATGAGCTTTGTCGGTGTGCTCATGGCATTACTGTTACCTGGTCTCGTGCTCGAATCTTTATGAACACAAAACTGAAACATTCTCTGTATGCTGATGGACACGTTGAGCTCTTTTCATTCATAACACCAAAATAGAACCACAAATTATTTATTTAAACGTGACGTTGACTGTGGTAATCCTGGCTTATGAGACATTCTGGGTGGATGTCCTGCTTTTGCACATTTTTTGCACATTGTCTCTGTCCAGTACCACCACCAAACATACACAAGGAAACCGAGAGTTCCCGAACACACAACAGTCCTGCACTGCTGTGCATGTGTTGCACACAGCGCTGTTCAAGCGATTTACTGCACTGTAAATTGTGATTTTAGTTTTAATAAAGTATGTCTAGTAGGTAGAACTTAAGTTAAATAAGTTGTAAGAACTTTGGAGGGCAACATGCTAGATAACTTAATTTACTTAAGTTTAATCAGTTTAATTAAAATGAGTACAAGGAAATTAGTGACGGTGAGAGAGCAGGTTTCCCACAATGCAGTTCACCTCTTTCAACAACAAATTAGAAATAATTCACAGATGAGGGATGTATAAATAATGTGGGTAGTGTCATGTGACTGCTCTCAACTTGTTTTATTTATTTCTGTATTAATACGACCACATATTCCAGGTCAACATCATTATTATTTTTATTACTCGTGACTTCTTCCTGTCCAGGTTTCCCCCCCCCCCCCCCTGTTATTACCTGGGTTAGCCCCCACCACCCCCCGCGACCCTGAACTGGATAAGCGGTACAGAAAATGACTGACTGACTGACTTGACTTCTTTAAATAAAGTTTACTTACTTAGTTTATTTCCTCACAGGTGATTGGCTGAGCTGTGTTACAAGCCCTGGTAAAATATAGTGTCATCCACACATAGATCCGGTAAATTAAAATATTCATTGTAAAATGAATATCCTCCCTCCTACGACTAAAAAAAAAGGAGGAAAAAAATCCAGTCCAGACCACCTCGTTTTTAGAAGAAAAATCCGCCCACAAAACATATGCAACATACGTATATCCATGCAAAATATAGCAAATCAGATGGGTTTCCGAGCAACGTCACAGATACGATGTATGCACAACCAGGGGGCAAGAAAACCCAGAAAAAGCATTATTGAACTATGAGAAGACGTGTGTTTACTTGCAAGACTCAACTTTTGATGCAGATGAGGTCATGATGACGTGAAAGTGTCGGGGAAATATGTTTGAATCCTGGTATTTGTTCAGTGGCAAAAATAAAAATTTTAATACATGTAAACAGTTACCATGGTGATAACAGGACAGGAGGAGTGAGTGTCTTCAGAAAACCCTCCCAGATAACTTCTGCAGGTTCAGATACATGATTTATTTAGTCTTTCACAATGGTCTCTATGTCAGATTAAACCACCGTGGTGGCAGAAATTATTCCGGTGTTCTAGTCGGGAGACTGGTACTGGAACATTACTAGTATCACCACCGCGACCAGTCATTGATCAGTTCACGGCTGCGTCACAACACTGTAGCTGTGTGTGACAGCCGTCCTCACACACGCAAAATAAAAAGAAGAAAAAACTGATTGTGGAGTTGTTTACAAACATTCACGCTGCATAACAATGCATCCCGGAGATTTAATATGAAGTACGGGGGTCATAAATCAGATGGCGTTTAAGTTTATACCGTTAGCTTGTTAGTGGTTAGCTAGTCTGTCTACTGTCCACCAGGATTTCATCCACAATAAAGTTTGTAGCAGAGTAGCACAACAGCGGTTTTTAGTCAGATTATAGCAAGTCTAAGCGTGTCTTACCTTTATCCCGTCGCTTAGGGGGCTAATCTTCGTTAGCTCCTGTTAGCCCAGAGTACATCAGCTGTCAATCAGTTGATGTACTGATTGGCTCAGTTGCTTGCGTTTGCTCATTTTAGTATTTTTCGGGAGTGACGACACTCGTGACTATTAACAGTCTATGGTGGATTCACATTAAATATCCTTGAAGTTCACATCTCAGATAACATGCTGTAAGAAAAACCTACGGCTGATCCATTTAAAGCCACTACTGCGATGTGCAGTCTCCATCTGCAGGAGGAAAAACTCTGGCTGCTCCTCGCTGGAGCGACTGCTTCCTCCTCCATCTTACTATTTAAACTAAAATAGACCTCCATAAACTGGTGTAGGTACACCATCAGAAGTCAGTTTAAACCGGCCAGTGGCCACAAACAGAACAGAGGAACGTAACCTAAGACGCAGCATCAGAAAGGCGTGCCCTTCTGATTGACAGGTGGCAGACCTGATGTCGGCTGGTGGCTATCAGTTAGCTACTTGTTTGCTCTTGGTAAGGTCTTGGTCTGCAGCAGAGTCGCAAAATGGTGGTTTTTAGCAGCAAACAGCAAGTCCAAACAAAAGCAGCTTCACTTTCAGCTCTTCAGATGTGACCAGATACTACGTCCATTTTTTTTTTTAACAGTCTTTGGTCTTTATACACTAGTGATGGGAAGTTCGGCTCTTTTCAGAGAGCCGGCTCTTTCGACTCCCGAAAGGCTCTTAATTTAAGGGGGGTGGTAACATGCAAAATTGACTTTTTTGAGCTTTTTATTATGTTATCATGTCATTCCCTCCCTGTAAAACATGCCCCGGGGGTTATTTTGACTCATTCACGCATATTTGAGAAATCCCTGAATCTCCTGTGGAAACCAACATGGCTGCCAGAACGACTGCTACCACAAAGCAACTCCAATACCACAAAGCCCCTCCCCCTTCCTTGCTAAGCTCCACCCCACCAGAGCATGAGAGTGGCCTTATCCCAACACCCGCACTTCCACCCTTGCGTCCCTAGAATGCGCGCCCCCGTTGAGGAATTAAAGTGCTAGTGTGTCCCAGTTCTCCAGGGCTGCTCCAGGGCAGAAGTCCACCACGCCCCCTTCGGTGAAGTCCGCATCCATGCAGACTTCACCGAAGCATATTGCCCATAATTTATTGCTACATGTGACGTTTTGAACCATGAAGGCGGAACATGTCCATGTTTGGTGATGAGCTCCTGCCTGTGGTGAAAAAAAATGCTAATTCAGATGTAAATATTGAAATATTTCATCGTTTATGTAGGTGAAATAATTACTGAAGTTTGCCATGTTACTTCAAAATATACTTTGAATATTAAAATTCAAAGTATTTTAATAATGAAAGTTATAAGTTTACTGATAAAAGTAGCCAAATTTAATTTTATTTAAAAACTTTATTTACACAGGTAAGTCCAGTCAAGACCCAGCATCGAGACCTGTTTACCTGACATACATGTTTTTATGTACATGTGAACATTTATGGACATTCTATGCTAACGATAACAGTCACAGTGCGACAATTTAATCATTATTATACATTTGTTTAGAATGTAACAGTTATTTAACCTGTACTGGTGAAATTATACAGCCATCTTACATAAATTAGTTCAGTGATTCATTTATTTATTAATTAAACTTCTGTGGATTTCATAACATCTATTTTACCAGAACAGATGAAATAAACTTTATTCAGTTTATGTTTGAAAATGACGCCTCTTCAGCAGGAACAGAGATGAAGCTGAGTTTGGAAGCAATGACATGAAATGACGCGGTGCAAAATGGAGGAACATCACTGTCCCAATTCTCCCTTTTTCCCGCACTTGCAACCTGCACACTCCAACCCGACAAGTGCGCACTTCACACAGGGGCGTAGGGCTTAGGGTGGGTATTGGGACAGGGACAATGTTGTTTTAAGTGGAGTGGGTGTGTTGGAAACAGCAGGAGGCATCTTAAAGGGGCAGCAGTGAATTTTTAAGGCGTCAGATATAGACATGGAGTGATGTCACATTTCTTTAAGTTGGTTTTTTACGTATTCTGTATTTTCAAAACTACTGAAGGTAACACAGTTATTTGGTTGTACTATAAAAGGTAATTATGTACCTAATTATGACATGAAACCACCTCTTTAAGATATTTGCAGCCATATATTTTCCTTAATTTTGCAATAAATTAATGGTTTGTGTGTTAAAAACTTTTTTGTATTCAGTATTTTTATGAGAAACCTTAAAATTCTGCGCATTTATTCCATCTTCAACCTTTTTGTTTATTGATAGGGACAGTACATATTAATGAACATATTTAGGAACAGAGGTGAACATGTTGGATTATCATTAGCAAGCTAATTAGCATCAGTAGACCCTCGGCAGGTGAAGAAAAGATAAACTTTCAGCTGCTGCACGGTTATATTACAAGACAACGCAATGCACTCTCCTCACCATTAACTCCTGTCTTCACTTGCAATAGAACATAGTCTTTCTTTCTGTTTTCATATATTGGTACAAACCTGTAAAGGGACTTGAGGCAAGATTAAGAAATGAAACTCGTGACTGGCACTTCAGGTAACTGCAGCCACGAGCCAAGCCGTCACGGGAGCACAAACTGAAGCTATAATGTTGTTTACTAAGCTTTTTCTTCCTAGTTCCACTTTTTAGTGTCGTTCAGTTGATCTGGATCGTTTGCTGACGGCAGAAGAATCCATAATTATCACTTACAGTGTTTGAATTTACCGCGACCGTCTTCTTCTTGTATCAAAACTGCGGATGTAGCGTCATTTGACGTCACGTCCGCAGGACAGCGCGGGAAATTCGGCCACCGAATTGCAGCGTATTTTGCAGCACACAGCCTGTTCAAGGCAACGGAGAGAAACGTGGGTGGAAACGTTCTTTTTGGTATTCAGCGCTTCATCACCCATTAGTATAAAAAAAAAATGGACATGCATGTTTGTTTGTTTTTTTAATTCCTGCCTCTAGTCCCTTAAAATGTGACAATACACCCCCTCGCTCCACTTTTAAGCCCTATTCCTAAATTTTGCACATTTCTGTGAGGCCAGTGGTGTCCCAATGAGTTTTTGCATAAAGGGGTAGTGGACATAATGAGGGGTTGAGGGTAAGATTCTAGCTCTTCAGAGCGAGGAATTTCAGATGCTGACACACAGTTATCTTAGAATAAAACCCCAAATAATTCAAAACACGGTGGCGTGGTGGTTAGCACTGCAGCCTCACAATAAGAAGGTCACTGGTTCGATTCCCAGCTGGGGAGGGGGTTCGGACAATTCCAACTGTGGCCTTCCTGTATGGAGTTTGCATGTTCTCCCCGTGTATGCGTGGGTTCTCTCCAGGTACTCCGGCTTCCTCCCACCATCCAAAGACATGCATGTTAGGTTAATTGATCACTCTAAATTGCCCCTAGGAATAAATGTGTGTGTGAATGGTTGTCTGTCTCTCTGTGTTGGCCCTGCGACAGACTGGCGACCTGTCCAGGGTGTACCCTGCCTCTGTGCTCCAGCAACCCCCGCAACCCTGAACTGGATAAGCGGTACAGAAAATGACTGATGACTGACTAATTCAAAACAGGCTTCAAGAGTAACTGTCGCCTGGCAGCTCGGCTCTAATTCTATCAGTCCTCGTGTGTACATGTTTTTAAATCAATGACAGTAACGGAGTGAATGCTGAATATTAGTGTTTCTCCCCCGGAGTCTCCAGGTGGAGGCCGGGTTGACAGAGGAGTTCAGAACACAACAGCAGGCTGTGTTTACAGCAGCGGCAGCAAGCATGAGGCAAAGAGCAATGTAGGGGGTGCAGCTTAAATAGACCACCCAGAGTGGATGGTATGTTTGAAATGTAGCATGAAACGTCTGAGGCAGATCACATGGGATTCAGCACAGCAGTTGGAGTTGTCTGCATGAGCTGTCCTGCAGGCATCGCTTCATTTAGCACAGACCCACAGACGTTATTGAAAATCGTCTTTTTTTATAAGCACAAGATGCAAAAGTTAGAAAAATAAAACAATGTGGGAAATGCTCCTCAGCTGCAAACAAACTGAAATTACGTAACATGATGGCTTAAATTCAAGCTTTTGTTCGGTAAAGACAAATTCAATACATTTGTTCAATTATATAATATTTTTTTTCTTGCTTTTGTGCCCTTTAACAGATATTCACAGACTGGGCCCTGGGCACTTTAAAATCACCTGAGCGATTTAAAATAAACCATTCATGGGTGTTTAGTAAGCACATGACTTTTACAGACTGCGTTACATTCAGCTGGTAAGCCGATTTATTTCACACTGCAGAAGTTATCAGAGAGTCCGTTTCAATGCAACACATACAATCTAAAATGAATCATGTCATTTCTGATGGCAGAACCCAACCAAACAGAAAAAAAAAGTTTAAAAGAAAGTACAGTCAACATCCAAATTATTCACTCCCGCTGCAATAAAATAAATGTGCTGGGGAGTGTAAGAGTCAGAGGTGGTGAGTCAGGCAGGAGGCTAACCAGCTGGAAAAGCATTTCTGAAACCACTTTATAAAACTCCGTCGCAGCAGTCCTGTTGTTGCTGGAAATTTTGGGCTGCAGGAGGCGCAGTTTGCCATGTGAGTGGCGCTGACCTCACTGGGTTTAGAGGGCACTCAGAGAAATAGAGAAAGCACAGCAGAATCCGCTCTGAATGGAGGTTGTGTGGAGGCCAGTATGTGTAAGATGATGAGCATCACTGGCCTTGAGAACTTTGCCCTGAGCTCACATTGGCACATTCCACAGCATAAACATTACCCATTTCTTTTTGGAGTGTAATTGTGTGTTACAGCTTTTCCCATTGTTAAAGCACAACTTTGCAAACTCGTGTGGTTTTATAAAAATACGCAATTCACGAAACCACACACCCAAACTGCAGAAGACCTCATATGTCCTCCAAAATGATGCACTGGAACCAAATCATCACATTTATTTTTCAAAATAAAGCTTTTGCACCAAATAACACCCAGATTTCTGTCTAAGCAGCTTCACAATAGCTGCGTTTACATGGACCCAAATAGACCGATTGCTTTCGGTTTAAAAGCTCTTTCGGAATGAAAATGATCCATGTAAACGCCTCTTTCCGAATGAAAAGCGCCGAACCAAATGAATTTTCTTTCGGTTTCACAGGGGTAGAATATTCCTTTCCCCAAACCAAACGGGGTATCATGTAAACGCTGAATCGGAAAGTTGTGAGGTTGCGCTCTTACAGCGCATGCTTCGACAAGACGTCAACGTGAAACAAGTGACGTTTCCTCACTTTGACAGATGGCTGTGAACAACGTAATTCCCTGGACAGCGAGAAAGTTTGTTTTTAACTCAAACTCTGTCTCTACAGCTTTTCCTCTTGGTTGTTTCCAGTAGGAGCTCATGAGGATCAGCTGCTGCTTCATTAACGTCCTGCAGAAACCACAACGACTGTGACGATCAGCTGTTTGTAGACCTCCGTCTTTAATAAATAATGTGATTTACATCATTCTGCGCATGTCAGGCAGGATTATTCTGAATGAATATTGGCGCATGTACACACCAGATCCGAATGTATTAGTTCCCATGTAAACAGCTGCCCTAAAATCCTCAATCAGAATGATTTCAATCCGAAAGGGAAAAAAAGTCTCCATGTAAACGTGCCCAATGATGGCCAGAATGGAAAGCACTGGGATCCTTCTGTATGTAATACTACGTAGCTGATTCTAGTACATTTTTCACATGCACAGAAATATTTGCATACACACACACACACCCCTACACACACACACACACTGTTGAAACATTTTCTTTTTGACAAAAAGGTCAATATACCTTTTTACATGCAGATATGCTGTATTTGCATTGGATCAAACAAAAATGCACCAAAACACAGTAAACTAATGAAAATTGTCGAAAATATTTTTGTATTTATATTTCAATTTTTTGAAGTAAAGACAACTAGTTAGAATTTACCGTTTACACTGCAAAAACTCAAATCTTACCTCGTATATTTTTCTAATTTCTAGTCAAAATATCTCATCACACTCAAAATGAGACAAAATTATTAAAGAGAAACATTTCAGTGAGATATAGGATTTTGTTTATTTATTTCATGAAATCTTATCAACAAAATTTTGCTTGTTCTATTGGCAGTTTTTTTTTTCTCTTATTACAATCAGAAAAAATCTTGGCCACTCTTAAAATAAGTATAACAAAAAGATTTTTTGTTGTTGCTTTTTTTTGTAAAAAGCAAAAAGTAAAATAGAAAAAAAAATCTCCCAATAGAACAAACAAAATTTTCTTGAGAAGATTTCTTGAAATAAGATGCATTGCCTTTAAATAAGTTCTTATATCTCACTGAAATGTTTCTCTTTAGGTATTTTTTTTTTCATTTTGTGTGTGATAAGCAGATGAGCAATGGCGCTGGAAGTCAGGGGCTGTGGGGGCTTCAGCCCCCCCTGGTGGCGGCTGCAGCTCCTATAGGCCCCGCAAGCATTGACAGTAGGCCTACACTTAAAAAATGTATATATATATATATATATATATATATATATATATATATATATAGTTGTCTATAAAGTTGTTTATCTTAATAAGCTAAATATAAACTCAATATCACAACACCATTAGGACCTTTTTAACAAAACACTGGAATTCAGAGAATGCTATTGCTGTGGATGTGAATAGCAACCAAAAACCAAAAAATGCCAACACAACCAGAAGTCAAATGGCGCGGCTCTTGCAAGTCTCCAAAATAAGGTGAATACCAGCCGTCCCTGCCAAAGAGGAACAGTGGTGAGCTAATGAGGGTTCACTGTTGGGTTGAAAAGGCTCAACTGGGGCGGTGATTAGCTCAGTTGGTTGAGCAGCCGCCCCATGAACAGAGGCCCCAGTTCCTCAGCACAGTCGGCCATGGTTCGATTCCCAGTCCAGGTCCCTTTGCTGCATGTCATTCCCCACTCTCTCTGCCCCTTTCCTGTCACTATATACTGTCATATAAAGGCCACTAGTGCCCAAAAAAATCCTTCAAAAAGAAAAGGCACAACTAATATGTGAAAAGGGCTGCAGACACCTGAGAGATTGCACCAGCTTCAGCGGTACATGCATATGTTTTATATGCTCTACTTTTAAGTTTTTCCTCTAACTATAAAATCACAGACAATGAACATACCACTGTTATGGATGCTTCAGCCCATGAGGACCAGCTCTTCGGTGATGTGGTGCTTTCAGGGGACATTTGGTTTTTCAGCCCTGGGCCACAGATGGATGTTTCAGCTGGACTGGTAGCAGAGTCCAAACCTGCCACGGCACTGATGTGGCAGGTTTAGACACATGTACAGACATCTAAGATCAGCTTGTGATGCAAACAGAGGTTGGCAGGCAAACAGCAGGCACTGGCCTTCAGTCTGCAGCAGGTGAGGTTAATAAGATGGACTACACTGGTATGGCTGGAGGAATCTGCAGACTTACATTTAGAGGTTTACTGTCTGAATTTCAACTTGTTCAAAAACGTTAGAAAATATTTGGCCAAACTAAACTTAGAATGATGAAGGAAAACTGAACAGAACCCTTTTCTTTGCATTTGAATATATTCAGGTTTCACAGTGAAGCGATATGGAAAGAGGTTGTGTGTTTGTGTGAGTACTTGTAAGAACTTCAATCTTTAGTTTCTTTTGCATTTTTTGTTCACTGTTGAGAGGATTTAGTTCTTGAATAAAATATCAGTCTATTGCACTGAATGAAAGATGTAGTAAAGAATTAGAGAAACGTTTTTTAATTTCCATCCTTCTTAAAAGCCATATGCAAAGAAAAATTCCAAGGTCAAGGAGGAGAACACCCCGCTAAAAGAAGCAATACTTTAAAAGACATGCAAATCACCTATAACCTATATTGCAACAAGCAAAGTCAGAGCTGCAGAACTGTACGTATTCCTGGACCATTTTCACTCATGAACATCAGAGAATGTCTGGAGAATTAGGTATCGACTACCCATCCATCCACCCACTTATTCCATAGCAGGCTGGAGCCTTTCCCAGCTGCTATCAGGCAAGATGGAGTGTAGATGCTGGATAGGTTGCAGTCCACAAAGAGACAAACAACTCCTGGCCACTCACTCCTGGGGAGAATTTAGCCACACCAGGCTAGCTAACAGACCCCAGGCATGCTCAGGAAGAACAAGCAACTTCACACAGGAAGAAACCTGCCGGGGTTTAAACCGGGAATCTTCTAGCAGTGAAGTGATGTGCTAACCACTACAACACCATATGAATTATGCATATATGAGCTGAGATTTCTAGCAACATATGCTGCCTTCTGGCTGGTATGTTTTCAAGGTAAATGCATCTTTAAACACGACAGAAAAAAGAATGTGGATGAATGTATACATTACATAAAACATGCTGTAGAAGAATGCGGTATGGGTACTGGACTGCCATGCATGTATTCCTGACCTTTCCCGTCGGGTTAGAGCTGGTGTCATGTCCAATCAGATGGGCCAGCATGTCTTCAGAAACCTTAAATGTGGGTCTCATGGTAAGAGAACAGGGTCCTTCATTAGAGAGCATTTTGTTCTTTAAGGGGAGACACTACAACGACTGGGCCAGCTGGCGTGCGGGGGGGGGGGGGGTGTCTCGGTAGGGGTGTGCAATATGGGAAAAATGTTTTATAAAAAGGCAGCACCAGTCTAGTGACTTCAATTAATTTTTTGAGGAGGCTCACATTAAAATCTACGGAAGCGTATTGCATTCACCTGAAAAAAATAAAATTGGTCTGTTTTTCTGAATTAACAAGATAATTTTTACAAAAATAAACAAAAACATTCTGTTTTTCTGAATTAACGAGATATGTTTTTACAAAAATAAATAAAAACGTTCTGTTTTTCTGAATTAACAAGATATATTTTTACAAAAATAAATAAAAATGTTCTGTTTTTCTGAATTAACAAGATAATTTAAAGCAAACAAATAAATAAAAACGTTCATTTTTCTGAATTAACAAGATAATTTTTTACAAAAATAAACAAAAATGTTCTGTTTTTCTGAATTATTGAGATTCACGTTATTTACGAAGTAAAGCAGGGACATAGAACTGGGCCGGAAGTGGGCCATCAGAGTGTTTCAAACAGGAAGTTTCGGAACACGGAAGCGTGATAATCCCTCATTGGCTTTTATTTTGTCGATTCCTCTGGCTTGCACGCGCCAGTCAAGTGTTGCTCCTCATGAAACGGAAATGGTTGTTCTTTCTCTCCTCCTCCTTCTTCTCTTCACTTTTATCTTGTTAATTTAGAAAAACAGACCAATATTATTTTTTTTCAGGTGAATGCAATACGCTTCCGTAAAAATCCAATCAATAATAAAGTACAATAAATAAAACCCAACATCAACAACAGCTTTTAAGCTACGTGATCTCAAATACAAAAGTCACTTCTTGTTAAACAATATACTTCAGCCGCCATGTGAACTTGACAACTTTTTCACAAATTTTAATGAAAATTATGTGAACTTTGACCTCACTTTCCTCTGACCTTTCAGATTCAGAAGACTTTATTGTGGCTGTACCGGCGACCCAGTGCAATGAAATTTTGTTTTCAGTACAACCCATCCAAGATTATACAGACAGCAGACACAATGCAAACAGAACCGGGCAGACTGGAGTGCAGCCACATGAGCAGCGCACCTGTTTCAGAGCTCAGCCAATGAGATGACAGTTCTACATAACGTAGTCAGAAGCTACAGTACATACGGAGGAGGAAGAGAAACTACATGAAAACTACATTAAAACCACCTACAAGACCTAGTACATCTTACTTTCAGGAAGCACGCACATGCATGTTCATGAAACTACAGAAACCTCGGCGTTCAGACCCTACTCTGCCCATAATGCAAGCGTAGAAGAAGAGATTTGCTGTTTACATTGTGCTAAGAGCGACAGAGCTGCAGACAAACCGGGACAAACACAAGAGGGTCCAAGAGGGGTTGGATATTGATTTAAAACAAAGAAAGAAAGAGAAAGAGAACGCACGATCTCATCTGCAGCGGCTTCCGTAGTTTTGTGAACGTGCATTGGCATGCTCGCAGGAGATGCGATGTAGTACTGATGTAGTACTGTTTAGGCTCTAAAAATACACTAAATAACGTTGTTTCGAGTAAATTCTGGACGCTACCCACTCAGTACACATTGGATTACATTGGACGAGCAGTATGGAGGAATGTTGACAAGTTTTTGTGGACTTTTATGGACCTTTTTGGCTCGGACCCTGGCAAACTCCATTATATGAAAGTAGGGGGGAAAAGAGAAGCCTTTCCTGATCGCCGGCTGCATTTGAGATATTAAAAAAGTGCTCCAGAGTCTTGCTCACCATGAGGGCAAGTGGAAAATAAAGTTACATCATTCTGTGGGTGAACTATTCCTTTAACACATAATCAGCTGGACTCATAATCATCCTGCACTCTTTCAGATCAGATGTACAGAGGGAATCAGATCTTCCCACAGATAAGTCACCAAGCAGGCAGCTGTGAGCTGCAGCAGGAATCAAGTAAGAGCAAAGCAATCAGGTGATTTCTGGGCGCTGCGGCGGCAGATATAACAGACCACAGTGAAAAACGCCGTCAAATTTTACTGAAAATAAAAATGAAATAATTACAATGTAGGGCTGGGCGATATAACGATATATATCGTCTGGACGATAGAAAATTTCTGTCGAAACAATTGAAACTCTATCATTTATACGCGATAGGCGCTTTACTGCAGTGTTTAATCAAGATGCGCCGCGGGCACATGCACGCTGCAAACAAACACGGAGGGAGATGATGGCGGACCATTGAGATGGGCGTAATTAGACTAATTCTTAACAAGATGACCAGCCGACCTAAACTGAGAGGCTTTTACCTAAAAGAGAGACAGCATCTGTTGCATGGATGTGGCTTGGATATAAAAAGACTGACGACAGTCCCAAGAGTCGAGATAGCCTACCTTCTGTTGTCTGGTCCGTGACCATGTCAGTCTTTTTATACATATCCAAACCACATCCATGCAACAGAAGTCGTCCCTCTTTTAACTACAAGCACCTCGGTTTGGTTTAGCTGGTCATCTTTTTGAGAACTAATCATCCTGGTCTGAAAGGCGTCTGCCACCGTCTCCCCCCATGTTTCTTTGGTCAAGATGCGCCGTGTGTCATCATGTCCATGCACGCAGTGGCACGTGTCCGCGCATGCACACAGCAGCAGGTGTCCCTACACACGGCGCAGATTGACAAATAAAACTCTGCAGTAACGACGGCTTTACCCCTGGTCCGTGAGCGCGGCGTTGCGCAGCGCATCGGCTTTGCGCAGCGCATCGGCTTTGCTGCGACCTGCTCACACGAGCATTTACACCATTCACTGTGCGCCCGCAAGCGCACCCGCAAGTGCACCAGCTGTTCTTAGATCCGTGACATCACAGAATCACGGGAGGACTGCAAGATCGCCTGTGATTCTCATCCAAATGGTTCATTTTGTTCACGTTTGTGCGTCATGGTTTCTTATTTCACTGAAATAGAGGAGAAGGAGACAAGAGAGGGAGAAAAGAAAAGGGAAAAAAAAGAGAGTAGTTTATTCTTGGTCTGAATGCTTGAATGCTGCTCATGTTTTTACACTAATAGCATTAAATAGCATCAAATCTATTCCTGTAGCTCATCTATGGAACTGCTGCAGAGGCGGTGGTGGACTACTGCAACACTGACTAACCGCAAGTTATAAGCCAAAATGGCGGCACCCATCCTTATCTCCTGAATAAGGTGAATAGGTAGAGTAATGTGTGGCGAAATGTCAGCAGACAGATCAGAGCAGCAGGGTTGTGAACAAGATGAGTTTACGAACAACTGTTAAGCTAAATACAATGCTAATGCTAGCTTTGCTATTTGTATATGTTTCAAGCAGATGCTATGAGCTCTGCCACAACCACTCAGCACCTCTACATCCACCTGGCAGTGAGTGAAGCACAAATTTCTCATCTGAAGTGGAGACACGTCTCCCAGCGCTGGAATTGCCTTATCTAACACCTGTCAGCGTTGTGTTTTTACCTGTGTGGGCGGAGGTGTGGCTGCTGTCTCCTCGCGTCCTGACTGTCTGCAGACTAAGCTGCTGTCTCCTACGGTGATTAAAATGGCTGGTTGTATTTCCATCAGACATACGAACCTCATCCTTGCAAACTTTGAAAATCCAAACCAGTTCCACATGACCGGAGTTGAATGTTTTTTGGGATCAACTCCTCGCTTCCGTGCTTGCTCTCCTCATGTGTTCAAGAAAGAGAGGAGGGAGCTAAACAAAGCAACACCATGCTGACACACTTCAGCCATGTAGGCTATGAGATACACAGAAAATCAGTCTGGGCACCTTCTGTTGGAAACTGATTTCCAACTTGAGACGAGAGGCGGGACTAACAGGAACAAACTGAAATGGGGAGAACCAATCAGAGAAACACAGAAGTGACGCAAAGGTCTTTAGTCAGAGAAAAGTCCTCAGAGCAGAAAGTTATTGCAGGTTTAAGGTGCTGATGACACGACCTTAACTTCAAGTAACTTTGCCATAAAACAACACACCAAGATAAAATAAGAAGTTCTGTGCATTTAGAAGTTAATCAGATGTGAATTTACATAAATATCTGATGTTTAAGAGGCGCGTCTAAAAGCTAATAGCTTTTTGCTAGCGAACTTAGCTATCGTGATGTGACATCAGCGAGATACGGAGTTGCGGTCGGCTCATTGGTTTACATGTAAGCCGTGGAAAACATTAAAGATGCTCCAGAACAGCTGGACTGGAACTGGTTTGTGTGGTAGATCATCAGCCAGTTCAGAAGAGTGATGATGATGATGATGATGATGAATTTGGGGACTTCACATTTTACAAGCTAGAACCAGAGTAGAGCTGTAGTCAGCTGCCTACAGTCCGTCTCCAGCCTCAAGTCCACTCAGTTCAGCTAAAAGCCTGCAATGCCGACACACCGAGCAACTCAGAACTGTAAGGAGCTGCACTGGTTTGCCATAGAGTCAGACGTGACAGAGAAGAGGTGCTCGTTCCCTGAGTTAGCCGGTTAGCTCACTGCTAACCAGTGTAGTGATTTACCTTGGACACCACAATATGTAGCGTCACCATGTATGATATTAATATTTCTATTAATATCAATACTAATACAGCCTCGGAGCACCACCTTACTTATTTGATATGTAATGGAAGCAAGGAAAACCATTAAAGTCTTAAATCAAAGCTTAGCTTGATTCAATAAAGTGATCAGTCTCAGGACGCTTTCATGAGTTCTCGCTTGAAGTGACCTTTCACGATACATCAGAAAAACCACAAACAACGACTAGTTAAGATAATACAGAGTATTTATTAACTAGTCTACAAACTACATGAGATAATGTATGTACAAGATATATACAAGAAATATGTGAGCATGATGATCAACCAAAAGTTATCTTGTGAAAGAAATGTGAGATGGTGTGAAGATAAAACATAAATTAATTAAACCTCAGTTAATTAATAAATGTTCAAAGAAAAAGAAGGAAGGATTTCTAAACCCAATTAAACAAAGTTAAACTGGGTCTGGTAAACCGTAGGCCTGGATTAATTCACTATCACCAACTTCTTGTGACATCAGATCATATTTCATAGCAAATGATCAGGATTCTCCTCAGAGGTTCCGTCTGACTGAGGTGCTTCACTCACGTCCTGGTTCTGCTGGACTGTTCCTCAAATCCTTGGGAAGATTGTCGGGTGGATGGCCCCCAAAAATCTTCCCGATCTCCTGGAAGTTCGTCCGGCTCTCTGCGGGCTGTCAGCTCAGTGGTGGTTCTGGTTCATCCCCTCCCTCTCTCACTCTCTCTCATCCGTCTCTCCAGAGACGTGCAGCTTCAGGACTGATGTCACCAGATGATTGATAGTAAAAAATACTGGCGGATAATCACAGGAGTGATTAAAAAATCAAAAGTGGCTTTCGCTGGAAAAGGTACAAAAATATGTAACTGGTTTACATAAAGGTTAAAGTCTTCTTCTCTCCATCACTCCTCCCTGAGTGATCCATGATTCTGAACTCTGCTGAGTTCAGAGCAGGTTTCGTCTCATTCTTTCTCCATTGTTCCAGCTTTGCTCTCCATTGGTTCGGCCTTGTTCATTTTTCCGTGTGTTCAGATTTGTGTTCACATTCTCATGTTCTCCATCTCTCTTTTGCACTGATCTCTTCTCAGTTCAGAGCTTCGCGCTCTGCCTGGCAGTGGAATGTGGCTTGCAGCTTGTCAGCCAATGGGAAGCTGACAGAGTCAGGTTTCATCCAATAGTAAGACACGTCTCGAATGATCATTTGATTATCATTTAAGCTTAATGGTTATAACCAACTAAGTGAGGCATGTGTACAAATGGATCAATTATTCAGACATGATGAAATAAAATGAACACAATAAAATAAAATATTGTGTTTGCCTACCCCTACGTTACTTCCGGTCTGTTGCTGGGGGCGGTATTTTCAGACGGAGTGGCAGGAAAGCCCCATCGGACTTGTATTTGTACATTTTTACATTGGCAATGTTCAGTGTGGACCTGATACACTACAAGGGCTACTACATATGTTTAAAATTAAAGATGCACTGTAAGTAAATTAAGACTGTACTTATGAGCTTTTAAACATTAACTGGTAATACAACAGAAGGCAACTGTTTGTCTGTAAAACTGGAAAAGGAACTTAAAAACCACAATAAAGCCATTTTCAATGTTAAATGATCTGAGAACGTTCTCTGGTAGACGTCACATCTGGTTTTGGCTAACAGCGCCACAGTCTGGTCAGATGTGTTGAAGTGCAGCAGTTTTTCCTCATAACTCATTTATGCAGCTGCACTTGTTTCTGTTAACGTAGATCATCATGAAGAACGTTTTGGTCAATAAAACATGACAAAAAATGTCAAAAACATGTCATCAGCACTTTAAGAACATGTGCAGCTCATTAAGACATCAGAAAGGACATCGTTATATAGTCGCTCCTCTGTAGCCGCCATTCTGACTGTTTATGGTTAGAGAACTGAGTTACCGAAAAAGATGTGTCGTAAAGTCCTGCCTCCGCGCTGTGATTGGTACAGTCAATGTTTTACCGGAGTGGAAATCACTTCCCAATGGAGGGAACCCAGACTGACTTGCTGTCTATCATGGCGTTGGTCATACCAGGATAGCTGCACTGGGAGCCGAGGTAGACCCTAGAATGTCTGGATGTGGATGCATGTGTGTGTGCGTGTGTGTGTGTGTGTGTGTGTGTGTGTGTCGGGGGGGGGGGGTATGTATGAGGGCATGTATGGGGAGAGAAATAGAGAAAAGGCTCAGACTTTAATGTAGTGTCTTCTAGAAGATGTGAGGGAGAAGATCCTCTTAAATGAAGAACTTAAGAGCGGATACAGATAGAAAACTTGTATTTTATTACAATTTATATTGTGGTTAATGTTACTGATATTTTAGTGGTGGCTTCTAGTCTTTCATTATTTCTATAAGACTAAGGGGCAGAACTATCAAAGGTTTGTCTGTATAAAAACGTGAGCTATCTCTTTGTACATTTTTTTGTTTGTGCAAACTGATCTACTAACAGCGTGCTAAAAGAGTTCGGTCTTTCAAATGTGCTAAATAGTGCCTCTTACCCAAATAGTACTTCTGCTCCAATAAATATGCAATATGGGGCGTTTACACACAATTGTGCGTGTAATGGGAGGAGAAAATGTAAATATATTAATTTAGCACTGGTAAAGTGATTTATCAACCATGAGACATATTGCCTTGAAAGTTTTTTGCATGTATTTTAGTATGTCTGAGAAGCAGGTGCAAACTGACAGCTCCAATGGCTTCAGCTTCTGAGAGGGACAATCATGGACACGCATAAATATTATTAAAAACAATTTTTCATGGGTAGTGAGGGTAATGTATTTAGCTCTCATTATTGAATGCAATAAAAAAAAATCAACACAGCAAACATCACTGTTTAACACAGGTGTAAAATATTCTGAATAAATGAAACAGAAAGTTTGCAGCTGCTTTGAAGCTTAATGAAAACTTAGCTTGCATTAATTGTATCTTTTTATTTTCCCTTTTTGCCTACGTCACATTTTAACTTGGATTTTAGTGGCTGGACAGGATCACAGTCACCTGGCCGTGCGAGCCTCTGAAGCCATTGGTAATGTGCCAAAGCGCACCTCATGCGTATTAGAAACCTCGTCGAGGCTGCAGACACTTTCATTTTTCCAGCAACTCCTGATCCATGTCCCCATAAACTGGCCACTTCTGATCTCTGCATGGACACCTGTTGTACTATTAACATTTTTATGTTTATCATACTTATTTTAAATTATATTTTCATCTCCTTCCTCCACTAATATCTCCCTTTGTGGGTTGTATATTTTGCGCCGTTGCATCTTGCAAATCTCCACGCTGCAAATTTTAAAACACATAAAACCTCATTTATATCGGAGCGTTTCCAAAATGTTTGTACCCACTGTCATTTGTGCGATCATTCTTTGTAAATCACCCGCAAACTGTGGTTCAGCCCCTCCCGCAAAATTCTAGATTGCATGTGCAAATTATTGCGCGTGCATTTGGATCTTTGTAGATCCGGCCCTAACACAGCAGTGAGTTGCCGTTAACCCATTTTATACTGACGCAGCGAAGCCACGAGTGTCTGTGAGCGCTGTCAAACACTAGAGTGACTATATTTGATGCATCCGTGGGCTTCTTATTTTGGTTATGACAGGTGTATGATAATTCCCCTCATAATTTTGACCCTTGGTACGATAATCTTATATTTCCCACCTGGCAACTCTGACGCTGTGTTTGAGTAGAAGAGTTGCTGTGTTCTGTGACTGGGTGCAAGCTCAGAATAAAGCAGCATCATCTGCTGGAGCCAGAGGTTGCCCTCAAAGTAATTCTCTTACCATCGACCCAAATTCAGTTAATAATTAACGCTGAAGACGCAGATAGGGTTACACAGTGTAATTCTGTCTTCATCTGACCAGGGGCCTAGGGGAAGAAACAACCACATAGCCGAGGTGATGACTGACTAATGAAGAGTAAACTATCATATCATCATATCTGCTGTCATTCAGCTTTTAATAAAAGCCCAGCACACTGAGTAAGGTGTAGGCCATGAAGGATCATCTGTTTCAATGCAAGAAAAGCACCTGAGTGAGATGTTAGACGTTCAGTTGAGTGCCAGGGGTTTTATTTTAGTGGTGGTTTAACTCACCAAGTAACCCGTATGATCAATAACACAACCTGTAGATCAGCACTTCTCAAACCTTGCCTCAGGGACCCACTGCCCTGCTTGTTTTATGTTTTCCTGCTTTAAAACAACTAGTTCAAATTAATAGGCTCTTAAAAGGCTTCTGGTACATTTGTTTGAATCAGGTGTGTTGAGGCAGGGAGACGAAAAAACCGTGCAGGGTAGCGGGTCTGGAGGATTAGGATTGGTGCCAAAATAAGATGAAAATGTCCTCGCTTCAGTTCCCAAAACCGTTGTCCTAAAAGATTAGAGGATTTTAATAAACTATCCAACTTTAACAGCATATCACTCACACTTTATAAAGCACTTTTATGTAATTTTGTAGCTCAGAGCTCTTTACAGAAATAGGATGAGAAAAAAGGAAAAAGCCTAAAAGTCTGTGTGTGTCAGCCTCTTTGCAGTAATCGATACTTTAATACACTTTTATCACTTCCAGTATCTCAATGTTGGCTTCAGGGTGAAAATGTTATGTACTTGAAATTATAAAAATCCATCTTCGTTACATTTCTAACATGATGCTTTAAACTATGATCTGGGTTAAAAATAAAGCCAAGATTCTTGACTCTTCTCTGTCGGCTTCATAACCAGAAACTTCGACCTTAGTTTTGTCTTGTTTAGCTGTAAATGGTTTTCTGCCATCCATGTTTTAATGTCAGATATAAAAGGGACTAAATGAGCTGTTCAGTGTTACCTGCTTTGTTTAGTATTATTTTTCCATCAGCCATCTTGGGCCTATGAAGTTGATGTACAGTATTTCCTGCTAATGATGCTGCGTCTGACCTTGAGACATATTTGACAAAATCAGTCTCAGTTTCACAACCAAGAAGCCACTGCCGTGGAATTACATCTCATATTTGTTACACCTTAAAGGTATAACTTTATGATTATATTCTCATAGACTAAAAACAGAAAACATTTTATATATTTTATTCCAACAAGAAATTACATTTTAAATTTGCACACCTTTAGAGGAACATGCCTTCATGTTTACTTATATATATTTCTAATTTACCTTTAAAGTGAGGTAGCTGCCTGCAGATGTTAAATTCAGTGATTTTGCTGAGTCTTTCTGCAGCGAATATTAGGTGCAAGAATAAGCGGTAAGACGTTCACATTGGAAGAGACTGCAGAGAGAATGGAGTTGCTGGTAGCTTCTGCTACGTGGGAGCTGGGATCTGATCAGTCCTGGCTGGGTTGCCTGGGTGACGGTGCAAGTTACTGCTGTCACAAAAGCTCCCGCTTAGCTTGGTTTCACCACAACAGCTTTCTTTCTCCTTGTGCAAGAGTCTGTGTGAAAGGCCTTTTGATTCATCAGTGCCCCAACAGTGCAATTATAATTTCCCCCTTATGTTACAATCTGTTCCACCCAGAGAAAAATGCTTTAGAAAGTAGTTTAGAAACTTTGGTGAATTCTGCTAAACAAATGAAAGTGAATTATTTTTTATGTGAACACGGTACAATACAATGCAATACAGTACAATATGATACAATACAATACAATACAATGTGATACGATGCGATGCGATACAAAACAAGGCGACATGTTAAGATATGATGCGGCCCGATACATTGCAACATGATTCAATGCGATACGAAGCGATACGATACAATTCAATATGATACGATAGAATGCGATGCAATATAATATGATACAATAGGATGCAAAACAATGCAATATGTTACGATACAATGTGACATGATACACCACAATATGATACAATTTGATGTGATACAATACGATGCAATACAAAATGATATATGATACAAAACAATGCGCCATGTTATGATACAATGCAACCCGATGCGATACAATGTATCATACAAAACAGTGCGATATGTTGTATTACTATGCAATATGATACAATGCGATGTAATAAAGTGATACCATATATGATATGGGGGGGTATCAGCAGTATCAGTTGTGCGCATTCCCGCGACATACTCGTTCTCAGCATCAGCAGGTGATGAGGAGCGCGAGTGTTTCCATCTTCAGCTTCTCGGTAGAGTTTAAACTGATATGTCTGTCTGAGCTTCAGCTGGTTGACGTGTTTTCAGACGCACGAGCTGTCTGAGGCACCATGCGCGCTCATCCCATGGACGTGCGTGTGTCTGTGGGTGGTCGCATCACAGAAACTGAGAGCAGCTATAACATGCTGTCATGTAAATCTGATATCTAACTTTAGTTTAGTTTTTAATCCAAGAGCTCAATATAAACCTGTTCTAGAGGAAATGAGACCTGAAACCAGTTTGTGCTGGATAGAAAACCAGATCAGGATAAATGAACCTGACTTTGTAGGTGGTGCTGGGTCTGGTCGGGTGGCACCCTGCCTATATAATGATAGGGAAAACACTGGGTTGGGTATGTAGTATGTACTCAGCTGTGATGTTAAATTTTACTGAACTTGTTGATAAAACACAAGACAATTCATATTTGCTCATTTTTTCTCCATTACTGTACCGAGGAAAAACCAAACCGTGATTTTTGTGTACCATTACAGCCCTATGTGATACCATACGAAACAATGCGATATGTTATAATACAATGCGACCCGATACATCACAACACGATACAATGCGGTACAATACAATACAAAGCGACACGATATGAAGCAACACGATACAATACAATACCATACAATGCAATGCGATATGATGCGACAAAATACAATGCGACGTGATACAAAGCGATATGATATATGATACAAAACAACGCGACATGTTACGGTATGATATGATACACTTTTATTGTCAGGTGTGTCTGAAATTTGTTTTTCATCACATCAGCCAAATGTTTACAAAGGTCAATAAACAACAAACAACATTAATAAAACAGTTTACACAGGAGAACAGTCCACACATGAAATCATTTCCATCATTCCTCCATCGCCACCTCACCCTCCTGAAAGCTTGCCTACACACAAGATGGACCACACTTTTGCTGGGTTCCTCAAAACGTTCTTATTTGAAGTCCAATGTTACAATTATAAAAATTGTTTCTTTATTTAGTAAAAATGTTGTTTTCACAGTAGCCTGCTGTACTGAAGACACTAATGCTCACAGTGCTCGTCACAAATACCAGGCAACTTGCTTGTATTAACATCAAGGGGTTTTCAACCTAGCTTACTGAGCATGTGTATGAGTTACTGATGCCTTTTTGGCTTTTTCAGTCATCCAAATTCCGAATTGACCTACATACTGTAGGTTACTTCTGGGTTCATGTGAAGTCATAACAAGGGAGAGTGAGCCAAGGCTTTTACAGAAGGACCTGAAGAGAAGCGGCTTGGAATCAGAATGAGTTGGGTCAAAACCAAGGGGCAAACTCCGCCTCAGAACAGTGAAGCTCTCTTCCGCATTGTATTTAGTGTAATCCTCCCTTCATCCGCTAGGGGCTGGCTCCAAGAGCGAGCAAATCCCCATAGACTCCCATGTTAAAAACGCCGACTTCACAGCAGAAATAAACAGGTTTACAGCCTGGTTCAAAAAATCATTTTAGGTTTATTAGGTCACGTTTACCTTCATGTCAACTGTGAGGGGGGTGAATTTTTTTATAACTCATTCGTTTAGATGTTATTTATTCTTCAAATTACACATAATTAAGGGCGTGTCCTTATGATTGACATGCGGCAGACCGGAAGCTCCGCCTGCCGACCGAAGGCTCCTAGTTAGCTCCTTCTTTGCTCTTAATAAGGTCTCAGTTTGTTACAGAGTCGCACAACGGCGGTGTTTAGTCAGCGAATTGCAAGTCTAAGCATGTCTTACCTTAACCATGCCGCTTAGGGGGCTTATCTTTGTTAGCTCCTCTTAGTTTCGTGTTAGCTCAGTTAGCGTTTAGCCCACAGTACGTCAGCTGTCAATCATTTGTCCCGCGGCCGCGCTGTGCCCATTTTAGGATTTTCCTGGAGTGACGACGTACGTGACACGGCAAGATGGCGACGGTAAGACACGCCCAACTGGCTTCACATTTCTCTATTCAGAAGAGACCGGAAGCTACGTCCAGTAATTATATACAGTCTATGGTCAAAACAGGCTAAAGTTTACACGGATGTGTTTATTACAGGTTTGGGATCTGGTTCAGATCCCTCTCTGGTAGCTTCTGTTATATGCTCCACATTCGTCCTTGATGGGACTATGAAAAAGTTTGGACACCCCTGAAGAGTTCCATTATTTTCATTAGAGATGCACGGTGTTAGATATCCTGATATTTTACAACTCATTTGGTCCTTAACTGATGCCGATACCAATATTGATCGCCCCCCATGACCATTTCTGGTCATGTTTGCATTTTCCCTGCATGTTCCGTGGATAAGTCGTCTTGCAAACAGGGCCTTAACTTCAAAGCCAGTATTGGCCGATACCGATGGGGAGTGGGTAGCGTAGGCTTTGGCGCGGCAGACCTGGGTCCGAGTCCCCGACACAGCACCTTCGTGAACAACTGTGGACCCTTGAACAAGGTCCTTAACCCCCCCCCCCACCCCCACCAACTGGGTGCTTTAAATAGCAGCCCACTGCTTTCAGGTTCAATCTGAGATGGGTGAAAATGCAGAGAATGAATTTCCTAATTGGCTCTCTAATTGGGATTAATAAAGTATATAAAACAAATATATAGCATGCTGCACCTGTAATTTTCATTTATACTTTCTTATGATTGAATACGCTTGTCTATGAAGTTCAAGGCTTGATGAGCTCACCCAGTCATCATTTGTGTGTTCCAATTAACCAGTGCTAAGCAGTTACCGGTTTTCAAATCTACAAAATGACAAGGATGCCCACATTTTTGCACCTGTTTTATTTGTGAGATGCATGTTGCACATCTTCTGTTACTCCATTAAACCTAGTTTCACTACTGAAGTATTACTGTGTTCATCAATTATTTGACAAATCAAAATGAAGCAACACCCAATAATTTATGAATGAAATTTATGGAAATTCTCAGGGGTGCCCAAACTTTTTCATACCACTGTAAGTACCTTGTGTAGCCACAGCAGTCCTGCGGCAGAGTGATGGAAATATGGCAGCTAATCCACACCAGCAGCCTTTCAGGTCACTTCTAAACACTGATGCCAACTCTGGAGGAGAGGAAGGAGCAGCATCTGGCCCAAGGACACAACAACATATTGACTGGGATGAAGGAGGATTCGATCTGCCAACCTTCCAGTTATCGGACCAGCTCATCTTCCACCTGAGTCACTGTCACCCAGTTAAAACAAGGCAAACAGTTGAGACTGTTTTTACACTAAAAACAGGTATCTACTTTGCTAAGGCAACGTTTTACGTTTGGCAATAACCAAAGTTTTCCTTATGGATACAAAACCATTACTGTATGGTTGTTTAAAATATGTTGAAACTGATACTAATACTGATCATTTTGGCCCTTAAAGAAAAATCCCTTAGCTGTGTCCATCAATGCCTGCTTGTTGATTTTTATTTCATTTTTTTTACTTTCATTCTATTTTATTTCAGTTTATTTGAAGTTATCATATTTTACTTACCAGTGTAGCATATTATTTTATGAATTCCTATGTGTATATTTTTATCCATCTTGCTCTTTTCCGACCTATTTAGTCTGTTTAAACATTTTTAATGCCAGTGTTTCCTCATGGGGATCCCTCACTGTGGGGGCTTTACCTACTTGGTCTGGAGAGGAGGAACTGAGTCTGGAGAGAAGGAACCGGGTTTGGAGAGGAGAAACCGGGTCTGGAGAGGAGGAACCGGGTCTGGAGAGGAGGAACCAGGTTTGGAGAGGAGGAACCGGATCTGGAGAGAAGGAACCGGGTTTGGAGAGGAGGAACCGGATCTGGAAAGAAGGAACCGGGTTTGGAGAGGAGGTATCTGGTCTGGAGAGTAGTATCTTACTTTCGTGAAGCACTCATAAGCGCATTCACGAAACTACGGAAGCCTCGGCGTTCAGAGCCTACTCTGCTGATAATGCAAGCTTAGAAGAAGAAATTCACTGTTTACATTGAGCTAAGAGCGACGGTGCTGCAGACAAACCGGGACAAACACAAGAGGGTCCAAGAGGGGTTGGATATTGATTTAAAACAAAGAAAGGAAGAAAAAGAGAACGCGCAATCTCGTCTGCCGTTTCATGAACGCGCATCGGCGTGCTTGCAGGAGATGCGATGCAGTACTGGCTCTAAAAATATACTAAATGATGTCATTTTGAGTAAATTATGGACACTACCCACTCAGGAAACTTGGATTACATGGACGAGCAGTATTGAGGAATATTGACAAGTTTTTGTGGACTTTTATGGACCTTTTTGGCTCGAGTCCCGGCAAACTCCATTATATGAAAGTTGGTGGGAAACAAGAAGCCTTCCTGATCGCCGGCTGCATTTGAGATATTAAAAAAGTGCTCCAGAGTCTTGTTCACTATTCTGTGGGTGTATTATTCCTTTAAATCTTTCTTATTATTCATCATCATCATCAACTTTTGTTCTGGACACATGGTCCATTTAAAACAAACAAAATAAATGAATATAAAAATAGAGATGGGACAAGCAAAATACAAATAAGTAAATAGACATTATTGAAGGCAGTTATACCAATGCCTCCACAGGTCAGACTGATACCGAATTGCACTACACTTAACATTGGTGAGTCACACTATTTCATTTTCAGACTTGTGAAGTCAATATTTAAAGCTGTACATGAATGTTCGAATCACCGCTGGTAGTGTTCACTCTGACTTTGGTGAATATTTCAGTGGAACTTGTCCATCTTGGCTTCCTTAAAAGCACTCTCAAAGCATCATTGTGGGCCACCTGCAGCCGTCGCATACTGGCTTTCTTATATTTAGTCCAAAGGTGAGCCGTGTACAGGGGTGTAAAATGCTTTTAAAAGGGTCAGTTTTATGTTGTCTAAACAGCAGCCAAACCTCCGAGCCAGAGTATTAGCCTGGGCATACAACAATCTGCATTGTCTATAAATGTCCTCATCATCTGACACATCCTCAGTAATGATGTGCCCAAGGTACTTGTAACTATTTACCACACGCAAGACATTATTTGACAGACTGAAACTGGGGAACCCAATGTTCTTATTATCCTTGGCTCGGCAGATCATAACCACGCTCTTAGCTGTATTGTTTTCAATGCTATGCTCCATACGCAGAACAGGTACGGAGTAGCTGCTGTAGCCCAGCTGTACAGGGACTAAACACAACTAAATCATCAGCATACAACAAATGGTTTACAACAATACCTCCAGAAACACAGCCGGTAATACAGGCCTTGAATATGGTTGACAACTCATCTAAATACAGATTAAATACAAAATACCACCCTGTCTGACCCCATTGCTTACTTTTAAAGGGTGCTGACACGGTGTTTCCCCATTTGACCTGCATCGTTTGCTGTGCATACAAACTTAACGTAGCTGGGAACACCTTTTTGAGTTAATTTCATAAACAACTTTTGATAATTTACCCTGTCAGATGCTTTGGATGCATCTAGAAAACACATAAAAACCGCAGTTTTGTTTTTATATTTAGCAATAATCTTCTTAAGAGTAAAGACGCACGTCAGTGCTAACCCTGTCTTGAATCCAAACTGGTTATTAGAAGAGCCAATAAATTTATCTACCCTTTCCATTAGCTATCCTTATTATTCATTATAATAAATCTTTATTTAACCAGATTAAAGGTCGAGATCTCTTTTGCAAGAATGATCGGGCCAAGAGTAGAGCAGCAGATGCCATGAAAAAAAATGCAATGGCAAAGTACATTATGACAATAAAACTGAATTAAAACAGGCAATAATTTAGCTATTTTTGGCAGATCAACAAGTTTTAAAGTGCAATGGTTGCGTTGATAGATTTTTGGCTATATGAGGCTTAACCCATCACCTTTTTCAAGGTTTCTAATGTGTGAATTAAACTTGGAGATTCTTCGGACAATGTTTTGCCTCTTCTTTACACATTGGCCATTTGGTCCGTTTAAACCACTTTGTTAGGGTGACTTATTGTGTCAGATTTATGTCAAATCGAAAGAGCACAAAATAAACATACTCGCACGCAGATTAAAGTAGTGTTGTCCACAAATTCATCTACAGAAAACACAAAAAATATCACGTGCGAGAGACTGCCTACTCCGCACGTTTGGGATCTCACCACGCACTGAATTGGATTGGATGGTCTTCTTCATGGATGATCTTCATCCTCTGCAACACGCCAGCAGCATCCTCAGCCGGGAAACAGAGTCTGGAAACTATGTGGATCTGTCAGGTGACAGGGGACAGTAACAGTATTCACAGTTAATCATTACAGCCAACATATTGGATACACAGTTTATTATAGATGTTTTAGATCGGTAAATCATGTGAAATGTGTTCCATGCTGATCACCCCTTGGTTACTCATCTCTGAAGCATAACAAATAAAAAATATTATGGATAGCTTTACAGTTTCATAGAGGAAATGCATTAACATTAAGTCTCAGAGCACACCCAACATCTGAGCAGATGGGAAACATTTCTAGCCGGCATCTACCGGAACATCACATTAGCTTAGCAGCATGACAGCTGGTTAGCTGTTCCAGACATATGTTTTATTTTGGGGGAAATGCCGTGTTTTGGTGCTAAAGTTTGCTCGGAATTAAAGACTCTCCGTAAAGATTTATCCAGACATTCCCTGATTAACAGAAGACTTACCCCATGAGGTGAATAGAAGGCAGGAGCAGCCCCCCCTGCCTTGTCCCGTCCCATTTGTCAAAACTCAAATTCTCTGCACACATAGAAAACAACTTCAAGCGCAGAGCCACCTGCGAGGGACGCAGACGTCCTCAAGCGAGGGCGGCTGACAGAAACTCGAGCGCGCAGGAATGGCCTAGCGTGTGCATGATGAGATCCCGAGCGTGCGTAGCAGGGTCAGCTGCACGTGGAGTAGGTCATCTCTCGTGTGTGATGATCTTTTGTGCTTGCTGTAGATGAATTTGTGCGCAACACTGGTTAATCTGCGCATGAGTATGTTTATTTTGCACTTTCGTGATTTGACATAAATCTGACGCAGTAGTGACTGCCGAAACCTAACCTTTGTCCCAGTCCTAAACCATGTGTGAGCACCCAAAAGTCATGGCATTGAACATAAACAGCTCAATGCTAACTGAATTCAAAGGTCCCCAAAACTGGTGATTAAATTCTAAATTTCAAAACTCTTGTTTTTTGCTCCATCATCATGTCGGCCTGTGATGGGTCCTCTCATTTCAAGTCTGAAATCTCACACAAATCTCATGGAACGATGTTGAACCCACAGAGAGACACGGTGCTGGAATCAAAGGCATGGATCAATTATCCACAGTTACTACGAGAGCACAGCTTCAAAGGAGACGTATCAGATGGTAATCAGCTGAGGGTTGTGCCTTCTCCACCTCCTCTCAGATTCACAAACATTCAAACTCAGAGTACACAAAGAATACACGCACGAAAACATCACGTTCCCACGTCACATTTCATATCGATGTCATCAGAGGAGAGGAGCTTATTTGATTGCTTAAACTCGCTAATGAATATTGCAGATGAAGAATTAAAGGTGGTATCTAGTTTCTGAATCTGATGCAGGAGGAAGGAGATGGAGACGGGAGGCGGATGCAGCCATCCTGACGCGTGGTTGGACCCAGATCAACTGATCTCGTCGAAATGAAGACGGTGTCAGACAACACGTGAAAAAACAGGGAAGAAAGGAAGTTTTTATCTCATCACTGGAGAAAATGTAAACTTCTTCACAGGAAGAAAAACGAACATGAAGAGGAGGCGTGAATGAGGCCCGTGCTCAACTCCGGCTACGATGCTCTGGTTTCAGACAAGAGTAAAGGAGGTTGAGAAAAGTGGGCCTCCAGATGTGACTCCTTGTTCTTACGCCCCCCCTGGCACCAGCTTCTGAAGACTGGAATGTGTTCAATTATACTCATAAATATCGGATCGTTGCACAGCTGACAAATATAGACTGGATTTGTATTATTTAAATGCAACCTGGGAGGAAATTATAGCGTGAATATGCAAATGGGTTAAGCAGATTAAAAAGATCAGCAAAAAGTAGAGGCGTATACGAGGCATGGCAGCCCTCCACCGTGATGGGGAGATGAGAGGGGAGGACAGGAAGACAACAAGTGAAAGTGTGAGGTAAATAACAGAGAACAGAAAGGAGGAGAGAATAATGAGAGAAAAAACAGGACAGGAGATTATGTGGAGAGGAAGAAGCGGGATCAGAGGGAAAGGATTGGACTGGGACAAGAGAGCATGAATGCAGCTGAACTGGGACAAAAGGAAAGAGATAACTGAGCAGATGTGTTTTCTTCAAAGAGGAGTAAGAGCATTATGAGCAGGGAGATGTGCAACAGTGCTGAGAAGCTTGTTTCTTGTATTTCAGAGTGGGCAAAGCATATAAACTGATCCCCTTCTTATTATTCTTAACTTGGAATTGTTCATACTTAAAGCATATTAGAGCCTCTGCACACACACATGCACACACGGGTTCAGTGTACTATCCCAGTTAAGTGCAATTAATGTCATACTGTTAGTCTCAGGGTGCAAAAAGAAAGATAAAAAAAAACTCAACTAAATAAAACATTGTATCTGGAAGCTTTTCTCTGCCTCCATTGCTTGATGTCTTTTATATGTGCTGCTTTGTAAAAATGCAAAAATAATAAGAAATAAAATATAAAAGGAATCTATACCTACTTGTTAATCTTCTAAAGCAGAGAGATGAGTAACCACTCTGACAATTAATGAAAATCTCCCAGCTTCCCTAAATGTGGCTCCTCATTAACACGGTGATAAATATTGCAGCATCTTCTGGATCAGCCGGCTGATAGTTGTTCTTTCCCCGAAAAAACAGGGTTGGGTGGTGGTGGTTGATGTTTGGATGAGGAGGGGAGTGCAGGAGTAGGGTCGACTGAAGAACTGGGGGGGGGGTGAAGATGTAGAACAAAAGAGCAGAGCTGGTTCAAATCTGTAACTATCACTATCAAGGAGTCATTCCTTCATCTCGTTTAACATATTTCTACCGGTTTCCCAGTCTGGATTTTTTTAGCCTTTTTGGGGGAACTGCACAAAAAAAAAAAGTTTTTAACAAGCTCCTCATGTTAACTATTAATTATTAAAATAGTTTCACAACTAGACATATTTTCTTTTAATCTTAGTGTGTTTCACTGTGGTGCTGCAGTCCCGGCCATGCTTATAACACAGGCTTGTGTTTTACACACACACACACTTCTGTCTTTGTGAGGACAGTCATTGAGATGATGCATCTCCTAGCCCCTAACCCTAAACCTAACCAGCACAACTGATTGCCTAATGCTGCATTCATGTGGTTTGGGAAAGATTATCCTTTCTACTTGTCAAGTGGAAATTACAAGTCTGTTGTGTTCAAGTGATTTGTTGTCATAATGAAGTGAAACACTAGAGGCTATCTTTAACTGACTACCTAGCTAGCTGCTAGCTAGCATCTGCTCTGAGGTGGTAAATCTAATAATAACTGTATTTTTAAAAACAAAACTAAATTTTAATGGCAATTATATTAAAGTTCTGTATTCCACAGTCTACAAACTAACAAAATAACAGCAGCAGAAAACATTTAACATGATGCAATGCATCCCATTCAGGATATTTTTGTTGCTCTCCACCATGTTGAAAGGTCAGAGTTCACCTCATCTCTGCAACTTGGGTATCATAAAATATATCCAGCTGTCCAGTGGAAAATATGATGAGTGGATGTTCAAGTGCAATTTTAATGTCAGACTTTGGTATTTACCATAAATACGATACCACGTGAAGGCAGCATAAACATAAGCCTTGTCCCAACCCTAACCAAAACCGAATGGTAATCTAAACTCTAAAACCAAATCTTGACCCTCAGAAAGGGGTCATACGTAATGAAGACTAGCAAAAAGTTCTCACTTTCCAAAAATGACCTCACTTTGCTCGTTAAACACGCATAACGGTCCTCAAAGTGTTGCCTGTACAAATACTCTCTCACACACACACGCATCCTTGCACTTCTATCTTAGTGAGGACAGTCATTGACATAATGCATTTGCTATCCCTAACCCTAACCATCTCAGCTGATTTCGTACATCTAACCTGACCCTAACTCTAACTAATACCCAATTGTAACCTAAACTCTAAAACCATATCTAACCCTAATATTCGGAAACCTATGCCTAGCCATTTAATTGAACCCGAACCGTAAAATCTAATTCATGTAGCACTAATGAATATATCGATATCCAATGTTCACCCCAATCCCAGAATTGAATCCCAAACTGAACCCACAACCCAAAACCTAGGATTTGAACATTTACGCCTAACCCTAAATTCAAAATTTATCTCGTACCCTAAAACCATGACCCCTTAATGTGGAAAGAACACCATAATTTGAAAATCAAACAAATGAGCTTTTGTTAATTGGTAGTGAAAAAATGAATTAAAAAGCCATTCAAACATGTAATTTTGTAACATAGGGGTTCAAAATATGTGGAAACAGTAAGTAAATGTAAGGTGACACAATAAAAGAAACTTAGATGAACAGGACTTACCCCTTCATCCCTGATCAAAACCTAACTGTAACCTAAATTCTAAAACCAAATCTTGAGCATTGAAGATCGGCCAAAATGTCCTCCCTTTCCAAAAATTACCTCACTGTGTAGCAAGTACAGGAACACACACACACACACACACTGCAGGCTAATTACAGTATATTGTCATTATTTTGGGAGAGAGCTCACCAACTACTCTACAAAAGACTATTTCATATTTTCTTTCTGAAAACTTTTTTTTTGTACTTTTTAGTTTAAAAGCAAAGAACTTCTAAATTAGAGCCAGGCTTTTGAAGCCAAAGATCTTTTTAAGAGGAGTGCTGTGATTTTTGTCAATACAGAACAGACTGCACTCAAATGGCTTCTCTCAGTTCTTACAACAAAATAGTGTTTTGCCTCTTTTAATTCTGGAAAGTCACCAAAGAGAATTTCCCACAGTGTCGGAGCGTCGTAACAAATAGTCTGCACCTATCCAGCAAATTATAAATGTCTGACTCACAGCTGCATGAAGTGGGGCGCTGAAGCTTCAAGCCCGTCTTTAATGCTGTGATTCATGGTGATTTTTTTAACATAATGAAATCTGTGGAGACAGGCTGAAATTATTATTCATACATATTACAGGCTCGGTTATTATGCAGCTTGTGTTGAGGTTTCTGTCTTTAAAAAAGAGATCTCATTTGACCTCTGTAATCACTTTTAAATTACAATCTGTCTGTTTATGAGAACATCTTTTTTCCACTACACCACTAACTGTGCTCTCAAGTCCTCGGAGATAAACAGCAACTTCAGGAAGGAGCATAAAGACGTCACTGCTACAGATTCTGCTTGTTGCCAAGCCAAACGTGACGTGAGCAGAGGTGCTTTACAATGTGACAAATTATCTCTTCAGCTCATACCTCTGAGGGATTTTTTTTTCTTTAATTAGTTCATTTTTTGACACTATTTTGACACAGTGACTGTTAATTCTGTAATTTAGAGCTGTGGATTAAATTTGTCACAATTTTTTTTCAAAAGGAACCTTGTTTTTTTTCCATCCTTTTCTCTCTGTTTTGTGAATCATTTATGTGAGTATGAACTTCAACAACCATAATCTCATCGCTGTACAGTAGTAACAAGGACTTGAAACAATCTTTAAGCTTCCTATAATTAGCAGTTTCAGTCAGAAGATCACAGTTAATTAGCGTAGCCTCTAAAAGACTTCTCAAAAGTGATCAATTTATTCAATTAGTGGAAGAGTAGAACTGAAAATGTTGTGATTTGTTCCTCACGGGATGATGTTTCCCAACAACTGATTGTTTTTATTTCTTCTTAATTAAATACATGAAATCAAAGGAAGCAGATGAGTTTAGTTGGGTTTATTGAAAGGATCCCCGTTAGCTACAGCTAAGCTGCAGCTATTCCTCCTGGGGTCCTGAAAATATATGCATTAATAAAAGATAATGAAAAATGCAAAAACAAATCAAACAGCAACATAAAAGATAAAAACAAATATGTTAAAAAAAAACAAAAGGTTTAAGGTTGACTATAGAATACAAACAGAACAGTGACATCACATGTGTCTAGGTTGTAGTTGTAGTTCGAAGTCCCCTGAAAAACATCTGAAATATATCTTTCTGGTTATCTTTGTAGAAGTACAAACCACTCATTTTAGATAAGTAGTCCAAGGCAATGGTGCTGCTGGACTCAGAACTTCATGGACTATTACCGCAGGCACTATCGAGAACTTTAACTGCATACTTTGTCAGGGTTCCCACGCACCCTGGAAAAACTGGAAAATGATTGAAGGTTTTTTCCGTCATGGAAAACACAAATGGAAAATGAGAAAAAAAGTAAAATGTCCTGGAAAACCTTGAGTTGTCCTTGAAAATTGTTTTTCCTCCCTCCCCTCCTTGCTTCGTCGCCGCTACAGCGCTGTTTCGTCACCATTTCATCACTGTTTCGTCGCCGTTTCGTCACTGTTTCATCGCAGCTTCGTTGCAGCTTCGTTTCCGTTTCGTCGCAGCTTAATAGCTGTGTCGCCGCTACATCACCGTTTTGTCGACGTTTCATCACAGCTTCGTCGCAGCTTTGTTGCAGTTTCATTCCCGCTTCATAGCTGTTTCATCACCACTACGCTGCCATTTCATTGCCTTTTCATCACAGTTTTGTCGCAGCTTCATTTCCGTTTCGTCACAGCTTCGTAGCTGTGTCGCCGCTACGTCACCATTTTGTCGACATTTCATCACAGCTTTGTCGCAGCATTGTTGCCGTTTCATTCCCGCTTCATAGCTGTTTCATCACCACTACGCTGCCATTTCATTGCCTTTTCATCACAGTTTCGTTTCCGTTTCGTCGCAGCTTCGTAGCTGCGTCACTGCTACGTCACCGTTTTGTTGACGTTTTATCACAGCTTCAGCACCGCTATGTTGCCATTTTGTTGTAGCTTTGTCGCTGCTTCGTTGCCGTTTTGTCGCAGCTTTATTTCCGCTTTGCCTCTGTTTTGTCTTTACTTCATCACTGTAAAAAAATATAAGCTACAATTGTACACTTCTCCAAAAGCTTGGGGTTGAAGTTATTAGTCTATATTCTGATAACTTGTACTATAGCAGCTGGAAAAGTCCTGAAAATGTCCTGGTAAAGTCCTGGAAAACAACTTCTTGAAAAGAGTGGGAACCCTGTTTGTAAGTAATCCCCTGTCAAAGTCCCCTGAAAACACACAGAAATATATTTTTGGAAGTATAAAACTAGTGCTTCCTATTTTACAAAATAAGCATGACACCCACAAGACAAATAAATAAATAAATAAATAAAAACAACTGTATGGCTCCTACAAGGATTTTTCTGATTGCTTGGCTTTTCACTGGTTGTTGAAAATGGCCTGTATAACATGGAAGGGCGTGTTTCTTTCAGAGATTATTCTTCTCATGTTCCATTCTATTTGAGCAAATGTGTACGACTGCAAGCAAGTTCAATATCCAATGTTCAATGATGCCACAATATGAGACTTTTTGTAAGGCAACTACAGACTATTGCCATCTATTAACTGAAGAAAAGCTGCCATTTAGGAAAAGAATTAGAAAATTATTTGCTGGTGTTTTTGCAGGCAGTAACAAGAAGTAGGACACAATTGCAGGACTCAGATGGAGGCATAAGTGGCATGGAGGATTAAGGCATTTCATATAGTAAGAATTAAAAACCACAGATCAATCATGTGAGGCCCAAACGCCTCAACAAAAAAAACTTAAAGACAGGGCACAACATGATGGATTACAACAGAATGCAACAAATCACACAAGTAACAGACAATACACAATGGAAAAATGAGCAACATGCGATCATTTTCGAATGCAAAAAACTGCTTAGAACCGTGATTTAATCTATTTACAGTAATTCTTTCTTTTCACAGATACAGTGTGACAGCTGCGAAAGGTGGTTTCACGAGCACTACCTGGGGATGATCGAGGACGTAATGAAAAAATACAGAAGTAGCACATTGAACTGTGTAGTCTGCAAATGAGAAATAAAAATGATTCCAGATGTTAACGACACTTTTTTCCAAAAGCATATAAAATATCTTTATTTTACTTTTGTCGTTTTTCTTTAACATTTTTGAAAAAAAATAAGAAAGAAAAGTTTAATATTTCTACAAAGCCACAAATACATATTGTTTTCAGGGGACTCTGAAAGGGGATAACTCACAAAGTGTGCAGTAAAAGTACTTGATAGTGCTTCATGAACTATTACCACAGGTAGAGTCCAGCAGTACCATTGCCTTGGACTGGTCATCTAAAATGAGTGGTTTATACTTCTACAAAGATAACCAGAAATACATATTTCAGATGTTTTCAGGGGACTTTCAGAGGGGATTACTCACAAAGTATGCAGTAATAATATTGGGGGAGTGGGTGGCCTAGTCGTAGCATCGTGGGCTTTGAGGACCCGGGTTTGAGTCCCGGACACGACCCCTAGGTTAAACACTGTGGACCCCTGAGCAAGGTCCTTAACCCTCCAACTGCTCCCCGGGCGCTTTAAGTAGCAGCCCACTGCTCTCTGATACTCACAGTACAGAGATGGGTGAAATGCAGAGCCCTAATTTCCCCTCGGGGATCATACAAGTATAACAAAAAAAAATAAAAAAAATAAAAGTGCTTGATAGTACTTATACTACCAAATACTTGTGAAACAACGAGGGGTTGTTTCCACAGTTACCTTGGGCCTTTTCCACGAGCACAGGTCAGCTCAACTCACCTAAACTTAACTCCATTCAACTTGGCTTGATAGCTTTTCAATTACAATCCACTACCCTGACCACAAGTGGGCGGGGTAAGAATGATGCTGATGCCACGTACTAGATTGTAAATGACAGCAGCAACAGTTTACACTCCCTACCAGTAGGTGACGGTAACGCGCCTCATTAATTGTTCGTAGCCGCCAGTAAAAACAGCAACAGAGGGAAAAGACAAGAAGAAGTATGAGGAGAAAGTAACATGGGAGAGATGGATGATAGCATTACTGGCCCAAGTCATGGAAGAATTCATGTGGTGCAGGTGGTAGCAATTTGGCCTGACAGTCCAAAGATCCCTGTTTCAAATCCCTTGCAGCTGAAAGATTTTTTTTTCTTCTCCACAATCTTGTTGCGAATCTAAAATCACTCCCTCACGAGCTCATATCTATCTATCTATCTATCTATCTATCTATCTATCTATCTATCTATCTATCTATCTATCTATCTATCTTTTTTTTTTTTTTTTTTCTCAAGATCGTGGAGAAAAAAAAAAAGACTATTGTTTGGCAGAAAAGGGAGTTGATCCCATAACCTTTGGGTTGAAGAGCAAGCTTGTTACCACCTACACCACATAAATGTTTCTGGAGGCTGTGGAAATAATGATCTCATCCGTCCCTCCCGGATTACTTTTCCTCGTCTTCTTCCTCTGTTGCTGTTTTTACCAGCGGCTGGCTAACAATTAATGAGTTGCGTTACCGCCACTTACTGGTAGGGAGTGTGAACTGTCGCTCATTTAATGATGTCACTCTCTGACCCTGACATCTGATTGGCTAACCCCTTGGCCAATAGGTGGCATGCAGTGAGATGATGTCAGACATAGCTCACTTCAGCACGCTCAGAACCTCGCCAGAGGAGGTACAGAAACTGTATCACCTCAGCTCAGAAAACCCCCAGTGGAAAAGTCCAATAACTGAGGCGAGGTGAGGTGAGTTGAGCAGAAAAGTGATGGTGGAAAAGGGGCATTACTTTCACTATGAATGGCACACTTAAAGGGACTAGAGGCAGGAATTTGAATAAAACCAAACATGCATGTCCATTTTTTTTTAATACTAATGGGTGATGAAGCACTAAATACCAAAAATAACGTTTCCACCCATGTTTCTCTCTGTTGCCTTGAACAGGCTGTGCTGCAAAATGCGCTGCAATTCGGTGTCCGAATTTCCCGCGCTGCCCTGCGGACTTGACGTCAAATGACGCTACATCCACAGTTTTGATACAGGAAGAAGACGGTCGCGGTAAATTCAAACACTGTAAGTGATAGTTATGGATTCTTCTGCCATCAGCAAACGATCCAGATCAACTGAAAGACACTAAAAAGTGTAACTACGGAGAAAAAGCGTAGTAAACAACATGATAGCTTCAGTTTGTTCTCCCGTGACGGCTTGGCTCGTGGCTGCAGTTACCTGAAGCTGCAGTCGCAGCAGTCGCGAGTTTCGTTTCTTAATCTTGCCTTAAGTCCCTTTAAAAATGAGGCACGGCTGGCTTGACCACAGAAACATGAGTAGGCGGCTTGGATCTGGCTTGACTGCAGTTCCAAACGTCTCATGGAGGTTTTTTTTTTAATTTTTTTTTTAAATACAGCTTTTAATAAAAATGTTGCATATTCAACCTTTACTTAGATGTGGCTCTCACACAGGTCTGTCTCACAATACATCTTCATGTACTTTTGCTTATAAATCTCAATCAAAAATAAAAAATAAAGTAGGCATAAGAATACTTGTTGTATACAATAAAATATATAGATATATAATAAAAACCATCATCATTAACATGCATACACATACAATGTGTACATATATGCATACCTTGCACCCGAACCAACATTCATTTATACACACACACACACACACATCTAAACATACTTATGTATCTCCAAGTGTGCATGCAAATATACACACATAGCACAAATATACATCAAAGTCATAGATTTCTTATTTAGATAAATGTTTTAAATATCATTTTAATTTATTGACGTTATTAGTGAGCTTGATATTTTTTGGCAGTTTATTCCATTCTTTCATTCCTCTAAACATGACTGTTTTTTTATGCCATTTGATCTTGCTTCAGGTGAAGTTGCCTCTAGTTGCATGTCTGGTACTGTACTGATGGTTGTCTATACTGAAGGAAAGATGCTTGAATAAAACAAAAGGCAGTTTTGAGAAGGAGATATTTCTTATAAGAACAATCTGTGAATACAACAATCTGTTTTCAACCAGTTCAGATCTTTATCCATTGATATAATGTTTCTCCTATAACTGCACCTAAGTGCTACTTAAGCAGCTTTATTCTGTACAAGTTGTAATTTATTAATATATTCACCAGTAGCGTTGACCAAACTGCTGGGCAATAGTCAAGGTATGTCAATATTAGGGGGGGGTTGTCCTGAGGCATTCAAAGGCCAGCCGGGACACGTAGTCCCTCCAGTGTGTCTCATCCTGGTGGGATGTGCCTGGAACATGTTTTTGTTTTCTCGAATGAACCAGTTGATCGCATCATTTTTACTATGTTGTCTCTGAATGGACAAACAACTAAAATAGTTGTATAAAATAATAGTATAAAATAAAAAGCACTTTGGCGCTGAGTTACGAAAAGTTACTAAAGGTTACAAAAGAAGTTAAAATGCCATTTGAGTTCAGCTGAAATTGTGCGATTGTGAATGGACAGCAGTTTTAAACATTACTGGCTGCATATGGTAACGTATGACAGACGGATAAAGCCATGTGCTCAAACTGCTGCTTAAACCAGGGGTTCTCAACCTTTTTCATGATGGGGCCCAATTTTTTCAGTCCAAACTGGTCCAGGGTCCATTCATATTTTAATACTGTATGAGTGTAATGATCTCATTTTTGGTTTATTTCTTTAATAACTAAACCAAATCCACCTTTTTTTTAACAGACTGAATCTAGTAAAATGTGGCGTGATAAACATAACGCAATATAAAAATATGTTATAAGATGGTCACAAACACATTTATACAGTATCACACATATAATTCATGGAATAAAATCAGAACAAATCAGAATTAGGCTATAAACACAAAATCATTTTACTACAAAAAGAGGGACAACGGAAAGAAAAATATGGAAATTCATTTTAAAAAGATAAAATGATGCAGTAACAGATCACATTGAAAATAAAAAGGCTCAATGTAAATAATCTGTAAAAACCTGTATTTTGTCTGTTTAGACAGGCCATTAAAGCACAAAATTTCATTAAACAATTTATTTATCTAAAATGTTCTTAGAAGCTTTTAAATAACTTCCAAACATAACTGACATTTTCTGCATCAAAGCTGATTTTCTCTCTTTTTCCCCTAAAAATCCTTTCCGTCCAACAAGTGTTAGATGTTTGTTTCTAGAAGCTTGCAGATGCTTCAGGGCTTCCTTTAGCATTAACGCTAGCGTTAGCTGGTGATCCATCCAGACTTCTCAGCTCTGCTTTGTTATCTCCACTTACGAATCCGTATTTAGTAAATAGGAGTGGATTTTTGCCTTTTTAGGGGCGGTTTGGGTCCATTTTTGTCTTCATTATTTAGTTTTAATTCTTCTTCACAATGTTTGCTACAGGCTAGCGGCTAGCTGAGTGTCTTCTTCTGCTTGTTTGTTGACAAATTAATGTAATGGGGAGAAGCTACATTACAACTCATCCAATCATCAATAACACTGAAAATATACGGCCCACGCGGCCCACATGCGTAAAAGGAAAGTTTTTTCGCGGCCCTCTAGGTGGTGCCCGAGATCCGAGCTTGGGCTCCGTGGTCAAGAATCACTGGCTTAAACTACGCCATGTTGAAGCTCCCTTTTTAGTTGTTTTCTGTTTATTTCAGCTGAATATTTAAGCACAGTAGAAGGTGTGAGGAAAAAACCTTCTTGTAGTGTTTGAAGTTTTCTCCATTCCTGAAATTCATAACTACTGAGCATCAAGTAGATCATGAACGTGCTTGTAATCCTACCCGAGATTCCTCATTGAAAGAACTGGTGGAACTGATTGGAGAGGAACAACTTGAGCGAAGGAGCCAGTTGCATTATCCGCCTCCTCCCTCTATCCTCCCTATAGAATGTGCTCCAACTTTCAGTTCTCACAACCTCCCCCTCTGTAATTCTATAGCTAAGTCCATTAATTACACTATATGCTGATTTTTATCTCTTAGATCAGCACTAGGAGATGTCATGTCCACACAGTCGCGATGCAGCAGAAGCTAGCTGATGTAATTGCAATGACTTGAGTATAATACAGATTAGCAGTGTAACCTCCTTGAAGAGCAAACTGTGTCCAAATAAACACATCTTAATTACGCCCAGAGAGAATAGCAGTTGGAGAACATACAATTAAAGTGGATAATTAATTCAGAGTTTTTTCATCATAGTTTTTGCCTTATGCCAGAATCATGCAACTAAAAGATTAATAAAGCATTCGCTCTCACCACAGGACTGTGGGTGAGTCTTTGTAGTTCACTGTCCTGGCAGTCATTAGCCTCTACAGACTTAGAAAAGGCGACCGCTGAAAATACATTTAAAAAATAAATAAACCAACGACTGTTCCAAGCAGACCAACTGGACCTCTCCATTTGGTCCACCGGGCTTTAGGGACTCTACCCAATAAATCTCTAAATTTGACAATGTTTTATTTTTAATAAGGAAAGACTCGTGTGTTTACTCCTCTCTCCTTTGGCCTGTTCTCCTCCACTCACCACTGACTGGCTTTTAAAATTTTATGTTCATGTTTGTCTTTGAGGTTGGACGTAGCAGTCCTGCTCAGAGCTAAACCTCCTCTGAATTATCAACAGATGCCCATCAGTGCATGCTGAGGACCTGTGGCAAGATGCGGTGTCCTCAAGAAGACTGCTTATCCTCTTTATTCTACACTGAGACACTTTACAGGCAGCCGTTCGCTGTTCTGCAAATGAATGCCTCTGCTGTGTTTATACGAAATTAAACCAATGTTTTACATGACTATGAGGTTGGTGAGATGGTGAAATGGATGAATAATCATCCATAGCTAAGGAGGCTCAGTCTCTATCTCTGACCACAGATGTCTGTGAGCAGGTTTACGTCAGATATTCACCAGAGCTGTGGGAGAAGCAGTGCAGTACAAATGCAGGTTCAAAGAGCTATCCCCTGAGGGTCGGCCATGTTTGTGACATGAGGTTCTCAGGAGAAGTGAATCCGTCATCAGTCAGTGGGTCTCTATGGCTCTAAGAAAAAGCACAATGGGGACACTTGCATGAGAGGGACTGTTAATGCTCCCTTAGTGGTCGAAGCTCTTACATTATTCTGTTTCTAATAGCAATGAAAGAACGATGTCATCACGCATTACAGGAAAAACAGTGGCTGCTTCCCTCTTTGTCTTCTCTAGTCACTGCATCTTACTGGTTTCTGAAAAACAGCAGCTTCAAGGTGGTTGGCAGGAAATCACTTATACAGGCGTCCAGGCTCGTCAATGGGGGGGTTGGGGGCAAACGGGTCTGTTGTCCCAGGCCCAGGGTAGGAAGGGGGTCCAAAACTGGGCCCAGGTTGTATTAGTTCTCCAATTTCTCTAATAATATTAACCGCAATCACAATGAATTTCAACGAATGCTGATGTAAGAGCGCATTACATTTGCTCCTTATTTTGAAGGATCCGACTCTTTTCGTAGGACACGTGGCAGGGATGACGGGATTGTATTTGAGAACAGTCTTTGGTAACTGTGTTATGGTCTTAATAATGCAAGTTTTCAGTAATCTTGTTATTCTGTTGAATTCAGTAAGATTACTGACAGTAGTCGCCACATCACTCTGATGATGCGTCTTTAGAATATCAAGGATCATATACACTTCACAACTCAGCATGATACAGGGACAGTCAAAAAGCATGATGGGAAATATTCAAATGAAGCCCCGTCCACTACAGCACTACAACTGCTACAACAGGCTAATTACAAGCAGGAGCTACTGAAAGCTGAAAAACAATATGATGAACAATGATGAAAAGGTGGCTAAATAATGGATCTGAACATTTCTTCCTCTTTTATTTCTTTCTTGAAAGTTATACCATTTAACTTTTGACTCTGATATTAAGCCTAAAATGAGTAGCATTACATTATTTTGGGGGGCAAATATAGTGACTGATGCGTGTCGGCACTCTGAGCGGACTGCCCTCTGCAGAAACCGAGAGGCGGGCCGTCGATGAAAGTGCCGTAGAGCAAGTTGCTTCACAGCTCTTCTGTAAACACAAAAAGCTCTACTTTCACTCATTACTCGAAGCTTAGTCATGGCAGAACAAAGTAAAAAGGTGAAAGTGATGTCTGAGCAGGGCAGAAAAAAAAGAGGCAAAGGCATCACTGCAGACCAAAAACACGAGTTGACACTGGAAAAGAATTCAGTCGTAGGAGTCTTCTGAAACAGCAGTGTGGATCTAAACCTACTCTGTTTGCCACAGTATTATTAGACTAGTAAGTAAGTTTGGCTGTTGTGTAAACATACGAAAATGTGATGCTTTTGATTTTTTTTCAGTGTTTATTCAAAACGTCAATAAAAGCCGTATACGCTGACTCTAGTTTCCTGTTAGCGAAACGCAGCTAGAGGACCAAAGCTAACGTGACTCCCTAAACATTTTGCATAATTGCGGCTGGTTTGCAGCAATAAATGCATTCTCTGTAATTCATAAGAAATAACAGAACAATTAGCAATTTGCTTCGTTTAGTTTTATGGTTTTCATATGCTGTTCAGAAGGAAACAGAGCCACTGTAATGTCCTCTACAGATCTGGGCATGAAAAAGTTCCTCCTTTTTCTGCCAGAAGTGGTGCACTAATAGTGCACCATTACTGCACTATCACTGGCTGAACGATTTGTCCCGCGAATACATCATCACGTACGGTGTCCAAACTTGGCGTGTGGAAACATCCTTGTTCTGAGCATTCATTTATGCTCTGAAATCGTTTCCCCTGGGCACACAGGTGTTTCTCTGTGCGATTGAATTAGTAGACAAGTCGCTGATAAGTGGCTGGCAGTCAGCTGAAAGGGGAACCTTTTCATGCCCAGGGGTCTCATTTATAAAACTTTGCATAGGATCTTTACTAAAAGTGTACGTACGCCCAAAACCAAAAGTTTGCGTACGCCAAAAAATATTCAGATTTATAAAACCGTGCATACGCACAGATTCAAGCAATTTTCCCTTTATAAATCACACTCTTCCTGGAAGTTTGCGCAGGTGAATTTGGCTCATATTCCGCCTCCTTCACGCCCACATTCTACCATAGATGGTCAATGCAAAGCACCTCATGGATGTTTCTGCATATAAATGAGCCAGCTGATCTGAGGCATTTAAAGCTGAATCCTGGTGAACAAAAAGAGATTCAAACGTAATTTCACGGAGACGGAAGTAGAGGTGCTTGTTGGTGATTCGAGCCTCACAAAATCATTTTATTTGGGCGTCACAGGAAACACAGATGAAGGAAAGTCTGCTGAGTGACAGCAGGTTGTTGTGGCGGTGATGATGTAACAGAGGTCTGTTACAGAAGTTGCTGTGGAGGAAACGCCGTGTCAGAGCGACTGTATTCAGAACACAGAACACCTGTTTGGTGTGGTGCAGTGCGATTCCCCCTCCCGTGCCCTCCCCTCACCTGTAAACACCTCCGCCGGTCTTTGGTGAGGTTGATGGCTCCACAACGGAGCGCTCTGTAGTCAGCAGCTGCTGATGCATCGGGGTGGACACGGTTTCGGTGGTCGGGGTATCTGGGTCCAGTTCATAGACAAAAGCGCTGCAAAAGTAAATGTGATTATTAGCCAGTCATCATCATCATCATAATCATTATCATCACTGGGCCAGGAAATCCTGAAAACGCGCTCCCTTCTCATTTTCCCATCTGTAGGTCCTCCAGTAGCACCGATGCAGCATTAGTGTCCCCACAGTATTAATTTGTTTTTACATCAATCAGTCTGACTGCCGCGCACTTTGTCAGATTCTTTGTATCAATGTGGTGAATATATTACCATGATGATCATTGGTAGATGAAGATGATGGTGAGAAAACTTTGATGAAAAGTAAATTTCACACATAAGTTTGCTTACGGACCTTTCTATTTATTTGAAAGGTTCTTAGAGGCTAATTTCAGCTCACCTGCAGCATAAATAACGCTGCTGGTTTGAATCCTATAAAGCCTATACGATTGAAATTTGATATGAAGGGGGAAATAAATGTTTCAGTGTGATAGGACGAAACGAGAACCCATACAGGTTTCAAACTCACGTCTCCTGTGTAAAAGTCAAAGACGCTAACCACTCTGCCATATAAGGAATCAACAGATTAACAGCCTGGGCACAATATCACTTACATGGAGGTGACAGGACCCCGCGCTGCCAGCAGGGGAATCATGATGCACTGTGGTTTCAGTTCCCCACATTACCATCTGTGTCACCAGTTTCCCCAGTCTCCAAAACCTGCGTACGCATGGCTCAGAGTTAACGTGAGAGACCGCACATTTTCCCTTCAAGTTTGCTTTTTATAAATCCCAACTTTTGCGTGAAAACTGGCGTACGCCAATTTCAGGCCCCATTTTGTGCGTACGCAACGTTTATAAATGAGACCCCAGATCTGTAAGCTGAGCTAATCCAGACGTTCTCATAACAAACATGAGTTTTGCCAAAGTTACTACTTCATTCAGTGCACGAAACAACAACTTGGTTTCATGGCCGGTTTTGATTGTGCATTTCTTTGAATTGTGCGTTTGTATGTGTGATGTTTCCTGTTCAGCTACGTAGTTCCAATTCAATAACATTCCACAAGTGGGGGAAAAATGTAAACATATATAATTGGAAACAGTTAAAGGCTCATACCTCCGCCAGGGGCAGATCCTCCAATGGTGAAAAATCCTTTAGAAAATTCTTGAATCTTGATGGACTCATTTATTTCAATATCTAAACACGGGAGAGGAGATTTCAATTTGCGTAACTGCTGTGAGGCCTGTGAGACGTTGCCATCGTTACAGGTTTAGCGCTCCTGGTGGCCAAAAGTTACACGGTGTAACTTTAAAGAATAATCTGTTCTGAATGAAACAACCTGAGAGTAGCCTAACATACAATGTTAATATTAATTTATTTCCTGATATATGAGGAGAGGACTTACAGCTGATGTGCCGTTTGTTAATGTTAACTATGATACAATCCCTCCAGAAAGTTGCAACTTTGCAAATTAAAATATTATAGTAATTCAACCAAAGACAAATTATTCAAAAAACAAACCATGTTTTCCTGGCAATATGAGAAATTTGGAATTGCTACATTTTTATTGTATATATACCCCTTTGTGTTTGTTTTGATAGTTACAATTGCAGCATTGCAAATTTGTCACTGGAGAGAAAGGAAAGGAAAGGAAAGGAAAGGAAAGGAAAGGAAAGGAAAGATCTGGGCATGGGGGGCCATCTTCTCTCATTTTGTCCCAGGCCCAGGCGAGACTGTCAGCAGGCCTGCACGCTTCTGGTACATGTTACTGGTATATCCTTCTGGTACAAGCTTCTAGTACATGCTTCTGGTTGGTGCTGCTTGCAATTCATTGATCCGGCGATGCATCCCGATGGGTCATGCAATGATTTGGCATCGATTAATTTGCCATGATGCTTTTCCACGGAACGATAAAATAATCGTGGGTCCCATAATCGTAATTGAATCGAATCATTAAGTAATCTAGATGGGGCAACACTTCTTCTGGTACACACTTCTGGAACAAGCTTCTGGTACACACTTCAAGTACAAGCCCCTGGTACAAGCTTCTGGTCAAAGGTGTCAAAAGTATTCACATTCCTTACTCAAGTAGAAGTATAGATACCAGGATTTAAAGACTTTTACAGAAGTGAAAGTATCAACTCCACCTTTTTACTCAAGTAAAAGTAAAAAACTACTTGAAGTATAAAAGTAGAAGTAATGGTGCTGGTTGGGACATTTTGCATTGTGTCTCTGCCTTGGACATATTCTACTGGTCTATACATGTCGCCAGGACTGGGACAAATCATCAGACTGGGAGTCAGACACTCACCCACATCATCACAACTCACACACATGCTCACATGTTCACAAGTGTGCACACGCAGGCGGAGTTATCACCGAAACTCATCATTCCATGTAGACCAGGAGTGTCCAAAGTCTGTCCACAGGAACTTAATAAGCTGTTGAGGAGAAACGTTTCATTTAAATCAGGTGTGTTGGATCAGGGAGATATCTAAAACCTGCAGGATTGTGCACCTTGAAGACCAGACACCCCTCATGCAGACCAACGTTCACAGAAAACCATTAACCATGCCTGACTCCTACTTTCATAACAAGCCTCAATACAACAGGACTCCTGGATCATTTTCAGCCACCCATCTGTGGAGACATGTTTGGTCCAGCAGGACCGACCAAATACAGTATGTCTGGAGTAAAATAATCAATGTCGTTACCATGGAAACAAAAAGACAAACTCTCCATAGGTAGCTGTGAACTTTAGACATCAACATTTAAAGGTATAGTCCGAAGTTCCCCCCGTAAAAAATAAACGTTAGACTTGAGTAAGTGAAATCCGTCTCAAACCCGCCTTTGGGCCTCTACTCCCATGCCGTGGTGCGTTTGAATGCAACTCTCTCTCCCCCTGCCTGTAATTCACTCTTTTGGATGGTTTTGGTGTGTTAGGGACGTTTCTGGGTGGAGATTTCTGTTTATATCAGCAGCCAATGACAGAGCTAAGAGCATGACGCTGTGTGGGAATAAGCTCATGATTGGAGCAGACGCCAGTCACTAAAACTCTTGAAGGAAAAACAAAGAAAGAAAGAAAACACTGTGGATGCACCGAAGAAAAGGTAAGAGCTTCAGATAATGCACTTTGGAAAACCAGGTTAATAATAGTTCGGCTTATAGCTGCTTGAAGTTGAATAGGCTAGCTAGAATGAGGCGGCCGTTAGCCTGAGAGGGAGGAGCGCTAAGTTTGAATACTGTTGTTTGCAAACAGAAACGCTGCAATCACATCATTTCCATTCCTTCTGGTACACGCTTTCGGAGCACACTTCTGGTACACGCTTCTGGTGCACGCTTCTGGAACAAGCTTCTGGTACAAGCTCCAGGTACAAGCTCCTGGTACAAGCTTCTAAAACAAGCTTCTGGTACAAGCTTCTTGTACACGGTTCTAGTACCAGCTTCTTGTACACACTCTGGCACACGCGTCTGGTACAAGCTTCTGATACCACTTCTGGTACACGCCTGTGATACGAGCTTGTCATACATGCTTCTGGAACAAGCTTGAGGTATATGCTTATGGTACAAACTTCTGGTACACACTTATGGTACAAGCTTCTAGTACAAGCTTCAGGAACTAGCTTCTGGTACATGCTTCTGGTACATGCTTCTGGTACACACCTCTGATACAAGCTTCTGGTACACGCTTCTTTTACATGCCTGTGGTACAAGCTTGTGGTACATGCCTATTGTACAAGCTTCTGGTACATGCTTCTGGTACACGCTTGTGGTACATGCCTCTAGTACAAGCTTCTGGTAAATGCTTCTGGTACATGCTTCTGGTATAAACTTCAGGTACAGGCTACTGATGCATGCTACTGGTATCGCTTCTGGTAAAGGCTTCAGAACACACTTCTGTTACACACTTCTGGTACCAGTTTCTGGTACTTGGCTTTGGTGCAAGCTTGTGGTAAATGCTTGTGGTACATGCCTATCGTACAATCTTCTGGTACACCCTTCTGTTACATGCTTCTGTTACAAACTTCTGGCACACGCTTTTGGTACAAGCTTCTGGTACAGGCTTCTGGTGCAAGCTTCTGGTACAGGCTTCTGGTACAAGCTTCTGGTGCAAGCTTCTGGTACAGGCTTCTGGTACAAGCTTCTGGTACAGGCTTCTGGTACATGCCTTTGGTACAAGCTTGTGGTACAAGCTTCTTGTACATTCCTATTGTACAAACTTCTGGTACACACTTCAGGTACATGCTAGTGGTACATGCTTTAGGTACAAGCTTCTTGTACACACTTAAGGTACAGGCTACTGGTACATGCTTTTGGTACATGCTACTGGTATCAGCTACTGTTACACACTTCTGGTACAGGCTTTCAGAACACCCTTCTGGTACTCACTTCTGGTACCAATACTGGCACACGCTACTGGTACAAGCTGCTAATATACTGTACGCTTCTGGTACAAGTTTCTGGTACACGTTTCTAATACACACATCTGGTACAAGCTTCTAGTACAAGCTTCTTGTACATGCCTTTGGTACACGCTTCTCGGACAATCTTATGATACAAGCTTTCTTGACACACTTCTGGTACAAGTTTCTGGTAAAAGCTTCTGGTTCAAGCTTCTGGTACAAACTTCCAATACAAGCTACGGGTACGCGCTTCCGGTAGAACTTCTGGTACACGCTTCTGGTACAAGCTTCTTGTACACGCTTCTGGTACACGCGTCTGGTACAAGCTTCTGGTACACATTTTTGGTACATGCTTGTTGTACAAGCTTCTGGTACACATTTCTTGTACACGCTTCTGGTACACACTTCTGGTACAAGCTTCTGGTTCAAGCTTCTGATACATGCTTCCCATACAAGTTAGGGTACGCGCTTCCGGTACACGCTTCCAGTACACGCTTCCGGTACAAGTTTCAGGTACACCCCCCGGTACAACTTCCGGTACATGCTTCTGGTACACGCGTCTGGTACAAGCGTCTGGTACAAGCTTCTGGTACACGTTTCTGGTACAAGGTTCTGGAACGAGCTTCTGGTACTAGCTTCTGGTACATCATGTTCATTTACATGGGCTGCAAGATGGCATGGTTAGCACCGCAGCCTTGCAATAAGAAGCTAGCTAGTTCGATTCCTGGTTGGGGAGGGGGTTCGAACAATTCCAATGGTGGCCTTCTTGTGTGGAGTTTGCATCCTTCTGTTACTAACTTCTGGCACACGCTTTTGGTACACGACTCTGGTACAAGCTTCTGGTACAGACTTCTGGTACAAGCTTCTTGTACACGCCTTTGGTACACGCTTCTCAGACAATCTTATGATACAAGCTTTCTTGACACACTTCTGGTACAAGTTTCTGGTAAAAGCTTCTGGTTCATACTTCTGGTACATGCTTCCAATACAAGCTACGGGTACGCGCTTCCGGTACAACTTCTGGTGCACGCTTCTGGTACAAGCTTCTTGTACACACTTCTGGTACACGCGTCTGGTACAAGCTTCTGGTACACGCCTTTGGTACACGCTTCCTGTACACGCTTCTGGTACAAGCTTCTGGTACAAGCTTCTGGTACACGCCTTTGGTACACGCTTCCTGTACACGCTTCTGGTACAAGCTTCTGGTACAAGCTTCTGGTACAAACTTCTGGTACACATTTGTGGTACATGCTTGTTGTACAAGCTTCTGGTACACATTTCTTGTACACGCTTCTGGTACACACTTCTGGTACAAGCTTCTGGTTCAAGCTTCTGATACATGCTTCCCATACAAGTTAGGGTACGCGCTTCCGTTACACGCTTCCAGTACACGCTTCCGGTACAAGTTTCAGGTACAAGCTTCTGGTACACATTTGTGGTACATGCTTGTTGTACAAGTTTCTGGTACACATTTCTTGTACACGCTTCTGGTACACACTTCTGGTACAAGCTTCTGGTTCAAGCTTCTGATACATGCTTCCCATACAAGTTAGGGTACGCGCTTCTGGTACACGCTTCTGGTACATGCGTCTGGTACAAGCGTCTGGTACAAGCTTCTGGTACACGTTTCTGGTACAAGGTTCTGGAACAAGCTTCTGGTACAAGCTTCTGGTACATCATGTTCATTTACATGGGCTGCAAGATGGCGCGCTGGTTAGCACCGCAGCCTCGCATTAAGAAGGTAGCTAGTTCAATTCCTGGTTGGGGAGGGGGTTCGAACAATTCCAACGGTGTCCTTCTTGTGTGGAGTTTGCATCTTTCTGTTACTAACTTCTGGCACAAGCTTTTGGTACACACGTCTGGTACACGACTCTGGTACAAACTTCTGGTACAAGCTTGTTGTACAAGCTTCTCGTACATTCCGATTGTACAAGCTTCTGGTACACACTTAAGGTACAGGTCACTGGCACATGCTACTGGTACTAGCTACTGTTACACACTTCTGGTACAGGCTTTTGGAACTCACTTATGGTACACGCTGCTGGTACAAGCTGCTAATATACGCTTCTGGTACAAGTTTCTGGTACACGCTTCTTTACACATCTGGTACACGACTCTGGTACAAGCTTCTGGTACAAGCTTCTGGTTCAAGCTTGTGATACATGCTTCCAATACAAGTTAGGGTATGCGCTTCTGGTACACGCTTCTGGTACACGCGTCTGGTACACGCGTCTGGTACAAGGTTCTGGTACATCATGTTCATTTACATGGGCTGCAAGATGGCGTGCTGGTTAGCACCGCAGCCTTGCTTAAGAGAAGGTAGCTAGTTCGATTCCTGGTTGGGGAGGGGGTTTGAACATTTCCAACGGTGGCCTTCTTGTGTGGAGTTTGCATACTTCTGTTACACACCTATTGTACAAGCTTCTGGTACACACTTAACCCCTTAAACCCCAAGGACCTTAAGACTCTCTGCAGCAAAAGACGCACAATGTTGCACTAATTTGTAGCCATACCATACATCAAATTAAACAGGAGAAACTCTGCTACAAGTACATATAAGTCATTTTAACATACACCAAGTATATTAATGTTTAAATATCAAAATCTAAATAAGGTCAGAGCGTCCACCCACTCTGCACATTTCCATCGCTACCTCTCTGATACTTCATGGTAGACAAACAAACAGTATATCATATGAAAGCTAAGATCCTGACGATTTCAACAGTACCACTATTATTTCTCTACGACAAAAACTCAGTGAACCAGCAGCCAAAGAATACAAACATAAACAACCGCTTACTTAGAGTGACTAACAGAAATTCTGTCTTACACAACAAAAGTCCCAAGTGTTCCCTTTATTATGACATGAAAATGGCTCAAATAGACCTTGTAGATGCAGAGATATACTCTATTCATTTTGGGTATGTCATTTTCAAGCAGAAACCTTAAAAAGAGCTATAGAGCTTAAGAGGTTAAGGTACAGGCCACTGGTACATGCTTTTGGTACTCGCTTCTGGTACACGCTTTTGTAACATGCTTCTGTTACAAACTTCTGGCACACGTTTTTGGTACACACTTCTGGTACACGACTCTGGTACAAGCTTCTGGTACAGGCTTCTGGTACACGCCTGTGGTACAAGCTTCTTGTACAAGCTTCTTGTACATTCCGATTGTACAAGCTTCTGGTACACAATTAAGGTACAGGCCACTGGTACATGTTTTTGGCACATGCTACTGGAACCAGCTACTGTTACACACTTCTGGTACATGCTGCTGGTACAAGCTGCTAATATACGCTCCTCGTACAAGTTTCTGGTACACGCTTCTTGTACACACATCTGGTACAAGCTTCTTGTACACGCTTCTGGTACACGCTTCTTTTACACGCCTGTGGTACAAGCTTGTGGTACATGCCTATTGTACAAGCTTCTGGTACATGCTTCTGGTACACGCTTGTGATACATGCCTCTAGTACAAGCTTCTGGTAAATGCTTCTGGTACAAGCTTCTGGTACACACCTCTGGTACAAGCTTCTGGTACACGCTTCTTTTACATGCCTGTGGTACAAGCTTGTGGTACATGCCTATTGTACAAGCTTCTGGTACATGCTTCTGGTACACGCTTGTGGTACATGCCTCTAGTACAAGCTTCTGGTAAATGCTTCTGGTACATGCTTCTGGTATAAACTTCAGGTACAGGCTACTGGTGCATGCTACTGTTATCGCTTCTGGTAAAGGCTTCAGAACACACTTTTGTTACACACTTCTGGTACAAGTTACTGGTACTTGGCTTTGGTGCAAGCTTGTGGTAAATGCTTGTGGTACATGCCTATCGTACAATATTTTGGTACACCCTTCTGTTACATGCTTCTGTTACAAACTTCTGGTACAGGCTTCTGGTACATGCCTGTGGTACAAGCTTGTGGTAAAAGCTTCTTGTACATTCCTATTGTACAAACTTCTGGTACACACTTCAGGTACATGCTAGTGGTACATGCTTTAGGTACAAGCTTCTTGTACACACTTAAGGTACAGGCTACTGGTACATGCTTTCGTACATGAAATGAAATGAATGAAATGAAAAATACTTTATTCATCCTCGAAGGGAAATTCAGTATTGTAAAAGCTCACTTTTTTTTTATTTTTTATTAATTAAACAAAAAAGTCAGTCAGTCTTGTTCTTTAGGGTGATGGTTATGCAGTGTTGGGCAGTAGCGCCGTTACAAGTAGCGCCGCTACTAGTTTAACTACATTTCTCAGTAGCGTGGTCGTAACGTCGCTGTTTTCTACATCAAATAGCTTTTCAGTAGTGAAGCTACTTTCGTGGCCAAGTACCGGGGTAGCGTCCTCAGAAACTACATTTTCCCAGTTATTTCTAGACCTTAAACGCATCTCTCCCGTGTTTACTCCCGATGCAGCTGTGGCAGTAGCCTTTTAACTTTGCGTACCTATCATTCCGGTTCCTGCCCTAGACTGTGTATAAATACAGATGACCGCGAGAATTGACTGATGAGGCTGAGATGGTAAGCGTGCAACTAGAGGGGGGGGGGGGGGTAGAGGCAGAGGCAGAGACGTCTTCGCCGTGTGAATCCCCATGGCCATATCACAACAAGTTCAAGATCTTCGACACCTGACAGAGCAGTTATACATTCCGTTGTTTATTGCGCAACCTCAAGAGGAAGCTCCTGTCAACGTCCAAGACGTCCGACACAAATTTAAAGGGACACTGTGTAATCGGGAGCAGCTCCCTCGTACTTTTCATGCTGCATTCGCGTGAAACCGGGCAGACCGACGACATCCGCTGCATGTAAAGTTATCACCGGCCTCTATGTGAAGACGTGGTCCGTCAGTTTCAGTGACATCAGTCCACATCTGTTCGGTTGTCATGGCGATGTCGTATTGTTTTCCCTGACCCATGTTTTACCGTCTTTCGCTCGGCTGCATTGATTAAAATGACATCTGGTTTGTTACTAACGGCCGTCTGCCCGACTGCACGTGAACCTAGCGTCAGTGAGACGCTAGTCTCTCCCCTCTGCAGCGCGGTGACTTTTCAAAGGCATTACCTCGAACTGAGCTGAAAACTCCGGTGTGTCCGGTGAGTTTCTGTGTTTTCCTACCGTCACGCTTCTCCTGAACGCAAAAACATGGCGATACGACATGGCAGCCCCCACCGAGCCGCCCCGCTCGATGTGTAAATGAATGATACAAACGGCAAATTTAGAACTTAGAGGAGCACTTCAGTTTGTTGATGGGAGTGATTACTGAATAATGGAAAAAACACTTTTGAACCAAATAATCAGTTTTTGTGAATAAATAACAGGAGAACTTACACAATATCCCTTTAAGGACACATTCAGGTATTTGCTGCAGTTAACACAATCAGCTAAGCTAGTCATCACAGCTCAGCCAGAAACATCAACAGCTAACATAGCACTAGCCAAAAACGTCATTTAAAAAAGCGAAATGATAACATGTGCATGTGTGTGTGTGTGTATGCGCGCGCGTTCTAAATGCATGTGTGTATGACAAGAATGGCAGGAAAGGTTAGGAGAAACAAAGCAGTATAACTTTACTTTGTGCAGATTTTCTTTTTCCTCTCCAAAACCAAACTGTGGTCAGTTTAAATAAATAACTGATATTTGTGTGGATGGCAGTTGTACAAAATGGGGCTAATAAATATTCTACTAAACAGACAGCTTCATAGCAAGACTACACAATCCAAGACGAAATAAACATGTTACTTTAACCACTTTAAATTAATCAAAACAAAAAACAATGAGGTAGATCTAAGATTTAAAACTAAAGACTGATTTACAATGATCAGACTGACTCATTGACAGTTGCTGTATTAGTTGAGACATTTTGATAATCATGATTGTGATGCATGATTATCCAAACATTTTAGAATTAAGTGTTCATGTATACCTGAATAGTTAAGTTACATTTGAAATGTGAGAAGTTTTGTTTTTCCTTTAAAGAGACTCCATTCAACTAAAGTAGTTGCCCTGGAAGACAGTCACACACACAACTTGTTTTTTTATTTTTTAGGGGTTTTTTTTAGTGGGGGCAGGGGGGATTACGGTATGTATAGTAAGTATTGGTTTTGTTGAGGTAGAAGACTTGAATAAACTGACACGTCAAACAGATCAGAGATCAGTTTCATTGATCACTAGGAAATGTTGCAATGTGACTTGGAATGAAGTAAGTTTGATGTTAAAAAAAAAGTAGCTTTGATGTAGTTAAGCTACTTTTGTTATTTTATTGTAGGTTAGCTTGCTACATTTCTCTCGTGTGTAGCTTCAGTGTAGTGAAGCTTCATTTAATGTAGAGTAACTTGTAGCTTAGCTCACTACATTTTCTAAGTAGCTTGCCCAACACTGTGGTTATGGTTATGGTGATGGTGATCATACATGCTGCTACATGCTGCTTTGGTACATTTATATTAGCAGCATGTACCTGCAGCACAAAGAAAACATTAATGAATGCCTTCTCTCAGAATTTTTTTTTTTTTTTTTTTAATTTTAAAAAGCTGATCCAGGTGTTAATGCTAATGTTCAAATTTCTTCTTTTAGGCTGCATCTTCCCATCTGCACACGGGTCACATTTTAAGAATGGCATAGACAATACAAGAGCTATTTATTCATGCATTTATATTTCCATAGGAGAAAACTGTAGCACCAGTTATACATTGCCAGTACTACACTGGGTACTTTTAAACATTGCTCATGTCCAATTTTCAGCTGCTTGTGCAGAATAAGGGAAACTAGACATCTCACTCCCGTAAACAACAGTGTTCATGTCTGAAAATCTCTCTAAATGCTGGGATGACCTGCGCCAAAAACAAGCGGAGAGCCGGAGCCTTTATTGATATGCTAATGCTGTCGTTCATTAGCTCTTTTTTAATTAGCGTGCGTGCATCTGGGGGCTCCTGGTTAACTGTAGCCACCAACACTGGACTACTTATCAATCGCAGCCAGGGACAGTCAGAAAGAGAGACATGGGGGAGAAGTGGAAGAAGCGCCAGCATGTAAACATGTTGACGAAAACTCACATGAGGATCATATGGATAAACATTTAAAGACAGAAGCAATATTAGAAAATTAGAGAACAGTGGGGTATTAACTGTAAGTGTAATATAAACTACAGCAGTTAAATTAAAGGAATAGTACACCCACAGAATGATGGTCCTTCATTTTCTACTCACCCTCACGGTGAGCCAGACTCTGGAGCACTTTTCTAATATCTCAAATGCAGCCGGAGATCAGACAGGTTTTCGTTTTCCCCCAACTTTCATATAATGAATTTACCGGCGACTGAACCAAACAGGTCCATAAAAGTCCACAAAAACTTGTCAATATTCCTCCATACTGCTCATCCAATGTAATCCAAGTTTCCTGAGTCCATAGCATCCATAATTTACCGGAAACCACATCACTTAGTATATTCTTATAGCTTAAACAGTAGAAGATCTAGCTGCCGCAAAACGCACTACTGCGAGTTCACGACACTACGGAAGCCGCAGCAGACGAGATCGCGCGTTCTTTTTTTCTTTCATTCTTTCTTTCTTTCTTTGAAATCAATATCCAACCCCTCTTGTGTTTGTCTGCAGCTCGGTAACTCTTAGCACAATGTAAACAGCAAATTTCTTCTTCTACGCTTGCAGTATCGGCAGAGTAGGCAGTAAACGTTGCAAACTTCCATGGTTCCAGTGGAGTTTTAAATAGTTCCCGTTTATAAAGGTGAGGATGGAGGGAAGGATGCATCTTTGGAAGCAGCCAGAAAAGTCCTGTGAAGTCCAGAGGAGACACTAGCCATGTCTGAAACCGCACACTTGCGCGAGTGCACTGGAATTCAGTGCGTAGTGAGCAATGTGTACTTAGTCTGTAGTGCACACTATTGTTGCTAAATGGACTTACAGGAAGTGACGGACTAGCATTGCCCGCTAACGTAAGCTAACTACTGAGCCGGTATAACCGCAGCCTCAAACACATGACCAGATCATAACTGTCATCAGGGAGTAAACAGCTTGGTAGCATGCTACAATATACATTAGTAATTATGTCTAAATCATTTCATAAAAGTTACTTAAATCAGTATAATACCGCCTCCGATGCAGCAGCAGTCGCCAACGCTTCATTCTCCACCATTATTCAGCTCTGAAAGCAGTTTTAAAGTCCCACCTCTTCCACTACGTCAGCAAGATGGCGTCCTTTTAGTGCGAGTAGTGTGCTTTTTGGCCGTTATTAGGGCAGCATCCTGGTACTTTTAGTGCACTGAATCTTCCCTTAAATGACAGCATGAACGCACTACATGTACACACTCATAAAGAGTGTTTGAAGCACTCAGGTGCACGGTTTGAGACACGGCCACTGTCTCTGTTCACAGCTGGACATCACAGCTTCATAAAGCAAACACTGATGAATGAAGAATAATCCAGCAGACGTGACTGCAGGTCCATGTGTTAAAGTCTCATCATGTCCAGTAGGGTGTCTGCAGATGGGAATTTTACCAGCAGAGACTACAGGAGGCTCCTACAGCTAGATACCGGTAAGAGCGCCTATTTGATCCTCTTCTAATGTATTTATGATCCGTAGGAAACATAAATACACTAACGCCGTCCTGATGAGCTTTTGCACATTAACTGGCGATACAACAGAAGACTGAGTCATTACTGTCCGTCTGTAAAACTGGAAAAGGAACTTGAAAACCGCAAACTCATTGAAATCCATACTGAGAGCTCCTACTCGGAACGTCACGTCCGGTCTCGGAGACCAGCGCCACAGTCGGGTCAAATGCTGAAATGCAGCAATGTTTTCTATTAACTCATTCATGCCTGTTTCTGTTACATAGATCATCGTGAAGAACGTTTTGGCCTATAAAACATGGAGAAAAATGTCAGTCATGTCATCAGCACTTTAAACTTGAACTATCTAGTTATTCGGGCTGCACCGGGGCGTGGTGGTTAGCACCACAGTCTCACAGTAAGAAGGTCACTGATTCAATTCACGGCTGGGGAGGGGGTTCAAACAATTCCAACAGCGGCCTTCCTGTGTGCAGTTTGCATGTTCTCCCCGTGTATGCGTGGGTTCTCTCCAGGTACTCTGGCTTCCTCCCACCGTCCAAAGACATGATGTTAGGTTAGTTGATCACTCTAAACTGTTCCTCGGTGTGAGTGTGAATGGTTGTCTGTCTCTCTGTGTTGGCCCTGTGACAGACTGGTGACCTGTCCAGGGTGTACCTGCCTCTCGCCTGATAATAGCTGGGATAGACTCCAGCAACCCCCGCGACCCTGAACTGGATAAGCGGTACAGAAAATGACTGACTGATGACTATTTATTTTTTGTTTTTTTTTTAGTCATTTTACAGTTCAGCACTACAATCAGCCCCATAACAAACTTGTTAATAGAATACGGTTGTTTCATGCTGTTGGTGTATCTACTTTCTACTTTTAAGCAATTAAAACACAAATAGTAAAATCTGTGAAGTAAGATTTTCCAATGAACGACTGTTTCATATGTTTTGAACACAGAGAGAAGAGCATTTCATTGCTTCTCGAACAAACATGTTAGTTTTGTTTTACTTATCTTTTAACACTGACTTCCTGGTGGGAATGACCATAAAACTGACTGTTGAGGCTGAATTTACGGCTGAATGTTTCTTATGCATTTTGTGTTACAGTAAAAAAAAAAAAAAAAGCCTTCTCAGAGCATTAGAAAAACATCAGCTAAAACTGTTATATTTTCTAAGCTTAAGTTCAGACAGAGGGCACAGTAATGGTTCACGTGAATTGTTGAGCGATGTCTAACAAAGTGCTGCTCGGGCTGGTGACGGCAGAGCTGTGTGGGTGAAAAACTTGCCCTTAAATGTCCCAGCGGTGCGTGTGATCCTATAATTCAAAATATGTCACATTACCGATTTCAGTGTGTCTATGAACACTAGATCTACAGTGTTGTTTTTTTAAAGCTGTTTTTTGTGTGGTTTCCCCCCTCGCTTCTCTTCCCCAGATGAGGTTTTTGTGATATGTTTTCATGTGTCATTTATTCTGTTTGGGACACGCAAGGAAAACATATAGATTGTCATTTATGGAGACAGGCTGTCTTTTATCCACCACTTTCTTCCCTTCTTCCACTCCTCACTCCTCTTCAAGGCCACAGTGTACACAGAGGATGCATTCTTGATGCCTTTTCTTGTGAGCTGAAGTATTTTGTGATTTCTGATTTGGCTCTCAGACCAAAGAGCCGCCATTCCGCCTGAAGTCTGACAGCCATGTTCGGCTATGATGAGAGCCACAAAAAAGGAAAGAAGAGCGGGAAGACTGACATTTTTCTGTCATTGTCTGAGACACCCAAACTCAACTTATTCCTTTTATCTCTTGCAACATTTCTTTGTTATTCTTTCCATTTACTCTCCCACTTCTCTTTCATGCTTAGCCTTACTTCTATTTTCAATAATATATACATTTAAACATGAGATCTGCCTGATTCATGGTGAAGTCTCGCAGCAGGCCAACTATCAGTGTGATAATCAAAACATGTCACTCTGTGGCCTTGTTGCTCCATGACTGGAATTTTATTTCCCCAAAGCAAAACCACTCTTCCCTTTTATTCTTTATTCCCATTGCCACACCCCCTTTTCCCCATTTATTGTTTTTCTGCATGCATGGTCAGTTCCAAAGGTTTGAATCAATGTTTGAAGAGGTTGGCAGCAAGTTTTTATGGATTACACACTGACAGTAAAGTAATACAAATGAAGTAAGAAGGGTGGAAAAGGAGAAGTAGTTCCTAAAACTGCAAACTAGGAGCCAAATTCATATAGACATTTATATGAATATAAGGGTGTATTCACACCAGAATAGTCTTGGACCTTGGTCCAATTGGGCGGGGATTTCTAAAACATTTCACACCTTTCTTTGCTTTGGTTTGGGTTCAAACTGCAGTAACTGAAGCGGACCAAACCACCTGGTTAAACCACCATAGTAAAACAGCTGCTCGCTAAAAGGCGATGCTACCCAATAGTCCTTTTTCACACTTCTTTGTTTTTTGACCAGAAATATGCAACAGGCGAGGATCTTTGCTTCCAACAACGTCTCAAGCTGGAAAGTCAAGTCACTGCTGCACCGGGCTGTTTTTCTTTTGCTCAGAAGCAGTCCAAAATCCATTTCCAGGACTTTTCAACATCCATTGATGATAGACATTAATAGGGATGGAAAAACCGAAGCGTCATTAAACGCCGAGTCATTTTGACACGACAGCCGTGAGCACAGACTGTTATACTAAATGTGACCGCATCTATCTCTGCTGGAAACATTTGATACGGTCAGAGTCCTCAACTCTTGCCTCAGTCCTGAGTTTTTCATCTATCAGTGTTAAAGTAGAAGAAAAAAGTTTTGCATTTTTGTCCTTGGATGCATGGAGATAGTTTAACTGTGTTGTGTGAAGTCATGGCAGCTGTCATCTGTCCAATCTTCATGGCGGACTGTGTTGATGCTGCTTTGTAGTTGCGGATTAATGTTCTCGCGTATGTTATAATGAGACGCTGAGACGAGGCAGTTCGGGGCCAGTAAAAGATCGCTGGACCCGAACTGCCTCGTCTCAGCCTCTCATTATAACATACGTGAAAACACTGGTAACCCACAGCTGTACTAGAATAATACACGTAACTCAAAGCTACAACAGAAGCATGTTAAATAAAAGCCACCAAACATACAGAATATAATTTCATTTTATTTCAAACTCAGAATGAACTATGATATCCTGCCGTCTCTTGCAGTTAAACACGTTACAACAATATTCTACCATCTGTGATCATTATTTTGTTCACGATCATTTAAAAGCAATAATTTTTAAATCAAAGTGATCAGAGAAGTTTGACCAAATCTATATGTGTAATTTTTAAAAAGAAAAAAAGCATTATTTCAGCAGAGGCGTTAATTTTGGACATTAATACATTAATTTGCAGACAGTATGCACGTACTGGATGCATTAATAACACGTGCATGGTCACATTTTATTTCCTGTCAATGTTATCAGAGCGGCTCTGCAGATTTCATTCTAATCTGATGCTTTCTGAAATCAGAAATGATGAAATGAAATGAAAAATACTTTATTCATCCCAGAAGGGAAATTCAGCATTGTAAAAAGCTCACTCTTATTTGTTTATTTATTTATTTATTTTTAACAATATAACATTTATATGAAATAATGACAATAATATAACAATAATAAGTCAGTCAGTCTTGTTCTTCAGGGTGATGCTGCTGGCAGGAATGAATTTCTGTATCTCTCCGTCCTACAGCAAATCTGACGCAGCCTCCCACTGAACACACTCTGTTGATTCTTCACCTTGTTGTGGAGAGGGTGGGAAGAATCCTCCATCATCTTCATCAGCTTGTGCAGCATTCTTTTCTAAACAATCAGCTCCAGCGGCTCCAGAGTTATCCCCAGCACAGAACCAGCTTTCTTGATCAGCTTGTTTAGTTTCTTCAAGTCTCTGATTCTGATGCTGCTTCCCCAGCAGATGCTGCAAAGCTAATTGCACTTTCCACAACAGACTTGTAGAAGATCTGCAACATCTTGGTGCAGACGTTGAATGATCTCAGCTTCCTTAAGAAGTAGAGTCTGCTCTGACCTTTCTTGTAGATGTAGTCACTGTTGCATTTCCAGTCGAGTCTGTTGTCCAGCTGAACTCCAAGGTATTTGTAATTCACCACCTCCACCTCCTCTCCCAGGATGTAGACAGGACTATGCTGCTTATTCTTGCTCCTCCTGAAGTCAACAATCATCTCTTTAGTCTTGCATTTAAGATGAGCTGATTGTTACCGCACCATTTCACAAACTGATTGACAAGTTCCCTGTACTCGGCTTCTTGTCCATCACTGATACACCCCACAACTGCAGAGTCATCAGTGTATTTCTGCAGATGACAGGATCAGAGTTGTACTGGAAGTCTGAGGTGTACAGTGTAAAGAGGAATGGTGAGAGTACAGTTCCTTGTGGTGCTCCAGTGCTGCTGACCACCATCTCAGACACACAACCTTTCAGTCTCACAAACTGGTCTGTTTGTTAGGTAGTCGTAAATCCAGGTGGTTGTGGAGGATCAACCTGGAAGTTATGGAGCTTCTGACATAGCAAAGCAGACTGAATAGTATTAAAGGCACTTGAAAAATCAAAGAACATGACCCTCAAAGTGCTGCCTGACTGGTCCAGATGAGAGTGGGCTCTCTGAAGCAGGAAGATGATGGCGTCTTTAACCCCAAGCCCATTACGATATGCGAACTGTAATGGGTCCTGAAAGGTATTCACTTGCTTGTTGAGGTGAGCCAGTAAGAGTCTCTCCAGGACTTTCATGATGTGAGATGTCAGAGCAACTGGTCTGTAGTCATTTGGTTCAGCTGGTTGTGGTTTTTTAGGGACAGGAACAAGACAGGATGTTTTCCACAGCACTGGAACTCTGTTCTGTTTCAGGCTGGTGTTAAAAAGGTGCTGGAGAACAGGACATAGTTGTTCTGAACAGGTCTTGAGAACTCTGGGACTGACACCATCTGGACCTGCAGCCTTGTTCCGGTTCAGTTTCTCTAGTTGTTTCTTGACCTGGTCGCAGGAGACAGTCAGGATGGAGGTGGAGGCAAAAGAGGTCTCAGGATGTCCTGATGTGGGGGGAGAGGAGGCTGTGTTCAGGTCCATGACTGAGGTGAAGGGTGACAGAGTGGAGGTGGGACAGGAAAGCTGTGGGCTCATGGAGGGTGTGTGGTGTGCTGGGCTGTCGGCAGGGGGGGAACTGAACCTATTGAAGAACATGTTCAGTTCGTTAGCTCTGTCCAGACCTCCATCAGTCTGGTCCCCCTTTAACTTAAAACCGGTGATCTTCTTCATTCCTGACCACACATCCCTCACGTTGTTCTGCTGGAGCTGCTCTCCAACTTCTTCCTGTAGTCCTCCTTGCACTTCTCAGTCTGTGTTTTCAGTTGTTTTTGTGTGGTCTTCAGTAACTCCCTGTCTCCATCCCTGAAAGCTTTCTTTTTGATGTTCAGCAGCTTTTTCAGGTCACTGGTGATCCAGGGTTTGTTATTGGGGAAGCACCTCACTGTTCTTGTTGGAACGATGTTGTCCACACAGAAGTTTATGTAATCTGTCACACACTCAGTCATGGTATTGATGTCATCTCCATGAGGTTCACAGAGGACATTCCAGTCTGTGGCCTCAAAGCACCCTCTCAGAGCATCTTCAGCCTCAGTAGACCAGGTTTTAATTGTCCTCCTAATGACTGGTTGCTGCTGAACGATGGGCTTGTAGGTGGAGGTGAGAAGAACCAGATTATGATCTGATCTTCCTAAAGGAGGCAGGGCAGAGGAGCTGTATGCATTCTTAGTATTTAAATAAAATAAGTCCAACATCTTATTTTTTCTGGTGGAGCAGCTGACAAACTGCTAGAAAGTTGGTAATGTAGCAGAGAGGGAGACGTTGTTGAAGTCTCCAGGGATCCCCATGAATGAGTTTGGATGCTGTGTTTGTTTTTTGTTTTGTTTTGTTTTGTTTTTTTCAGGACTTTATTGAAAGTTTGTAAATCACAAAACATTTATCAAGACATAGGTCGGCATCTCCAACCTATGTTGGATAAAGCTCTTTAACTCTTTAAATAAGAGTTAAATGGTGAAATACATTATAAGACTTAACAAAGTGCACAAATCGGTACATAGGTATTATAAACCTATAAAAAAAAGGAAGAGAAAAGGGGCAGGATATATTACATTTCTCCAAATATTTCTTGGATAATGTTAACAGTGTGTATACATTTCTTATTGTCAATTCTTTTGATACATTCAAAATAATTCTTGAAATCAATTTCAAAAACAGAAAAGAAAGGTCGACCTTTGGAAAATTTGGTTTTGTGTATGTGAAATTTTGTGGATGCTGTGTTTGTAGTTTAGCCATGACGGAGCTGATGACATCACAGGCTGTCCCTGCTGTGGTACCTGGTATTATATAAACTGCTACCAGAATAACACAGGCAAACTCTCTGGGCAAATAATACGGACGAAAACTCACAGCTAACAGATCAATGTCTCTTGTGCAGATCTTCTCCTTGACAGAAACGTGTCCTGGATGGCACCAACGCTGATTGACCAGCACTGCAATTCCGCCTCCCTTTAGCTTCCCGCTGTGCTGTTTTTTTCGGTCTGCACGGACCGTCTTGAAGCCGTGTACAGACGCATTACAGTCCAGGATGTGTTCATGCAGTCATGTCTCATGAAGCACATAATACTGCACTCTCTGTACTCTTTCTGAGACCTAGTTAGCACTTCAAACTTGTCCATCTTGTTAGCTAGCAATCTAATGTTACCCATCACAACAGTTGAACGAAACAGTTTAAATCTCCACTGTTTTTCTTTCTGCCTTACCCCTGCCCAGATTAATAATCGCTAGCAAAAGTTACTCTAAAAACATTCGGTTTCGGACGTGATTGAATTACATTTAAAGCTTGGTATATTAACAAACTCCCCCTCTTTAAAATCCCGGGAGCAGCTCGACACGTGCAGATGACAAAACGATGCATCGTTGGTCACATGATCGAAACAATGCAGGCAAAACTTCTGGTTCTTAAGATTGCAGCAGAGTCGAGTAAACGGGCTCAAATGTAAAATCCAGAGTGGAAACATGATCTACTTTTGGCGTTTGACTGAAGTATGGCCCTCACAGGAATACAAGATTCTCTACCATTACGTACTTCCGGTTTTTGTGAAAAAGGTCTATACAACCACTGATCAGTGATGAAAAAGCAGAAACCGGGACACTGTGATTAAAGTGGAAATCTTTCTGTTTCTTTTTATTAGGCTACTCCATCTCTGTCTACACATTTTCCAGTTGTTTTTCGTTGTTGTTTTGATCTCAGCTTCTTCAAAAATGTGCTGTTTGCTTTGTTTCTTCTCATACCAAAACAATAATCTACCCCACTTCCTTATACTTCTTCTTCTGCTTTATTACGGTTGACAAACACCACTTCCATTTGGTGCGCTGGATAGTCCGATAGTCCGTTCGCAAGTGAACCGAGACCCCCGGCTTTCAGGCGGACCAGAGTCCATTTCCTCGGTGCACACCAGAGTACGGGTGGTGTTCAGACTGTACCAAACGAAGCGGACTATCCGTGGAATCGGACCACGGTCCGTTTGAAGTGGACCAAACGGTCTAAGTGCTGCCACTCAAATTCAACAAGTGCTTTTCTATTTCAGGGTCTGACGATAGGTAGATAGGTAGATAGGTAGGTAGGTAGGTAGGTAGGTAGATAGATAGATGGAATAAGTTGAAATTGAACAGAATAAATTAAAAAAAATCATGACATTGTTCTTAAATTCTGTTTCAACAGAAATATTAAAAACTAAATTTATAAAGGTAAATAGATATGATGGGGCTCCTGAACAAAGATGTTGTTGAGCAACTCTTTGAGGCATTCACTGCAATCATGTGTTTTCTGAAACGTCCAATCAGACATCTGCACCTGCTGGCAGGTATTTTGGTCCGTAGTTCATGAGCTCAGTTCTCTCATTCGTTTGGAACAGTTTTGTTTTTATTATTCTTTTCAACAATTGCAGATTTTTCCCAACTGCAAGGACACGAAAATGACTTGCATTGCACATCTAACTAACACACAGAAAGAAAGCAAAACCTCAAGTCTTTAGAGCTCTAAACACATTCTCTGTTTAACACTCTGTGCAATTCAAACTGGCACTTTTTTAAATGCAGTGAACACAGTTTTCTGCATAAGACACAACAATCTGACATAAATGCCTAATTCAAATTCCTTTATTCATCCCTACCCCTAGCCCTTCCCCTTGGTTTGAATTATTCCCCTAAGAAATGGGACAACCCTTCAAAATCCTCGTGCGTCCCCAATAGTGGTGCAGTAAACTGACATCACGGCTGTTTCCAGAAGAGTTCAGCAGTAATAATCTCCCTTTTCGGGGCGATAGGGTTATATTTTCGGCTTTGGGCCGAATAAAGGAAAAAAAAGATGCCTTCGACTCAAGCTTAACGTTACATTACAGACTTGAGCAGATGTCCTAATGTTATGAAATTAGAGAATTTTTCACATTTGTAATAAAACTGTGATACAATAAAATAGGGATTTTCATATTTTATTTACATAAAATACAATTGTGTTTCTCTGGCTACTGCTCACCATTTCCTCACTCTTCTGCCCATATTTCTCATAAAGTTTTGGGTAATATCATAAGATTATACCACTTGATTTTTATTGTGCCACTTCCCCCTCCCCCTCGGTCTGAACCAGAATCGGACACCACTATCCCTTCACATGAACGCACAAAACGAAGGATTAAGACCAAGGGCTAGGACTAAGGGGGAACTGGAATTCACCCAAAGTCACATGTTTGCTGTTGCAAAACACCACAATTAAAAATGACACCACACAAAAGAAAAAAAAAGTAAAAAAAAAAAGACACCACACAAAAGAAGAAAAAAAGTAAAAGAAAATGACACCACACGCGCCACCTGGCACCTCAGTGGTTCATTGTAACCACTTCAATAGGAAATAAGCATGATAGAAGACCTTGTAGAGAGGGAGAGTGGGAGCCTGGGGTAGAGTTGGTAGAGGACAACAACAACTTCCAAATAAAATCAGAGCAACTTTCGTAGATCATGAAATCATGGGCTGGATGAAAGAGCTTCTTCCCTCCATTTATGACAAGATATGGCCTGTGACTTGAAAGATGCGTTGTGGCCAGACCAAGGTGTACAGCTAGATGCTGTATCTTGTTTTTCTAGTCTATTTTTTCAATGTGTATTCTGCACATTTTTTATTTGATATATATATATATATATATATATATATATATATATATATATATATATATATATATATATATATATATATATACAGTATATATATATATATATATATATATATATATATATATATATATATATATATATATATATATATATAGTATATACAGTATATATATGTATATATATATATATATACATATATACACATATATATACTGTATATACTGTATATACAGTTGGTACGGAAAGTATTCAGACCCCTTTAAACTTTTCACTCTTTGTTTCATTGCAGCCATTTGCTAAAATAAAAAAAAGTTCATTTTAATTTTTATTATTGTACACTCAGCACCCCATCTTGACAGAAAAACAGAAATGTGGAAAATTTTGCAAATTTATTAAAAAAGAAAACTGAAATATCACATGGTCATAAGTATTCAGTACTTTGCTCAGTACTGAGTAGAAGCAGCTTCTGAGCTCGTACAGTCATGAATCTTCTTGGGAATGATGCAACAAGTGTTCCACACCTGGATTTGGGATCTTCTGCGTTCTTCTTGCAGATCCTCTCCAGTTCTGTCAGACTGGATAGTGAACGGTGGTGTTCAGCCATTTTCAGGTCTCTCCCGAGATGCTCAATTGGGTTTAAGTCAGGGTTCTGGCTGGGCCGGTCCAGAATGGTCCAGAGTGGTTCTGATCCACTCCTTTGTTATTTTAGCTGTGTGCTGAGGGTCATTGTCTTGTTGGAAGGTGAATCTTCGGCCCAGTCTGAGCTCCTGAACTCTGGAAGAGCTTTTCTTCCAGGATCTCTGTACTTGGCTGCATTCATCTTTCCTTCAACTGCAACCAGTCGTCCTGTCCCTGCAGCTGAAAAACACCCCCATAGCATGATGCTGCCACCACCATGCTTCACTGTTGGGATGGTATTGAGCAGGTGATGAGCAGTGCCTGGTTTTCTCCACACATACCGCTTAGAATTAACTCCAAAAAGTTCAATCTTGGTTTCATCAGACCAGAGAATCTTATTTCTCACAGCCTGGGAGTCCTTCATGTGTTTTTGGCAAACTCTATGCGGGCTTTCATATGTCTGCACTGAGGAGAGGCTTCCATCGGGCCACTCTGCCATAAAGCCCCGACTGGTGGAGGCTGCAGTGATACTGACTTTGTGGAACTTTCTCCATCTCACTACTGCATCTCTGGAGCTCAGCCACAGTGATCTTTGGCTTCTTCTTTACTCTCTCACCAAGGCTCTTCTCCCACCATTGCTCAGTTTGGCTGGACGACCGGGTCTAGGAAGAGTTCTGGTCGTCCCAAACTTCTTCCATTTAAGGACTATGGGGGCCACCGTGCTCTTAGGAACCTTTAGTGCTGCAGAAACTCTTTTGTAACCTTGTCCAGATCTGTGTCTCGCCACAATTCTGTCTCTGAGCTCCTTGGACAGTTCCTTCCACCTCATGATCCTCATTTGCTGTGACATGCACTGTGAGCTGGAAGCTCTTATATAGACAGGTGTGTGCCTTTCCTAATCAAGTCCAACCAGTTTAATTAAACACAGCTGGACTCCAATGAAGGAGTAGAACCATCTCAAGGAGGATCAGAAGGAATGGACAGCCTGTGAGTTAAATATGAGTCACTGCAAAGGGTCTCAATACTTTTGACTAGGGATGTACCGATACCGATGCCAGTATCGGTACTCGCTCCGATACTGGCCTATTTTGGTGTACTCATACTCATGAAATACTCATTCCCAACAGCACCCGATTCCAGATGTCACGTGACTCGCGATGTTTACGCCGCCATACCAGCAGAAAAATACTCTTCAATGTGAGCGGTGCGTGGCTTTTGAGTTTACATCTTTTTTTAAAATTAGAAAACACTTTCAAATTACACGAGGATAGAAAGTATATCCGACCCGTATTATGTTCCTGGGATACTTTTCAAAACATTGCGATGGTCCGAGCAGGTTTTCTTTCCTCTCTCCCTCCCTCCCTCCCTCCCTCCCTCCCACCGGAGCTGCGGTGCCCCTGCATACAGCTTCGGACATTTTATTCAGGATTCACTTTGTCTTGGTAAGTTTACCGCTAATTCTGTTTCTTGTGCTTTCCAAGTTTATATTCGTTAAGCTGGTGAGTTTAAATGTGTAAAATTATGACGATGCTGCTAAAATACAGTAAACCACGGCTGCTTTAGAGGCTGTTTATAAGCTTCTAACGACTTATTGGAAGCTTTTATTTATTTTATTTCTGACGAGGTAGTGTCCTGCTCATACAATGGTCACTTACAAAAGAAACAAATATTAAATCAATGTTGTTGTTTTTTTTCTTTACCGTTCAAATCGTTTTTCATAAAAGTTTTTCACAAGAACCAACTGAGCAGACTGTTCAACGTCTCTCATTGTGACGCTGCCAGTAAACAGCACCTGCAGCCAGTCTGCAGCTGTTCATCAGGCCTAATCAGAGGAGAGATGTCAGATGGTTGTTTAATGTCATATTACGTGATGCAGTTTTATTTAAGAGGGCTGACTGAGCCTAATAAGCCTGCAGGCTGCTTTCACAGCGATGCGCCGTCACAGACATGATCTGGGCCCAGTATTTCAAAAATAATCCACCAGGATTAATCCAGGTGGATTGGATTTTTTCCAGATCTGATCAGAAATTGGGTATTTCAAACGAGATTTAATCCTGAAGATTTAAATCCAGATCTGTAAATCCAATCCTACCTTTAATCCAGATTTTTTGCTCTTTTGGGTATTTCAAAAGTTTGGGTCCAAATCTGGATAATTTTGATCCTGAAAATGGGGATTAAAATAATCCCACCTCAGAGGTGGATTTGAGGAGGATCTTGAGGTGGAAAACAACGAGGTTGGCAGCTGCAGTCACTAACTACACATCTTTCACTCTGAATCTGCTACATAAATCTACTCCTTTCATACTGAAGAAATAATATATATTTTTAAAAATGAAATGTTTCATACGCATTGTGATGGAGCCAAATTTACAACAAACATAGTGCTCTTGTTTCTGCTAAGTAAATTATTTTTGCGTGAGACCTGTTTTTCACTTTTAAGATTTGAAGAATGTAACCACATTTGAAACGGCGTCCATGCACAACATTTTTTGTTCCAGCGATGCGCTAAATTACTCACTATGTGGACCACTCAAAGTGCTTTAGGCAATAATACAGTTCCAACTCTTCCAAACTTGTTCTGGAAAGCGGTCTTTTGTCTCTTATACCGTTATCATCCAGACAAACGCCTCCATGTCATTAAAGAGGAAATGTTGCGGCACGTTGTTTAGGCTGAATGCACAAGAAAATGTCCCAACACCGCTGTATATTTCAGAACTTTCATTACTCTGCCTGGTGCATTCATTTATTCGTTGCTGCCGCTTTCTGCTATCTACAAAAGCCAAATGTTCTCTTCTTCTTCACTTTCTGACATCACAATCACAATGAACAGCGCCCCTTAGTGGTGACCCGCAAACATGATTTCACATCACTACAACAGGGATGAAAGGATGGCCTGTGCGACAAACGACACATCTACAATATTTCCCTAAATCTGAACGTAGCTGTAATTGCAGTCCATCATTTAAAATAAGTAAACAAAATCTGCACATAGCTCTGAATTTAGTGACAGTTACAGACGAATCCTGAAAAGTTACATTTCTGTCACAAAGTAAACATGTTGACGCTCCATAAATAAAAATGTTTGCATGAATAATTGATAACCATGTTTCATTTTCACATAAATTTATTAGTTTAACTGCTTGTCAAGCATCTTAATCTTCACCTCTTCTTTCTGAGCTGAGAGAGTTTGTCCCTTTCAGAGGACATTCTGTTGCTGAGTGTACTCAATACTCTCAATAGTTTCTTTTACTCAAGATTTTCATTTCTGCACTTCCTGTTGCCAAATAACAAAACACTTTTATTATCTAGCTTCCTTGATTTGGTTATTAAAATAATTTATTAAACATCTTTATTGGTATGGAAATGTTAAAAGTAGCGTATTTACAGACCGCTCTGTTTCTCAACTACAGCTTCTCTGTAGCTGAATAAACGTCTGAGTTAAAGAAGAAAAAGAAATTTGACTGCCAGAGTTGTTTCTCTGTTTGCAGTGATGGTTCAGCGTCAGCGTTGACTGATACATGATCATATTGATCAGACACACGCTCATGACAAGTCCTTTATGTCATCATTTCCTGTTTCCTGTCAATGATCCAGTGGGAGGGACGGATTTGTAAGTCTCCATCTAACAGGATCAGGATCATTTTGATCCAATCCACCAAAGTTTTGAAATATCCAGAAATCAATCTGAGATCCGTGGACCTGAATCCAGGGATTTGGAAATCCAGATCATTTTGATCTGGATTCAAATTTTTGAAATACTGGGCCCTGGTGTCTCCAGCCCAGGGTCTTGAACCACACATGAGCTCCAGAGGCTGTGAGTCAAACAATCATTGCCCGCAACAAACAAACATGCCCGCATCACACCTGAGCACGCAGAGATCTTTATAACCAAACCAAAAAAAAAAAAGTAAGAAAAGAAATGCCCTTCACTGATTTCACTTATCCCCATTAATTAGGTACCAAGTACTTGCCGGTACTGGCAAGAACTCAAATGCAAGCACTTGTGCTTGTGCTTGTTCGGCAACAAAGTGGTATCGGGAAATCCCTACTTTTGACCATGTAATATTTCAGTTTTTCATTTTTAATAAAGTTACAAAAATTTCTGCATTTCTGTTTTTTCCTGTCAAGATGGGGTGCTGAGTGTATGTTAATGACAAATAAAATGTACTATTTTTTATTTTGGCAAATGGCTGCAATGAAATATGTATATATATATACTGTGTATATATTCATACATACATATATATATATATATATATATATATATATATATATATATATATATATATATATATATTGTATGTATGTATATATATATAGGTACACTACCGGTCAAAAGTTTGGAATCCAACAGGGCAGTAATCCCAAACTTAACAAAAAATAATAAATAAAACATTTTGAAAATCATGACTATTATTTTGGATTGTTTTTCAACAGAAATATTAAAGACAAACAAAGGATAAAAAAAAGCATTATTGGGCTTCTAAATGGAAATTTTGTTAAACAACACTTAGAGGCAGTCACTGCAATCAAGTGATTTCTGCAATGCTCGATAACACGTCTGCACCTGTTAACAGGTATTTTGGTCCACTGTTCATGAGCATTGTGCTCTAATTTGTCTGGGACAGTTTTTTTAAAATAATTCTTTTCAACCACAACTCAATAACAATATTTGATTTTACTAAATTATAATTTAATAATTATTTTTTTTTGCTTTTTTCCCCTTTTATTTGAATAAATATTGCAAAATTATCAATTTGAGGTAGAATTTCCCATAAATGATCCCAAACTTTTGACCGGATGCGTATATATATATATATATATATATATATATATATATATATATATATATATATATATATATATACATCACAGATCAGAGACCAGACCTCTGACTCTCCTGTGAGCTGTTGGTTGCCGGGAGAGGAGACATAGTACTCTAAATCTGGAATTGGTATCTGAGGCAAAGACAATGATGATCCATGCTCGGGCTAAAAATAAACCGTGTCTGCCCAGCTGGCTCATCGCCAGGCCATCATGCGCTCCCATGTGAATCACAAGAACTTGGTATCATTAGCTGTTTTTACACATAAACACCAGAGATTTTACAGATAATGTGCAGAGATTAGTATCTGGACTTACCTGTGGCCATCAGGGACACACAGAGCTCCTCTGAAAGATGCTGAGGGAGTTTCATCCCCCTCTACTGGCAGAACACTGGAAATGCAGGACAAAATCCTGGTTGTCAGCAACCTAAAATATAAGACTTTTTCTTTTATCTTGTGTTTATGCTGTTTAACAACCCATGCTTCAATCGTGCTGCACAAACCACCAAATGCACATTAGAGCCTATCGATAGATACTTTCAGCTCTTCTTCACTTGTAAATCCCTGCAGCACTTCACCAAGCCTCCACCAGACCCCACTCTAAATGAAAACATTTCTTTTTATGTTCTAGCAGGTGCTGGGAATTGGGTTCATTTGTTGATCTAAAATATTTAGTAACTTAGACACCAGTTTGTTCAGCCTGAATATATTTGTAGCTTATTTTCTGTTATGGGCTTGAACATGTGCTGAAGCAACAACCAATAACATTTAAGAAAACGGGGTCTTTCCTGTATCACTGCTTTATAAAGGTTTTTAGGGAAACATGCAGCAGATGTGGGAGTAAAATGTTCATCCATGTTCAGGTGAAAGCCCATCACAAATCAAGAAAAGAAAAGAAGTTTCACCAAAGAAAAAAATGTGTTTTAAAGCCAGTTATGACAGCGGACAGTCAAGAGGCCCCGCTCGTGCAGAGGCTGGTTCCTCCACAGCTGGGGAACAGCAACAAGTTTTCTTGCTTCAGCCCACTCTGAGTCCGAGTAACTGTTCAGTGAATTTTGTAAAGGATGAGGATGTGAGAATGGACTGGATTAACACCTTGCAATAGAAAAAGCCCTGTCCTCTCTGCAGCTGGATATCTGCAGGAGCAGCTTGACCTGAGGGAATGAGAGGGTGAGTCGTGGTGAAGAAGCTCGAGGAGGTAAGGCGGGGCGAGAGCATTTAATCATTAAAAACAAGCAGAATTTTGAAGTGAACTCTGCATAGATGCCGTGTCGTTGAGCAGCAGCGTCTTTATTACAGTAATCCAGTGGATCATGACGCTGCCTGCAGTGAAGACTGAACCTGTGCCTGACATGAGAAAACCAGGAGTTAACAGCTCTGGTTTAGCCAATCAAAAGTCACTGTCCAGCCTAAAACTAGACTGGTAAAGGTGGGTTTCTACGGCCTTTACTTCTAGACAGTTTGGGCTGAGTTACAGTGAACTGGATGGTAGCGGGCTCCTCGTATCTTCACTTTTAGAGTTGTTTTTAAAAGCTATTAGAATGGAATTTTACAATCCTGTTTGCTATTATAAACTTTTTTTTTTGCTATCAAATGGCCATTAGTTAATTAATTAATTAAAACTTAAGCAAATTTTTTAGTGACTATAATGAATTTGATTAAAAACTTGTGTAAATGAAGGGTTTGGGTATGTACGACCAAAACTAAGTCTTTATCATCCCATAACTGTTTTAGATTCTCAGCAGATGATCATTCCTACCATTGTATTAACTATCATCTCAACTCTTGTTACTGTAACACTGATTCATATAATTAAAGGAGCCATATCATGTTTTTCAAACATTCCAAAAGGCAGCTACTGGCATACATAGGCTAAATATGTTCCCCTCACCACTATAGAAACTAATTTGGTGTTAAAGTGCCATTGCATGAAATTCCCAGCGACTTTTGGTCCCTTTTTTATGTCAGACTCTAAGTACGTCAATACTGTATGAAAGGATCATTCGCCGTAACTCAACCTTGTCATACAATAGCAGGCGCTACGAGTTAGCGCTACTGTTAGCACTGCTGTACAATGACCAAGGTTTGGTGGGCGGGACCAGAAGGCACGCTTACTTCGGTTGTCATGGTGCTCTGACGGAGAGGAGGCGGAGTGATACTTAGAGACATTCGCCCATACACTCAGCACTAACCTGCCGACACGCGCCTGTCCACACACTCACCTTGGAGTAAAAAAAAAAATTAAAAACGAGTTGTGTTCTGTTGAACACGGCCGCACGTCAGGCTTGAAGAAGTTCGTATTGAGCCTCTGTGGATCTTTAAAGAACGTACGGCGGTCATGACACATGCTGATGCAGTGAGTATAAATCGTTTTTAAGAAGAAAACAGCATCAGATTCCAGCAACAAGTTTCCCTGAGTTATTTACTTCACCCATGACCCGAATTTGGTTCATAGTTAATACTAAAGATATATTACACTAGTTCTGCTCGTTAGATCTGTCTTCGTCTAACTGGAGCGGTACAGAAAAAGTGATGATGATGATGAAGGCCTGATTGCCTATGTACACAGCCGAACACTCGCGAATTATAAACTGGAATAATCACAAACATCAGTTTCCTTCAGAGATAAAAGACACGAACGTGATGAAAAACGTTTATTAGAAGCTTCGTGTTTCTTCGTGGTGGCTGGAAGCCGTTCTAACCTCCTGAGGAGGAGACGGAGCTGCAGGGAGATTTTCTGACAGTTCGGTCGGCACATTCCTGCAGAAATGAAATCATCCACAAGCTTTTCAGTGGGGAGGACAAAAAGATTGCTGTCCTTCGTACACCAGGTACAGAGCAGTTCCCATGCCAACTGGACGCCATGCTGTCGGTTTGTTGTTGTAGGTCTGGGAGGGAGGGACTTGGAGAGCGTAGTTCGGGGGAGGGGGGTAATTGGCTGGAAGACAAGAAGAAGCACGAGAAGTAAAATAGGCCGAACTGCCAATCAGCCTATTTGTGAATGCTAACTTCGTCATGTAGGCAGACACACCCAGGGAAAAAGGAAACGCCAATCTATAATTTAACCCCTTAGGGAACATAAGCAGGCTGGGGAAGCAAAATATATGATCAAAAACCTCAAAAAACGCAAATTTCATGCCAGGGGCTCTTCAAATATTTGTTTTTCATGTGTCTAATTTCCGACATGGAAGTAAAATGGCTGACTATGGCTGACCACCGAAGCTCTCGACCAGTCTGCCCATTTCATGACTTTGCCTCGGAACAGACACAGATTCTAAAGGGTCACAGGTTTGGTTATTACTTCGTAACTAGCATGGACAGTGTTTGTAAACATTGATGGATGATCGGACTCCGATCGATGGAATAAAACAGAGCAGCCTGTTATGGAGCTGCATGCTCGACCCAGAGTCTGATATGGAGTTTTTGTATATGTAGTACCACAGAAGTACCACAGAGACCATGACAAGAAAGTAAATTAGCAAACAAGGCTAACATAGGCTTGTTAGCATTGCAACAGTTAGCATTGAGCTGGGAGATGTTTTCACTCACCGGTGTTGCTGTCTCTCTGTAAGGTGTTTTTACAGTAGAAACTGCGTCAGGTTTCAGAAGTAATCCCCGAGAAAAAAACACTTTACCGCCCGAGATTCATGAAGTTGTCCGGAGTGAAGTTCATACACAAAGTAGAGTTTTTTTCCCTTAAGATAAAATCTAACCATTTCTGGCGAGTTGATCCAGCTTTACGTACAAAAAGTAAACTTCCACGCCAAACACAACCATGTTTTTACCAACTTGCCGTCGTCTAGAGCTTTAAAAAAAAAAAGCTTTTCTTCTGAACTGTGGAGCAAATGTCTCTGAATGTCTCTATTTACTGCCGTTAGCCGTTAGCCGTGAGCTCATTCGTTAGCCGTGAGCTCATTCGTTAGCCGGTTAGCAGTGAGCTAACACAGGGAACGAATCCCTCCCCTCTGTCACATCTGGCTCTATCAAACTGGTGCAGTTCTTTACGGTTCTGAGTCGCTTGGTGTGTTGGCATGGCAGCTTTTAGCTGAACCGAGTGGACCTGAGGCGGGAGACAGACTGTAGGCAGCTGGCTACAGTTCTAGTCCGGTTCTATCCTGTAAAATGTGATTTCCCCAAACTCCTCAGCATCATCATCACTCCTCTGAACTGGCTGATGATCCACCACACAAACCAGTTCCAGTCCAGCTGTTCTGGAGCATCTTTCATGTTTTCCACAGCTTTGATTCTACATGTAAATCAGTGGGCGGACCGTAACTCTGTTTCTTGCTGACGTCACGTCACGGAGGCTAGGATCGCTAGTGAAAAGTTATTAGCGCTTAGCCGTGCCTCTTTAACATTCGATATTTATGTCTGATTAGCTTCTAACTGTACGGAACTACTTAGCCTATTTTGTCTTGTTTGTAAAAAATGAAAAAAAGGTAGCACATTCCAAGGCAAGGCACTCCCTCAAGGTGTACAATTTCTTCTCCTTACTCCTATTTTGTCTTGGCAAAAGTTAAGTCTTGGTGAAGTTAAGGTCGTGTTATCAGCGCTTTAATGTTCGGAGGGGGAAATGCAAAGAAACATTTTGTTTTATTTGTGACAAAGAATACAGATATACATTAACGCACACGTTCATGCTGTTAACTTTCTTCTGTTAATGACTGGGGAAGTCTAGCTCAGGAGGAAGAGCGGATGGCAGCTAAAAGGAACATAAACGGTTCGATCCTAATTTCCTTAGAGAACAAGCTGAACAAGCCAGACACTGAACCCCAGCACTTCTTACATAACTACTTACAGCTGCATGGGTGTGCACGTGAGTGGATGAATGTGGCTTGTAATGTAGAAGTACTTTGGGTTTGTTAAAAGCTCTTAAAAAGTACTATATAAAAGTACAGTCCATTTAGCAGTGAGAAGGCTGAGCACGTGTAAGCAGCTCCTGATCAGCCTTGTATGTTCTGATGTTTACTTTTAGTCTTCCTGGAAGAAAAGCAATGACATTTAAATGGTAATCATAAATGTTGTCATTATAGGAGAGAGTAGCCTGTAAAATCTGAAATATGGAGTTGAATATGAAAATATGGGAGGAAAAGAAAGGAAAAGACTAAAGGAGAAGAACTGCAATCTGAAAAAAATTACTTAAGTAGCACAATAACCTTTTTAAAAACTGATACAGATAAATTTCAGCTCCTAAGAGCTGATATTGATAACCAATAACACACATACATACCTAATCATGACATCAATACTACTGTATTAACAAACCAAGAAGACTTTTCACTCTTTGAATGAAGAAATATTTATTTTTTTCCAGTGAAAAACTATCAGCAAGCTTCTCAAACATTTTTTTTGAAGACATCAAACAAACTATTCGATACCTCAAATGCACATCAACTTAGATGAGGTGCACTGTTTCTGATAGAAAAATAAAAGCTTCTTGAACTGATGCGGATCCATGCATCAGAATTACAAACTGAAAAAGTGCAACAGACGAGTTAAAGAAAACATAGGAAATGACGCACTGACAAGTTAGATTCAATCATTTATTGTGTGATCTATGCAGAATCTGAAAACGTTTATTTGTAAACAATAATAATGACTGACAGGTTAGATTTTCTATGTAAATAGAGCGCATTTTAAACAATAATTCTGGTCTCATAATGTGAATGGAGCACTGTCATGCTGACAAAATTAATATCTATGTTATCGGGGCAACTCGTCATGATATCGGACTTATCGGAATGACGTAATAATTTCTTGTTATTGACCCGATAACTATTGTGCACGCCTAGACTTAAATACAGTCCCTATAATCTTAGATATGTAGCACCTGGTTGACCTCTGGTGACTGTCCTCATGCTGCCGAGCTGAAAATTCACACGGCAGTTCAGAGTCACATCATCATCAAGTATTAACAAAGTGAAAATATTACCAGTAGCAGCTGTGGAAAATCCACAGTAGCTGTGGGACAGAAATAATAACATCTTTGCAGATGCAGGTAAATCTGAGCAAATGCTGAAACCAGCAGGTATTTTTTTCATGATCACAACAAATTTTAACATAACAAATGGATGCAGTTATGAAGTCATATGTCAAATACAATATCTTATATATATATATATCTATATATATATATATAGATATATATATACAGTATATACATATATATATATATATATATATATATATGGTGAGTTTGGATAAAATAAAAACTAAATTTAACCTAGGGCTGGACAATTAATTGAATTTTAATCGTGATTTCAATTTTGCCTTTTCACGATCATAAAAAGAAGAATCAAAGAAAAATGATTAATCCTGAAGTGAGCAGACTGGTGGAGGAAGCAAACTGCAGGAGTATAGAACAGGAATGCATGTAGACTGGGTAGTCATTTTTATTGTTTTTATAATCTCAAATAATATTCTTATCTTACTCCTTTACTTGTTTTTATTTATTTCCGGTTTTATTCTTTTTTAAAGTTATATTTGAAGTTGAGTTTTGGTGGTTCAATCAACATTTTTTTTATAAAATCAATTAATAATCATGTTTATTAATCGTGATTTCAATATCAGTCAAAATAATCATGATTATAATTCTTTCCATAATCATCCAGCTCTAACGTTACCTCAACGTACATTCTGATTATGAACCAAACATCCACATCATCCACACAGAACCTTTTTGTTTTAATCTTATGCTGCCCTATGATGAGCTCAATGGTGATTTCTATTAACAGAAGTAAACACATGTAAAGATTAAGCTTAACTGTCCCAGTTTGCCCATACTCACCTGACACCCATACTGTATACAGCGGGAAAAAAGTATTTAACACATCAACATTTTTCACAGAAAATATATTTCTAGTGGAGCTATTGACATGAAATTTTCACCACGTGTTGGCAACAACCCAAGTAATGCACACATACAAAGAAATCTTAACATTTATGTCCATAAATTATGTCCAAAATAGTGAAATGGCACAGGGAATAAGTATTGAATACAATTCCTGTGGTTGACCGGGCCGTTCTAGCAGCTTCATTATCTTCTTCTTAAAGCAGGTGAGTGTTTCTTGGCTGTGTACTTAGTAAAGTTATTCTCTGCTTTCAAAAACATAAATAATCTCTTAATATTAAAAAAAAAACCTTCATATGTGTTAATCATGCCAAAGAATAGAGAGAGAATACTTTTCAATAAAGATCTCCGTATCTCTGATCATTTACTCGTTAGAATGCAATATGCCAAATTTTGGGTGTTTTCATTGATGAAAAATTAAATCAGAAAAAACGTGTATCATTTATCTGTAACAAGGTTGCTAAGAATATTGGTGTCATCAGCAGGATTAGGCATGTTTTACCTAAAATAACAAACCCTCTCGTATCACTTTACTATGCTTTAATGTATCCATTTCTTTCTTATTGTAATCTTGTATGAGCACATACAGAACAAACCTAAACACCTCGTTACTTTGCAGAAACAATTTCTCAGAATGATTACATTTTCTGAACCACTTGCAAGCTCAGGCCCCCTGATCCGAATAGTTGATATCTTAAATGTTTATGACATCAATGTGCATCATACCTGCATGTTTGTGTTTCAGCATAAAATGAACTTTTTACCTTTTAGTTTTCATAATATTCTTATGTCCAACAATCAAGTCCATATTTATCAGACAAGAACTTCTGGTGATCTTCACACAAGCCCACATCGGGTTTCTTACCTCTCCCTTGCACATTTAGATTATTATAAATGTTCATTATTTTAATAACATTGTTGTGCAAAATAAACGCGAAAAATAGCATTTTGGAATTATTTTATTTAACATATGTATTACATTTAAATCATGGAATTATGATCAACATGGTGTGACAGAGGCAGGATCTAATAAGTACTTAGTGCTCCTTTTCGAATAGATTATTTTTTCCCCTTATTTTTTATCTTTATTTTTTCTTGTAAAAATGCTGTTCAAAGTAAAATGTTTGCTTATCCGTCCGTCTGTTCGTTTGTATGTATGAACTGTATGTATGTATTTATAAAGATTTGGCTGCCAAAGGCAAGATCAAACACAGTGACTCATTATTTCATGACACAACTAAATTTACATTTTAAATCCACATTAGTACCTGGATGTGTGAGTGTGATTTTACGTCTCTCTTATGTTTTCTTTTTTTTGTTTTCTGCCTGCAGAACAAATCCCCCTCAGGGAACAATAAAGGGAAGTTTGAAGTTGAAGACTGATATCATTTTTAAAGGAGAAATAACCAGGAAAACATAATTAAGGTAAAAGGTGTAGTAAATTCCCTACAGGCTTCAATCATGTCATTTTAATTACTTTTCAGCTGAAATCTTCACAACACTGATCCCAGTTGACAATAAGGTCTCACATCATCAAAATATTCTTTAATCCTGTCACTTTTATATCTATAATATTCCAGAATATTTTATCTTCTTGATCAACCACAAAGGTCAGAGTCACACATGCATGTTATCATTAACTATCTTTATATGTATATATTTTTTGGTGTATATATAATTAAGCATTGAAACAGAAGGGAAATGATCTGGACTGAGACTGTCCTTTTTTGAGAAATAGTCCCCATGGAGACATGTTTTATTTTTAGTTCTTGCAGGCCTTAATGGCATACTGTAGATCTATGTTTCCAGAATGTGCGACCTCTAGTGGTAGTGAAAGCTACTGCAAGGGACTTGTAAAAAATAGCATGCATAACTGTGAGAGTTGCATTGTAAAAAGGACGTATTTTAGTCTAATACATGCATTTGTGTGTGTGTGCGCGTGTGTGCATGTGTCCATGTAAGCTTGTAATCAGGTCTGTGTTTTTAAATTGTTCGGTCGTATATTTGAGTGTGTGAAGACTTGCTATTTTAAAATGCAATAACTGCTTTTATAGAGTAATTTGTGTTATTTTTTGTAGAAAAAGTCTTTAATAAATAAAATTTGATTTGATTTCTCTATGTATCACCACTAAGATATCTTAACTCAATATTAAAGGCAAAAGCAGGAAGCCACCAGAACACTAAAGCAGAGCTATTTAAAGTCCATTAGAGGTATAATGGAAAATGAATCTACAATATACACTGTTACCATCTCATGTAAATTGCTCCTGATATGAAATATGCATGTGCAGGCACTGTGAGATAGCATAGATCTGTAAAACCTATTACAAAAAGTTAAGATATTAAATGTTAGTAACTATGTATGTATAATAATAAACATCCAGCCTTCACAAGATGGTGTTCACATTTAGTTAACGAGTGTCTTTTATCATAATTTAATTAGCTTATTAATACATTATCAAGCAACTATGTGGTACAGAATTATACATTAGCTGAGGAACTCACAGGGTCTAATGTTGCTTGGAGAGACAAGCCCATCGAAAGCAGAGGCTGCTGAGTAAGTATACTACATCTCCCTCAGTAACTAAATATAATTCCAAATAGTAATCAGCATTATGTCCAATTAACCACATGAATAATCAGGAAAAATGTACTGAAAACCTGTAAAAGATTATACAACTTATATTGACTTTCCAGGTTTCATGGTGAGTTGATTGTTATCATTGTTGCTTCTTCTCCTGATTTCTCCTGCCTTCCAAAAACATGGAAAAGCATCCAATATGTACCATATACACTGCCCGGCCCCCAAAGAAGTCGCCACCTGGATTTAACTAAGCAAATAGGTACGAGCCTCCTATTGGATAATTACTGCATGAGCGATTATCTTTCAGCTGGCAACAAGTTATTTAACCCCAACTGGTGCAATGACTTGCTTCTCATTTCCTAAACAACCATTTGGAAAGACACATCCGTGGTCGTGGAAAAGATGTTAGTCTGTCTGAGAAGGGTCAGATCATTGGCATCAAGAGGTGAAAACATCTAAGGAGATGCAGAAACTACTAAAACTGGGTTCAGAACAGTCCAACGCATTCTGAAAAACTGGAAGGATAGTGGACCATTGTCTTCCAGGAAGAAATGTGGCCAGAAAGGCAGATGAAGTGATGCAGCATCATGCCTAGTGCTACTGTATGAGCCTGTGGGGGCAGTGTGATGATCTGGGGTTGCTGCAGTTGCTCAGGTCCAGGTTCAGCAACAGTATGAGCTCAGATAATGAGGTCAGCTGATACCTGAATATACTGAATGAGCAGGTTATTCCATCAATGGATGTTTCTTTCCTGATGGCACGGCCATATTCCAAGATGACCGTGCCAGAATTTATCGGGCTCAGATGGTGAAAGATGGTTCAGGGATCATCAGACATCATTTTCACACATGGATTGGCCCCCACAGAGTCCAGACCTGAACCCCATTGAGAATCTTTGGGATGTGCTGTGGTCTGACTCTACAATCATCATCAAGATCTTGGTGAAAAATTGATGCAACAGGATGCAAATAAATCTGGTGACATTGCAGAAGCTTCTGGAAACACAGCGAATGCTGCCGCAATCAAAGCTAAAGGCGGTCCAACGAAATGTTAAATGTTTGACCTTTTTTTTGTTGGCGACTTTATTTTTGGCCGGGCAGTGCATATATATATATGTATAGAGGCGAGGGTTAAAGTGGGCTGAAGCTCACCGGAGCTCACCGCTACCTCAGGCCTGAGCTCCACCACCTCAAAGTCAGCTCAGTCTGATAAATAAGGCATTTGATTCAGACTACCAGAAGCGCCACACAACACATCATCCACACAGAACATTTTTGTTTTAATCTCATGCTGCCCTATGATGAGCTCAGTGGTGATTTTTAGTAACATGCACACTATGTGGCTCTCATAATCACAGAGATGCTTAATAAAGCCCAAAATCATCCTCATCATTCTGCTGGTCCTTCCTTCTTTACCATGCAGCACACCGAGTGGCCACGCATGCCACAGTGCTTAGGCGCCGATGTCTTGGGTGCATTGGGTCAAGCAATCAAAGACAATCCTGAGCACCCACTTGGGATTGATGCAACCATCAGGCTAATATGATACCAAAACTGTTAGCCATGTTAGATTACTAATCCAGCCAACAAAGCCAATACAGGTCTTTGCAATTATTTCACAAAATGCACATAGTGTGAAGAGGTGGCCAACTTTCTGCAGAGTCAATCCCTACAGACCTCCAAACTTCATGTGGCCTTCAGATCAGCTTAAGAACAGAGACAGAGATCTTCATGGAATGGGTTTCCATGGTGACCAGCTGCATCCATCCATCCATACATCACCAAGTGCAATGCAAAGCATGGATGCAGTGGTGGAAAGCAGCCGCCACTGGACTCTAGAGCAGTGGAGGCGTTCTCTGGAGGGACCAATCACGCTTCTCCATCTGGCAATCTGATGGAGAAGTCTGGGCTTGGCGGTTGCCAGGACAACAGTACTTGTCTGACTGCATTGTGCTAAGTGTAAAGTTTGGTGGAGGGGGATTATGGTGTGGGGGTGTTTTCAAGAGCTGGGCTTGTCCCTTGTCCCTTTTCCATCATCACTTTCTGCTAAACTTGCCTCACCTCGCCTTGGTTAGTGGGCTTTTCTACTCGAGGGTTTCCGAGATGAGGTGATACATTTCTGTACCTACTCTGGTGAGGTTCTGGGCGTGCTGAGACGAGCTATGTCTGACATCATCTCACAGCATGCCACCTATTGGCCAAGGGGTTAGCCAATCAGATGTCAGGGTCAGAGAGTGAAATTATTTAAAGATCGACAGTTCACACTCCCTACCAGTAGCCGCCAGTAAAAACAGCAACTGTGCCTCTCATCTTTTCACTTCATCTTCTTACTCTGTTGCTGTTTTTACTGGCGGCTGGCAAAATTTATGAGGTGCATTACTGCCACCTACTGGTAGAGAGTGTGAGATGTCGCTGCTGTTGTTTGTGTCACACAATCTAGGACGTCACAGCAGCTTCACTCTTACCCCGCCCACATGTGATCAGGGTTATGGATTGTAATTGAAAGCTACAGAGCCAAGTTGAGACGAGCTGACCTGTGCTCATGGAAAAGGGCTGTTAGTTCCAGTGAAAGGAACTCTGAATGCCTCAGCATACCAAGACATTCTGGACAATTCCATGCTCCCATCTTTGTGGGAACAGTTTGGAGCTGGTCCCTTCCTCTTCCAACATGACTGTGCACCAGTGCACAAAGCAGGTCCATGAAGACCTGGATGCAGAGTCTGGTGTGGAGGAACTGGACTGGCCTGCACAGAGTCCTGACCTCAACCCCATAGAACACCTTTGGGATGAATTAGAGCGGAGACTGAGAGCCAGGCCTTCTGGTCCAACATCAGTGTGACCTCACAAATGCGCTTATGGACAATTGGTCAAAAATTCCCATAAACACACTCCTAAACCTTGTGGACAGCCTTCCCAGAAGAGTTGAAGCTGTTCTAGATGCAAAGCTGGACCAACGTTATTGAACCCTATGAATTAGGAATGGGATGTTACTGAAGCTCATATGTGAGTCAAGACAGGTGAGACGATACTTTTGGTGATATAGTGTATGTACATATATGTGGGAAAAGCTGCAGCCCCTGGAACTCTGAATGATGCACATCAGTAGTCAAAGTAGTATCTGGCTTTTCTGCATCTTTGCAAGCTAAGAACTGGAAGAAAGGTTCCTTTACATCGGTGCACGTGTAGTCTTATGTCTATCTCATATCAGGCAGTGAACACGCCTGAATTCCTACCTCTTCTCTGTGGATTTACAGACATGTACCGATCTCTTCTATGTAGCATCATGACTTGAGTAAAATAATCTGAGTCTTTATAGAGATCATGCTACATTTGTTTTGCTTGTCTTCACTCAGCTTCCAAAGTCTTTAGTGAAAAAAATCTTGCAGTTGAAAATAACATCTTGTTCTTGGAATTTAGTCTCTGATTGGAAAATAAATAAATTACAAATTAAAAAATATATTTTCGTTTTACTTTTATTGAACCAAGAAAATCTAATTAATATTACAGTAAAAGCCTCGTTTTCAAAGGAGTCTCATTCAACATAAATGCAAAATTACAAAAAAAAAAAAAAAAAACAGATATAAGTGACCCAAGAATAAAAAGAATAAACTGTCTACAAAAACAAGTACACTCAGTAGTTTTGGTGACTGAATAAATGGGTTTCTGAGCAACGTCACAGATAGGATGCGCACGCAACCAGGGGGCAAGAAAACCCAGGAAAAGCATTATTGAACTATGAGGACGTGTGTTTTAAATACAAAACTCGACTTTTAATGCAGATTAGGTCAAGATATGACGTGAAAGTGTCGGGGAAATATAATGTTTGATACCTGGTATTTGTTCGGTTGCAAAAATCAAAACATTAATGCATGTAAACAGTTGAAAATGGTGAAAATAGGACAGTAGGAGTGACTGATCTTCAGAAAACCCTCCCAGATAACTTATTCCGGTTCAGACTATGATTTATTTAGTCTTTCACCATGGTCACCATGTTGGATTAAACCACGGCGGAGGCAGAAATTATTCCCGTATTCTAGTGGGAAGACTGTAATAGCAGCATCACCGCCGCGATCGGCTGCATGACATAAACTGTAAACACTGTGTGTGACAGCCATCCTCTGCTGCTTAGACACGAACTTAAAAAAGAAGAAGAAACTGATTGTGGAGCCGTTTACGAACGTTCACGTGGCATAACAACGCATCCTGGAGATTTAGTACGAAGTACGGGGGTCGTAAATCAGATGGCGTTTGAGTTTATACTGTTAGCTTGTTAGCAGTTAGCTAGTCTGTCTACTGTCCACCACGATCTCATCCACAATAAAGCAGAACGTTACACAAGCAGCGAAACTTACCGATAGCAATGCGTGTTAGTCCCTAACAGCTGGAATCAGCTCCTTTCCAAACGTAGTGATGATGTCGTCTTTGCCTGGTTTAATCCCAAACTAGTGAAAGTTGCTCCTGTATGGAGGAGGTGAGGACGACACGGAGCTGAACTGAACCTGCTGCAGGCTGCAGATTGTTGTTTTAACAAAGAGTCTAAACGAAAGTTTAAGCCGCTTTCTAACTCAGGTTTTTCAGGCAAATTTCAAATGAGGTCCAACACGAATAATATCCATGTTTTAACAAGAAAAATGCCGTTTCCGGGTGATGACTCCCTTGCCAAGTTAGTGTGATCGTGATAGAAATATAACGCAGCAACGCAGCGTCTGTATTTTGTTATTCATCATCAAAATACAGATATATTCAATATAATTTAAAACACAACGATCTCTGTTTGTTTCGTCGGATTACTTTACATTTTTATAAATGATATGACTGCGTGTTTGGCCGTAGACTCCAGAAAACACTACAAAACAGGCTTTTTGCCCCCTGGTTGCGGGCGCAACTGCCAATGTTTGTAAACGGGAAACCAAAGGATTGATAAGATGAAAAATAGCAGACTGGGGTCAGGTTGGGGAGTGTTGGTGTGGGTTTAAATGCACAGAACAGTCTTATCTGCTGAATGTGGGGGGCAGTTTTCATGGGCATATAACCCATGAAAATCCCATTTTGTGAAATGTAAAATCCATAATGGATGAAATGTGACAAATGTGTCATAAATCATAGCCACTAACGTTTCCTTCAGGTCTTCTGCAAAAACCAAATGAATGACGATGAGAGTGGGCAGCATTAATCCTCTACTTCTCCCCAGAAGGATGCTGGAAAGGAGCAGAGTGAGAAGTAATGCATCAAAATTACTCGTTCATAATCATGTTAACTGATCTCACCATGTTGCATGTATATTTTACAAAGCAGGAACCTCTGAAACATTCATTAAAGCTGCTCAGAATAATTTTCCTCAGTTTCACCGACACTGCCTTTATGTGATATATATATAATAAAAGGAAGCCTTTATGGCTCCTTTGATCTCCTGGAAGACATCAGCACATGCAGCTGCCTTTTCTGAAGCAAGAAGATGGAAGGCAAAATTAGTCTTTACACTACACGTAATTCATTCTGTGTATTGTCAACAGAGTTGTTTGAAATATGTAAAAATGTATAAAACGCCCCTTCCTTCATCCACCTCCCATCTCTCCTGGGTGGGCGAGTGGCTGTTCATCTCAAGCCCAGGTCCTCTACCTGAGGTCTGGGACCTCCAGGGTCCTGTCCAGTATCTCAGCAGTTCCTATTAATCTGTTCTGGACTACGATGTCTGATGTTTCTTGAATGATCTCTGATGTGTTGGACTGAGATCTGGTGACTGTGGAGAACATTTAAGTCCAGTGAACTCATGGTCATGGTGGAAATGATGTGAGCTTTGTGACATGGTGCATCATCCTGCTGGAAGCAGCATCAGAAGATGCTGCACTGTGGTCATAAAGAGATGGACGTGGTCAGCAATAATACTCAGGTAGGCTGTGGTGGTTAAACCGCCACCTTGGTACTAAGAGGCCCAAAGTGGGCCAAGAAAATCTCCCCCACACCATTACACCAGCAGCAGCCTGAAGCCTTGATCCAAGGCAGGATGCAAAAGCAGCTCCTCATGAGGTCAGCTCTGCAGCATCAAAGGACACAGGTGGGGAGGGCCATTTAGGTCATTTTCAAAGTCAACTAGTCAGGCCAATCAAAATCGATTAATCAATTAGTCATGACGTCATCATGACATCATCAATAATGGAACGAAAAATACTTTAACCTCAAAGGAAAATTGTAACACGTGTGAGATCGTATTTATCCTCCTAAGACCCGGCAATTCATTTTTGTCCTCTGTAGAGGACACGAGTCTCAGACCTCTAAGTCCAGCATTATTTACAGCCTTTACCTGAATACTGCGGTCACTTTAAGAAGACATCCTCGGCTCTCTATTGATAGTCCAGTTTTGGGGATGTGACCAACACAGCACACACACCGTCTTTTCAAAATGGTGGGAATTTCAATTTCTCTGTTCTACAAAAACCAGAGAAGTAGATCAACAAATATTGACAGATATAGTTTTCCTGTTGGCACCAATCAAGGTTTTTCTTTGGCATGAAAGTCTTGAAATTTGTAAGACTGTAAAAGGTTCAGTATTTTTCACCCTTTAAAAAAACAACTTTTATGAAATGTCCTTTGTAGTGGACATTGGGACTTGCTTTCTGTATCTATTACAATGGAGAGCCAAAGGCCAAGTGAGGCAGAGAGGCTTTTACAGAGAATTGTGGAGGAATCTATTTAGCTTGTTTTATTGAATGCTTATTTATAACTGAATTTTACATATTGCAGACCAGACAAAGAAAAAGAGAAAATTAAGATAAGAGTGAACATAAATTAAAAGTGGAAAGAGGTAAGAAAAGACGAAAATAAGCCAAAACAGCCAACTGCTGCATCTGCACAGAAACATAACAGAAACCATCCTATGGTCTTTGCTGGAAAACAAAGCTGATAATCATCAGGAGCACCTACTGGAGACAAGCAAGCTGAGAACAACCTGGATCACGACAACTACTAAAGCATGAGAATTATACTCGGACACAGAACTACAAAAAACAACAATAAAAAACAAACAGACAAACAAACTACTGGCAAACAAAAGTAACTACTGTATTGGTGTGAGCCTATACAACCTTTCAAGGAAATTTTAAAAAACTTTTAAGGAAAAGTGACACAAAAATGAATGTGAATATTATGATAATGTTATGATAATAAAATTATGATAATATGATAATGAACCATTACAATCGGTATCAAGCAAGACCAAACGTCCACTACAAGGGACGTGCCATAAAAAGTAAATAAATTATGCTATAAAAAAGTTGCAACCTGTTTCTTTAAACCACAATACTTTATTAACACAAAAATATTTAAAAAGCAAAAAAAAAATTTCACCCAGGTCTCAGGAGGCTATATACGTATAAGGTGTGTCTCATACATCAGTTTTATTTTATCTTGTTTGTTTTGTTTCATCATTGTGTGGCTCTAGCGTGCTTTATTGAACAGTAGACAAAGTGGATCAGGGAGGATGGGACGGAACTGGGACTGAACTGGGCAGTCTGCGCTCATATGAAGGCTGCCAGTATCGCGGTGTGTACTTAGCATAATGCTAGTGCACATTTGGCCCACAGGAGCGTTAAAGGGACTTGAGGCAAGATTAAGAAACGAAACTCGCGACTGCCGTGACTGGCACTTCAGGTAACTGCAGCCACGAGCCAAGCCATCACGGGAGCGTGCACAAACCAAGGTTATAATAGTTTTGGATTTTTAATTAGTTTCAGTTTTTATTTCGTTTTGACTTTTGTTTTACAATTCAGTTAGTTTTTTGAGCAGATTTGCTAGTTTTGATTAGTTTCTATTTTTGGAAAATGTTTAGTTTTAGTTTAGTTTTAATCAGTTTCAGTGTTAGTTTTAGTTTTTTGGGGTTTTCTTTTCAGTAAATTATAGGTGTTTGTCTGTTGTGACATTCAAAATCATCAGAAAGTCACTTGGAGTAAAACCAGTAGAGCAAAGTAAAAAGATTAAATAGAAACAGATTTCAAATCAACCCAAAAGGCTGATCTATTATATTAATTTACAAAGACTAAAACTAAGGATGTTTCTGCAATAATTTTAGTCAGTTTTAGTTAGTTTTGTAAAGACACAATACAGTTTCAGTTAGATATCGTTTCGTTGAAAACTGTCGTTTCTATTTTCATTTCAGTTAACTGAAATGTTTTTTCATTTTTAGTTTTCGTTTTTTCGTTAGTTTTAGTTAACTATAATAACCCTGGCACAAACTGAAGCAATAATGTTGTTTACCAACCTTTTTCTCCATAGTTACACTTTTTAGTGTCTTTCAGTTTATCTGGATCGTTTTCTGACAGCAGAAGAATCCATAACTATCGCTTACAGCGTTTGAATTTACCGCGACCATCTTCAAAACAGCGGATGTAGGTCATTTGACGTCACGTCCGCAGGGCAGCGCGGGAAATTCGGACGCCGAATTGCAGCGCATTTTGCAGCACACAGCCTGTTCAAGGCAACGGAGAGAAACATGGTGGAAACGTTCCTTTTGGTATTTAGTGCCTCATCACCCATTAGTGTTAAAAAAAAATGGACATGCATGTTTGTTTTTTTAATTCCTGCCTCAAGTCCTTTTAAGTAACAACAAAACCAGTTATTTTCCTCATCTTCTTGTCCAGTCTTTTTTGCTCCTGAAGCAACATTTCTATGATGGCTTTTGGGCCTTTTCCACTGCACATTTTTGTTACCCTTCCACATGGCACACTTTATTTCCTCTGGGAAAACCCATTACGAGCCGTTACGATTTTCTGCACCCGTTTCATAGCTAGCTCCAACGTGCTGGACCTACATAAAACGTGACGTACCTGACGGCTCTCCACTGACTGGTCAAAGGACATTGTCGTCATACGTGTTTCCCCTCTTCTGTTCCCCTCTGCAGGAGGGAAGAGGGGACATGCTTCCCATGTCGTAAATTTGGGGGGGGGGACAATGATAAGGATTTGGTTTTCACAAAACAAAGATATAATCATTGGAAAACAGCATTGGAAAAGGACAAGGGATTCACAAAGCAAGCATCAAGTCAGAAAAAACTGTGCATACACAAACACCTGCACATTTTGTAAAGAACAGTGGCACATAACTTTCCCCCTGACAATGCACTATAAGCCGATGAGCTTATAGTGCAGCTCGTCCGCTGATTGGACACAGTGCTGCGCGTCATCTCGCCCTCTTATAGGGGCCGCGCTGTTGTTTGACCAGCGCTGTATACAGCAGCATGTGTCTGAACAATGAGACATAATTCATAACAAACGACTTTTAAAAATAGACAACTTTGTGCGCCATATCAACTAATCATTAGTTGTGCTCATCCCTAAATACAGGTCATGTCTGACTGATGATGAATAACTTTGTTTATTGTTCATGTTTATTATTGTTAATGCTGCACAATAATTTACCATTTTAGGATTAATAACTTATTACTTCATTGTTAACATAGATTCAGTAAAATCTTTGCACAGACATTGTCTTTTCCTCAGTTTGGCAGTATATCTCATCATGCTGCAAGTGTGAAAATGCTCCGATAGTATAGATGCGGTCATTAACAAGTTCCGCCTTTTTCTGCCAGAAGTGGTGCAGCAATAGTGCACTTTTACTGCACTATCACTGGCTGAACGTTTGTCCCGTGAATACGTCATCATGCACGGTGTCCAAACTTGGCGTGTGGAAACGTCCTTGTTCCGGGCATTTATTTATGCTCTGAAATCGTTTCCCCTGGGCACACAGGCGTTTCTCTGTGTGATTGAATTTGCAGACAAGTGGCTGGTAAGTGGCTGGCAGTCAGCAGGAAGGGGAACTTTTTCATGCCCACATCTGTAAACATAATGACTGTAAAGAAGGGATGAACAAAGTGGCTTAGATATTACCTTCTGGGTTGTGCACCTTGGGCCGGATCTATCAAAGGTTTGCATGAATAAGAGCATGAGCTATCTCATTGCACATGTAGAAAAATGTACAAACTGATCTACTAATAGCATGCCAAAAGTGGCTGCCTCTTTCAAAGGTCCTAGTGCCTCCTGTCTAGATCGTACTTCTACTGCAATGACTATGCAATATGGGATGTTTACACACAATTGTGCGTGTTGGAAGGAGAAAATGTAAATATATTAATTTAGCGCTCTCAAAGTGATTTATCAACCCTGAAACAGGTTTTGTGGCTGGTTTTTGCATGAATTTTTACTACATCTGAAAAGCAGGTGCAAACAGCACCACTATTTAACACGGTGTAAAATATTCTGGACAAATCAAACAGAACATTTGCAGCCACTCTGGAGCTTAATGAGAACTAAAGCTGCATCAATTGTGTCTTTTTTATTTCCCCCTTTGTGCCAACGTCACATTCTAATTTGGATTGTAGCAGCTGGACAGTATCACAGGATCACCTGGCAGTGGGAGCCTCTGAAGCCGTTGGCATCATGCTAAAGAGTGCACACCTCATACGTAATAGATGTCAGAGACCATCTTCAAGGCTGCAGACGGTTTCATTTGTTCAGCATCTTTTGATCCATGTCCTCATAAATTTGCCATTTCTGAGGCTCTACATAGATACATAATGTATCATTTATTTATTTATTTTTATTATACTTATTTTAAAATATATTTTCATTTCCATCCTCCACTAATATCTTTATCTGCGGGTCATATTTTCTTTTGCACTGTCATCTCTCACAATTCTCCACGCTGCAAACCTCAAAACACGTAAAACCAGATTTTTATTGGGGTGTTTCCAACACGTTTGCGCCTGCTGTCATGAGTAAAAGTGTAATAATACATCATTCTACATCGATAAATTGATATAGAATGATGTATCAATTGTAAATCGATCCAAAAAACCCAGTATCAATCGAAAATCGATATCAAACCCACTTTTATTATGAAACTGACTTTATTTTGAAAGTCCTCTGATAAAACATTTTCACAACAAAATCCATGTTTATAGTTGTGCAGTGAATAGATGTGACATGGAGAAATTGGACTGTAAACCTTACAGTCATGTTAAGAAACGATAACCTTGTTTATTACTTGCAATATTGTTTTATATCATTTCATATCAATCTGTGGATCCTGAATCGAATGGAATCAAAATTTTATCGTCACTAAATTTGAGATATGGGCAGACATAGAACCAACTATCCACTGTATCAGTATACTGTAATATCGTATTGTGATAAACCAGTGATTTACACCCGCTGTCATCAGTAACTTCAATGTAAGAAAACCACCTGCAAATCGTGGTTCAGCCCTGCGCACAAAATTCTGGATTGCACAGGCAAATTACTGCACGTAAATTTTGATCTTGTCGGTCCCCCTTGTGTCCTTATGTGAGCTATGTGCTACTTCTCCGAAGATAAATCACAACGATGTGTGAGCCTTTGTTAAATGTCATACAGCAGATCTCCAACTTGCTGCCATGCTGAATAATACCTTTTAAACATCTCATTAAACCCATGTTTGAGAAGGAGACCACCTCTCACATGCCCCCCCCCTTCCCCATGTGTATCAGTTTTAAGTCTCCAGTTGCTGAGTTTGAATGAAGCACAGCTCCTTCAGTTTAATTGTGCCCCACTTATTTTTAATTAAATTTCTTTGTGTGCTTTCATGCCGATAACGTGGGAGTAGGTGTTAAGTAAAAGAAGTGTGTCCTTGTTCTGTCATTGTTGTTTAATCTAGACCAGCTGACAAGATTTGCTTCAGTTATTCGAGAGACTATTCTCTGATTCTCTGCAGATGATGGCCTGCAGCAGCAGCTTTTCTTCATTTTTATGCAAACTGAACATAAAGCTCCACAAAGCTTAATAAAGGATAATGAAAAATCTTTTGTTGGTCGCCATGCTTGAAAAGACAGGAGTCATTGACTTGGTTGTCTCGAACAGAGGAGTTTGTTACATTTACTGCTTTCTTAAGAAACTTCCTTGGATTTGGGAAAAATTCAAAGTGCTGATGACACGACCATAACTTCAAGTAATTTAGCAAAAGAACAATACAACAAAACAAAATAAGTAGTTCTGTGCAGTTAGAAGTCAATCAGACAAAACTCACCAGCCGCTAGCGCCTTAGCCTCTCCATGACACAATGTCACGAAATGAGACGGTCGCTGTCGGCTCATTGATTTACATGTATAATCGAGGCAGTGGAAAACATAAAAGATGCTCCAGAACAGCTGGACTGGAACTGGTTTGTGGTGGATCATCAGCCAGTTCAGGTAGATGGGGACAACAGGTTAAAACTGGACTAGAACTGTAAGTCAGCTCCAAGACCTCACGGAGCCGGTCCACTGGTTCAGCTCCAACACGCCAGAGACCCCAACAGAGCGGACTGAGAACTGTTCCAGTTCCAGACCAGCACCAAGCGGACCCACAACTGTTTAAGAGCTGCTTAGACTGGCACCAAGGGGAGCAGGACCAGCACAGTACAAGGCTGCGTCAGGAGGAAGTGTGGAAAGACAGCACGACTATTAGCGTGTGGCTAGCACTGATCGGTAACTCGTGGTAAATAATTAGCCTTTAAAAACAAGAACATAACAACTTACATGGTTCCAGTCGAGTTTTAAATAGTTCACGTTTATAAAGATGAGGATGGAGGGAAGGATGCATCTTTGGAAGCAGCCAGAAAAGTCCTGAGATGTTCGAGAAGTCCTGTGAAGTCCCGAGGAGACAATGTCTCTGTCCACAGCTGGACATCGCAGCTTTGTGAAACACTGATGAATGAAGAATAATCCAGCAGACGTGACTGCAGCTCCATGTGTTAAAGTCTCATCATGACCAGTAAACAGTGTCTGCAGACGGGAATTTTACTGGCAGACGTGCAGGAGGCTCCTACAGCTAGACACCGGTAAGAGCACAGACTTCATCCTCTTCTAATGTATTTATGATCCATTGGAAATATAAATAAATTAACGCCGTCTGAGCTTTTAAACAATAAAATAACAATACAAGAGAAGGCTGAACCGTTACTGTCTGTCTGTAAAACTGGAAAAGTAACTTAGAAACTACAATGAACCCATTGAAAGCCATATTAACAGCGGTGTAGAGCTCCTGCTCGCTAAATCACGTCCGGTTTCTTTGAACAGCGCCACAGTCTGGTCAGATGCTGAAATACAGCGATGTTTCTAAAAAAGTCAAAATCATGTCATCAGCACTTTAAGCCACTTGAGGACGTCCTTCTGTTGTCTGAGGGCGACTGCGTGTTCCTCTAGATGAACATGAGCTTGTACAGTCACTGTTTTGTCCCTGACTCACTTTGAGATGCAGTGAAAGTCTTGGTTGCCCCCTGTCCTTACCACAGAACACATCTGATTTCCTCTCATATCGTTTCTGCTGTGATGATTCAGTTCAGCTTCCTCTCAGGGGCAATGACCTGGAAAAAACATTACTTTAAAAGAGAGATGACAAATGTAGAACAGTATGTTTCATGGAATAATTTTGATTCTGGTTACAGAAAATTAACTTGTGGTTTGCCGCAAGGTTCTATTTTGGGTCCTTTGTTATTTATCATTTATGTAAATGATTAACACAGATGTGTGTTTGCCCCCTTCCTGATTTCTTATTTCTTTACATGTGTGTCACACTTACAGTATATGTTTCAGATCATCAAGGAAATTTAAATATCAGACAAATTTAACACAAGTAAACACAAAATGTAGTTATTAAATGAAGGTTTTTATTAGTAAGGGGGAAAAAATCCAAACCTTCATGGCCCTGTGTGAAAAAGTGATTGGAACCATGAATTCTGCTGTCTACCAAAAAATCCTGAAGGAGAATGTCCGGCCATCTGTTGGTGACCTCAAGCTGAAGCGCACTTGGGTTCTGCAGCAGAACAATGATCCAGAACACACCAGCAAGTCCACCTCTGAATGGCTTAAGAACAACAAAATGAAGACTTTGGAGTGGCCTAGTCAAAGTCCCCACCTGAATCCCATTGAGATGCTGTGGCATGACCTTAAAAAGGCGGTTCATGCTGGAAAAGCCTCCAATGTGGCTGAATTACAACAATTCTGCAAAGATGAGTGGAACAAAATTCCTCCACAGCGCTGTAGAAGACTCACTGCCAGTTATCACAAACACTTGTTGCAGTTGTTGCTGTTAAAGGTGGAACAACCAGTTATTAGGGGGGCAATCACTTTTTCACACAGGGACATTAAAGTCTGGATTTTTTTTCCCTTGAAAATAAAAATCTTCATTTAAAAACTGCATTTTGTGTTTACATTCGTTTAATGATCTGAAACATTTCAGTGTGACTAACATGCAAAAAAAAAAAAAAAAAAAGAAAGAAATCAGGAAGGGGGCAAACACTTTTTCACACAACTGTATGTAAATCATCTGGTTTCCACAAGCATGTTTTTTTTTTAATTTTTTTTAATTTTTGCTGATGATACAAATATGCCCCTCCTTGGGCTGCCACCTTATTGTGGTGGAGGGGTTTGCGTGTTCTGAGGATCCTAGGGGCTATGTTGTCTGGGGCTAGATTATGCCCCTGGCAGGGTCACCCATGGCAAACAGGTTACTAGGGGAGGGACCAGACAAAGCGCAGCCCAAACACCCCTTATGGAGACAGACAGCAATGGAGCCACGTGTCCCTCGCCCGGACGCGGGTCACCGGGGCCCCCCTCTGGAGCCAGGCCCGGAGGTGGGGCACGGAGGCGAGCGCCTGGTGGCCGGGCTTTTACTCATGGGGCCCGGTCGGGCTCAGCCCGAAAGGTTGAAGGTCTTGTGGACCCACCACCCGCGAGAGTGGCCATAGGGGTCGGGTGCATTGTGAGCTGGGCGGCGGCCGAGGGCGGGGGAGACCCTGGCGGTCCGACCCCCGGCTGCAGAAGCTAGCTCTAGGGACGTGGAATGTCACCTCTCTGGTTGGAAAGGAGCCTGAGCTGGTGCGCGAGGTCGAGCGGTTCCGACTAGATATAGTTGGACTCACCTCGACGCACAGCTCGGGCTCTGGGAACACCATCCCCAAGAGGGGCTGTACCTTGTTCCACTCGTTGGGGTCCCCAACGAGTGGAACCATCCGGCGGCTCAGGAGGGGGAAGCAGTGCACCGTCAACACTGTGTACAGTGGGGATGGTGGGCTGCTGACCTCGACTCGGGACGTCGTGGGCCGGTGGAGGGAATACTTCGAAGACCTTCTCAATCCCACCAACACGTCTTCCGAGGAGGAAGCAGAGTTTGGGGACTCAGGGGTGGACTCTCCTGTCACGGGGGCTGAGGTCGCCGAGGTAGTCAAAAACCTCCTCGGTGGCCGGGCCCCTGGGGTGGATGAGATCCGCCCGGAGTTTCTTAAGGCTCTGGATGCTGTGGGGCTGTCTTGGCTGACACGCCTCTGCAGCATCGCGTGGACATCGGGGGCAGTACCTCTGGACTGGCAGACTGGGGTGGTGGTCCCCCTCTTCAAAAAGGGGGATCGGAGGGTGTGTTCCAACTTCAGGGGGATCACACTTCTCAGCCTCCCTGGTAAAGTCTATTCAGGGGTCCTGGAGAGGAGGGTCCATCGGATAGTTGAATCTCGGATTGAGGAGGAGCAGTGTGGTTTTCGTCCTGGTCGTGGAACAGTGGACCAGTTCTACACCCTCTTCAGGATCCTGGAGGGGGCATGGGAGTTCGCCCAACCAGTCTACATGTGCTTTGTGGACTTGGAGAAGGCGTTCGATCGTGTCCCCCGGGGATTCCTGTGGGGGGTGCTCCGGGAGTACGGGGTGCCGGACTCCCTTGTTCGAGCTGTCCGGTCCCTGTACGACCGGTGCCAGAGCTTGGTCCGCATTTCCGGCAGTAGGTCGGATCCATTCCCGGTGAGAGTTGGACTCCGCCAAGGCTGCCCTTTATCCCCGATCCTGTTCATAACCTTTATGGACAGGATTTCTAGGCGCAGCCGAGGTGTTGAGGGTATCCGGTTTGGTGGCCTCAGGATCGGGTCTCTGCTGTTTGCAGATGACGTGGTTCTGTTGGCGTCATCGGGCCGTGATCTCCGGCTCTCGCTGGGGCGATTTGCAGCCGAGTGTGACGAGGTGAGAATCAGCACCTCCAAATCCGAGACCATGGTCCTCGCACGGAAAAGGGTGGAGTGTCCTCTCCGGGTCGGGAGAGAGGTCCTGTCCCAGGTGGAGGAGTTTAAGTATCTCGGGGTCTTGTTCACGAGTGAGAGAAAAATGGAGCGGGAGATGGACAGACGGATCGGTGCAGCGTCTGCAGCGATGCGGACTTTGCATCGGTCCGTCGTGGTGAAGAAGGAGCTGAGCCAGAATGCGAAGCTCTCGATTTACCGGTCCATCTACGTTCCTACCCTCACCTATGGCCATGAGCTGTGGGTCATGACCGAAAGAACGAGATCGCGGGTACAAGCGGCAGAAATGAGTTTCCTCCGCAGGGGGGCCGGGCTCTCCCTTAGAGATAGGGTGAGGAGCTCGGTCATCCGGGAGGGACTCAAAGTAGAGCCGCTGCTCCTCCGTATAGAGAGGAGCCAGATGAGGAGGCTCGGGCATCTGGTCAGGACGCCTCCTGGACGCCTCCCTGGTGAGGTGTTCCAGGCACGTCCCACCGGGACCAGACCCCGGGGGAGACCCAGGACACGCTGGAGGGACTACGTCTCCTGGCTGGCCTGGGAACGCCTCGGGATCCCCCCGGATGAGCTGGCGGCTGTGGCCGGGGTGAGGGAAGTCTGGGCTTCCCTGCTTAGGCAGCTGCCCCCGCGACCCGATCCCGGATAAGCGGAAGAAGACGGTACGGTACGGTACAAATATGCTTATGTCAAATCATATTATGAAGATTTAATTACTCCAACAAATGTGGAACTTAAAGTAAAGTTAATCTCTGGTTTAAAAAAAATAAATTAGCTCTTAATATTAAGAAAAACTTCATTTATGTTAATCATGCCAAAAAATAGAGAGAGAATACTTTTCAATAAAGATGTCCGTATCTCGGATCATTTGCTCGTTAGAATGCAATATGCAAAATTTTGGGGTGTTTTCATCCATGAAAAATTAAATTGGAAAAAAACGTGTATCATTTATTTGTAACAAGGTTGCTAAGAATATTGATGTCATCAGCAGGATTAGGCATGTTTTACCTGAAAAAACCCTCTTGTATCACTTTACTATGCTTTAATGTATCCATTTCTTTCTTATTGTAATCTTGTACGGGTGAGCACTTACAGAACAAACCTGAACACCTCGTTACTTTGCAGAAACGATTTCTCAGAATGATTACATTTTCTGAACCACTTGCAAGCTCAGGCCCCCTGATCCTAAAACTTAATATCTGTAATGTGATATTAACATCAATGTGTATCATATCTGCATGTTTGTGTTTCAGCAAAAAAGGAACTTTTTACCTTTTAGTTTTCATAACATATTTATGTCCAACAATCAAGTCCATAGTTATCAGACAAGAAATTCTTCTGATCTCCACACTCCCTACTTTAGAGCTGCTCTTGGGAAATTTTCAATGTGTTATCAAGGTCCAAGTCTTTGGAATCATTTACCAGATTATCTGAAAAAAATAAAAAAAAATAAAAAAAATCATGTTTTTCACATCAGTTATAAAAACTCTCAAAAGATACCTTGTCAATCAAATCATGTAACATTCTTATGTCTCTTATTTGTTATGTATTCATGTTATTTTACACACTCATAGTTACTTTGTTGTTGTTGTTGTTGTTGTTGTTGTTGTTGTCGTCGTCCTTATATTTCATTGTATAATTGACCATCTTTATTCCCTTTATGTTTTTGTAACAAATTTGTATTTGATTGTATTTTCTGTGGGTGACGTTTTCATATAAGCCCATCTGGGGTTTCTTACCTCTCCTTATTCACATTTTAATTTTAATGAAATGTCTATTATTTTAACAACATGGTTGTGCAAAATAAATAAATAAACAAACAAACAAAAATAGAACTGACACATGAAAATGTCATTTCTGAAGCGTGTGGCCGGGATTGAGTGAATTTTCTCATAAACAGATTTTCTGCATACTTCTATTTACAATTACTTATATGTTTTGTAAACTTTTCATATCAATAGACTTACTGGGATTTTAAAAATTTATTCCCACAAACCTTTTCACTGAATTTTTTGTTAACAGTTTCCATTAAGAAATAAACTCAGGTCTCAACTTGATATAAAATTGAGCATGACTGTATTTGAAGTGCTCATAAATTATAGACATTAAGTAACTGTGACACACAGTTGCAGGATTTACTTTAAAAATTAAAAAGTAATACATTTTATGACCAACTGGTGGAGAGTAATAATTAATCATCAGGCACTTTGGTCCCCCCATCTATCAGCTTTCCAAGGTCACGCCACCTCTTTGCTTTCATCCAGCTGAATCCATCGCTGCAAAACGCCAACTCTTCCCTGAAAGACAACTTTGTGTGTTTAAAGATGCAGAGAACAGGAAGTCGATGAAACTAAATGATGTTCCCTTAGTCCCAACTTCTCCTGTAGCTGAGATTTTAATGATTGTTTCAAGAATGATGCAAAAAATCCAGTTCGTCATCAGCTTGTTTTGCTTCTGTGTCATTATAAAGATATTAAGGGAAAAAAAGCCGCCCTGAACTCAAACTGTAAAACCATCACACAGCAATGACTGTAAACTAAATAGACACATGACAAATGTACTTCTCACTTTCATCCTGCATGTGGATAATAACATAAATCAAAATAATATAAACTTGAGGGCATACGCTTAAAGGAATAGTACACCTACTGAATGATATGTGTTCATTTTCTATTGACCCTCATGCTGAGCAAGACTCTGGAGCACTTTTTAATATTTCAAATTGTGACGGCCCTGATGACCTTGGTGTTAATATTCTTATTTTTGTCTTGAGGTCTGGTGACGTCCAGGTGGAGCTCTGACCCGGATGCTATGTAAGGGCTTTTCACCAGTGCCATCACTCTCTCTCCTGTTGGCGGCTGCTGGGTACACGCCATCGCGAGCAGGCCTACTGCGGGGCCTGAGTGTTCCAGCACCATGGACAGCGCTCTGCCACCTGTAGGAGTAAGTGATGGTGTTGCTGACGTCCTGGATGGTTATTTGCAGGGGCTGTTACGGCCTAGGCCTGTTTCTGTATTGCTGTTGACTCGTGTGTTTCCAACAAGCAGGTGATCGGCTGTTTGGCCCTCGTTCTACATGCAGATCAAACTGCTTCACACTACTTCCAGGATTCGCTGGCTGTGGCTGTGCTCACCATGGATTGGCTGGCTCATCTGCTGCCCCCTGTTGGACTTGGCCTTTATAAACTGTCATCAGCCCACCATTCAGTGCAGCTGTGTTTGACTCTGGGGTCACAGCTTGCCACTTCAGGACTGTGCTTGTGGTGTAACAGTTGTCCTCTGTGTTTGTATTTGACTTTTGAATGATAAACTGACCTGTACTCCTGTTAAAAGGTGTACTTGTAGACTGTAGTCAGTTTTACCTGGGCTTTGTGTGGTTCTGGTTGTTTGAGTCCCGAGTGGGACATTTACAGTATTATGTTGCCACTAGGTGTTATTATTCTTTGACAATTAGTTGTCACAGGACTTTTGTTTTGGGTATATTGTTTTGTGTGTTAAATTGGGCTAGGTACTCAGGGAGGACCCTGTCCTTTCTTTATATTTTTTGTGTTTCTGTTGTGGCTGTTTCGTCATTAAATCCTTTTGAAGTTTAATCCCTGGTCCAAGTCTGCTTGTGTTACCTCCCTTCCTCCCTAGCACTGATTGGGTCGTAACAGGGGCGTCTTAAGAACTCGGAAACGCTGAGTAACTTGGGCACTTTGTTTTCTCATTTGTCTGATGGTCGTGCAGAACAGTGGACTCGGTTGATCCATCAATTCCCCGGTCTTTTTCGGACACACCTGGCCGCACACATTTAATTGAGCATGACATTGACGTGGGTGAGTCCAAGCCAGTACAGCAGCGTTTTTATAGGGTCAACTTTGACAAACGTAAGTATCTGGATGCAGAAGTCAAATACATGCTGGACAACGGAATTGGTTAACCGAGCACTTCTAGTTGGACATCGCCATGCATTCTGGTACCCAAATTGGATAACACTCCCCGGTTTTGTTCCGATTTTCGGAAGCTTAATTACTAAGCCAGATTGTCTTCTGTTGCCAAGAATGGACGACTGTGTAGATGAAGTTGGTGCTGGTCAGTTCGTGAGTAAGTTTGACCTCCTGAAGGGTTACTGGCAGGTGCCGTTGACCGAGCGTGCTCGTGAGGTATCAGCTTTTGTAACTCCCTCAGGTTTGTATTCTTACACAGTTATGCCTTTCTGTCTCAGGAATGCACGCGCAACGTTCCAGCATTTAATGAATATGGTTGTTGGTGACATGTCTGTGCAGTATACCTACATGACGTCATCGTGTATTCTGACACATGGGAAGAGCATGTGAGGCGCATTGAGGAGCTATTTGGTCAGTTGGCAGGAGCCGGTTTGACCATCAATCTTGCAAAATGTGAATTTGCAAGGGCGACGGTCACTGACCTGGGTCATGTGGTTGGCCAAGGGGAAGTTCGTCCGATTGCAGCGAAGGTTCAGGTGGTGAAGAACTTTCCTGTTCCAGTCACCAAGAAGGAGCTAATGCGTTTTCTTGGGCTCGTTGGATACTAAAGATGTTTCTGTCGTGATTTTTCTACTGTTGTAGCGCCTTTAACCGACTTGCTGCGTAATAATGTTAACTTTGTGCGGACTCCTCTCTGTGTGTTGATGGCGCCATGGGTTTATCAGCCTTTTCAGCTCTGTGGATGCAAACCATGTGGGTGCTGGTGCAGTACTCACGCAGTTCGATACTCTGGGCATTTGCAGGCCGGTCAGAGTTTTCTCAAAAAAGTTTGACAAACATCAACTGAATTATTCTGTGATGGAGAAGGAAACGTTGGCACTGATTCTCACTTTAAAGCATTTTGAGGTGTATCTCAGTGGCAGTGCTAATATCGAGGTACACACAGATCATAACCCACTCACGTTTTTGTCTTCATTGAAATGTCCCAATCAGCGCTTGGTTCGTTGGTCATTGTTTCTTCAGTCATTTTCTTTGGACATACGTTACATCAAGGGGAAGGATAATGTTGTGGCGGACGCGTTGTCGCGCGCCAGTACTGTATCGTCGTGTATGTACCTGTCTTTCTCCCTCCTTTCCTTCTCGCCGTCTGTCCCGTAAACAGCTTCTGAGTGCACCAGCTGCGGGGCTGGAGAGTGGTCTGGAGTGGAGTAGGTTTGAAGGGACGTGACTTGGACCATGCTAAGTATCCCTTTCCTTGTGTGTGTGTGTGTGTGTGTGTGTGTGTGGATGCTGTACTTCTTAGTGGTAGTTGGGTTTCCACGACTGTTGCTGTTTGTTGTGTGGGCACTTGCATGTTTGTGTTGATGTATTGCAGGGTTCCACGGGGAACCTGCTCTTCATTGTGTTAATGAAAATGAAATTAAAAATCCTTTATTTATCCGAGAAGGGAAATTCAACATTGTAATATTGATATAATATTGATATTCTTGTTTTTGTCTTGAGGTCTGGTGACGTCCAGGTGGAGCTCTGACCTGGATGCTATATAAGGGCTTTCACCAGTGCCATCACTCTCTCTCCTGTTGGTGGCTGCTGGGTACACGGCATCGTGGCTGGCCTGCTGCTGGGATTCTCCGCCATGGATTCGAGGCTTATTTAATTGAATAAATGCCAGTTTTGAGGGTTTGAAGCTTTTCTGTCGTTGTGCCCTCCCTTCTTGTTACGGCTCTTGAGCCTGGGTCATAACACAAATGCAGCCGGAGATCCAGCGGGGGTTTCATTTTCCCCCGAGTTCACAGGTGACTAAACCAAGAAGATCCATAAAAGTCGACAAAAAATTGGTAATATTCCTCCATACTGCTTGTCCAATGTAATCCAAGTATCCTGAGTGGGAAGCATCCATAGGTTACCCAAAACAACATCATTTAGTATATATTTTAACAGCTTAAACAGTCGTACATCTTACTTTCATGAAGCGCTCTTGTGCAAGTTCACGACACTACGGAAGCCGCAGCGTTCAGCGCCTACTCTGCCAACAATGCAAATGGAAGAAATTTGCTGTTTGCGTTGTTCTAAGAGCCCCGAGCTGCGGACAAGAGCGATATCGTCTGCTGCGGCTGCCGTGGTGTCATGAACTCACATCAGTGCACTTCACTTAAGATGTTCTACTGTTCAAGCTATAAAAATATGCTAAATGATGTCGTTTGGAGTAAATTATGGATGCTACCCACTCAGGACACTTGGATTACATTGGACGAGCAGTATGGAGGAATATTGACAAGTTTTTGTCAACTTTTATGGACCTTTTGGTTCAAGCAGGAGCTATTTCTACTTCAGCCTTCCAATGTGTGAAATAAGGTGCAGCGTAGCGTCTCAGCATTCAGAGCCTACTCTGCCGATAATGCAAGTGTAGAAGAAGAAATTTGCTGTTTACATTGTGCGCCACAGCTGCAGACAAACTGGGACTAACACAAGAGGGTCCAAAAAGGGTTGGATAGAACAAAGAAAGAAAGAGAAAGAGAACGCACAATCTCGTCTGCCGCGTCTTCCGTAGTTTTGTGAACGCACATCGGCGTGCTTGCAGGAGATGCGATGTAGCACTGTAGTACCTTCCCAACATGGTGGGCATGAAGGCTTCTATTCTATTCTATTCTATTCTATTCTATTCTATTCTATTCTATATGCGGACATACAAGAGAAGGAGTGGTTTATGTGAAACACAAGTTGCTTCCTTTTTGAATGGACTCTTGAGATGTGTTAAGCAGTTATATTTCTTTCAGTTGTCCAATTGTTTATACGCCTGTGATTTGCCATCAGTAAACCTCCTATGTATTTATTTTGATTAGCGTATTATTTTTGATAACAACATTCTTCCTGTTTCATCTTATTTTGGTGGGTTTACCTACGTGGTTCCTTCCGCGCTTGTTTCCTGCTGGATCTCTTTTCATACGGACATTGCTGTTTGGACTGGTGATGCTGAGCTGGTGAGCGGTGAATATTAATATTAAAACCTGTGGTTTCCCTGCTAATTCCTAATGTATACGGATTATAAAAGTGATAATATATACTCGTGTTATTAATGTTGTGGGTTTTGTTTGTTTTCTGTTTCAGTTGTTTACCTGGCTAACGACACGGTTACTGTACAGGCAGTGCTGGACTGGCCATCGGGCATACCGGGCATTTTCCCGGTGGGCCGATGGTGATTTTGGGCCGGCCAGGGCCTTTTTTTTTTATATGGTTGCTTTTGTCAGTGGCATAAGTCATCATATCTATTGGTACAAAACTGGTAGATCGGCACATTATTTCTGAGTGATTGTGGGCTGGACCAATTACAGCTGAGGGCCGATGCCCCACTCCATCTTGGGCCACCGCTGTCAATCAATCAATCACACAGAGAACTACAAGAAGAGCAAACACGGAAAATTTTTACAGAGAAAATTGGGAATTAAAGAGGCTTGCTCTTCAAACAGATGCAGCCAAATGTAATGAAATAACCGAAGTTTGCTGGAGACTGTAGAGGAACTTTCAGCCGCAGGTGACGAAGGCGGATGTCGCCGGCGGGTGGATGAGGGGAGACCTGTGGCGGACTCTGGTGGGGGGTAAGAAGTGATGAACTACTCTACCTGGGTCTGATATAGATCAAGTTTGGGTGTAGTCTAGTTCATTTGTATTGTGCTTGCTAATTCTTTGAAAGTCAGTAGTTATAAGCAGGCTGTGCAGCGCACGCATCGTCAGCTGAGTCAGACACAGATATCAGCGTTTTTATAAATCAACCAGGGAGGTGAATGTGGAAATCAGCTAGAATAATTCTCCTGCTACGCTGATGTGTCGTCTACATCACATGCATGCACAGAGCTGAATACTGTCGTTAACGGTAATTCTCAGTAGTAAAAAGGATCCAGTCATTCTTAGTTTTTTTTTTTTTTACGTCATCGTGTTATCCGAGAGCTGTACTTGAAAGAATATTTAGAGCAAGTCCACTAAATGAAACGGTTGCACCAGGAGAAAATAAAATAACTGGTCTGACTCGAGGGTTGGTTTGTTTTTAATCACCATATTTCAGTCATTTATGGAATATTATTCTGCAATAAAGATTGGAATTGTAACGTGATTTCACAGTGTGCAGCTGTTATATATTTAAGTTATTTAACTATCATCACATGCTGTGATGGAGAGGTTACCCACTTCATAAACAGCTATATAGTTCAGAAGCACTGATTTTAAGGTTGAAGGTATCTGCGCTACATCCACTTTATCAAGCCTGTTTGGAGTAGTATTGTAATTGGGGCCTATGGCATGAGTATGGTGGGGGCTGCACTACTTGTACTTGAAAACAGTTCAGATTTGATAAAGATGAATAGAGTTCATTGGTTACCTTTTTCACCTGGTTCATGTTTGTTTTTATGGAACAATAATTTGGCCATTATAACATCCTGCTGATTATCTTGTAGCTTTTTGTCACCTTGTTCATCTTTTAGGCCTGCAGGCCACTTAGTGGGCTGCACGCCTAAAAGTATAGAATAACAGGACTGGGAGGATGTTCTTTATTTAACTTTTTTCAACCTTTATTTATACAGGTAAGTCCCATTGAGACAAGGGAGACCTGTTTACCTAACGTATATGTCTTTAGATGTAGGGAGGAAGGTTTAGGTTTAAGTTTATTAGACTAGTACATCCAAACGACAGCGTTGAAGCACTTGTTTTCATTCAGAGGCGTCATCGTTGTTCCATCGATATCTGGTGGGTCAGTCTCAGTTCAAAATGCCCGGGCCGATTTTTGTCCCAGTCCAGCCCTGTGTACAGGTGCTAGTTTAGTTAGCATGGCGTGCATGTTAAATGTGTGAATGCTGTGCCAATAAAACTGATAGGAGACAGTTACCAGATGTCCAAGTTTGAGTGAGACACTGTTCCATCAGCTAAGCACACCCTGTGTGGTGGGAGTTATTTGGTAGTTAGTTGAAAAAAAATGTACGTGTGGACCACATAACATGGTGGACATCAGTATTTTTTAACCTCTGGGTACAGTCCTGATGGTAACCAAATGTAAATATTTATATATTTTGGACCTGTCAAAATTGATGAAATACTTATTTATATTGCAAAGGGTGGAGTGTCCTCTCTGGGACGGGAGCGAGGTCCTGCCCAGGTGGAGGAGTTCAAGAATCTCGGGGTCTTGTTCACAAGTGAGAGAATAATGGAGCGGGAAATGGACAGGCAGATCGGTGCGGTGTCTGCAGTGATGAAGACTCTGCATCGGTCTGTCATGGTGAAGAAGGAGCTGAGCTACTTTTATTCTATTCTAGAATAGAATAGAAGCCTTGAGGCGCTCAAAGCACTCAAGGCGCTTTGAGTGCCTTGAAAAGCGCTATAGAAATCTAATCTATTATTATTATTATTTTCGAGAAGCTCTCGATTTACCGGTCCATCTACGTTCCTACCCTCACCCATGGTCACCAGCTGTGGGTCAAGACCAAAAGAACGAGATCGTGGGTACAAGTGGCGGAAATGAGTTTCCACCGCCGGGTGGCCGGGCTCTCCCTTAGAGGAGGAGGTCGACTGTGGCTCAGGTGGTAGAGCAGGTCGGCCAATGATCAAAGGATCAGCAGTTCAAATCCCAATCCCCCAGCCATGAGTCGTTGTGTCCTTGGGCAAGACACTGAACCCTCCTTGCCTCCAGTGGGGGCACTGCTGGTGTATGAATGTGTGTGAATGTTCCGGTGGTGGTCGGAGGGGCCGTAGGCGAGAAAAGGCAGCCACGCTTCCGTCAGTCTGCCCCAGGGCAGCTGTGGCTACATACGTAGTTTACCATCACCAAGTACAACTGAGGAGTGAAAGAATAATGGGCTCAAAGTAGAGCCGCTGCTCCTCCGCATCAAGAGGAGCCAGAGGAGGAGGCTCGGGCATCTGGTCAGGATGCCTCCTGGACGCCTCCTTGGTGAGGTGTTCCAGGCACGTCCAACTGGGACGAGACCCAGGAAACGCTGGAGGGACTACGTCTGCCGGCAATTCCTGTTTATCTGTTTAATTTTTTTTTTTTCATCTATCCTTATGTATTTGTTGAGGTTTTAAGTGTGTTTCAGTGACAGCTTGAGTTGCCAACTATTTCTCACCTAACTAAGGGACACCTTTTGCATTTTGAAAAAGACTAATACAAAAACATAATCAACACCACATTGAAATAATCATATTTCTATCTAAATATGTAGCATGCTTGTATGGAAAGATCAATACAGTATACTGGTAAGACTGTTTCAAATATTCAAAATCATACATTTCACTATTTAAACCATACTTAGTAGTACTGTATTTTATGTATCCTCAAAATAACCTCAAAATAAATGGTCACAGATTGGACATTTATAGCAGTTAACAAGCAGATTGCAAATACAAAAGAAACATTAGATACCACGACCCACCGTGTCTTTTTCCATGGATACTTTTTACTGCTCCTGACTGACTCAAAGCATTCTTTTGTCCTTTTACACAGCCAGAGAAAAGTCTTTGAATGACATGTCACTGCTCACAGTTGTTTGAAGGTCATTTTTGATCAGGTCATTGCTGCATCTTTTTCGTTTGGCCCAAGTGAACCTTTTATTTTGCCCCATTTGAGTCACTGAATAATGCAGCTTTAAGTTTACCCATAGGAAAAATGTGCTGCTCATTTAGGGCTCAATCTCATCTCTGACATCAGTTTGAGCTTCTCATAACTATTGCCCCTTTTCCATCATCACTTTTCTGCTCACCTCACCTCCCCACGCCTCGGTTATCGGGCTTTTCCACTGGGGGTTTTCCGAGCTGAGGTGATACATTTTCTGTACCTCCTCTGGCGAGGTTCTGAGCGTGCTGAAGCGAGCTATGTCTGAAGTCATCTCACTGCATGCCACCTATTGGCCAAGGGGATGTCAGGGTCAATGAGCGACAGTTCACACTCCCTACCAGTATGTGGCGGTAACGCAATTCATGAATTGTTAGCCAGCCGCCAGTAAAAACAGCAACAGAGGAAGAAGACGAGGAAGAGGACGAGGACGAGGGGAGAACTCTCCTAGATGGGAAATAAGTTTTTACTGGTTTTCCATGAAGAAACACCGGCCATCGGCCTGGATTTGTACATCACCGTGTTAAAACTGGACACATTCGCTGCAACTCCCGCTCTGCAGCCTCCTGCTGGCGTCTCACAAAGACGCGGAATATACCGGTAATCTTTTTGTGGAAATAAGGACGACAAGGAGAGACAACGACTCTGGTAAGAAGCAACACAGAGTCAGTCAGGAAATTATGAAGGTAAGCACCGGTGTTCTGTCAGTTTAACATACAATGTCAGATCAGCATAATGTAGCTCGTGTTTAACTGTGGCAGGTTACAGATCTGGGCATGAAAAAGTTCCCCTTCCAGCCACTTACCAGCCACTTGTCTGCTAATTCAATCGCACAGAGAAACACCTGTGTGCCCAGGGGAAACGATTTCAGAGCATAAATGAATGCCCAGAACAAGGACGTTTCCACATGCAAAGTTTGAACACTGTACGTGATGCCGTATTTGCGGGACAAGTCGTTCAGCCAGTAATAGTGCAGTAATGGTGCACTATTACTGCACCACTTCTGACAGAAAAAGGAGGAACTTTTTCATGCCCAGATCTGTAGCTAGCTGCACCGTCCGGGTCGCAGTTCTTAAGCACTAGAAAAGAAAAGCAAGAAGAAAAGAAAAAAAAAACCCTTTAAACACCCACCAGACTGCTAACAGGGAACTTTCAGCCGGCGCCAGTGGACATTTCCCTCTTTTTTACTTTAGGGTTGCATTTGTTGAAGGAATGGGTCAGTTACGTGTTCAAACACAGTAAAGCCGTGCTGACCTGAATTCCCCGGTGATTGACTCGGTTCTGCCTCCTACTCTTGCCGTTGTCTCTCGTTGTCCCACAGTATTTCCACAGAAAGATTATATTCCACGTCTCTTTGGTCATCAGATGCCGGCAGGAGGCTGCTGAGCAGGTGTTTTAACACGGTGACTGAAAAAATCCAGTTTGATTGCTGCTGTTTCTTTATGGGAAACCAGTAAAAACTTATTCCCCGTATTTTTGACTGCTTTAATGGATGAGGGAAGAACTCCTAGATGGGGAAAGTAATGAATACGCCACAAAGTGCTGAAGCTGGGAGGTAATTGATATTCCACATTCATGGATCTTATCAATCAATAGTTTTTGATGTTCAGTGATCTTTTTTTATTAATTGTCATCGTCTTTCATCCACATTCTTTTGTGTGAATATTTCTGATATTGCAGTCCAGCCATTCCTTTTTCCTCTCATCTGCCTTCATCTCTTCACTAGTCTTTTTCTTTACATCTGTATTTTTGTACTATTTCTGTCTAATCAGTTTTGTTGTCACATTTGCATATCTTGTGCCATTTTTTGTATTCCATTATTTAGATATTGTGCATCTGAGAGTATGTTCTATCACAATATCACTGAGCCTGCAATGACAGTCGTGTATCCATTATAAATGATCTAATCTTGTGTTTAAAGTGTTCATTGTGCCGCGCTTTGTGGTTTTCGTCCCATGCTGTGAGACTCGGCTCATTTTCAATTCTGCCGTCACAACTCTGGTATGTTTTTCGTCTCGCCCGACACCAACAGTCTGATCTCTGTTCTTTAACACGGTCTTGTGTTTTTTCATTCCCCCTGCAGGCTGACGTTTACACAACCTGTCCACCTCTTCCTCCTACCACAGGAGCCTCATCAGAAGTATCTGCCACCATCGTCTGACTCATGTGAATGCTCCATGCGATGATGCAACGATCAGCCCGACCAGAAAGAAGAAAAATCCTTTTTCACAATCCATGGCTGGAAAGCTGGAACATCTTCCTTGGCTGTTCTCTGTTTGCATAGCATGTGGAGATGGTGGAGTGCTCGTCTTGCTGGTGACATCCCAAACATCCCAGTCTAAAAGGTTGAACTCAGCATTGCTCCTCATTATGCTGGTCATTTGTAAGTGCCTTTGGCATTTGCTAAAATGATTGAACTACATAGAATCATCACACATCAGTAATGTGTACGATAAAGCCTACAGATTGTTGTCCTGTAGATTTGTTACCATGTTTTATTAACACCTCCTATCTGTGTCATTGGCCACTTTATAAAATACACCTGTTCCAGACCTGCCAACATTGGAAAATTTTTGAATATTTTAATGAAATGAAAGAAATGGCTTCATTACTTAAAATTCTGTATTCATGCAGTAAGCAATAAATCTTACCACACAAATAATACCACATTTTAATGAAAATACACCATTACAAATGTAACTTGTATTCCTTAACTGCAACGCTACCAAATCTTTAAAGTGTAAGATCACAAAGTTCCTGTAAATTTTGTACTATTCTTTATAAGTGTTAATATTACTGCTGTATGTGGTATTGTAATGTTTAAAGTTGAGCTGTTTTAACTACTGTAATCATTATTTTATTTCATACATACTGAGCAACATGAAGCGGGTGGCTGTAGATAATAATGTAGCAGCCTGAACATTCACTAACATTAAACCTCCTTTCTCCCTTCACATGTTCCATACCAGCCCTGCAGCTGTGGGACCACTACCAGTTCATCTCTGTCCATCATCACCATCATCACGTTGCCCCATTCATTTCCTGGATGCTTCTATTACAACATTGTGCTGCTGTTGACTGGGTTGCTACACAGTAAAATCGGCAGTGTTGGAGTAACACTTAAAGAGTCAATTTTAACACCAAGCCAGGTTACATACTGTGTTGTCCTGCCCTGTACAGTGTTAAGGTTACACTGGACCTAGTGTTAAATTTTTAGTGTTAATTTAACGCTGATAAGAGTTGATTTTTTCATTATAGAGTTAAACTTGATCAACACTGACATTGTTAATAAGCTTTTACTCTTTGAGATAAGTAACACTCTATAGTGTTAAAATGAAAATGTCATAACCTAAGCATACCATACATCTAATTCATTAACATTTTCAAAAAGTAATTTATTTCAGTTTATATTGACTTGGGTCCATTCAAGGTATTAACCAGGATTCGCCGCAGAGGTCGGATACCGGGCAATATCGTTTTTTTTTCATACGCTTTACTTTGTCTTGAAATGTTTTTGGAGTGAACGTAACATTATTGACAATATCAAAGTAAAGCAGGTGACACACAGCTTATCTTTTCCATCGTTAGCAGTCACCAAGCTGGCTAAACCTAATGCACTGTCTGGCGCTTCAGGGGAAAGTGGACAGCTGTGAGTAGGGGCAAAGCTTTGGAGGGAAGGCGAGGGGCAGCAAAGATGAAACACTTTTGGTTTGTCACAGACTCTTCTCCAGCTCACAACCATTGGTTACAAACACTTCACCACGCTTCCTATGCTTCCTACTATTATTTGTGAATATGGCATGCACATATTTCCTACAGAGTGCACATAATCAGTATCTTTTTGTGTAGTTTTGAAAGGCAAGCCGTACACTCAAAAATAGAGGTACCAGTTTGTACTTAAAAGGGTCCAAAGTTGGTCTCTGGGGGTTGTTCCTTTCTGAAAGACATTTCTGTACCTTCAGTCCTGGTCCATTTTTGTACCTTATCAAGCTGTATGAGTTAATAAAGTACAATTAAACCAATTAAAGATGATGAATAAAAGTCAATAAAATCGAGATTATGACAACAATCAAAGATGTTAATAATAAATGAATAATTATTATATAAATATTAGGCCAAACACATATATAATTATACATATAATTATTACTGACTACTATCATTATTATGAAAATCATAATATAATAACTATAATTATACTACTGTATACTACTACTATTATACTACTACTGCAAATTTATTATACAAGCTATGCACATTTTTCAATGCTGCAGGTACCCTTAGGGTTGAAATGGTACACATTTGTACTTTATATTACTTTGGACCCTTTTTCATAGTATATAGGTACTTCAGGCCTCATAAAGACCAATATTGTACTTTTGAGAGAACATTTGTAACAAATGTACCTACAGGTACAGAAATGTTCCTGTCTCATACCTCTGTTTTTGAGAGTGGTATACCAGCATAGTTACAGTCTGAGTTTTGCAGAAACTTCTGATTTCCTGGTATTTTCACACACAACCATGTCACAGAGAATGGTCTGAAGAAGAGAAAATATCCAGCGAGCAGCACTTGTCTGGACCGAAATACTCCATGTCATAAAGCTCACATCATTTCCAGGTGGTTTCTGGAACATGACCATGAGTTTACTGTACTCTAATATGGATGGGCGATACCAAAATTCTTCCTGTTGATACGATATCAGTAGTTTATGGTACTTTTTCACTGATACCGATACCAAGTCCGATCATTTTTGTCCCTTAAAAGAAAATCATATGATTGTACAGTTTGTACTAATATCCTGAATGCAAAGAAAATATTAGATATAAGTAAAACTTGAGAACAGAAGTACTGGAAAGAAATGCTTTTAAAACAATAATAGATTATACTAATAAGTAAATTAAACAAAAACAAGATTAAATATTTATTTAAATTATCAAATAGCTTAAGTACAGGTTAAGATTATTTAAAGTTATTCAGTGGAAAATGCTCAAATATAAAACATAACAGTAATATTATAAATTTACAGACACATTATGTGCAATAACCTGCATTAAAGTACTGAAAGATACCAAAACAATAGGCTCGTTCGACTTTGGCTATCTGCAGCGCAACTCGGCTGGAAGTGAGGGATTGTGGTCTTGGAATGTTGCATGCTGGTTAGAAACTTTGTCCGACTTCAGACTGCGCCTGAACTGCACCGGAAAACGTGACCAGACCACATGATCATCAAACATCGCGTGAGTCGTCCGTCTGCAGTCGGAGCGTGCAGTTCCTCCTCAGCAACTGCAGCTTTTGGACCTGCCTCCGCCGCCGCCGGAACCTGGTTCTGATTGGTTTCACCTCTCACTGACGCAAGCTCCGATTGTTGGACGGGACTGCCCCCCACTAATAAATCCATTTAGGTGTTTTAAACAGGCTACAAAATCAGCCTTGGTGTTTCCTACTGTAGTTAGGCTGATGTTCACAAACCTGGACAGACTGATTTATGAACAGACTGATATCTGACTGCAGCAACAGAGGAACACAAACGTGTTGCAGCCACAAGTTATTCTACTCGGATAAATATAAAGCTTAACTAAGTTATACCAAAACTTTCACAAATCCTCTTCAGAATTTGGATTTGATGGACTTATTGGTGTGTATCCACCTTTCCACATGCTCCCCCTTATGTTATCCATGAGTATGCTACCCAAATCCTTAATAAAAATAATATATATATATATATATATATATATATATTTATTTCCCAGTCCCATCTAGAAAAAATAAGTTTCTATTTCTTTATTTGTTTTAAATTTATTCTTCAAGGCAAAGGATTTATGGTTTTTATATTTGAGCCTGGACATTTACCAGATTAGGTGTCCTCTGTGTTGCACCTTAACAGGTAAACAACATTCTGTCTACTACAGTCCAGTTTAAGTTCATGTAATCAGCGTCAACAACACGCTGTTTCAATACTCTGAAATTAGACTTGATCACATCTGCACAGCATTCAGTAACTTTGAGTGAAATAAAGGCAAATGCCGCGAGATCCTCCGTTATTGCAGTCTTCACGTTGGCGAACTTGTCCAGCTGAGATGCGCTGCGTTTATGATCCGCCCCCGAGACTCACGCAGCTCTCGTCTGACCATGAAGTCAGACGATAGACAGACGCAGTCAATCCGAACGAGCCTATTATCATCACTAACAGAAGCAGCATCATCATGACATCTGATTGGCTACCACCATCATGTGATACAGAAGCTAGAATCTGATTGGCTACCACCATCATGTGATACAGAAGCTACAATCTGATAGGCTACCACCATCATGTGATACAGAAGCTACAATCTGATAGGCTACCACCATCATGTGATACAGAAGCTAGAATCGGATAGGCTACCACCATCATGTGATACAGAAGCTAGAATCTGATTGGCTACCACCATCATGTGATACAGAAGCTACAATCTGATAGGCTACCACCATCATGTGATACAGAAGCTACAATCTGATAGGCTTTCACATCATTTCATTGCCTAAAACTCTCAAAGATGAAAACATATAGCCTGTTTTGTATCTGTATTGTGGTATTGTGATACTCAAAAAAGTATTGATTCCAATATTTTGTCTGGCTGGTATCAAAGTATTGCCTCCAGGGTATTGATATGTCCATCCCTAGAGGCAATGAAGAGAGATCGGCTCATTCTACACATCATGCAATTGTAAGAGCATGTGGGGGGAAGAAAAGAATATTTAGCATTTAAACTTGCACCTTTAATGATGTTGGGTTGTGTTTCCAGGTTCATCACTCAGAAAAGTATTATTGTGTATTCCTAGTATGAACCCAAACATTACTTTTCTAAGTTTATGGTCCCAATTGTGTCTATAGTTAAGGACAATAAAAGCAGCTTTACACAGCAGCACACAGTTTAAGTACAACTTTTATTAATACTGGAATCATCACAGTGCGTTTTGTTACATTAGCAGTGACTAAAGTTAACAAAAAAAGATCAATTTTACAAACAAAAGAAGACAGAAAAGAAAACTTTATCTGCCGCGACAGAAGTGAAACAACCATAGAAATTAAGTTACAATAAATTAAAGAAAAAGAGCAAAAGTGGGGGAGAGAGAGAAGAGAAACAATAGCACAGTGACCGCAGGGCTACAGGGGAGGGAAGGGAAGAGCAACAGGTTGCTTTATAAGGAAGATGAAGCCGTGTTGACTGTCACAATGCTAGTCTTTGAACAAAGTAGAAAATACCCCAGCGGTGAGTTTGTAGAGATCTGGAGAGTTCAGATGTTGGCCATCAAGGAAGAAGACGAAGAGAAAGAGCAAGAGACACTACTGAGAACTGGAGTATAGACAGTTAAACATTCAGCTTAGTTACAGTGACAGTGGCACCTGGAGCCGTTTGGGCCGCTGCGTTCTTGCAGTGTGTTACATCACCAACGCCCCAGAGGACCTCGGTGAACCCTTATGCGGCCACAGAGAATCTAGCTTTGTCATGTTCACTTTAGATGAGTGTGCAGAAGTGTGTGTGAAAGCACGGGGGATTTTTCAGTGTTAGACAGCAGGAAAGATGGACAGATTGTGTGTAGGAGGTGGAGGGGAGGAACAGTCGGGGTCTCAACCACGTGTCCTTATGCAACATTCACAAACACACAAACACATAACGGAGTATAACTGTGCCGAGGCTGGAAGAGTGGATCTGCAGCAGATTCCTGATCGTTCTGGTCTAAGGAAGAAACGGTCACCGGGCAGCACTACTTTCTGATTTCAGTCAGGTACGCGGATGCTTCCCGTCTGTACACGGCTGCTGCCCACAAACGGGGAGTTCAAGCTGTGAGCAAATGCCCACAGTGGAAATCTTCCATCTTTCTATAAATCGCGGTTACCAGGGAAACTGATATGAGGCTAACTTGCTGAGAGACGGCAGCCATGGCTGCAAGATTCAGCCATCTGAGCTACTGCTGATTACTCAATAATGAAGTTATACTGCATCCGGAAAAAGAGGACAATTATTTCAAAACCTTTAGAAGGGAAATTTTAAAAAAAGTCTTTCACTTAAAGAGTGTTTGTCTTATTCTTCCCTGTGTGGTTGATTTGCTTTAGATAGTTTGAACAATTCTCCCAAACCGGATGTGAGGGGAAACCACATACAAATATTAAAGCCTGGTCTTCTGGTAAAACTCAAAATAGTCAGAAAATTGTGTGGTTTTGTCAATAAAGACAAACTCTGTTTTGTGTTTGTTGTTATATTTCAGTAGGGTAGACTGAGTACAGTTGAGACACGTCAATTCCTTGCACACGCAGCAAGCGTTTGCTGTGCGCATGCGTATTAGCATCGTTTTTGAAATTCAGCTCTGTGTGAAGCTCCGTGGAGAAGATATTCAAAAAAGTATTTTTCGACGGGTCAGATTTTGATGTTACCATGATGCTTTCACGATGAATATCTTCCTCCTTTTATGTTAATTTAAAGTTAACTTGTACATCTGCAAACGTTGTTTTTTAATAAAGTCCAAAGCATTTGTAATTGAAGTTTTTAATAGTTCATTACATCAGCAGTATCAGCTCTCCAGACATTTCAGTGGTGTCTCAACGGTGCTTTTATTCTACGGGTACAGTTAAGACAAAAACACACGTCTTGTTTTTGATTAATTGTGAAAATGCTAAAGTACTAATGGATATTATTTATTTGTTATCTTTTAGTACAAATAGTGGATGCATTTTGTAAAAAAAAAAAAAAAAAAAAATCTTCTGTCCAGACCATTTTTAATTTCTAATTTTTGCGTGGAAATTACAGGAGTGAAAACTTCTCCACTGTACTCAGTCTATCCTACTGCATCTGAGTTGTGCATCCAACACATTTTGCATTTTTGAAAGATGAGGTGGGACATGGCAGCCAGTAATAATCCTGGAACAGAATGTTCTGAAACAATGTTTTTATTGTTTAATGTAAGCCATGATGTTACTTAAAGGTGATAGCTACAACTTTTTAATTAAAACAATAACTTTATAAGCACATCTAGAAAGGTGCAGAATGAAAGTATTAATTTTCCCTGAAACATTTTAATAGCACATAAATTAACTGTTTTCATCAATTTTCACAGGTCTAAAAAGTAAATATTTACACCTGATTATGATGCTGTTGAGATTCTTCGCCGCTAGCATTAGCTCTGGAGTTGCTAGCTTGATTGCTATGTGTAGAATCTTTCTCACCTTACTTCAGAAATTCAGTCAGACAAGAAATGAAGCAGGACGCGAATGAAGGTAGCAAATGGGCTGAAATCCCAGCAGAGGTTGCTGCTTTCCTCCTCATGTAAGTTAAACATTTGCTAATGCTAATTAACAGCCAGTTGTGTAATGTTGCTAATGCTAATAGAGTAAGTGACCGCGTTTTCATGAGTTTTAATTAAGCTTTAATTCCAAATAAAAGTTAATTCCGAACTAAGTGGTTGGTTTGTTCCTCTTTTAATTCAAATAATTCCTTTGTAATTTGACCGTTTATTCCACTCTAGGTTGATTCCTGTTGTTCTGAGCATGCTCCCTTCCCGTGTCCTGTTTGCGCTTGTCGAAGCGCACATGAAACAAGCTGGACTCGAAACAGCCAGTGGAAATGAAGAAATGTGTTTGTGTCGAGCTGCAGCTACAAAACCAAAAGCAAAATACAGTAAAAATCTGTTATTATGTTTCTTATGTCATAGTCTAAACGAAAAGGAGCAGAAACCAGCATCTGTGTACTTCTGGTGGACGTAAACAGATGTAAATATGTCATGTCCGCCCCCTGTCCAATCAAAACCCCCAGATCTGCAGCCTGTTTTCCATGTAAACCTTAATTCGGAAATTATTTCCATGTAAACACGAAAGAGAATAATTTAATTCAGAATCATTTAATTCGAAATAATTAATTCCAAATTAAAAAACACCATGTAGCTGGGGCGAGTAAGTGTTAGTGCGCCACTTACTAGCGGAGAGGAATTAAACTTGTAGCTATCACCTTTAATGTTAACCATGCAGTTTTCAATATGGACAGTGTGGGGTCCTGTCACTATGCCTCCGATTGATCATGCGCCCTGGCAACACATTTTCTGCACAAACATCAAAAGACTGTATCTGTGAAAACAAAAGAACAGATTAAACTGTGGAGTCCCACCAGCGAGATTAGCATCTGCACTATTTTGGCTACCTGCTTTTGTAACCAAATGGTTCAACTGCATGAAAATAACACATTTGTACCCTGACACTGTTTGTGAATTGAAGGGTGAAACATAAAAATCTTTTTTTAAAACTACTTCTGTTCATGTGGACAGTGCCGTACATATGGCATTTTAACGAAGCACATAACACTTCTCCCACTTGTAAGTTTCTTTGATAGAAGCTCACTGATAAAGTCGCTTTAGCGCCGTTTGAGATGCTGCCAAAAAGACGTCTTAAAAGCCTGATCAGAATTAATTAAAATGTAATCTAGCATTGAGAGGGAGTGTTAGACATCCATCTGCTTGGCTTGAAAAGAACTCCTGCACCCGCATCCACCAGGGAGACTCGTACCCCGGCTAATGAGTCCAACGCTTTGAACAACACACCCAGGACACGTTAGCCACACCAACACGAACCCCACTGTCGTCCCCTCACACGCATGCACACGCACGGGAGGCTTGCAGACACGGAGGGGCGGAGATGAAGGGAAAACAGAGAGAGATAATGAACACAGCTGAGCGTGTATTCACTTTGGACTGCGGTGGAAATAAAGACTTCACCCGAAATGATTTTTCATTAGCTTTGATAGGCTAAGAGGCACGGAGAGACCAACTACAGCCAATGGGAATTCCCATAATCCACCATGACATGAGTTGTTTTCCAATTTGTCAGCTACTCGGCATCCTCAAGTGTGCTGATGTGTGGAAGAGGATGAGGTTTGAGGGGTAATGTGAGGGAATAACCGGAGATGAGATGGCTGTACTGAGCAGATCATGCAGCTGTTTAGCAGTTAGCCGCTTCCCAATGTTGGTAACACACTGGTATAGATTCATACTGGATGTGTAGTTTTGGAGTCAAATTAATCAATCATTTATCTCAGATTAGGAAAGGAGTATAACCCAACAGCTAATTTATTACTTCAAGATTTTGTAGTGTAAGTCAGTGGTTTACAAACTTTTTCAGCCACGACCCCCGAAATAACATACTTTGGTGACCGTGACCCCCAAAACTGACGGGTTGATTGTGTGATACATCTAACAGGTCATCCTGTCTCCATCCTCTTCATGTGAGACCGGAGACTGTCCAAATCTTCATAAATAAGGAGGATAATGTAGATTTTGTTGGATTATGTTAAAGGATAACTTTCTTTTATTTCAACCTGGAAGATATTTTGTTGAGTCACCCTCTGGCGTACATCTATATAACGGGAGAGACGGGGCAGCCTCTTCATAAGTCATTATATCTGCAGCAAAACTCCTTCATTTCACCAATACTTTAAGTAGAATGAATGAACGAACGAGTACTATTGTCCTGTGAGTTCAGAGGTTCAAAGTCTTCAGTTTGGTGGTGTCTGGGTGGCGAGCTGCTCTCAGCCGTGCTGCGGTGCGTGCCCATCAGGCCACGCGCAGCCTGTAAAGTGCTGAGAAAACCTCCCAATAACTAACGGAGAGTAAATTCTGAACTCACGGTGGCCACAGCGACGTTGCCACCGTCGCAGCTGTTCATCGCGTCCCGTGTATTGAATTTCACCTGGGTTGTAATGGCTTTTGCTTGTCACCATCGTTTATCGCTCCTCGTGTTGAACACATTAGTAATATCTTATTTATGCAATAAGCAAGAATTAAACAACGAGGAACTTTGCGGAGGACGTTGTGGTGTTCTAGACTCCCCATCGTGCATTAAAACTGTTTATTATACGACTCTTTAGAATGCCGTAGAATGCTCCGTTGATTTGACTGGGTTTTCACAACGTCTTAGCAATCATTATTTTCATATAATAAGCAACGGTGCGTTTTGAGAGGTTGGGTTACTCATTATTTCAGCTCTGAAATGTGCATGTGGTCCTTCCTGTAAATGAAATGTTTCGTGTCACGTTAACTGGGTTCAGTTACGTTGTCGTTTGCGTGGGAATGCCGCTAACTAAAGGGGAGTCAGCCAGATGTGAAAAGATCCTCTCCTTGCTAAGGAAAGGAGTGTCACGGCTTCCGTTAAGATCGCCTTCATCACAGGAAACACTGGATCATTATTTATGAAAAAAAAGGAAATATTCCCGTCAAACACTCCCGTCTAGCTGCAAGATTTAGAGTAATAGTGAAGTTCACATACCATGAGTCTTTAAATTCATGACATTTTCCAAAGAGATCAACAAAAAGTGCTTAAGAAGACGACATGGAGTCAATTTTTGGAGCATGTACGTGCACACGCTGCTGGTAACTAAACACCTGATGGCAAACTAAATCAAAACGTATGATTTAGTTCCCTTAAACTGCTGCAAGATGATGGCTAAAGAAGTATGTTTCATATGAGCATATGTGCACGTGTGTGTATGCATGCATGCCTGCACGCATGTTAATCTGTGTTCCTATATATGCACGCTTCCAGCATTATATTTGCTTGCTGGCTGGCTTCTATCCACATACCCACACACTCATCAAACTGACATATTGACACTGTAGCAGAGTAGTTATTTTAGCTTGTTCACACAGTTAGTTCAGTACACAATTCATTTAGCATGTTAAAACATCATTAAGTAAAGTTTTTGTGCTGTTATCTGGTATTTTAAAGGAAAATAGCAGTGTTTTCTTCTCATCAAATTATCAGCCATGGCACTGCATGACACGGTGTTCCAGATAGCCTGTAGAGTGTGATGTCATTCCATTTAAATATGTAAAATCTTCATCTGGTGTCTATTTTATGGGTGATTATCAAAGAATAATGTCATGTAGATGAGTGGGATATCCACATTAAGGCATCAGAGCCATGTAATGGAACGGATGAGCCAACAGTGGTATTTTCCTTTCTCATACTCACAATTGAAAAGCATTGTGAATGTACATACATGCACCCCACACCTGTATTGCTTCCATACTGTCTTAAGCGAGTACTTAATCCAGTTTTTTAAGAGGAAAGCTCTGGCATCACAGTAGTTCAAGCAAACCCAACATGTGCAGTTTGTTGTCACTTCAGCTGTAGTACATTCAGCATATGGATGTAATTCTAGGACAGAGTGATCAGGATAGGTGCGCTGAAGACAAACTCTTCAGATTTTCACCAAAATATACACATCTCTTTTTCAAAGAATGGAATAGCCTGCTTTCCCCTCTCAGCACACAGCATCGAACGTGACAACACACAAAACAAAAAAGCATCTCTGTGCCGAAGCACTGTTGCAAACTTTAACCAAAAAAGCGTGCTTGGCCGCGTTGCACATGAAAAAGTTCTTTTCCCCAGCTCATTAAAATGAAACATCCTCATCTTCTCTTTAAAATGGACACAAATGTGTCAAAAATGCTTCAGTCAAGGCATTAAATTAACGAGAGCGCTGATGTCACCGCCTATATTCAGGTCACTGCTAGAGGAGCGTACAGACATGGTGATGAAGAGTTCACTAGCCTACAGATCAACGGCCAAACAGGGACACACTCGCTCTCAGCCCAGACATCCTACATCCATATAGTAGTTTGTGTCACAACTGGAGTTTTTTTTTTCTTTTTACATTAATTAAAAGTAAGACTTAGTATTCAAACAGTACTGCAGAAGGAAAACAGAAACAAACTGAATATTCCACAGAATATTTTCTAACAAACCTTTATACCAAATCTGTGCAACTGATTCTCGTTTACAAGTACAGCACATACAGTACATATTGTATGAACAGGCAGTGAAATGCTCATTCCACACATCCTCTCCTCTCCCGTCAACTTCAGAGGTCCCATCTGAATCCTCCCACGTCATCAGTGAGCACATCAAGCAGGCTTCAGCTATTCTCACATTCAAACTCTCATAAACGACCCTTCCAGAAGCCATGTCCGGAACTGAACCGGGTGAAATCTGGACTGAGCTGGGCTGGACTGCTCGCTTGGTTGAAGAGCAATGTCGTGTTTACATTTTAGATACTGATCATGTTGAATTGATCATTTTCTTGTATTTAGTCAGCCCTGCTGAAAAAAGTCAGGGGCACCATTAGGTATATTCTACTGGTTTCTAAAGGTCCAGTATGGTTTTAATCGGACCAGTAAACTCCTCATGGTTCAACATCCTAATGGGACCAATAGGTTCCTAATTGTTCAACAAAATCCTGATGGGGCCAGTATGTTCCTAATGGTTTAATATCCTAATGGGACCAGTAGGTTCCTAATGATTTAATGAGACCAGTAGGTTCCTCATGGTTCAACATCGTAATGGGACCGATAGGTTCCTAATTGTTCAACAAAATCCTAATGGGGCCAGTAGGTTCCTAATGGTTTAACATCCTAAACGGACCAGTAGGTTCCGAATGGTTAAACATCCCAATGGGACCAGTATGTTCTCAATGGTTTAACATGGTAATGGGACCAGTAGGTTCCTAATGATTCAACATGGTTATGGGACCAGTAGGTTCCTAATGGTTTTAATGGGACCAGTATGTTCCTAATGCTTTAATATCTTAATGGGACCAGTAGGTTCCTAATGGTTAAACATGGTAATGGGATCAGTATGTTCCTAATGGGTCAACATCCTAATGGGACCAGTATGTTCCTAATGGTTTAGCATCCTAAAAGTTTCGATTGGTTTTCCAATTCCCATTAGACCACTAGAATCCTCCTGGTTCCTAATGGTTTCTTCTTGTGTTTTCTATTGGTGTTGTAGTTCCCATCAGACCATTACAAACCTACTGGTTCTTTATGGTTTTTCCTGATGGTATTGTACTGGATTTTTCAGCAAGGAGGTGCTGGGCAAGCTCCTGGAAAATTAAATGATTTCATATCAGCAAGTTAGCTTCATTAAAAGTGCTTTTTTCCGCTATATGCATATTTTAGATCTCCTGTACGTACCCGGTGTTTAACTATAGGCCAAGACCAGTGTAAAGATTCAAAGGCAATATAAGCACTGTCTTGTCATGCCAATAAAGCTATTGAAATTGAAATTGATTCCCTTGATAGCTGTTGTAACTAGCTGATGGCTCGATAGAACAGTGTTTCTTCAAGTTAGCCGTTAGCTAAATCAGCTAGCTATCACTCCTGTTTTTACAGATGCAGAGCCCTCAAACTTTTGTTAAACAGCAAACATGTTGACGCCTGAAATCCAGATTAAATAACGTTTTTGCAATTGCTGAATTTCAAACTCTAATCACTTGAAAGTTGAAACGTTAGCAGAAATGGCCCAACACTGTTAGCAACCAGCTAGCAAGTATGTGTTTAAGAATTTGTGTTTATCTCAGCTGGAGTTGTGTCCCCTTATACAGTTACTCTCCTTTTATATGAAACACAAGGTTTAGGACGTGTTATAACCACTCCCAAAGCTTAAAGTTGTTCCCCATAATACAAAAAACACACTTTTCATGGGCGAGACCATAATTTTAGACATTTGTGATGCTTTTTATACTCAAAGATATGATACTGATAATCTGTAGCAGACAGAGAATTCAACAGCAGTTCGACAACATTAATATTGACGATGTATCATGACAAACTGCAAATAAACATTCTATCAATTGTGCAAATGTAAAAACTAAAGATGCTATACTATTTTCGGGCCAAGATGGCTTTAAAACTGGAAATCAATATCATCCCGATATCGACCAAATATCGACCGATATTTTGGAATTTTATTCCTTGGCACTACAGGTTAGACAATCCGCATCGCCATCCATTTTTAAAACCCGTCTGAAGACCCATTTTTATGCCCTAGCCTTTGATCCTGTATGAGAGTCGGGTTTGATTGTTTTGTTTGTTTTTCCTGTTTTTATTGTTTTATAGATTTTATTGTTTTATTTTTTTTCTGTTTTTCTGCACCTTCTTTTGATATTTTGATCATGCTCCGTTCAGCACTTTGTTTACCCAAAGTTGTGTTAAAGAGCTAAAGAGGAGTTGAAAGTTGAGTTGAGTTTATGTTATAGTGACAGAGCATATAAAAAACAAAGAAAAACTTCAAAAAACGCCAGATTTAGCTAAAAGACTAGTTTTGTTTCTGTTGTCTCCAGCCAGATCTTAAAAGGCTCCTGAAACAGGGAGATACAGAAATATCAAATTGTAAATAAAATAGTTATCAACATAATAACAAGTACTGTTTGGTAGCGAACCCATGGAATATTTTTCTTTTTATTTACCCATGGGGCATGGCAACAACATAGGGCCACGCCCACAATGCAGCTTCTGGATCTGCAGTTGCGGTATATATTAAAAGTTTGCACAGAGAATATTACATGATTTTCAGCTTTAATATCGGTATCAGTATCGGCCGTGTGAAGTAGAAAATCATTGGTTATCGGAATCGGTTGAAATTTTTCATATCACGCATCACTAATAAAAACCATGAGTTTGGTTTTATTGTTTGTGTTTTTACTTTTCTGCTTAAAAGCTTAAATAGCTACAGTATCACCCAACAGATAGAAATACAATAGATCTTGTTTTCTGCATAGTATTAAGAAACTGAGAAAAAAAGGCAGAAGTCACACTTCTGACTTTTTCTCAGATTTTTTTTTTCTTCGGTGGCCCTTATCCTCTTCCATATGCTTCACATGTTTGGATAATCTAAAAGTTGCTGAAAATACCTCCTAACCTGGGAAAACGACACAGCTGAGAAACTGAGTTTTATTTTTAGAAAAAAACACCTCAAATCTAAAAACAGTCTCACCCATCAGTGCAGCGTATTTTTTGCCTTATGTCTTCAAATACCAGTGCAATCATGTTCTAAAACACCCGTGGCATTCACGATCAACAACAGGCAGTCGTGTGTGCAGCCTGATGCCTGATCCACTCTCACATCAATATTTTCCACTACTTTCTTATCCCGTCTCTCATTTCACCAATCACTCCACCGCTACCAGTCTTCATCACTTCCTCTTCTTCCCTCCCTGTCTTCTTCTACATTTAGAAATTAGAATAGTTTTCTCAGATTAGAAGCGTTGCTCTCATTCTCCCCTCCACACAGCATGACTACAGCGACACCTACTGGCTATTGGACATACTCTACCCCCATCAAAGTGCTTACAGTTTTCCTCTTTTTGCTTTTCTTTTTCATTTTTTTTTTGTAATCCATTTCCTTCACCAGAGAGAGACAGGGACAGAGAGAGACACGTGACGAAACCAACTACGCATGGATTCACAGTCGATGTGTAATTTAGCATTCCTGATGATTGCCTGAATGGGACAAAGGAGAACCCACAATCCTCCATCCATCCGCTTCTTTGAAACAAGAAAAATAAAACACATTTATTGCTCCATTTCTGATTTATCGTTTTCTCTGTGGTTCTAGAAAATATATATGAATATATCTATACGCCTGGATTACGTCTCGTAACTTCTTGTACAGTGGTAACAAGGTAAATGACGTCACAATAGAAACAAGAAAATACCGCACGACACACAGGAGAGAAGCCCTGCCCTCATTGGGTAACCAGCTGTCCTGCAGCAGAGCTCTACCCGCCCCCTTCCACACACACACACACACACAATAAATCAGCCACATGTACCCACATGCACACACATGAATGCGAGCACACAATATGCAGAGAGGGGGGTGAGGGGGGGCTAGCACGGCTCAATGCCAACAGCATCTTTTCAGTCTTTTCCATCAGGATCAAGCAGAGGTCTCTGGTGTGTTAGCTCCCCGTGCTAGCACCCACGCTTCAGTTCAGAGGGCTTATCAGACAGTCCAGCTCCCCCCCCTCTCTCCCACCCCCCCATCAGACCCTCGCTCAGTCACCAGTCTCTCATCTGGGATCAGACAGTCGGGTTGAAGAGGACAGGGAGGGAGGGGACGTCGGCAAACAGAACAGGACTCAACGTTTCTCTCTTTCTTTGCCTCTTTTTTTACATCTTCTTTGCTTTTCCTGCGAGTCTTTCCATCCCTGGGTGAGGGTGTATAGAAGACAAACATGCGTCCAACACACACTAGTTATAGTGGCCTGCTAACAGCCTGTCAATATTACGTATTTAACCTTTAATTGTCAGAATGGGTTAACATTATTAATGTTATCATTATATTATATAACCTTTACTCTAGGTGTTTTTTAGACATATGTTGTGTATGTTTTTTGTTTTTATTTATCTTCTGTTATATTATATCTCTCCCTACATGGTGAAGGTTTGTACTCGGTGGTTGGGTTGCACCACGCCAACACACGACCCGCGACCAGCTGACCGGCTTCCCGCTATTCCTGCTTCCCCTCCCATCACAATATACGCGGAGCGGAGCGGTCGTTGGAGACCGTTTTGCGTAGGCGAACTCCTCTCCGGATGGTGGTCAGCATGTCACCGGACCCCTCGGCCCCCTCTGTCTGAGCGTCGCTGGGGCCCGCTGTGGGTGCGGCGGGGTCATCTGGGAGGGCGGGGAAGGGAAACTGGCCCTCGCCCAGAGCGTGCGCGCTGGCTACCAGCTCACCGATTTTCTCCACTAAGCTGTGCCGATTTGCCGCGATCATTTGATCCTCCTCCGATCCGGAGCCGGCTGCCATCACGAGGCCCCCGTGCTGCTGGGCGTAGACCTCCAACGCAGCCCCGGACCCCCAGGCGGTGTTGGGCAGGCTGAGGCGCTTTGGTGATGCCTTCACGTAATCCAGCCCTCCCTGCGTGTCCTCGGCTCCGGTGAAGAACACGCACTCCTCGCTGCCCACGCGGACAGGCCCCCCGCCCGCGTACCCGCCCGCGCCGGGTGAATGCGAGTCCCCAGGAACGGTGGGGGTTTTGACAGGCACGATGGGTGGTCTGATGGGGATGGGCCCCGCGCTGGACAATGTGCGCCGCACGCCTGGTTTGGTGGACGGGGTTCGACGGATGGTGGCGGTGCCCTGAGTCCCCGCCCCTCCTCCCCCAGTTCCGCCTTGTTGTCCCGGTATCCCGTGACCCCCCGGGCCCAGAACCCCGCTGGGGAGGCCCGCCGTGCTGGCTGGCCTCTTGGTTTGAATCATACGCCTGTAGTTCTGAGCAATGTTAGAGTGGCGGGGGATCGTGGAGGACTTGTCGAACTCGGCTTGTCCGTCTGGACCTTCAGTGTCACCGTTCACGGAGTAGCAGTCATAGTCCGAACCTGACGTGTGTTTACATGGGACAAGAAGAGATAAAAGTGGGGGGTTATTGAGAAGAATGAGAAGAAGCAGAGAAAATGTATGTTGGTGACATTATTAAAGTGGAGTTTCGCTTTTTTGGAACCTGGGGTCTGTTTTCATATGTCCTTTCATATGTATGTGAGTGATGGAGAACGCAATTTTCCAGATAGCTGTAGAAATATGGGGCAACTGGCCCCTGCATCTAAATTCGCCCAAAAAACCTGCTTTTTTTTCCACCCTAAAGGTCTCGGATAGTCTCAACGAGTGTCCGACAATATACTAGAGAAGAGAAATGAACCAAAGAATCTACACAACCTGGCAGTCAATATTTGTTTCTGTGTTCGTGTCCAAATTTCTGGATGCTGAAAATCAAATTTCATTCCGAAATTGCGCAATAACTCGTGTCCCCAACCGGCGTTTTGACGGGAGTTAGTGTGTGATTCCAGAAATTGCGTGATAACTCATGTGTCCCGCACTGGTGTTTTGACGCCAAGTATTAGTGTGTAGTAACTCATTTCCCAACACGAGTTATTGCGCAGTTTTGTAACGAGATTTGAATTCCAGCGTCCTGACATTTGGACACAGGCACCAAAACAAATGGCTATTGTCAGGTAATCTAGATACTTTCATTCATTTCTCCTCTCTGGTATGTTGTTGGACACTCGTTGAGACTATCCGAGCCCTTCAGGGTGGAAAAAAAGCACTTTTTTAGGGTGAACTTAGACGCGGGGCACAGTTGCCCCATACTGATCATTAGCTGGGCTGCTAGGCTGCTGCTAGGCTGCCAGCCTGGTAAAATACTGGCGCTATCTGGAAAATTTCTTTCTCCATCACTCAGATACAGCATATGAAAGGACATGTGAAAACACACCCCAGGTTAAAAAAAAAAGCCAAATTCCCCTTTAAATGAGAACCAGCAGGCCTATGCAGGGACAAATTCAATATTTTACTGTTTATCTATTGTTTTCCAGCAGCTGTCAAGGAAACCGCCAGAATACATCTGTCATAAAGTTTGGCTGCTTCCTGGATTATTAAATCCATATCTGATGTTTGTAGCTCTGACAAGTGAAAGTGATGCTGTGAAATACAAACATCTGCAGAGCTGTAAATATTGACAGCGCAGTTACAACCCCTAACAGGCTGCTTTTCCCCAGATGCCACCAGAAATATGATGATGAATGCAGCCAGGTGAGATGCAGTAAATCTGTCTCTCCTCGGCTGAGGAAGATCAGAAGCTGTAGATTGGAGTCTGACCTTGTGAAGGAATGGTGTCCTCGGAGCAGGACGGGGTTGTTGTCTCGGTGCTGTAGCCGCTGGAGTACTGCAGGGAGTCTCTGCTGCTTTTCTGCTGCTCCATACTCAGGCCCCTCGTCAGCACCATGGCCAGGTCACTGGCCGCCGGAGAAACCTCCTCCCCGTGCTGAAACCGCATGGGGAAAGGCTGAAATGGATTTGACCCGACATTTGTCCAAAACCTGAACCTTAATTCAGATTCAGGAGATTTTTATTTTCTCATTATACAGTAAGAAGGTATGGAATTAATTTGATGATGAATTCCGTTTACTGGCTGCCACATTCAGCACTCATACTGGAGACACTGCATCAACTTTACAGTCCTAAAATAATTCATACCCTCCAATCAAATAAAGAAAAACATCATCTTTCAGTAAAATAAGTTGAGATTGACAAAAGTAATAATAAATAAATATTCTTTGAAAATCTTGAGATTGATTTTGAATTGTGGTTTGAAAGAAATATTAAAAACAAACACAAAAAATAAAACAAGTACACAAGCATGATGGGGCTCTGAAGCTAAAATGTTGTTGAGCAACACTCTGAGACAATCACTGCAATCAGGTGTTTCTGTAACATCCAATCAGACGTCTGCACCTGTTGACAGGTATGTTGGTCCACTGTTCATGGGAAAGGTGCTCTAATGTGTCTGGGACAGCTTTGTTTGTTTGTCTTTTTTCATTATTATTATATTCAGTAACGCTATCCAGTTCAGGGTTGCAAAAGCAATGTTTTCTCTTACTAAATCGCCAGTCTGTCGCAGGGCCAATTTAATATTTTGTCTTTAACTAACTCGTCTTTAGTTTCTTGTTATTATTTGAATTATTATTATAAATTTAGTCTTTTCTTTAATTGGAGGGTATGAATAATTTTGAAGACGATTGTATATTTCAGCATGACTGTGTTTTTATTTAGCTCTCTAATTGTTGGCTGAATCCACAGTGGAAGGTAGTTCCACTGGTACATACACGATATCGCCAAAAGTATTGTCTCACTTGCCTTGACTCACATTTGAGCTTCAGTAACATTCCATTCCTGATCCATAGATTTCAGTATGACGTTGGTCCACCTTTGCAGCTAGAACAGCTTCAACTCTTCTGAGAAGGCTGTCCACAAGGTTTAGGTCATTTGTGAGGTCACACTGATGTTGGACCGGAAGGCCTGGCTCTCAGTCTCCGCTCTAATTCATCCTAAAGCTGTTCTATGGGGTTGAGGTCAGGACTCAGGCCAGTCCAGTTCCTCCACACCAGACTCTGCATCCAGGTCTTTATAGACCTTCTTTGTGCACTGGTGCACAGTCATGTCGGAAGAGGAAGGGGCCAGCTCCAAACTGTTCACACAAAGTTGGGAGCATGGAATTATCCAGAATGTCTTGGTATGCTGAAGCATTCAGAGTTCCTTTCACTGGAACTAAGGGGTCAAGCCCAGCTTCTGAAAAACACCCCCACACAATAATCCCCCACCACCAAACTTAACACTTGGCACAATGGGGTCAGACAAGAACAGTTGTCCTGGCAACCACCAAACCCAGACTCCTCCATCAGATTGCCAGATGGAGAAGCGTGATTGGTCCCTCCAAAGAACGCCTTCACTGCTCTAGAGTCCAGTGGCGGCTGCTTTCCACCACTGCATCCATGCTTTGCATTGCACTTGGTGATGTATGGATGGATGCAGCTGATCACCATGGAAACCCATTCCATGAAGCTCTCAGCGCACTGTTCTTGAGCTGATCTGAAGGCCATATTAAGTTTGGAGGTCTGAAGTGATTGATAGGGATGCACGATATAATCGGCCCCTTATTGGTATCGGCCTATATCGGCCTTAAAACTGAGCCACAACAGTTTGTAACATCGTTTGGACATCGTCTAACCCAACCCTATTTAACTGATCAGCTTGGTGTTTCTAAAATCTAAAAAACTTCTTCATTAAAACTTATTTTTACAGACTTTAAAACTTCTAGAGACTAGGGGCGGAAAAAATATTGATACCCTGAAATATCGCAATATTTTTATATACTGACATCATACAGCATTAAAAAAAATGCGGAATCTATCTATTTCACTAACAAAATCTTGTGGTATTTCATTGTTCTGCTACAAAATCTCGCAAGAATTCACAAAAAAGTTTGCAACATTTTCATATGCTGATATCATATTGACATTTAGAAATGCAGTATCGATCAATTTTACTTAGGAAATCTTCTAATATTTCATCATTCTCTTATAAATCTCAAGAGAATTCACAAAATATTGTGGGATTTTGTAACGGAAAGATGAAATCTTGCAAGATTTTTTAAGTAAAACAGATAGATACCATGTTTTTAAATATTAATTTAATATTGGCACATGAAAATGTCGCGATATTTCAATGTATCGATATTTTTTCTCACCCTTATTTTTCAAAGTGTTGGAAATGGATAACAAAACTGCTATTTGCAACGACTGCTTATTTGTTTCAGTTTTAGTATAAAATCGATATCGGTTATCAGCCACATGAGTTTTAAAATATCAGATGTCAGCCAAACTTCCAATATCGTGGATCCCTAGAGATTGACTCACTAGAAAGTTGGCCACCTCTTTGCACTATGTGCTTCAGCATCGCTGACCCCGCTCCATTAGTTTACGTGGCTGACCACTTTGTGGCTGAGTTGCTGTCGTTCCCAAACACTTCCATTTTCTTATAATACAGCTGACAGTTGACTGTGGAACATTTAGGAGTGAGGAAATTTCACCACTGGATTGTTGCAAAGGTGGCATCCTATCACAGTTCCACGCTGGAATTCACTGAGCTCCTGAGAGCGACACATTCTTTCACAAATGTTTGTAGAAACAGTCTGCATGCCCAGCTGCTTCATTTATACACCTGTGGACATGGAAGTGATGGAAAACCTGATTCCATCATTTGGATTGGTGAGCAAATACTTTTGGCAATATAGTGTACAGCTGTGTGAAAAAGTTGGTGCCCCCTTCCTAATTTCTTACTTTATTTTGCATCTTTGTCACACTTAAATGTTCCAGATCATCAAACAAATTTAAATGTGAGACAAAGATAACACAAGTAAACAGAAAATGTAGTTTTTAAATGAAGATTTTTATTTCTAAGGGGGAAAGAAATGCAAACTTAAATGGCCCTGCGTGAAAAAGTGATTGCCCCCTAAACCTAATAACTGGTTGTTCCACCCTTAGCAACAACAACTGCAATCAAGCGTTTGTGATAACTGGCAGTGAGTCTTCTACAGCGCTGTGGAGGAATTTTTGTTCCACTCATCTTTGCAGAATTGTTGTAATTCAGCCACATTGGAGGCTTTTCCAGCATGAACCGCCCTTTTAAGGTCATGCCACAGCATCTCAATGGGATTCAGGTGGGGGCTTTGACTAGGCCACTCCAAAGTCTTCATTTTGTTTTTCTTAAGCCATTCAGAGGTGCTGGTGTGTTCTGGATCATTGTCTTGCAGCAGAACCCAAGTGCGCTTCAGGTTGAGGTCATGAACAGATGGCCGGACATTCTCCTTCAGGATTTTTTGGTAGAAGCAGAATTCATGGTTCCATTTACCACCGAAAGTCTTCCAGGTCCTGAAGCAGCAAAGCAGCCCCAGACCATCACACTACCACCACCATATTTTACTGTTGGTATGATGTTCCTTTTCTGAAATGCCATGTTACAGATCTGGGCATGAAAAAGTTCCTCCTTTTTCTGCCAGAAGTGGTGCAGTAATAGTGCACCATTACTGCACTATCACTGGCTCAACAACTTGTCCCGCAAATACACCATCACGTACGGTGTCCAAACTTGGCGTGTGGAAACATCCTTGTTCCGGGCATTCATTAATGCCCTGAAATCATTTCCCCTGGGCACACAGGTGTTTCTTAGCAGACAAGTCGCTGGTAAGTGGCTGGCAGTCAGCTGAAAGGGGAACTTTTTAATGCCCAGATCTGTACTTTTATGCCAGATGTAATGGGAACTACACCTTCCAGAAAGTTCCACTTTTGTCTCGTCAGTCCACAGAGTATTTTCCCAAAAGTCTTGGGGATCATCAAGATGCTTTCTAAACTGAGATGAGCCTTAATGTTCTTTTTGCTCAGCAGTGGTTTTGGTCTTGGAACTCTGCCATGCGGCCATTTGTGCCCCCCAGTCTCTTTCTGATGGTGGAGTCATGAACACTGACCTTAATTGAGGCAAGTGAGGCCTGCAGTTCTTGGATGTTGTTCTGGGGTCTTTTGTGACCTCTTGGATAAGTCGTCGCTGTGCTCTTGGGGTAATTTTGGTTGACCGGCCGCTCCTGGGAAGGTTCACCACTGTTCCATGTTTTCACCATTTGTGGATAATGGTTCTCACTGTGGTTCACTGGAGTCCCAAAGCTTTAGAAATGGCTTTGGAACCTTTTCCAGACTGATAGATCTTAATTTTTCTCAATTTTTACAAAATATTTTTTGGATCGCAACATGATGTCTAGCTTCTGAGGATCTTTTTGGTCTACTGAACTTTGTCAGGCAGTTCCTATTTAAGTGATTTCTTGATTGAGAACAGGTGTGGCAGTAATCAGGCCTGGGTGTGGGTAGAGAAATTGAACTCTGCTTTCCAAAGATGTGATAAACCACAGTTAATTCATGTTTTACAGGGGGGTGCAATCACTTTTTCACACAGGACCATGGAGGTTTGGACCCCCCCCCCCCCCCCCCCACACACACACCCACTCACAAATCTCCTTCTCATACCTCCTCTTCCTCTTTTTTTTTTTTTTCTTGTCTCCCCTTTTATTTTTTTTTTTTGTTTATATATTTTATTTGGTAAAACTATCAAAAAAAAAAAAAATTTTTAAGAGGGAGAAAATTCTTTCCCCCCCCTTTTTTTTAAAATTTTCCCATTAAAAAACACGGTTTTTTTTTTTTTTTTTTTTATTTCTTCCCTTCTACTTTTTTTTCTGTAAATGCACAGGCAAAAGTCCTCAGTTTCTCCGATTTGTTCCACATTAACTTCTAAACTAACTGCTGTCGACACCCCACACATACTGTACATACAACAAGCCTTTTTCAGTCTGCACGTCATCCTCGGTTACCTTGGCAGCAATGGTGGCTGGTGTCATCCTGGGTCTCTGCCCGTCATCAGGGTGCGATGGCCCGGCGTAACCCTGGGACCCCGGTGACCCCTCGCTCTCCCTCAGCCGATCCAGAGGCTCCTTCCTCCTCTGAACTGGCGCTGCAGCCGCGGGCTGCTCGTACTGACCTGCTTTGGACCAATCCTGGAGAGGTGAACGGAACTGATAAACACGAAGTAGCGGGAAGGATCAGCACGAGAGACTTGTCCACTATCCAGCAGTTTGAAGCCCTTCATCTGAGTGCAGAGGGGGGGCCCATGTGGGTGGGCTGAGTCTCGGTGCATGTGTGTGAGTCTGTATTTGGACGGGGCCGTTTTGAGTGTTAGAAAGTGTTTATGTTAATGATATAAACCTGCTTAGTTTTCACCAATCACCAGCTGATTGATGGCAAAACCAGCGAGAGGAAAGCTGCATGCACACACAGCAAGAGGCGATGAGCGCTTTAACGCAGCAAAGCAGTGTGGGTATGAATGAGTTAATCTGGTGGGAAAACGAACAGAAAACAAACTGGTATGTAAGTGGAACTTATTAAACAGGAACAGAAGAAAAAGGTGCAACGGAAGAAATGGCAGCGAATGGAGAACAAACCTTCCACATGGGAACCTTTGATGTGGGAGAGGAGGAGCTGGATCCGGGGGGGCGGGTATAGGGTGGGGACGCAGGAACAGGAAGAATGACAGAGAGAGGCCTGGTGGAGCCAGAGTGAGAGAGAACGGGGCGGAAGGTAGCGAAGGACGAGCCAAACTGCGGGACGAGAGACATAGTCATGTAGTCAGACAATGGAAAAGCAGAGGAGAGAGAGAGGCAGCTGGACTGGGCCACCGCGGGACCACTGTGGGACCACTGTGGGACCACCGTGTGGTCACCACGGGGCTGCTGCGAGACCGCCACGGGCCACCGTGGGCAACCGCGGGACCACCGCGAGGCCACTACGGCAGCCTTTCTCAAACTTTTTTCGGTCTGGGCACCTTTCAAAAGTGCATAAAATCTCAGGTGTAACAATCATGTCCGGTCCTTGTGGGGCTTATCTTTTGCTTGTTCGTTGCTCTTTGTGAAATCAAATGTATTTTCATGGTTTAATTAATGTGCTGCACAGTCTGACCCCAGTGGGGACGTCATGCCACGTTACTGACAATGGGTATATGAGGCAGATTTTTATGGTTAACTTTATATATTTATTAATCAAAAATGAATTTACAATTTTATCAATCCATTCATATGTAAAAAAAAATTAAGAATATATTCATGGATTCAAAAAGAATATATATTTTTTGGCGGCACCCCTGAATCTGTCAGAAGGCACCCACTTTGAGAAAGGCTGCACTACAGGACCATGGTGGGGTCACCGCAGGGTCACCAGGCTAAACGGTGTGAGCACAAACACCTACAACACAAAACGTGAAGCTGAAGTCACGCTGGGTTGGACTTTGGGGAACTGTTTTCATTTCTGTTAAGAATGGGCAAAAAGTCATTTAAATCATAAACAAACCACATCAGGGTCAACAATCCCACCCAGCATCTGGATCTTTTCTTTTTGTCTTCTTTTCATATCAAGTCTATTTTCCCTTCTTTCCCCGTCTTCTTCTCTTCGCTTCTCCAGATTTCACCATTTCTACCAGCAGGAGCAGAGTTCCTCTCATCCCAATGTGCAACCCAGCGTGACCCGCCTTCACTCTCTGTATGAGCTCACACCCTCCGTTTAACACGAATGAACCAGCAGCGGCTCTGTTGCTACAGGCGTGGAATGACTTCATATGCAGAGGAAGAGAAAAACATGAGCTGAGTCAGCACAGCTAGAAAGCCTACACGAGACGGCTACTGTACACAGCAGGGTTACGTGACAACGGGGTTTTTATTGTGTTCAATCAGCCAAAAAGATCAAATTTAACAATTTATACCTCCGTGCATCAATTAGGAAAAGTTCAATTTAACCTGACCTGCAGATGTGCAACCTAAACTGAACCTGCACGATCTGTGGTTTGGGTCCTGTTTGTGGTTAGTTTTAGCTTTTGTGAAGCTCCGTGCTGTCTGGTTTGTGTATTCTGCTGTGTTTACTCCCTGCTCCCGTGGTGCACCTGAGTCTTGGTTAGGGTTTGCCACACCTGCTCCCTGGTTTTCACCAGTCCCTCAGTGTGCCTTCTGCCCGGTTTACTGTGTTTGCTGTGTTTTTGTCGTCTCCATCAGTCGTGTCTTTCCCAGACTTTGCTTTGTGCTCAGTACTAAGCAGGAGTGTAAATCACTGGTTTGATCAGGGTACAATATTATACCGACACGGTGGATAGCCATTTGATGTTTGCAGATATCTTAAATTCAGTCACAATATGACTTCAATTCAATTTAGACTCCACTGATTGATATGAAACTATATTAGAAGTAATAAACATGGTTATTGTTAAGGGCAGACTGAGTACAGTTGAGAAACACCAATTACTTGCACATGCAGCAGGATTTTGCTGTGATTTTTGCTGTGCGCATGCGTATTAGCATCCTTTTTGAGCGTGGACAAATTCAGCTTTGTGTGAAGCTCCGCAGTGAAGATATTCAAAAATATTTTTCGACAGGTAAGATTTTGATTTAACCATGTTGTTTTCACGATGAATATCTTCCTCCCTTTATGTTACTTTTAAAGTTAACTTGTATATCCGCAAATGTTGATGTGTGCACTAAAAACTGATATATTTCATGACATCTTAGCATGTCAGGTCATCATATAATTCAGTGAAATGTGCGAGTGGTCATCAGGGTACAGTTGAGGCGCAGTGTCTTAACTGTACGCTGATGCAGAACGCCATCGCTTTGCATGCTGCTCAGCAGCGCAAACACACAGCAGGAGTTTAAGATTCTAAGTCACAATTAGGGAAAATTAGAACAAATCAAAGGCAGTTTTGTTTTTTTAAATTGAACAGTCTGCTACTCCGACTTGTCATTCTGTCATTATTGCACTGTTATTGTGTTTACATGTGTACTGTTTGCAGTATCCATGAAATTAATTTTTTTTTTAAAGTTTGCCTGTTGAAATAACTGGTTGGGTGCTCAACTGCCAATGTTTGCAAACGGGAAACTCATCTATAACGCTGTTTCTGGGATTTCAGTGGCTGCAGGCAGAAAGTGCGAATGAAAAATTCCACACTTTTACTTAAGGATTATTAAAGCTTCATTGTTTCATTTTATTCAGTATTTTTCAACAGTTTGAGGGAATTGATCTGAACCGACATCCAGAGCAGCTTTTCTTTTTTCTGTTCATCTCCGTGTTGCATCTCCACCCGATGCTGTTTGATGTGTTCAAACTGATCTAAAGGCTTCAGACACGTCAAGAACGGACAAGTTTTAACTACCTGCTGCCTTTTTTTCATCATGCGTGCCCTGTCATCCCATCGTTTAAATAAAATAACATTTTTCTTTTTAAGTTTGTGTGATTGTTCTGCTTCCTTCTTGTGGTGTTTTCCTCCTGACAGGCAGCACAGGTGGGGCAAACAATCCCCCCCCCCCCCCAACAATGTTTGTCACTCAAACCAGAGATGGATGACAGATGGGATGGGGAAGCAGAGCGGTCGTACATTGATGGCAGAAGCAGCTAAAACCTGATGAATATTTACTCTGGCTCCTGAGCATCATCTATATAATTGTGTTTTCCTGGAAACAGATGTGCATACTTCACAAAGGATGGGCAGTTAAAGAGAGAAAGATGAGCTTTCAAATATAAACAAATCTCTGATTTTGTGTTTCAGGAACCTACAGACAGCAGAGAATGCTGGTGTGTCGGTTGGTAAATCTGGTTCAATCAGCAGTTTATGTGTAGAAAGACAATTTAGATTCATACACTAGCAGAGAGCAGAGTCCCTGAGTTGCTAATTGCTGCATTGATTTAAAAAATCATTGATATGTTCTCATTTAAACTGAGAGCTGATGTCTGAGGCACAGTTTCCCCCTTTTCTCCTGTTACTGCAGAGAATCGATGGTTTGATGCCGTCTCAGGCGACCAGAAATCAATCTGTGCAGGAAAACTCATTAAACCTCCAGAGAACCGTCCATGCTGGATTTATGCTACCATTCAGAAGTTTAACAACGACTTCATAAATCTATGAAAGTCTTGCAAAAGCCCTGCTACCACAGGGTCACATTTTAACGGGAAGCGCTGCAGTTTTAACAGAAATAATGGGCAGAAAATGATCCTTTTTTTTTATCTAAAGACTTTATTTTGTCCTTTTTTAAACAAATGAAAAAAAGAAGCATATATGAACCGATTATTACCAATGAGATGTCTGGGTTCTTGTAGTGCGATGTGTTTCCACCAGGGGGCAGAGTACAAGTATCAGATTGTGTACAACTGACCGTGTACAAATGTGTTAAAGGTGAAATCTGATTTTACAGCAACCCGGCATCAGCGATAAGAAAATCTACCGTTTATACCAAAGAGATGCAGTCTCTGTCCCAGATGTGATATCCTGTTAAGGCAGGTACACACTACAGGAAAATTAGCCAGATTTTTGTCCCGATCTTCCCCTTACGATCAAAGCCAGTAAAAGTCTGATTGTTGGATGTTTGCAAAAAAAATTTCATCCGATCTTCCTGCCGTGTGAGGTGAGTTAAGAATTATTTTGTCACGGTCCGATCCGCTCGGAAGGCCCCGGAAGGAGAGATCGTAGATAATGAAAATGTTTTATATTTGTGACTAGAAATCCTGGTGTGTGTGGTCTGAGAGGACCGGAACACGCACAGTGTTCACAGCTGTTCAAAATCAAAAACGCTGCTCTCATTAGGAAATCATGTGTAGGCTCCCGGAACAACAGCCAATCAAGATGCAGAATCTAACAGCGGACTAACAGCTGACTGACGGAAAAGGAAGTAAACACAAAGACCACACAGCTGTAGCTCACAGCCCTGCTCTCCAAGATATCTGACGTTTGTGGCCATTTTTATTCACCTCCAGCTCGCGCCCACACAGCCACATCCCCACGGCCTCCAGGACTTTTTCCACAATGTTTTTGCTATGTATGCCTGTTTTTTTCCACAATGTAAGAGGCTGAAAAGTCCGCTACATTTGTTTACGCTAAAGTCTCGTCACTGAAATCTCGTCACAAAGTCTCGTCACTTAGTCTCGTCACAAAGTCTCATCACAGAAGTGTCGTCACTAAGTCTTGTCATGGAAGTCTCGTCACGAAGTCTCGTTTGATATTGCGAGATTTGGGATGTTGACAGTGAAGAAGCCGATTCTCTGCTGACGAGTCAGTAAGTGTGGGGTGTTCTCCGTAGTGTCCTCCCCTCGCTATATGATTAGAAGAGAGAAATCCTGTCCGATTTGTCTTTTGCAATCAACAAGTCTGTGGTCTCTACATCTGTGGAGGTCTCAGGAATCCTGTAGTGTGTACCTGCCTTTAGAGACACAGTTCTTTTTTCTTTTTCTTTTTTTTTTTTTTTTTTTTTCTCCCCCTTTTTTTTTCCTTCTTTTTTTTTTTTTTTTTTATTTTTTTTTTTTTTTTTATTCTTTTTTTTTTTTTTTTTTTTTTTTTTTTTTTTTTTTTTTTTTTTTCTTTTTTTACCCTTACTTTTTTTAAATACATTTATTTTTAATACTGTCCCGGATATCAATTGGAAGAAAGTTTGTTTAATTCCCCTCAAGTATTAAGTTGTAAAGTGTCATTAAAACTCTCCAGAAACGTTACCCAGCCAAACACTGTGTTAAAGACACACGATGGAACTTTTATCAGTTTTCTCAGAGACCCCCTATCGGCGGCTAAACTAGCATCCATCTTCATGGTACCTGTACTGTGATTCCCTCCAGCCAGTAAAAGACAATCTTATCTTGGTTCTTGTTCTGTCCCTTCCTCTCTTTCTTTTCCTCTCTTCCTCCAGTAATGTTTCCTTGCATTTCTTTGCTGAATCCGACATGATACGCGTTCAGAACACCCTTGGTGTTCATGTCTGGTTCATATCCGGTTGCTAGTTAGTGACGCGGTGCTGCAGCCAACAGTCAGCTGCAACGTCACAGCCTGTCTCGAATGGAAAAGTTACATCCTGCTGTTTCTGAGCCAATAGGCAGTGACGGCTCAAAAGTGCCCATAATGAATGTTGGTGTGCCATCAAAACCAGTCAGAAACGCAGATTTTTAATGTCTTAAAGTTACTTTATGTATCTTTAAAACTTAAAATAGACATAAATACTAATTGCAGCTTTTGTGGGGATCATCCAGAAACTGTAACACATCTTTTTTTCTGGATCCTGAAGATCGATCCTGGAGAGAATTTAGCAGATTTATAATTGACCACATCTTTAAAGGTACAGTGTGTAAAAAATCAAAGGTCAATGGCAGAAAAATTTGATATATAATTCAAAACTGTGTTTCTATTGATGAGTAATCGGTGCTGTAGAACAGCTGTTATATGTTTATTTGCTGGGGGACCACATGCATGGAGGCTGCCATATTTGTGCCACCGTTTTTACTACGGTGTCCCTGAATGGACAAAACAATGTGAGTGAAGTGAGAACCCTCTGAACTTTAAAACTGCTCTAGCAGCTTTGTGTAATGGAAGTTTGAGACTGGTTCACCTCAGACCACTGGATACACTCACGGATGAAAATATCTTTATGTCGGAGAATTTTGGCCACTGACAGCCACCATACATTCACAACAGTGCTTGGAATATGAAGTAATTTAAAAGAAAACATCTTTTCTTTCATGTACCAATCTTTACCACTAAATGCCAGTAATTCTTACATACTGTACCTTTAAAGACTTCTCACTGCGATGGGAAGACCCTTTACTCTGTTTCTTCAGTATTACCAGAGGGGGTGAAAAAAACTTTATTTAAAAAAAAATAAATCTCATTCCAACAGCTAAATCTTTTTTCCACAGATGTAAATTGTCCAGAAAAATACCATTCCTTACTTTTCTAATTCTAAATAAAGATATATACAATACATAACCGTACAGCCAGTATCAGACTCAGAAACAAAAACGCTCTCAAAATAATTTGTATGCATGAATATTTGCATTTGTTTCCATAATTTCAGATTTAACACTCCTGGTTTCCGTATACGTCATCTTTCTCTATGCTGCATGAATGTAAATGTAGAGCTTGGAGTGCTGACGTGTGTCCAGCACTCTACATTAACCCGATAAATCATTCAATAATACTCATCTGAGGGTGAAAAGTTTTTGTTTGAATTTGTAATGAGATTGTTGATGTGTGCAGTCTGAATGAAAATACTTACCGTAGTGGGCGAACTGCATTCACTGACTGACTGGCATGTTTCAGAGGCCTCTGATGATGCTGAGCTGGATGATTTCTGAAGCAAAGGACAAAAAAACCCAACTTTATTTGGTCTCAATGACCCTTTAATTTACACTGTATGTGCATCAACATAAATTTACATGCATTGCATGAAGGGATGCACGATACTGGATTTTTGGACGATATCTGATGGACTGATATTTTACTCATTTGGCCGATACAGATACCAATATTAAAGCTAAAATAATGTAATATTGATTCCTTGTGCAAAATGAGAAAAACACTTCTGCCGCATCTGCTGCAGACCCAGTAGCTGCCGGAGTTGTCATGATGTCACACAGTGGGCGTGGCTTAACGTTGTTTCGATCTACCCATGTACCCCCCATGACATACTTAGAATACCATTTATGAGTAACTGTATTCCAGTAAAGTTACCATTTTAAAGGGTGTACATGCCTCTTGCCTGTTAATGGCTGGGATAGACCCCAGCAACATCACACATTAACTCATGGAGTTCCCCAGGGTTATGTGCTTGGACCAATACTCTTAACATTATAAATGCTTCCTTTGGGTAATATCATCAGACAACATGGCATAAACTTTCATTGCTATGCAGATGACACTCAGATATACTTAACTATGAAGCCTGATGAAACCAATCAGTTTGTTAGATTACAAAGATGTCTTAGTGACATAAAGACCTGGATGACTCTGAATTTTCTGCTTCTAAATTCAGACAAGACCGAGGTTATAGTCTTTGGACCTGAAAACTCAGGACTAAATCGTCTAGCTTTATTATTAATCTGGATGGCATTAATTTGGCTTCCAGCACTGCAGTGAAGAATCTTGGAGTCATTTTTGACCAGGATTTCTCTTTTGGCTCACATATAAAACAGGTTTCTAGAACCGCCTTCTTTCACCTACGTAATATTGCTAAAATTAGGAACATCCTCTCTCAGGACGATGCAGAAAAACTAGTCCATGCTTTTGTTACTTCAAGATTGGACTACTGTAATTCCTTTTTATTGGGCTGCCCCAAATATGCTTTGAAAAGTCTCCAGCTGATCCAGAATGCTGCAGCTAGGGTTCTGACTAGAACCAGCAGGAGAGATCATATTTCTCCAGTTCTAGCTTCTCGGCTTCCTGTTAAATCCAGGATAGAATTTAAAATTCTTCTTCTCACATATAAAGCTCTCCATGACCAAGCTCCATTATATGTTAGAGATCTGGTTGGGCATCGTTTGAATTTTCACGATTCCAGTTCCTAACGATTCCCGATTTCAATTCTTTTAAAGCAACCTTTACCGATCTTGCATTTCAGAAAGCACAGCAAGATTATTTGAATATAAACAGTCCCGCCTAACTCCTAAGACACACCCCTTCATTCCCTCCACCTCCCAATGCAGAATCAAAGGTCTGACAGGCAGGTCTGTTGGACAATCCTAGAGGTGCACCCCACTTCAAGGATTGGTTGGGGTTTTCATTAAATATTTAGAGATTGGAATAATATTTTATTTTGATTAATGGTGGGTCTGTCTTGTATTTTAGAGTTCCATTACCTCATTCATAGCATTTTACCCTGTTAGAAAAATAGTGTAAGAATGCAACATCGGTAAGGGTTGCTTTAAGGGGAAGGGTAACCTCCAGCTCTATTTATGTTCTTTCCAAAGGCATATATCTGTGTTTCAACTAAAAAAAATGTAGAAAGAGAAACAAAAAATTATCCCTGGCCAAACTTGAATAAACCTGGTTAAAGTTCACCATTTTAAAGGGACTTGAGGCAAGATTAAGAAATGACACTCATGACTGGTGCGACTGGCGCGACTGGTGCTGCAGGTAACCGCAGCCACGAGCCAAGCCGTCACGGGAGCACAAACTGATGCTATAACGTTGTTTACTACGCTGATAAAGTCTTTTTCTTCGTAGTTCCGCTTTTTAGTGTCTTCCAGTTGATCTGGATTGTTTGCTGACGGCAGACTATCCCTTACAGTGTTTGAATTTACCGCGACCGTCTCCTTCCTGGATCGAAACTGTCGGGGACGCGGATGCAGCATCAATGACGTCACATCCACAGGGCAGCGCGGGAAATTCAGCCACTGAATCACAGCGCATAAGGCAGCACACAGCCTGCTCAAGGCAATGGAGAAAGACGTGGGTGGCTCATTCTGTTTGGTTTTTAACGCTTCATCACCCATTAGTATGAAAAAACTGGACATGCTCGTTTATTCTTTCACATTTCCTGCCTCTAGTCCCTTTAAGAATTTTAACTGTTAAACTGTCTGTTTTCTAATTAAGAGTCTACTACATGTCACAATACTTTAAATTAAATGTTTCTGTCCTCATTATTCACTAAGAAGAATTAATATCTGACAATCAGTGCCAGTTTTTTGTTTTATTTTCAGTCGATTCAACTGTGTTCTCCTCTCTCAGCAGGTCTGGCTGGATAACGTTGCAGTATTTGTTGGTCTCCCTTTCTGTCTTCTCCACCTCAGACGGTCGAGGCAGATGGCCTCCCTACCTGAGCCGGGTTCTGCCGGAGGTTTTTCCTCCCTGTTAAAAGGGTGTTTTCCTTCCCACTGTCGCCACCCCTCCGTGCTTGCTCAGGATGGGGGATTGGACCGGGTCAAGTCTAGATTCCATCCAATCTGTTGGTTTCCTTAGCTAGGCTATTATGAATCTGATCTGAATTTCTCGAGCTGTTCAGCGCCCTGAGGTGACATTGTCATGAATTGATGCTAAATAAAACAAAGCTGAAGCAAATATCGGCTGATACAGATATCGTGCCGGTGATATATCGTGCATCTCTCGTTGCAGGTGTTGATTTCTAAAAAACTGTCATTTTTCTCTTGCTTGTATTTTTAGAGAAACAGAAACCCTGCAGGGAGAATTGAGCTTCATCTGAGGACATCGCTGAAGGAAAGGTGAGAGAACCAGAAGCAAACGCTGCACTGGGAGCACTGGTCTTCTACAGTAATTCAGCCCATGAGGCCTTGAAGGCAGCGTTTATTACCTGACTGGTGATGTCTGAGGGCATTGGCGAAGGAGGCTTGGAGTAGATGTTAGCATCCTGGGACACGAAGCCTGAATCGTGGGAGGAGACGCTGCTGAGGCGGTGGGCGGCGATGCCCCCCGGTGGCGGGGGCTGCTGCGGCAGGCTGCTGCGGTGGCGATAGGAGGAGGAGGAGGGGTGGGTGAATGTGGCTGGGAGCCTCCTCCACCACCAGTGCTACCTACTCCTCCCCCTGATGAACGGGAGGCACTACTGTGGGCACTGTTGACGCTGCTGTTGGGGGAGTGAAAAGGAGCAAGGGGGGAGGGGGTGGGGGTGGGGGGGCAGAGTGATGGAGGCGTGAGGTGTGTGAAGGTGGGATGTTTGAAGACAGCATTTGAGGAGGAGGATGAAACATAATCCGTAAGAGATGAAGAAGGGGGGTTAGTTCAGATGAAACATTGATGGTTGCAGGAGGTTGTGAAGGAGTTAGAGACGGTTTACAGGACAGATGAAGTCAGGAGAGTTCACAGCAAGTTCATCAGGTTAGGTTACAGTAGAGCCACGCAGGTTAGAGGAGGTCCCGGACATGAAAGGAGGCCCGGGAGCAACACCCAGCCGGAGAGAAAGAGGGCAGACCACGGCGCACAGGAGGAGGAGACAGCACGGGACATGGGGGGAGGTGGGGGGAGAGAAGGGTGGGAGGAGGTAAACAAAGAGTGTGTGAGCTCAGGAGGATCCAGGGCACACACACACACACACACGCACACCCACACACACACACACACTGCAGAAACCCTGCAGGTGAAAGCCTGAGTACCTGCAGACTGACTGGATTACACACACACACACACACACACCATATCCTTGTAATTACTGTCTTAGTGAGGACATTCATTGACATAATGCATTTGGAACACACACACACCACCCCACACTTCTCCCCCCTAGTATTCATTTTGACGAGTGGATTTAGTTAGTAATTATATTTACTTTTTTTGATTTTTATTTAAATATCTAACCTTCGATTCTCATTTTAGCCCTGTCTTCAATATGCACATCCCCTCATCTTTTTTTTCTTTACGTGCTTTTTTTTTTTTTAGAGAATATATATTCTTTTTTTTTTTTTTTTTTTTTTATTTTATCTATTCCTTCTTTTTCTTTTTTTTTTTTTTTTTTCTCCCTCTCCTTAAAAAAAAAAAAAAATATTCTGTTGTGTTTTTGTGTATTTAAAAAAAAATATTATTTTTATACCTAACCCACCTCTCTCCCCTTTCTTAACTTAAAATTTTGCAAAAACCCCCCTCCTCCCTTTTGGACCCCCCCCTCCCCTTGGTTTTTGATTCCCTTCTCCCCCCCTAGGCGGTGAGATATTTTCTTACAAAGAACAAACAAAACACACACACACACTTTTTTCTCCCACCCATTTTTTTTTTAAACAATTGACTAACCTTTCTTTATTCTTTTTTTTCCTTTCTTTTTTCTTTTTTTTTTTAATTACTTTTTTTTTTTTTTTTTAGCACTTCTAGTTGCGCAAGAAATTTCCCTACGGGGACAATAAAGACTCCTTGAACCTTAACATACACACTAAAAATGATAAAACATAAGGAAATTTTTAAATATATACATAATAACAAATGGCAGTTAAGCAATTTTTTTATTGGAATAATTGCACTGAATTTCCACAACTAAAAGTACCAATATTACTTTTCTAGATCTGTTTGTCTTCTTTCTTTGTCTTTCTTTCTTTCTTTTCTTTCTTTCTCTTTTCTTTCTTTCTTTCTTTCTTTCTTTCTTTCTTTCTTTCTTTCTTTCTTTCTTTCTTTCTTTTTCTTTCTTTCTTTCTTCTTAAAAACATTTCCACAAATATCTCCATTTATTTTGGCATTGAGACACATAGTGGCAAAAGAACAAAATCCCATAAAACAAAATGTGATTTTTTTTACAAAGGTTTTATGTTGTTTGAATTTTTTCCAAAACCTAAATGTAGAAATAAAATAGTAGTTATTTAAAAATGACAACAAATGCCATATAGTAATTATGTATGTACTGCATATAAGTATTTATCAAACATTTTTTATTTGTCTTTCTATTTCTTTTTTTTTTCTAAATTAAACTTGTAAAATTTTTTATTTTTGAATTTTTAGAAATGAATTAATTTATTTTGATATTATGAAATATTTGCGTCTGTATGACTTCTTTTGCTGGGTTGAGGCAAAAATGGCTCCTTGGATTTTAAAGGTTGCAGACCCCTGCTCTAGCCCCTTATCCTAACCTTAACCATTACAACTGACCGCCTAAACCTAACCGTGGTCCTAAGCCTAAAACCTGATTCTTACCTAAACTCTAAAACCAAATCTGGACCCTCAAAAGGGGATTTTTCTGTGAGGACCAGCCAAAATGTCCTCACTTTTCAAAAATGTCCTCATTTCGTTGGTTAAACACACAAAACGGTCCTCACCTTGATGGCTGAACATGTACACGCACACACACAGTCGTGTTCTTCTATCTTTATTAGCACATTCATTGACATCATGCATTCCCTAACTTCTTTCCCTAACTACCACAGCTGATTACCTAGAGCCTGGGATACACTGTAATATTTTCAATAGCTGCTCGCAGCTCCAACTCAAATTGTGCAAATCAATCACAGAGTTCAAAAGCTCACAGGTTGCGATGTTTGTCCTCATACTGTACGAACCAACGCTCGGATGCAATCTGACTACTCACACTGTACGTCCTCAAGGAAAGGTCGGGGTCTTGAACAATCCCGACATGCAACGCAATAAATACAGCTAGTAGTAGAAGAAGAAGAATACAGAGAAGAAGAAGAAGATGAGAATAACGACAACAATAGCAGCAGTGACAGTATGCTATCACCGAAAAATCCTGCTGCTTTGGCATTTTGCGCTCTTCTTTGTGAAGAATTCGCCAAAAAGAAAAGGTGACGACATCGTGTGGACGAGGAATTGTCTGAGCAGACGTGGGCTGTACGTTCTGCCGGTTTCACAACGAGAACTCCGTCCAAATGACACTCCAGGTCGCCATGCTGCCTCTGGTTTACTTCTGTTTTCGTTTCACGCATGTGAAATATGAAAATCTCCGGGGAAAGAGTTCTCTGTCTGGTCATGGCGCCGCTTCAACATGAGATTCATTCACAAGCCACGACCAAAATATCAAACAGGTCTGATTTTCTTACAACTCACGAGTTCTGATTGGGAGCTCGTCGTGAGGTGCCAATCACCTCTCGTGACCGTCTAGTATACTGCAGGACGCACGACACACGATTTGGCCAAGAGTCGGCTTGATCCCCAAAATTGTTGCACGACTTGAAAATCAGCTCAAAAACGGTGAAAAATCGCACAGTATATGCCGGTCCTAACCCTAACCAGCACAGCTGATTGCCTAGCCCTAACCAGCATAGCTGATTGCCTACCCCTAACCACCACAGCTGATTGCCTAGCCCTAACCAGCACAGCTGATTGCCTAACCCTAACCAGCACAGCTGATTGCCTAACCCTAACCACCACAGCTGATTGCTTAGCCCTAACCAACACAGCTGATTGCCTAAACCTAACCACCACAGCTGATTGCTTAACCCTAACCACCACAGCTGATTGCCTAACCCTAACCAGCACAGCTGATTGCCTAGCCCTAACCAGCACAGCCGATTGCCTAAACCTAACCATCACAGCTGATTTCCTAATCATAACCACCACAGCTGATTGCCTAACCCTAACCACCACAGCTGATTGCCTAACAATTACCACCACAGCTGATTGCCTAATCTTAACCACCACAGCTGGTTGCCTAATCCTAACCACCACAGCTGGTTGCCTAACCCTAACCACCGCAGCTGGTTGCCTAACCCTAACCATCACAGCTGATTTCCTAATCCTAACCACCACAGCTGGTTGCCTAACCCTAACTCTAACCATCAGGGACCCAGTTGTTCCACTGGAAACGGGAAGGTACAGACTTGATTTTCAGATGCTTGTGTGTTTTTAGCAGAGGTGGAAGTTACTAATTACATTTAGTTAAAGGTGCCATGACATCAAATTGAACTTTTCTGGGGTTTTGGGTGTACAACATGATCTGTTGTGCACTGATGAGGCCATGTGAATGTCCAGAGTGAGAATCAAAGTTCCTGTTTATGGTCTGTCAGCTTTGTCTCTCTGTTCAGAAACAGTTGAATCAGACAGCAGGCTATCATTCTACTTAGTTCTATCATTCTACGCAATTTAATTGCTCCAATAAGAGCACACTATCAAGTAAACAGCGCCCCCCCCCCCCCCCCCCCCCTCTCTCTCTCTCTCCTAACGGTGTATGCACCGTCCGCTCCCCCCTCCCATCCCTGTCTGATTCAGCTGCGTGTATGGAGCTAGTAGTAACTTCTGTGCAGTCAGGTCTGGGTTTTCAAACAAATGGATTTAAAAGCAAACTTGTGCAGCAACACTGAGGGAGGGGGCCACAACCTTGTCATTACCTGTAAGTTTATTTATTTTCTAAATGCTGTCTTGTCTGATAAACGTAGCTCACACTGTCTGAAGTGCCCATGTTGCTAGCAGTTAGCCTTTAGCAAACTCCGACCGCAGCTTGACCTAGATTCTCCAAATAAGGTCATAGCCAAATAAGGTGTAGCCAATCAAAATGAAGTCAACGTGGTCTCCGGGTAAAGCTCCATATCATCACCGGACCCAACTGTATTACTGAGGAAGTGAGGTCTGGCGTTTCAAAACAATACTCCAAAGAAAAAAACAGCATTTTTTACAGCGGAGTATTTACATATGCAGTAACGCCAACAACATAAACTAGTTTTTAACTGCTATGTCATCACTCCTTTAAGATTCTGTAATTGAGTAGTTTTTGTGAGTAATTTGTAATTTTTTTTTTTTTTTTTAGGTAATTTTACTTTTACTCAAGTACATTTTGACCCAAGTAATTTACTTCACTACTTTGGAAACCTCCCCCATTACTGAGTAAAAAATGAAACGCAGGAGGAGAAAAATCAGCCTGAACGGGTTTTATGTCGAACATTTTGGATTGTTAGTCATATCGTCCACTGAAAAGAAATCTCACTGATGATGATGATGATGATGCTGAGCAGGAGATGGTGGAGGCTGAGGGTTGAATTCCCGTAGAATAGATGAAGTAAATCGTCGGCTAAATCTCAGCAGCTCTGTGTTCAAACACACACTCGGCAATAACTTCATCAAAAGTGTTTTTTTCTTTGTGAGGACCAGCCAGAATGTCCCCACAATTACAGATGTCCTCACAATGTTGGTGTTTTGTCAGTTTTTGGTCCACACAACGATATACAGACACGCCCACACACACACCGAGTTTTGATAGTTTCTTAAAAACACAACCTTCTTTTAGCTTTCAGTATTTTTGTGATTCTTTAAAACATGAAGACGTTTGCAGATGGATGATGCAGATGAATCCACATCAAAGCTAAAATTTGGGCCAGATGTGCGTTTGTGTGGCGTTCGTGTCTGACAGCTGAGCTCGAACATCTGGGACTCCGAGGGACGGGACAAACAAAGATGGACTGAAGCAGACAGACGGACAATCACATCGGGGGAGGCTCCTCTTTCTGACATTTGGTATGTTTGACAGTGTGTATGTGTGTGTGAGTGTGTGAGTGTGTACCTGCACATGCTGCTCTTGCGGGACCCAGAGCTGCTCGGTGAGGATGGAGGGGTCTGGTAGGACCAGCTGTAATCTGACCCCTTCAGGTCTTTGATCACCTGAGAGGAGGAGAAAGCAGAAAGTGAAGTTTGACTCTGACCTGCCCCATTTTTCTTTTTTTTTTATAAGTTGGAGTAGTTCTTTGGAGTAACTTCTGTACTTGTTCGCTAGCAGGTGGCAGTTTGTGAGGATCGGTGGTCAGCACGGTGAGGTCATCAATGATGGCCTGGAGGTGGGTGATCTCTCCCAGCATGGCAATCTCTCCGTTCTGTAAACAATATTCTTCCTTTTTAATGTCAACGTCCAAAACGGACACATTTAATGCAGTTTCACAAGACTTGGTTTATATTTTGTGCTTTTATTCTAATGATAACAATAAAATCATTGACAAAGGTGAACTGTCATCTTGTCACAAGACTTGAAATGAAAGCAATTTCCTTTAGCACAAAGTAAAAATGCAAAAATCACTGTAAAAATTTCAGTTGCTTTATCATTATGCCATTACATTGTGACTGTAATTTTTTTCGGTGAAAAACTGGCAACCACAGCTTCCAGTTTCTCACTGTAAAAATTACAATAAAAAGTTGTGAACTACCGTTGCCAGTTTTCAGTATTTAACTGTTGTTTTTGCAGGAAACTACCATGAATAGCAGTTGTGTACCGCTAAAGTTAGTTACCAAAACCCATACGTAATAATTTCTACATTGCCACCATAATTTATAGGGTGATAAGTTGTCATTTTTTCACTGTAAATTTTACAAACTATTTTTGGTTAAAAACAATAGTATTTTTCTTACTATTTAAACTGTAATTATTGCAAGAAAATACCATAAATAAATAACAGTTGTGTACTGCAAAAATTACGGTTGCCAAAATAGCATACCGTTATATCCTCTACATTCTCACTAAATTTTATGGTGAAAAACTGGCAACCACAGCTGCCAGTTTTTCACTGAAAAAATTACAATAAGAAGGTGTGAACTTCAGCTGCCAGTTTTCAGTATTTAACTGTTATTTTTGCAGTAAACTACCATGAATAAATAACAGTTGTGTACCACTAAAGTTACAGTCACTAAAACAGCGACCCATAATAATTCATATATTTCCACCATAATTTATAGGGTGATAAGCTTTCAGTTTTTCACTGTAAATTTTACAAACTTTTTTTGTAAAAACAATAGTATTTTTTTACTGATATCATTGCAAGAAAATACCGTAAATTAAGTTGTGTACTGCAAAATTTATGGCTGCCAAAATGGCATACTGTTATATCCTCTATATTCTTATTCTCACTGTAAATTTTACGGTGAGAAAATGTCAACCACAGCTGCCAGCTTTTTACTGTAAATTATACAGATTTTTTTTTTTTTACAGTGTATTCCACACCAGCTCTGGTGCACTAAATAACAGAAGTCAAAATAAAACTCAATACAAAAACCTGAAAATCCGTGAAAATTCCACTTATACAATTTATGTGTAAGAAAATGAAATGAAAAATACTTTATTTATCCCGAAGGGAAATTCAATAATTTATGGGAAGAAGTTTTAACGAAATTTCAAAGATTGACGACAAAAAAAGCTGTGAAGTTGTTCAAGTGTAATATTTGAGGGTAAATCTGAAAAAAAAAACTAGAAGCGACTGCCACCATGAATTAAAATTAAATTTAAAAAATCAAATTTAAATGACAATTTTAACAAAAAGCGAGACCAAACAGCAGGAACTGAGTTTGTATTTTAAACATGGACACAGTCTCTGCTTTGTTTCTTCTTCAGGAAGGATGTTCCACTGATGTCGTTCAGTTCTTTCTCTGGCTCTGATCAAAAGGTCTCGTCAAGCAGACCTGAGGGGTCTGGACTATAAATGGGATTAAAGCAGATCTGACAAATAGAATAGTTCAGGACCAAAACTGCAAAAGTTTTAAAAACCAACACCTGAAAATCGATTCTGAGGCAGACAGGTGGTCAGTACCAAATGTCACCTGGAGCTTTGAAGGTCAAGGATGGATGGACGGAGGGACGGACAGACGGACGGATGGAAGGAAAGATTGATGGACGGATGGACAGGCGGGCGGATGGATGGAAGGAAAGATTGATGGACGGATGGACAGGCGGGCGGATGGATGGACTGATGGATGATGTGAATAAGGTAAAATAATGTATCAAGTGGTCCAGATTTAGCCCCTAAATGACTCGGCAGATCTCCCTGTAAAAGGACTCGGCCTACAGTACATGTGGTAGCGGTTTTAGAGGGGACAACCTGCTGCTTTGTGTCAAGCAAGCAAAGGTATCAAGTAACTGAAAAATCTGATTAAAAACTGTCCAACTCAGGGTTAAAACCTAGAGGGTGAAGTTGAAGCATCATCTTCTGTAATTTAAATGAAATGTGATCAGGAAACACTTACAGGTTGGGCAAGATTAGATAAAAGAAAATCAACATCAGAACTCCCAGTTCATGTTCGGGCAAAGCATCAGTTGATCGTGGATTTATATAACATTTATATGAGCTTTAGAAACTCCTTAATGGACTAGCAAAATATTAACATCTTATCCTTTAACAATTAATGTATCTGATAAAGTATCTGAGACCCGTTTCATCACTTTATGGTAACAACTTTGCTCAAAACCCAGCTGTACTGTATACTGTACATCCTGGTACTTGTCTGCTGTCTTCTGGTGACACCTTTAGCATTGCAAAAATTCCTTAAAAGTATCCCTGGCATTCATTCTGACAGCTCCAAAAAACAAGTTTACTCTCAATTTTACAATGTGGACACAATTGTAAACACAGTTAAAACTAATTAGGGACTCCAGCTGTACCATACATGTTTATGTATAGAAAATGTTAAAAGATAATACAAAACCAGCAGTACTATATTTGTTCAAGAAGCAGATTAATGCTATTATGTGTGTGTCTGAAATATGAAAGAGTTTGAAAGACTTCCTTTATGGATTTTATGATTCAAGTTTTAGTTACATAAAAGTAGTGGAAATAGATACGCCAACACAACCGTGCCCGAAAAAACTGTATTCTATTGACAGGACTGCGATGGGGATGACTGGAGTGAGCAATAAAATCACACATTTTAGTATTTATCTAAAAAACTAACAAATGAACCCGATTTCAGTCCATATATTCAAGGTTCATTTAATATATTCAGACTTTCATTCCATCACAGGGGGCTAATATTGGTTGCACTGTTTCAATAATATTATTATTTAAACCACAATCAAAATACAGCGTCCACTGGTACTTGTAGCCATGGTGATCAAACCAAGAAAATTTATAAAAATGACATCATCTCTTATCCAACCACATTCCCTTCTCTATAACAACTGACCCAAGAAATAATGGGCAGATTTTTTTTTCTGAAGCCTTGTTCTTAACAAAATGTATAAGTAAGTGAATAAATCAACAAAAAATATTTGCATTTACAATATGCACCATATAATACTGTGATATGTCAAAATTATTGTGGTGAAAAAGGTTTTGTTCAGGGGCAGAAGACAAGTTTGAGCTTGTGGACAACAGGGTTTTCACCATAAAGCGATGCAGCAGACGTCATAAGTTGTGTGTCTCTATAAGACCTTTTCCACATGAAGGGATCATCTCACCACAACAGGCTGCAGGAAGCCAATGAAGGTGCAGAAGCGACCCCTCTCCTCCACCAGAGCCCGGCGCACCGCCTGCTTCTCGGTCTCCTCCATCAGCAGGCACATGTCGGTCACGTCCTGCATGGCGCTGTCCAGCTGGGGCTGCAGGTCCCCCCGCCCTGGCACGCAAAAGGTTGTGATGGGAGAAAGTTTTAAAAACGAGACACAAGGGGGGACAGTTCATCAGAGGATGGTGGCTGGGAGTGAGAATACAAAGACGAAGGTGCAGGAAAATGTAGGAGGGGTCTTTACATCAGCGGGAAGGGAAAAGCAAAAGCTGGTTTTCCTTTCATTGGACGCCTGTCCACTTTTGCTTTTCAAAACACGTCACCAGGAAGACACTGGTGCAGTCAAACTCAGCTACGTTCAGTGTTTTAGCTCTGTAGTTGTTTTACTACAAACACAGAATAAAATATCTGCAATATTGGAGAAAAAAGCAGCTTTCTCACAGCTGCATTTCTGGAGACATCTAATCTGGCTGAAGGCCCGGCTTCTATGTGCTCCAAGTAAAAATCTGATCCCCGCGTCAGAGAGGGCTTATTTTGTCAGCCTGTATTCAACACAATGCCATCACAGAGCCAAAACAACAGTGTTTCCGTCTGAAACAGAGGTTGCTGTGACTACGTATGGTGTGAAGAAAATCTGAATTCTATCTGCTAGCTAGAGAGGAAAAACATGAAATGCAATGAATAGAAAGCAAGACATGAAATAAATCTTTGTAGTGTTGCAGCATGCAAAGAAATCAGGGAAGATGTCGGGACTATCAGGGACAGAATGAAAGAGAGTCAGAAAAGAGTGGTAGCATGACAGGAGAAAGCCCGCGGTGTCACTACAAAGCTCAGAGAAGCTACAAAAGTCATGCTGGAGTCAAGGAGGAAGTTAAATTTCATCATGCAGAGTGAAAGCCATCTAAGTACGCTCTAATCTGTCACCAGGAGACTGAATGTTTGATGACGCATGCTGAGGAACTGCAGCGTTGCAGCTAGTTTGTCTGAGGGGTCGGAGTAGCCGGTTCGTCGGCAGAGGTGGAGGCATGTTCCACTGCTCTTCTTTAGTCTTTAACTGGCTGACTTCTGATGAAACTTGATGGAAGTGAAGTCTGCACAGGATGCTTCAGGCTTTAGAGCAGGACTGGGTTGCAAGCTTTAAACTGTGAGGTAAGACGTCAGCCTCTGCAGAGGAAGTGTTGAGTGGAAAATAAAATCTAACCCATGACCCCCAGTCAGGATTGTAAAACAACAGACGCTTTGTTCCTTTAAATTTGTTCTTTCTTGGTAGAATAATTGTTTGTAGTGAGAGTGGAGGATCTGCTCCTTAAGGCATAAACTGAGGTTTGGTTTAACCGTTTGAGACCCAGGCCTTTGTCTTTGGACCTCTGCTTGACAATTGCTTGGACTTAAATCAATGAGTTACATCTCTGCAACAACAATTTATCTGTTTTACAATTTCACGGGTGGAACGGGAGATTCTCATCACGATGAGGTGGAACGGGAGATTCTCATCATGATGAGGTGGAACGGGAGATTCTCATCACGATGAGGCGGAACGGGAGATTCTCATCGTGATGAGGTGGAACGGGAGATTCTCATCATGATGAGGCGGAACGGGAGATTCTCATCACGATGAGGCGGAACAGTAGATTCTCATCACGATGAGGCGGAACGGGAGATTCTCATCACGATGAGGTGGAACGGGAGATTCTCATCACGATGAGGTGGAATGGGAGATTCTCATCATGATGGGGTGGAACGGGAGATTCTCATCACGATGAGGTGGAACGGGAGATTCTCATCACGATGAGGTGGAACGGGAGATTCTCATCACGATGAGGTGGAACGGGAGATTCTCATCACGATGGGGTGGAACGGGATTTTTAACACGGTGAGGTGGAACAGGAGATTCTCATCACGATGAGGTGGAACGGGAGATTCTCATCACGATGAGGTGGAACGGGAGATTCTCATCACGATGAGGTGGAACGGGAGATTCTCATCACGATGAGGTGGAACGGGAGATTCTCATCACGATGAGGGTGGAACGGGAGATTCTCATCACGATGGGGTGGAACGGGAGATTCTCATCACGATGAGGTGGAACGGGAGATTCTCATCACGATGGGGTGGAACGGGAGATTCTCATCACGATGAGGTGGAACGGGAGATTCTCATCACGATGAGGTGGAACGGGAGATTCTCATCACGATGAGGTGGAACGGGAGATTCTCATCACGATGAGGTGGAACGGGAGATTCTCATCACGATGGGGTGGAACGGGAGATTCTCATCACGATGGGGTGGAACGGGAGATTCTCATCATGACGCGGTGAAACGGGAGATTCTCATCATGATGAGGTGGAACGGGAGATTCTCATCATGATGAGGTGGAACGGGAGATTCTCATCATGATGGGGTGGAACGGGAGATTCTCATCATGATGAGGTGGAACGGGAGATTCTCATCATGATGAGATGGAACGGGAGATTCTCATCATGATGGGGTGGAGCGGGAGATTCTCATCATGATGCGGTGAAACGGGAGATTCTCATCATGTTGAGGTGGAACGGGAGATTCTCACCATGATGAGGTGGAACGGGAGATTCTCATCATGATGAGGTGGAACGGGAGATTCTCACCATGATGAGGTGGAACGGGAGATTCTCATCATGATGAGGTGGAACGGGAGATTCTCATCATGATGCGGTGAAACGGGAGATTCTAATCATGATGAGGTGGAACGGGAGATTCTCATCATGATGAGATGGAACGGGAGATTCTCATCAAGATGGGGTGGAACGGGAGATTCTCATCACGATAAGGGGGAACGGGAGATTCTCATCATGATGAGATGGAACGGGAGATTCTCATCATGATGAGATGGAACGGGAGATTCTCATCACGATGAGGTGGAACGGGAGATTCTCATCACGATAAGGGGGAACGGGAGATTCTCATCATGATGAGATGGAACGGGAGATTCTCATCACGATGAGGTGGAACGGGAGATTCTCATCACGATAAGGGGGAACGGGAGATTCTCATCACGATGAGGTGGAACGGGAGATTCTCATCACGATGAGGTGGAACGGTAGATTCTCATCATGACGCGTTGAAACGGGAGATTCTCATCGTGTTGAGGTGGAACGGGAGATTCTCATCACGATGGGGTGGAACGGGAGATTCTCATCACGATGGGGTGGAACGGGAGATTCTCATCATGATGAGGTGGAACGGGAGATTCTCATCACGATGAGGCGGAACGGGAGATTCTCATCACGATGGGGTGGAACGGGAGATTCTCATCACGATGAGGCGGAACGGGAGATTCTCATCAGGATGGGGCGGAACGGGAGATTCTCATCACGATGGGGTGGAACGGGAGATTCTCATCATGACGCGGTGAAACGGGAGATTCTCATCGTGTTGAGGTGGAACGGGAGATTCTCATCATGATAAGATGGAACGGGAGATTCTCATCATGATGGGGTGGAGCGGGAGATTCTCATCACGATGGGGTGGAACGGGAGATTCTCATCACGATGGGGTGGAACGGGAGATTCTCATCATGACGCGGTGAAACGGGAGATTCTCATCGTGTTGAGGTGGAACGGGAGATTCTCATCATGATGAGGTGGAACGGGAGATTCTCATCATGTTGGGGTGGAGCGGGGAGATTCTCATCGTGATGAGGTGGAACGGGAGATTCTCATCATGATGGGGTGGAGCGGGAGATTCTCATCATGACGCGGTGAAACGGGAGATTCTCATCGTGTTGAGGTGGAACGGGAGATTCTCATCATGATGGGGTGGAACGGGAGATTCTCATCGTGTTGAGGTGGAACGGGAGATTCTCATCATGACGCGGTGAAACGGGAGATTCTAATCATGATGTGGTGGAACGGGAGATTCTCATCATGATGAGATGGAACGGGAGATTCTCATCACGATGAGGTGGAACGGGAGATTCTCATCGTGTTGAGGTGGAACGAGAGATTCTCATCACGATGGGGTGGAACGGGAGATTCTCATCATGATGAGGTGGAACGGGAGATTCTCATCATGATGAGGTGGAACGGGAGATTCTCATCACGATGGGTAGCAACTGTGAGATGCTATCATGTCAATATGGAGCAAAATCTCTACAGAATGTTTCCAACAACTTGTTTTATTCATGACACCAAGAATTGAAGTAGTTATGAGGAAAAAGAGGGTCAAACCCAGTACTGGTAAGGTGGTCCTGATAATGTTGTCGCTGAGTGAATATATTTAACTATTTGGAATCAGGAATCAGACTGATTGCTGTTGATGTGTTTTGATAGATTTCCCCAATCTTTGAAATCTGATCTTGTGGTCTTCTGCTTTAAAAGTAAAAAACTTCATTTCCTTTTAAATGAATATACTGTTATCAGGTTACCACAAACTAACTTCTGCACGCAGTATTTAATGGCTACAGTTTCTTTCTGGGGTCTGTAAGGTGGACTAATCCATTCTGGATAAGCCCCTCTCTGCTTCCCAGAGGTCTGGCTTTATCACCGTTTTATTCCTGGTGCACCTCTGAAATAAATGGCGTATATATGTAATCACTGAGGGAAGGCAAAGGTTGGGAGTGTTAGTGAGAGAGGAGGCGATGCGGGAGAACAGGAGCGAGGCACAGGCCAGTACTTACCCTGCATCTCTATTACAGGGAGACAAATGCCACAGGGGAGGAGGGCAGAGCAGGAGGCAGCAAAAAGACAGCAAAAAAAAGAGAAAGGGGGAGACAGAGGGAGGAAGGGGGAGAGAGCAGAAATAGCAGAACTCAAGGTTAAGGTTAGTACAAGGAAGCCATCACAAGACAGCCACATGTTAGAGCAAAATAACGCTGCAATAACCAAAAACACCACCAAGCATCAGCAGGGACGTCTGCAAACATCAGAGCAATGACTCAGCGTTTTCTTTCTGATCAGGCATAACGTTTTATGGTTTATATCAGAACCCAAACTATTACAAACGGAACGAAGACGAACGGAAAGCAGTTTTCTGTGACGACAGCTTTACACACCTTCGTCTGTCCGAAGCCTGAACGCAGGCATTTTTTATATTTGTGTGATAATTCAAGTATTGTGGTTCAAGGAAACAAGTTGTAACATTTCTTTTTTCAAAAGCATTGTTTATTAACTTTTTATGGAAAGTCCTTGTTGCGGACGTCTGGTCTTGCTTGATACTGATTGTAATGGTTTATTATTATAATATTCATATTCATTCTGTGTCACTTTTCTTTAAAAAAAATCTTTTAATATCATTCATAGGTTGTATAGGCTCACATGGGTACAGCGGTTACTTTTGTTTGCCAGTAGTTTGTTTGTTTTACTGTTTTTTTGGTTCTTGTTTTTTGCCGTTGTGCGTGTGTGTGGGTGTGTGTGGGTGTGTGTGTGTGCGTGTGTTCTCATGCTTTAGTGGTTGTGGTGATCCGGGTTATTCTCAGCTTGCTTTCCTGATCCGGGCTGCTGTGCAGGGCCTCATCTTCCAACGCTTTTATCGTTCATAGTTTTATATCAGTTTATGCTGTTCGGAGGTTTTTGACTATTTTTAAAGAGATAAATGTCACTGTTGGTTAATTTAATTCCTAACAGTCATCGTTTGAGGAGACATGACAGAGAAACACTGACTGAAATGAGTAACTGATAGTTGTTGACAGAGGGAACTAAACTTGAATGTAAAGTTTAAAATATCAGTCTGATCCTGAATGATGTTTTCTAAGGACTGTAGTCTGTGCATAATAATAAATGACAATAATAAAAATACAATAATAGATAGCAATAGGAGTAGTATTTGTTAGTGTTTTTTCAATCACTTACACACATTTTCAAAGCTCTTTGTCTATTTCTCACAACTTTACACACAAATCCAGTTACTGCTCACACAAAATGCACCCCCCCCCCCATCTACTGCAAAATGAAACAGAATTCAAAATATTGTAAAGAATCTCAAAAACAAGCATTTGTCTCACCTCACAAACACATTTCCCATCTGATCACATACTTATGTACATCATTTATACACTGTTGCTCTAAATCTAAAGCTCTTTTGTTTTTATTGATTTGCTCCATATATATGATTGTATATAAGAACGAAAATAGCAAAGAAGTCGACACAAGCAATAAGGAAACCAGAAGTATTTTATTTCCTGAATAAATCTGTTGCTGCTGTGGATGCAGTATTGTATAGTACTGCAATAGAAACATCAAAGCAAAGTACACTCGTCACACATGAAACAGGCTAAAGCAAAGCTCTCTCTGCATTGTTGTTATCCATTATGTAAATAAGTTTTACCTCATTTTGTTGTTTTGAGGGCCTTCTGGACTTTATAGTAGCTGTTATTTTCCACTAACTTTAATTTATAAAGATATATATATACATATATATATATACTGTATATATATATATATATATATATATATATATATATATAACAAATATGTGTGTGTTATTTATGTTTTGTCCAAATAAAGAGAATCAATCAGTTTAAACAGTTGTGTTTAAAATGGGAGTTTTAAACTCCCAAGTTACTTCCTTGTAGATTTTAGTGTGTTAGCTAGAACATTGTGAGTAGTTATCTGAAAAAAGTGAATGGCTGCATTGAAAACTGTCAAAGCTGAGAATGTGTTTATGGTTTTGCTGATTTGAGGTGAAGTTGTGAAGTTGGAGTGAATAAGTTTAGAAATAGTGTGATATATAAAGGTTTTGTGTGTGAGCAATTGAAAAAAAAACTGTAATATTAGTAGAAGCAGTAGTCGTATTACTAGGCCAGTACTAATAGTGGTGGTAGTAGTACTATTTGTATAATAGTCTAACAATAGACAGTAGAAGTAACAGTAGTAGTTTATCATGATTATTATGATTAATATTAGTAATAATAGTAGTATTAGCATTAATTGCTTCTGTGTCTTTTTGATGCTAATATTAACATTAATTTCATAACGTAGTTCACCATTAAGACTAAAACATTTCTGAATCTGCTTGTCTGAATTTCTTACTAAAACAGGGTCACTGTCATCATCGGGGCCATCAAGCAGCATCTTTGCACATACAGGTGCGACTCCGAGTGACGGGGATGTGGAGAGGTGTGAAGGCGTGGGGCGACGATGGGTGGGGCCTCCAAATAAGATTTGGCTTAGGGCCCCAGTGTGGTCAGGGGCACTGCTCCTGATGATGATCAGCTTTGTTTCCAGCAAACAGCACAGGATGCTCTCTGTTCCGCGTCTGTGCAGATGCAGATCTTTGTCTTTTCTTTCCTCTTTCCACTCTCCTTTTAATATATGTTCACTCCTTTCTTTCCTTAATCTTCTCTTTTCCTCTGTCAGGTCCAGCAATATGTAAACTTTAGTTATAAACAAGCGTTCAGTAAAATAAATAAATAAATTCCTCCACAATTCTCTGTAGAAGCCTCTCTGCCTCACTTAGCCTTTTGCTCTCCTACAGAAACTGTAAGCACGTCCCGATGTCCACTACAAATGACAGTAACTAAAAGTTGGTTTTTGGAAGGGTTAAAATTACCGTGCCTTTTACAAAATCTTACAAATTTCTTGTAAAGACTTTAATGCAGAAAAAAACCTTGATTTGTCCCAACAGGAGAATGATATCTGTTAAAAAATGTTGATTTACTTCTCTGGTTGTTGTAAAACAGAGAAATTGAAATTCCTGCCATTTTGAAAAGACGTGCTGTGTTGGTCACATCCCCAAAACTGGAGTTTCAATAGAGAGCCGAGGATGTCTTCTTATGTACAAGCATGTAGTATTCAGATGAATACATGTACTGTAAATAAAGCTTAACTTCGAGGTCTGACGCTCATGTCCTCACAGAGGACAAAAATGAATTCCGGGTCATAATCTTACTGGGAGTTTATGTTTTTATTCTGAGATAATTTCCCATCCAATGAAACGCTTTGATTCAAACCTCCGCTGGACTGGTGCAGATGGTCTCTGATCATCCCAGTGCAGACTGGGAGCAGACTGGTCTTATTAATTACCTACCTGGCTGTTGGGTTAGCAGCTAACTTCCCAAATCTTACTCAGCTTTCATGTCCTGTCTGCATGCTATCACATTAGTTTGAACAAATGTACGACAGTGCTGTAATACCACAGCAGGACTGAGAGGCAGCAGCTCCCTGCTGGAAACGAGTGAAAAACATACAAAGAAGTTTCTTTACTTGCTTGAGTCATTGAATAATCATAAACACATCATTTTCCATCATTGTTTCCCACTGAAAGCTGAAATCTCTGCTTCATGCTGCTGACGTTGACCTCTGAGCAAACAGACCTGGCGGTTCTGACTACAGTCATCCAGTTCATGGAAGCAGCCTCTCATGTGAGAAAACAAATCAGTGTAAAAGGTTACATGGAAGTTGTCACGAGTTTTTGACAGTTTTAAGAGTCTAAAACTACAATAACACCAATTAGTTCCCCAAGTTTTCAACAGGTTTAAAAACATCCTAATTTCTTTTTAAAAGTCTTGAGTGGCTCTATAAAAACATCTAAATACAAAACACTTTAAGATGTAATTTCCAGACACATAAGTGTTTGTCTGCCCAGCAACCAACTGGAAGCTGTTTGAGAAGGAAACCTACTTTTATTGGTTGTTGCTTGACTGGGTGAAATAAGCCAGGACAAATGAGAAAAGAGCTGCAGTATCATGAACCACCACTAGATGGAGGTGTAGACCCACAATACACATGAGCTACGGTCAACAAGCCAGTTTATCTCTGATTTCTTCTTCTAATATTATAGCAGACAGACAGACAGACAGACAGACAGACAGACAGATAGATAGATAGATAGATAGATAGATAGATAGATAGATAGATAGATAGATAGATAGATAGATAGATAGATAGATAGATAGATAGATAGATAATTAAAATAATATCAGCAATTTGTAAGATCATAAAAAATATTATTAAAGGGATACCATGCAAGCTTTGGCCACTAGGGGCACTAAGCATGTAACATCCCACAGGCCACATGCAGTCATCCTCAAAATTATCCATACCGTCCATTAAAGTGGGAAAAAATCAGCTGCCAGTTAGATGAGCTGAAACTGACAGAAGTAATAATACATAAAAATTATATGAAATTCATGACATTTTGAATTGAAGTTCAACAGAAAAATTTAATACAAACACACAAAAATAAAACAAGTAAACAAGCATGATGGGGCTCCGAAGCTAAAATGTTCAGTAACACTTTGATTCAATCACTGCAATCAGATGTTTTCTGTAACGTCCAATCAGACGTCTGCACCTGTTCACAGGTATGTTGGTCCATGTTCATGGGAAAGCTGCTCTAATGTGTCTGGGACAGTTTTTTTTTTTATTATTATTATTTCAAACCACAATTCAAAAGCAATATTTCACTTCACTAAATTATATTTTTGTACATTTTAATCTATTATCAGTTTTTTACTTGTTATTTGAATTACTGTTGTCAGTTCAGCCTTTTCTTTAACTGGAGGTATGAACAATTTTGAGGACGACTGTAACTGTTGGAAAATTAAACCGCTGTGTTTTGGAATCGTGTTTGCAGACAATTTGACCAGTTAGTCTGAAGTCATCAAGTCACTCCAGGTCACATGACCCAATGAGAGGCGGATCCGCTCATGCAAAGCTACAGTGTCTGGTTTTGGAGGAGGGCAGCCCCCTCAGAGCCCCCACATGCATCAGTGCTGTGTGTTAACCCCAGAAATCATCCATTTTACTTACGTTAATAATAATACTATAATATATTAGACTATTTGACTAATATTTGAGTCAAAAGTTACACACATCCCTTTAAAAATCAAGAGAATGAATATCTGCACCTAAAAGTGAGACACACAACAGTCTGTAGTGACAAAGCCGGACCTGAAGGTGTGTGAGGAGAGCAAGGCTGCTGCGTCTTACCTTTACGAGCCTTCTTCTGCAGTTTCATGGTGTCAGATGACTTCTTCTTGATCTCGTGGCGTGACCTCTTGTACTCTTAAAGGAGGATGAACAGAGATGCTTTTAAGGAGGAATGTAAAGCCTCCGGGTGAAATCTTATCCTCTCGCATATCCCACATTTACTTCAATAAAACCACTTCCAGAAGCTGCTCCGCCGGGAGGAGGTGGAAGCAGGAGCCATTACAACCTGATGCTGGTTTTAGATCACGCTAACGGGGAGGCAGTGTCATTATAAGGAAGCTGTCCAATCACATGTAAACATGATAAAGCACATTTTCTTTTCTCAGAAAGTAAAAAGAAGTTTGGATATTTTTTAATTTAACCCTCAAAACTCCAGAAGAAAACAGACTGGCCAGTGTCAGTGAATGGCCTCTACAGATATCTAAAAATGAAAAGTTGCATTTTTCTTTCATGGCTGTCATCACAGAGTTCTGGCTTAACCATCAATAGCAAAAAACAATCAATGAGTTTTAAAATGTTAACACTTTAAATTCCACTTTACATACATGATGCTCCAACTTCCAAAAGCTGAAAATGGGGTTAAAATAAATTTGATCACTGCAAAATTATTATTATTATTATTTTGTGCAGGATTATCAGAGCCCTGGAGAGTTTATAAAAGGTATAACAATGTTTTTTATTGCATCTTTACTTAAAAAGTTCTTTTTTATAAAGTTGCGTTTAGCTTCTTACCAGCACAGACTGGCCAATAGCCTGTAAATATTATGCAAAACTTAAAAGTTGCATTTTTTTATGGCTGTCATCACTGACTTTGGGCCTAACCATCAACATTAAAAAAAATCAATGAGTTGCAAAATTTTAACCCTTGAAGTTCCAGTTTGTACACACATTGTTCCCCCCTAAAACTGAAAAGTGGGTTAAAATAAGTAAAAAAAAAAAAAAAAAAAAAAAAAAAAAGCCTGTAGGTGGCAGGCCATTATTAGATATGCAGAGCTTTAGATTATAGCAACCACAATTTAAAAAAGCTCAATGAGAAGTTGTTTCAAGATAAAATGCAAAAAAGAAAAAAAAATGTAGGAAAAATTCCTGTTTGAACTGGAATAGCAGCATTAGAGAGAGGGAGCTAAACTCCCTGCAGAAGACTGACCTGAATAATGAGCATGTGATCTGACTGATCAAAATGCTTGAAAAAAACACCAAAATTACAAATTTGAGACCCTTTCACACTTAAATAAGCTCACATGAAAGAAGAAAAAGATTGTTTACTTCATTGTATGTGTTCAGCATTTTCCAGTTGTTGAAGGACTCTGATTGGCTGAAATAACATTGAAGTCTCTGGTTTCATCACTAAGATCAAAAGCTCGGTCCCTTTTGAGTAAATGGTCTGATGTCATGGAAAACCGTTCAAACTACATCACTGAAGTGTAGAGCAAGTGTGTGAGGAGAAAAAAAATGTATCCTAAGAATTTATTCTGAAATAACATTTGATTATAGAAAGGTCTTTTTCAATGCAGGTCAATGTGGCACGGATTGGCACGAAGGAGGAAATGACCTTAGAAAAAGAGTTAGACAACCCATCTTCTAGAATATCATGAGTCAAGTCAAAATACATATTACATACATAATATTTATGCTGTTTGCATTAGTAGAAAAAAAAGCAACATTAAAGGTCACTCACTCCCCCTTCAGAAAGCTTAGGGAGCTATGAGGGCTCAGGTGAGGAATGACATCATCAGAATGATGTAACACGGTCACACATGCTGGCTGCTAACATCCTGTATGTGTTTATTTATTATTTACAACAGTTATTTCTCTGTGAGCGCTGCTGAAAATGATAACTACTGAGGTGAGACCATGACTAATGCCTGCAGTGGCATCGCATTCCCGGCAGGTTGCTTCGCTCTGTGGAGATCTGCAGTTACCTCATAACTTCTGACGCGTGTAAACTGCGACTTACTATCTGAAACCTGATGAACGGGGCTCAAAGTTCCAATGTGACCCCACGTGCAGTTTTTGGCCAGCAGTGCCACCCCACCGGCTGCAGGGGGGGCGAGCTGCTGGACAATGAGCATCTGGACCTGTAACACACGTCTACCTTTGGCATGATCCTTATCCAGCTGATTGGCTGTCTTCTTCCAGTCTTCAATCTTGTCCTGGAGAGGAGTAATCAGGCTCTCCATCAACGCGCTGCAGGACAGACAGACGGACGGCCATCAGTTATAAAGCAGGTCAGACAGAACGTAAACAGTAGAGACAGAAAGGAAATATTCAGAATCTGGCTTTGTGATAAATGTGAAGCATGAGCTGCATGTGGGACAGATTCAGGAGGAGACTGAAAGGCTCCATCATCTGGTTTCTAACCATGAACATGAAGTAGCAGCTTCTCTCTCTATTGGATCCGCCATGTACAGACTGGTGAAAGGAAAAAAACTGAAGCTCCTCCCACCGCCAGAAATCAAGCGTCTGACTTTTTGCAACCCAGCGTCCAACTTTCTGCGTCAGGCATGTTTTTGACGCCCAGATCGCGTTTGGCCTGAACGCACCGTTGGTGATACCCAGGTCTGTTACAGGCCGTCGCACTACAGAAGACTGCAGGTCTGAAATGAACAGCATGCTGAGCGATATACTGGACCTGACCAGCTACAGCGACCCCAGGTCATAGACTGCACCCGCAGGCTTGTACAGAGGACACTACAAATGATAGCTGTTCTTACCCGGATGTTCCATCACTCTGGAACAGAGGTGGACTCATCAGACCACATGACCTTCCATCGCTCCACAGTCCAGTCTTTCTGCTCCCTGACGCCTGAAACCTTTTTCTCCAGTTATCCTCACTCCTCTTCCTCTATCCTTTCCTGGCTGCACAGCTGTTCAGTCCCTTGACTTCTCTTCACAGTATCCATGTGGAAACTTCTACTGTTGTTCTGGTCAGATCTCTGACCAAAGTCAGTCAAGACTTTTCCAAATCACTTTTATACCTAGAAGATGATGGTTTCCCACTATCCTCCCAGTTTTAATGATGTGTTGGACAGTTCTTAAAGAGACTAAAATGGCTTTTTCACTGTTACAGTAGGTGAGCTGCTGCAAACTGTGTCTACAAACCAACACAAAGTGTGTCATGATTGACCGTTTCTGTCAGTTTCATACAACATTAAAAGCAAGCATTTTTTCTCTGGTTCTGGAGGCAACTGGTGGACCTGATCATTGATCGTGCAACTGGTCGGACATTTGAGCTGTTTGAATGATGGAAGTGGAGACAAACAACCAGAATATCCACAAACGTGAGGGCACTGCCTCCAGGCCACAGACAAAGACTCAGGATAAATGTGAAATCAATGGGTCAGCAGTTCAATGCGCATACACAAGTGTGAATGTGCATGCACAGACTAGAGTGCACCAACAACCTTAAACTCTGCTCTGCTGACTGATGTGTTCATGAACTCTGCAACAGGTGACCTCCCACTAACAGCATCAGTGTTTATAGGACACATGATACTATAACTATATCAGATTAATCATCATGTGACAGCTGGATGCTGTGAAGGCAGGTTGCATTTCTGAACTTCATCACAGAAAATGATCAATAAATGACTGAAACGTGGTCATTAAAAAACCCACTGATGACAAAAAAAAAGGTTCATTTTTGTTTAAAGTCCTAATGAAACCGTCTCATTCAGTGGAGTCCAAGCGGCAACCTCCGGCAGCCAACTATGAGGCCACCCGGAAGAAGTCATTGTTTAGAGTTCTCCCCTCATCTGCTAGGGGCTACAAAACAGAGCAAATCCCCATCAACTCCCTCGTTAAAAACACCAACTTCACAGCAGAAATAAACATGTTTACATCAGACACAAACATGTTTACAGCAGAAACAAACATGTTTACAGTCTGGTTCAAAAAGTCATTTTAGGTTTAATAAGTCAAGTTTACCTCCATTTCAACTGTGAGGGGGAGGTGGGGTGAATTTTTTTATAACTCATCTGTTTAGATGTTATTTAATCTTGAAATTACACATAATTAAGGGCGTGTCCTTTTGATTGACATGTGGCAGACCAGAGGCCCGGCATGTCGACCAGTGGCTCCTATCTCCTTCTTTGCTCTCGGTAAGGTCTCAGTTTGTAGCAGAGCAGCACAGCGGTGTTTTTTAGTCAGATTATAGCAAGTCTAAGCGTGTCTTACCTTATCCCGTCGCTTAGGGGGCTAATCTTCGTTAGCTCCTGTTAGTTTCGAGTTAGCTCGGTTTGTGTTTAGCCCAGAGTACGTCAGCTGTCAATCAGTTGCCCGCGGCCCGGAGCGGCCTTGCCTTCGTCCGTTTTACGGGAGTGACGACACACGTGACACGGCAAGATGGCGATGGTGGGACACGCCCAACTGGCTTCACTTTTAGCTCTTCAAAAAACCAACGGGTGACGTAGCGGAAAGTTCGTCCCTCTCTATTAACGATCTATGGTGGAGTCGCATTAAATATCCTTGAAGTTCACATCTCAGATAGCATGCTGTGATAAAAATCTACGGCTGATTCATTTTAAGCCACTACTGCGATGTGCAGTCTCCATCTGCAGAAGGAAAAACTCTGGCTGCTCCTCGCTGGAGCGACTGCTTCCTCCTCCATCTTACTATTTAAACTAAAATAGACCTCCATAAACTGGTGTAGATACACCAGGCGAAGTCAGTTTAAACCGGCCAGTGGCCACGAACAGAACAGAGGAACGAAACCTAAGACCCAGCTCAGTGTTGTGCTGCGTTCAAGACAGCTGGGAAATAACACGAGTCATCATCAGCCCAACAAGGGAAACTATTAAAAGTACATGTGGGCTTTGTTACAAAACCAAGAATGAAATCAATTAAATTAGGGATGCTAGGTATTGAAATTTTGGCCGATGTGCGATATTTAAAAATCATGTGGCCGATAACCGATATCGATACCGATAATAAAGCTGAAAAAAATAAGCAGTCATTGCAAATAGCAGTTTTGTTATCTGTTTATATACACACACACACACATTCACACACACACACAATATATATATATATACATATAAATATACTGTAGATTGATAGCTTGTTTTTAAATGTCAATATGATATCAGCATATGAAAATATTGCGATATTTCAGTGTATTGACATTATTTTCCCACCCCTAGTCTTCAGATATTTTAAAGTCTATAAAAAAGAAGTTTTTGTGTTTTTTTAGACTTCAGAAACAGCATGCTGATCGGTTAAATATCAGTTGAATATTGGTGGGGTGGCCGATGTCCGATATTCAGTTTTAAGGCCAATATAGGTCGATACTGATAGGGGGCCGATTATATCGTGCATCCTTAAATTAAATCTATGATATTTCAGGGGGCTCCGGTCCTCTGAAACAGGCCTAACAACGTCTTTGTCCCTGGTCGAGTTTAAAAACACTGTTATCAGTGTCCGATGTTAAAGTTGTACTTCCATGGTGATTTCATTAATATTTCTGTGTTCTCCATTATTATTGAATGCATTCTGCATCGTTTCTGTTAAAAAAACCTTCTGGTATCTTTGTATCCAGCTGTATTTGTATACTAGAAGAGAGGCTTGTAGTCCAACGGCAGTTTTCCGGGTCCTTCTCATGAATTTCCGTCTGATTGGCTGCCTCCCATCAGTGTATGAAGGAAGCTCCGCCCTCCGCTCTTATTTCGTTACAGACAGGAAATAGAGCCGACAAACAAGTTTGTTCCGCCATGCTAACAAACAGTTAGCTAATTAGCTTCTCAACTCCGAAGCTACAGTCGTGCTGTCTTCACTTCTAGCGTGTCGTGGAGGGTTACCTGCCTTCCAATGGACAGATAGAAACCCCACGTGGGATACGCTATTTGCAATGTGACGTAGAAGTGCAAGGCTGTTCCTGATTCGCTCTTCGTGTTGTTTCTCTGATGAGAAAGCACAGCCGACTGGAGGGAACGCAACGCTAGCAAGTCAGCATGTGTAAGTAAACAAGGGGAAACCCTCCGAAGGCGCCCTGCCTATATAATGGTTTTAAACATTGAAATAGAACCAAACACTTTATTTCACCTTTTGGAAGCGGTCTGCGTGGTGAAGGTTTAGTGGGGGTGCCAGCCAGGTATCCCTCCTGACAATTAGATAAATTACTATTATTAATATAAGTATTGTTGATTTTAACCGACCACACAAGGACCTTCACACTAGATGTAGACCCTTTCAGTTACCAGGAAAGACAAACTATTTTCTTCTTCACATGAAAGTAAACCCACAAAAACAAAAACAAAACAATTCATTTCCACTTTGTATTGAAAATTGGAGATCACAGTTCCATTCTTCAAACAATGAGTCTTGATTCCCCACATAAACTGCCCCACAGCATAAGAGCTTGCAATGGGGCCTGAACACACCAGAAGCAGATCCAGGAAGCAGGCTTCCCTTTTGCAGAGTGATCAGCTGTTTTAACGATGATGTCACCAGCCGGTGCAGGACTTCCGCGTTGACGGTTTTGAACTGGCTTTGATTCAGTGTTGTGATCGCTGTTGATCTCCTGAGATTGTTGGCGGCGTTGTGATGGTTGTTTAAGCTACGTGGCCCTTCAGAGAGACTCATATGCAGAACCATGCTCACATTTCATCTTTAACATCAGTGTCATTGTTTTTGTTTGGAAAAAGCATCAATAGGAATGTACGATGAGGAACAAGGACAGTGGGTGGTAGCAGGCGGTGCTGCATACCAGGAGCTGCAGTCAATCACACTCATGGAAACTCAGAAGTGAAGGGAGTCAAGTTGAAGAAGAAGGACAAATGCAAGAAGAAAGTGTCTTACTTAGTGAACTGACGAAGTTTGGCCTCAATGCTGCGATGCCTCATGCACATCCTGGTCAGAGCCGAACCGATGTCTCTGGTTGCTCCTGGAAACAAAGCACAGCCGAGATCAGACGCTTAGACACACACGCGTTTGAACTTCTGTTCGGGAAAAAATCATTATCACAATTATTATGATCAATATTGAAATCACGATTATTCAGACGATTATCTTTTAGTTTATTTATTTATTTATTTAGCATTTCTTTCTCTTTCAAACCACACTATATTGATCATTTATGCAAAACATTCAAACTGTAAATAAATAAAGGCTACAAATATGCACCCATACAGCTGTTTTGTGGTGTATAAAACATTAAATGAAGAAAACAAATATACTTTAAACATTAAATAAATGCAAAAAATATAGAAAAACACAGATATCATAAACAATGTATCCAGCTGTTCTGCAGTTTCTCTATATTTGAAATATAAAATAAATATTCTTATTTATATATAAAAAAAAATATTCCAAAACAAACTTTGTTCAGCTTTAGTGAAATGCTGATGACACCCAACAAATTGTTTGGGTGGAAGCGGCTGATATGAACTTTAACTTCAGAATAACTTTCAGAAGTTATATAAAGAAAAATGTCAAAAAAGAAAAAAACACGATAACAGGGGTTTGGAGATCGTTTGACAAAAAAATTGAAATCACAATCAAATTTTGATTAATTGCACCGTCCTACTGTCTTTGTGTGGACATTTATTGACATAATGCATTCCCCAGCCCCTAACCCTAACCATCACAGCCGATGGCCTAAACCTAACCTTTGCTCCAACCCAAATATCTGCACTGAAAAAAAAAAAATCTTTGGATCAACTTTACAAAAATAGCTGTAATTTGTTACATCTAAATTTATCAGTTTTTCTCAAACTAGATTTATGATTGGGTTGAAACAATAAATTTTGATTAACGGGAAATATATTTTTGCTAAAACAAAGGAATAAATTACTTTGATAGAAAGTAAAAAATATAATTCATAACAAAGAAACTATTTTTTTTACTTTGTTACAACTTAATTTTTCTTGGAATAAACTAAACAAATTGCTGTAATTCTATAAAATGCGTTTTTGAGGGATGTTATGCTCGAGCCCGTCTGCTCGTCCCCCGCCTCAATCTTGGTAACCAAACATTGGTGAAATGAAGGAGTTCGTGGCAGATTATGCCTTATTTAGAGGCTGCGTGAGGTTGCGTGCGGTTGCGTGAGGTTGCATGAGGTTGCGTGAGGCTGCGTGAGGTTGCGTGAGGTTGCGTGAGGCTGCGTGCGGTTGCGTGAGGCTGCGTGAGGTTGCGTGAGGTTGCGTGAGGTTGCGTGAGGCTGCGTGAGGTTGCGTGAGGTTGCGTGAGGTTGCGTGAGGCTGCGTGAGGTTGCGTGAGGTTGCGTGAGGCTGCGTGAGGCTGCGTGAGGTTGTGTGAGGTTGCGTGAGGCTGCGTGAGGCTGCGTGAGGTTGTGTGAGGTTGCGTGAGGCTGCGTGAGGTTGCGTGAGGTTGCGTGAGGTTGCGTGAGGCTGCGTGAGGTTGCGTGAGGTTGCGTGAGGCTGCGTGAGGCTGCGTGAGGTTGCGTGAGGTTGCGTGAGGCTGCGTGAGGCTGCGTGAGGTTGCGTGAGGTTGCGTGAGGTTGCGTGAGGTTGCGTGAGGCTGCGTGAGGCTGCGTGAGGTTGCGTGAGGTTGCGTTAGGTTGTGTGAGGTTGCGTGAGGTTGCGTGAGGCTGCGTGAGGCTGCGTGAGGTTGCGTGAGGTTGCGTGAGGCTGCGTGAGGTTGCGTGAGGTTGCGTGAGGTTGCGTGAGGTTGCCCGCATCACTGTGGTCGCTTTCACACCTGACCAAGCGGACTCGGTCCGACTGGGGAGCTGAAAGTCACAACATTTATCGTTCGTTTCGGTTCGGCTTTCACGCTGTGATTTATGATGCACTCTGAACTTTCTGAGCAGCATTACGTGGTTTAAAGGGGGGCTCGTTGATTGGACAAAGTAGGAGCGGATATCCCTCCCCCCCGCCCCGGAAAAACAACAGCAGGGTAAACATGGAGCGTTATGTTAAGTTGGCGGTTTTGGGATGGTGTTTCGGGTCAGTCAGCGCGGCACGGAGCTTTCTGTAGTGTCTCACATAAAAGAGAGGCGGCACCGGAGGAGACTGGCAAAAGACTACGAGTTGTTGGCGTTGCTATGACGACGGCGGGCATGGTATGTAGCCTCACGGATTGACAACGTTAGGGAACGTTAGCGACCGCTCCCGTCATGCTGTCATCGCTGGTCAGGGACTGAGTCTGTTCATTTTCTAACTTTGACGATCTAACATGCGACAACATCTGAGCTCAGAGTTTAAGGACTGCGACTGTTCCGGAGTTGTGACTTGATTTTGTTTTAATAATTTAACATTATTAATAACATTATAATTAATAATGTTTTAATATCTAATTTGGGGAGTGGATAGCGTAGTTTTAATGTTGCGGGCAGAGTCCCCAACATGACACTCAGGTGAACCACTGTGGACCCCTGAGCAAGGTCCTTAACCCCCACCAACTGCTCCCCGGGCGCTTTAATTAGCAGCCCCCTGCTCTCAGGTTCAACCTCAGATGGTTGAATGCAGAGAATGAATTTCCTACTTGGCTCTCTAATTGGGATTAATAAAGTATATCTTTATATGTCAAATTTTTAATGTAGGGGTTATTGTTGTTCATACAATTGAGCTAAGCTAGCTAGCGACTGCTAATGTCAGCGGTCACTTGTTGCCCTTGAAACAGTAAACATCACGTAAGGACTAATGGGCTGTAGAGATGCAGAATCAAGCTATATTATATACAGTATATATAGATTAGATATGTTGTGTTTTAGTGCCGAACACATGAATTTCATAGAGGATGAGTGGACATCAGCAGCTGGTTTATCCGGTCATCCAGACCAGATTTCAAGGAAAGCTTCCAGCTCTTCGTCTGTTCACGTCTGTCCACGTCCGTCCACGTCCGTCCTCTCACCATCTTTATTTTGGTTTGGAGTGCGCGCTGCACTTCCTCTCCCATAGATGCATTGTGTTTGCGTTGCGTGTAGCGTCACTACGTACATCTGGTCCTGTGTTTGGTGCGGTTAGCTTCACACTGCATACGAACCGGACCACGATTCACTTGTAAGCAAACCGAGACCCACGTTTTCAGTCGGACCAGAGTCCGCTTCTTTGGTCCGCACCAGAGTTTAGATGAGCATTCACACCTGCCCAAACGAAGCTGACGATCAGAGGAAACGAACTCTGGTCCGTTTAAAGTGGACCAAACAGCCCTGGTGTGAAAGCGACCTGAGATTATTTTGGACATGCGCTGATCTGGAGTGGATCTAAATATCTCCTAAAGGAACTGAACTTACACCAAAACTGTCTGGGTGAGGAAATGAACGTATTTCATGCTAGAAAACACTGTAGGTTCAGGTTGAAAACAAAAAACAAACTTCCCCTTTAATGTCCTTTGTCTCTTTTAAATAAATAAATATAAAGTACAGATGTAAACCCTAACCAATTATAACCTAAACTCTCAAATAAGACTTTTCTCAGGCTTTTTTTTTTTTATTTTTATTGAGGACTGGCTAAAATATTGTTGCCTGTACGAGTACACACACGCCCACACACACACACACACACACACAAATGCCAAAAAAAAAAAAAAAAGGTCTCTGCACATTTACCACAAAAGGCTCTTTTTTGTTCTACAGATCTGAAGTCTGAGATGAGTATTTACTTTAAAGCCATTAGCGTCCGGTCTGAAGCAAAGGCCAGTGAAAACATTGGATCTGTGGAACAGATGAACAACGAGCAGAGCTTTTTTTTCTTTTACACTTCGCCAGTATTTACACAAGACAGCAATCTGTCTCTTACGGATGCGACACACACTCCTGAGTTCATCCAAATAAAGTCGTGTCTCGTGAGCGTGTCCGTGTGTCAGCTCAGACTCAGTTCCATGAGCAGCTAACCTGCAGCTGTAAACACCAGGCTATTTTAAGGCAGCATGTTGGTGTGGAAAAAGCTGACCCCAGAGTTTAAAGCAGTTTAAGCACCAGCGCACAGCTGACTGTCAAACGGGCGGCCAGAGCTGCCGTCAGAGCAGAGGTAAGACTGCCATTTCCACAATCACCACTGCCAGGGAAACTTAAACTCTGGAAAATTCAGATTTTACAGCAGCCAAATGGGATTTTCTACACACACTGTCATCATAAAGGCTTACATCGGATTAAAAATGCAGAAAATAAGGAGAGAGGGACATTATTCTAAAATATGTACTGGAATAATGTTTTCATCCAACACTGAAACACCTTTGATTGGAAAGTGACCCACGTAACAGTTTCTGGAGGATTAGGATGCAGAGCTACAGGAGAAAGCTGAAGAGACATTCCTTACACACAATCTCCATATCACGAACGTATGTCGTACGCCCTGTTCCCATCATCCCCAATTTTCTATATTTATATGTTTTTACGTGAGATTCGAATATCACCAAAGCTCTCCTAGTTTGAGTAAGTTTAGGTCAGTTCGGGTCGGGGACGGACCGGAGAAGACGCAGAAGATTAATATATTAATTTTCCAACTAACATTTAATCATTATTATATAATTATCATCATTATAAATCAACACATAAACCAATCCAAAAAGAAAAGAGAAAAAAGAAAATATATAAAAAATACATTAAATTAAATAAATAAATTTAATTGATTTAATTTTCTCCCTCTATTAATTAAAATAATTAAAATATTTAACATGAATATCATTGATTTTAATTCTTTTTACTTCTCCCTCCCCCTCTTCTCCCCCCCCCTCTTCCTACCCCACCCCGCCCGAGCTGGCACCAGCACCAGTACCCGCTCGGGCGCCCCCCCAGACGGCCCGCCGGGTCGCAGGGGGGGAGGGGGGGGGGGCGCGGTCGGGCCCGGCGGGCGGGCCTGGAATTATGACTCAATGCTTATAAATTTTACAACATTCCTGTCCCTTCCTGCTCTGCACTCCTACCCCTCGTTGAGTTTTTATGTTCTGAGGAGGAGGCGCCCAGGGCCCCCCTGCCGCCCCGGGCTATTGGGGAGTGAGGAGGACCATCCATTTTTAATAATCAATTAATTAATTAATTTTTTATAATTGTTCAATTAATTATCCCTTAGCTTTCCTTTTGCAATTCAAATTTTATTTTTTTCTTTTCCCATCCACATCTGGATCAGCCCCGATCCACATCCACCTCCCCCCAGCAACAGCCAGAGGGGGGTGGGGGGGGGGGGGGGTTTTTTGGTGGTAAGTTTCATATTAGACTATTTTTTTTTTTCTTTTTGTTTAAATATTTTTATTGTGACCTTGGAATCCGGCTAATTATTAATTTTTTTAATAATTAAAAAAATAAATCAATTATATCAAGCCTAAATTTAAAATTTTTTTAATTTTTTCTCCCCTCCTTTTACAACCAGACCCACGGTTCTCTTTCCTTCTCCCTTTTTGCGTTTTTTTACGTCTATGACTCCAATTTTTAAACTACCAAACACATCTTTTATTCTTTTTAACTTAAAAATTAAGGATTTTTTCCTTATTCCCCCCAAATTTTCTTTTTTCTCAGATTCTCTCCTCTCTATCTTTCAACCTCACCGGGTAACTCTTTTTTTTTTTTTTTTTTTAATAAATCTCTGGGGGAGATATATTTAAATAACAATAAATTTCAGCTATGGAATTTATCAAGACTCTTTTTTTTACAAGATGAGATAAAAACGATAAAAATTTTATAAAATATCACTAGGGCCAAAAATAAAAACCTTTTTACAATCAGATATGCGACCATTTCTACAATCGTTTTATAAATGAGGGCCAATGGTTCAAGTTTGACTAATTTAAAGGGGAAGTTTGTTTTTTTTTTTTTAACCTCGACCTGTTTTCTAGCATCAAATCTGTTCATTTCCTCACCCAGATAGTTTTGGTGTAACTTGAATTCCTTCAGGAGATATTTAGATCCACTCAGCGTATGTCCGATATAATGGAAGTGATGCGGGCGACCTCGCCAGCCTCTAAATAAGACACTATCTGCCACAAACTCCTTCATTTCACCAATGTTTTATTACCAAAGATTAGTGGGACCCCCCTGCCAGCTCGAAGTGGCTTTGAGTTGCTTATTTGTGGCGGTATGTCCTTATTTACAGACATTTACTTGCTATGGTGTTGCATAACAGTGATGTCATCAAAGCCGCTGCAGTAAAAATGTCTGTAAATAAGGACAAATCACCACAAAAAAACCACATTGTGAAACACTCCGTTCAAAACATTTCCCCTTTTACTTTAGACAAGTCCCTCCCACAAAAAAATGCTTTTTATGGTTTTATTATTTTGTTTTATTAAACTGTTTTATTTGGGCTTTTTAGAGCGACCTGAAGCATGAAGGTCTCCATGCGCTCCAACAGTAAACAGCTGACAGCGTGTGGATGCGTGTTATCTGACGCAGAGATGTGAGACGCAGACATTTTATCATGAATCATTTTGAACATCTGATCTGAAAGAGTGCAGGATCATTATGACTCCGGCTGAATACATGTGCTACACGCTGATGATGGCTGGACTCTGCACGAACACGCCGTTCGTTCCTGGATGCATTTGCATAATAGAAGCTAAATTAATGAGGCGTGAAAACCCCCCTGGAAATACCAGATGCCGAAAAACCTCGGCAGTTTGTAGGACCCCCAGGGAAACATATTTTTTCGGCAGTCGGTTGTTTAAGCGTTAAATAATTAGCATTTTACATGTACTATGTAAATATGTACATACACATTTACTTGGACTTATTTTCATTTTGGCAAAAAAACAAAAACAGATCCACTGAAAACAGCCAACAGTTGCAAATAGTTAAAAATAGAAAGAATAAAATGAATTCTAACTAAAGTTTTGATCACTCCAGCTTCACCAACAATAAATGCTAACTTCTGTGAAAATGCTTCATACAAATTAGCATAGACTCCTTGAAATGGTGACTCAGTGCCGTCTGGAGACGATGCAGAAGTGGAGCTGGAGAATTTTATGTTAAAAAAGGAAAGGAAGCTAAAAGCATGTCGCAGTGGTGCCATGTCAGTCATGAGAAAGGTTGGTAGTTTAAACCACTGGTTTTCACCGTAGTTGAAAAATATATCTGGAAGAAGATCACCACAAACCTGTTGTGATTTAATCACCGGGGTTTCTGCAAAAACTACAGTCCATTGCAGTGTGACATCACGTTCCCAAGCTCTGATGTCTGCATCACACCTGAGCACCGGAGATTCTCTCTTTATTTAAAATGTAAGAAAAAAAAAAAGCTTCTCACTTTTTTCTATTAAATACTAGTATCTTTACTCGGTATCTGCAAGTACTAAACTGTCAGTACTCAGACTTGTACTTGGTTGGCAAAACAGTGGTACCAGGACATCCCTGCTTACTATCACTCTCACAGTTTTCTATGAGTCCCAAAAATCTGTTTCATTTCTTCGCTGTCCAGACCATCATCAGAAAAACCGAACGGAGGAGGAAATGTGCCGCGTCTTTGCTCGCTGCTTCTCTCACTTTCACATGCAGCTCTCAACCTAAAACATTTAATAATCGCATATGTTAAACATAAATTATCTACGAGAAAATGGGAGAATAATCTTAAGATAATGTTAAACGGGGTCTTCTTACTTAGAGGGGAAAATGGCTGCAGGCTAATTCATTTCCATCATTTAACGGTAAAGCTTGGATTTGGTCTGACTAGCATAAATCACTTAGTCATGGTGTCATTTATATTCTGATATCAGGTCCTGACAGTGCAGGAAGATTTAAGTCAGTTTGCTTTACAGTTCTGTGTTATCTTTTTTATTATTACAACTATTTTTATAGTTGGGATCGTTAGCATAAATTAGCAGCTAACTGAGAAAAACTGCTTCACATTTTTAGCTTTTCAGTTCAGTTTTGCGAAGTGTAAACATTTAACATGGATATCAGCCATTAGCGTCCTCACGCTGTATTTTAGCTCCCTATATTGTTATCCAGCTGTCCCTCAGCTGTCTGTCATGCAGCTGGAGGCGTCTGACAGAAAGGCCGAGTCCTTAATTGCAGGAAGCCGACAAAAAGTCTTGCAGTTGATAGAGAATATGCAAAGCTAAACATGGAGAGGACCAGCCCAGTTCTTCATTTTGTTGACAACGCAGACCGTTGTCAGTGAAGCAATCTTTTCCACTTATGGTGCGAGAATATGTGCACTTGTTAAGAAATACCTGTTTTCATGCTGTTAAATGACAGTTTTCGTCTATATTTTCTGAGATGAAACCATCAAGTCTTCATTTAAATGTGAGGAAACAAGATTAACTTCAGATAAAAAACAACAGCAAAAAAATACAGTAACGCTGTTGAAAATTGTTTCAATTTAAAGCGATTCTTGACAGCAGTGACGCAGGGGCCCCCCCTCTCTGTCCACATCGGACATGCGGCAGCAGTCCTGCTTCTCTGCTGCACGTCTACAGCTGATGACTCCACAATGGTTCATCTCCTGTTCTGCTTTCATACTATTTACAAACAGAAAGTGACATTTCTGTGTGCGAATCCTTCCATTTGTACGTTCAAAAAGGATGAAGACATGATTGACATATAATTAGGGCTGTCAGCATTAATGCATTAATCGTGTTTAGTTAAAAAGATGGTTTTTTTAATTGCATTTGAAACGTAAGCCGTTTTGTCCCGTTGACTAACCTGTATCAGCCCCTTTGGTCATATTGTGAAGCGGCAAAAGGTGATGGATGAAATACAGCGGAAATTTAAACAGCCTGTTTAACTTAAAGCAGAACTCAGTAACTTCAGCTCGGGGCTCCCCCTAGTGGCGTTCTTTCACTGTTGTAAAGTTCAACCCCCCCTCTTACACCCCCCACAGCACGCTTCTTTTTTTTCTACCTGTCTTTCTTCTATTTTGATCCCTGGATATATTTCTAAGCTTTTACTAGCTTGTTGTTGCTACTTTGCTACGTTGGTAGCAACAGCCCTAATATAACTACATCTATTAAAAAGAGATCGGGTTTTAAAGCTTATCTGGGTGTTTTACTTTGAAAATGCTTTTATTTTGATAGATTGGTCTCATGTTCCTGCTTATTTTCCTGCCTGGCTTGACAAATTCGGCCACGGCTTGTGCAGAAAATAGAGCAGAAGCCGAAACGATCGCGTCACGCAGCACCATGCAGCGCCTGATGTGGTCGACACGTCTGTTAACATGAAACTTGCCAAAATGAAACTTGCCGTCATTTCTTGCAGCTGCTCGGTGTTTTTTCAGCATCTTTTGCACATTTCCTGTACATAACCTTGAAGAACATGTCTGCAAGTGATCAGTGACGTTTATTTGATGTCAGTGTTTGGTGTGAAACGTTTGAAGGAATGTTTTATTGTGTCAAATGCCTTGAAAACGTTAGCAATGCTAATTGCGTTAGCCTTTCTATGGTTTTTTCAATGTTAAGTTCGCATTTATGCTTACTGATAGTTGTGTGTGTGGTATCAATGATGAAAGTCATCTCTGTGTTTTTCATGGACACAAAGTAATATTTGCTCACATGTAAATAAGAATGTGACTCATTTAGGTTTATAAATATGTACATTTGTATGTTTGTATTTTAGTTTCACAGAGTTTCTCATGAACGTCCTAAACGTATCTACGGCCTCCTGGGTGTTAATTGAGGAACCTGTTATCTGTCTGGAACTTTATTTGACTTCTAGTTTGCCAGTTAGGGCAGAATTTTGGTGTTTTGGTAAAATGAGAAGTGTGTTTGGGCTGTTAAAGGTCGGCTGTGCTCGTGTCGCTGTAAGACGCTGAGTCCACCACATCCAGTCTGTAAGATTTATTATCCATTTACCATTACCAAGGTGAACTGCTCAAAATATCGTGATATTGATTTTAGGCCATATCGGCCAGCCCTACACCTCTTTATCTGCTGATAAATCTCGACCGTGATCTCGCAGGCAGCCTAAAACTCATCACTGCTCGTTTAATTTCAGCAGCAGCTGATCTGCAGATTCGTTAGCACGCAGACACACACTGGCACATGCTGAACTTCACACACTTCAACTGTGTGCTGCTCTCATCCACAGAGAAGCCCTCCATTCATAATTAACAAATTCTTCCCTCTCGCCTCCTGTTCTACCCGGCAACCATTCATTAAAGCAGAACCACCCTCTCCAAACACACAAACATGCTAAGGGTGGAAGCATTCCTCATGCATGCCAATCAGCCGCACAGAAGCACCTCCAACCTTCATACGGGATGCACGGAGATCCCGGGTGGATCTGCACCGTGGCACGACGAGAGGGAAACCCGTGAGAGGACAGTGTGTGATATTTTTTTCCTGGAATGAAAAGGGTGATGTGGGAAAGAAGGAAAAGAGGAAGAGTTGGAGGAGGGAGGAGAGAGCATGAGGATGAGAGGGGTCGCCTCGCACATTTTAATGAGCTCGCTGCCAGAGCGAGAGCCGTGGGACTGCAGCTCCAGCCAGCCCTGCGTGTGCGTGTGCGCGTGTGCGTGTTTGATCTCTGCATTTATGATAGCTGTCTTCCTGTCTGCCTGTTATTACCTCTCAGACTCTGCAGGAGATCAGCAGCTTGATGGGAACACAGTGTTTCCGTGTGGAGCTGGTGTGTGGGCGTGAGTGCTGCTGGTCGCATCATCGTGCTTCAGCATTTACCTGGACTGAAACAGCACGTTGATTTGATGCTGATGAGTGGGTGTGAGTCACGTTTCAGTGTAGTAATTAGCTTCACACTTAATACAGCAGGTCTGACGTAATAATGATCACAAAGGCTCATGGGAAATGCAAATGCAGCAGGAAATTAACCTTCTGATTGTTATCCTATAAATTTGAAATATGTGTCGTACCGTCGTAGTCATGTTCACGTTTAGCTGAAGCTGTGGAAAAATTCTGTTCAGTTTGAATGTTAAAGTTGCACCATCTCTCTGTCATTACCCACACACTAAAAACTCCTCCGTCATAATGAACCCATACTGGGCTCATTTTGACCCACTGCTGAGTTAAAAAGGGACCAACCCAGAAAAAAGTGCTTCTTTTTTTAACTCAACTTTTGGGTTGAATATTTGACCCAGAAGTTGGGTCATGTTGACTACAAAGTTTAGTTTTTTTTTTAACCCAGTAGTTGGGGCAACAACCAACAACAACAAAACAACAAAAGAAAAGAAACAAAAAACCAAAATTTAATAAATCAAACCACTGCAGTTTTTTCTGAAATGGAAAATCCAAACCAGCCGAATGATAAGTAACCTTCTAAATGAATAGATCATTATTTCTCTCTTCTGGAGAAAAAGATTTGACAGCATTTCTTTCGAGCATGTGACATGAGGAATAACAAATCATAAATCAAATGTAAACATATCTCCCAACAGTCATGAAAGCTCTTCCACATCCCAAACCAGGAGCAGATTTATAAGTTTGTTAGGGTCTGATCCTCTGCTTCCCACAGAATTTAAATAGTGCAACTATTTTACATATCAAAGACCTTTAAAGGCATTTTTCCCCCTTTTGGGAAAGATGGCTTTTCCCTTCCGCTTTCAGTCACTCTCCCTTTCCTGTTTACTTCTACGGTGAAAGGAGCCTCCACACAGATCTTTTAGTTTCATTAAGGTCTGATGATTAATGAACACAGAACTTCAACTAAATCTAAAATCCCACATTTATTGTGTCGTGTTACATGAAAAAGATTGTTTTAGATGACTGATAGAAACCAGTATCAGTCTGTGAAACCAGTCACAGTCCCACCAAGTAGCAGCTCTCCCAGTCGCTGGCAAAGCAACCATTTCCCCTCATCACCTAGCAACAGACTTAACTGTCAGGTTTGTTACCGTTTCCATGACAGCGCAGATCTTGGCCTGTTGCTAAGGTGGGAATCAGAATGTTTGTTGCTGAGGTCAAATTGTCTGCTGCTACGGAAACGAATGTCTGAGCTGCACGGCAAGAGACAGAGAGAGAGAGAGAGAGAGAGAGAGAGAGAGAGAGGGAATACCACACACCCACGCACACACACCCACACACACATGGTATCCTCTCTCACTGAGTGGTGGGAACAGGAAGAGAGAAACCAGCAAACACGCTTGTGTAACTTTATTACAAAGATAACTGCAGTTTCTGAAGTTTGCCGACGGCCCAGCAGAACTGAGAATCCTGAACCTGTTGACAGAGTTCATGAGAGATCTGCTGCACGCCGCTCAGATTATCCCCGAGACCAGTCAGAAAACGCTGCCCCCTCCTGAAGGGATGACGGGTGTTTCAGGACCACAGTTCTAGCCCCCCACCCTCGTACCCACTGCATGGTTGCCTCTCCCAGAACATCACCGAGCCTCCTCTGCTCTCTCATGATAGCATCTCTGTGTTTCTTCGCCTGGGGCATCTCTGGCCGTCCCACCCATGCGTCTCCATGGAAACGATTATCTGTAATCTTCCAGAGGGATTCACCAGCTTCTGGTTGTACTTTAGCTGTGCAATGCGAGAAAACATGCAGCCAAGTCTGCAGCTGATGGGAAAGAGTCTGGAGCAGAAGTCTGGCTTCACTGTGCTGGGACAGCTCACCATGAAACGCACGACACATGGACACTCACGTGCACGCACATTACAGCAAGTTCAATGTAAGTTTCAACTCAGTGACGAAGAGATACTCTGGAATATTCTTTTTCAACCATGGTTGCTTCATCAGATCGGTCATACAGCTGCTGTACGGACAGACAGCTGCTGCTCAGTTATAACAGGACATCTTCGGTCATCAAAGCTCCTCCAGCTGCTTCCAAAGATGCATCCTTCCCTCCATCCTCACCTGTAGAAACGGCAGCTATTGAAAGCTCCACTGGAAACATGGAAGTTATCTTCTCATTTTTTAAAAGCTAATTATTTACTGCGGCTAGCCGCGAGCAAACGCTGGGAACGAGCACCTCCCCTCTGTCACATCTGGCTCTATCAAACCGGTGCAGCTCCGTACAGTTCTGAGTCGCTCGGTGTGTCGGCATCGCAGCTTTTAGCTGAACCAAGTGGACCTGAGGCTGGAGACAGACTGTAGGCAGCTGACACTTCTAGTCCGGTTCTAACCTGTAAGGTGTGATGTCCCCATCTTCCTCAGCATCATCATCACTCCTCTAAACTGGCTGATGATCCACCACACAAACCAGTTCCAGTCCAGCTGTTCTGGAGCGTCTTTCATGTTTTCCACAGCTTTGATGTAAACCAATGAGCCGACCGCAACTTTTTATCTCGCTGACGTCACGTCACAGAGGCTAGGTTTGCTAGTGAAAAGCTATTAGCATTTAGCTGAGCCTCCTAAACATCGGATATTTACATAAATACATGTCTGATTAACTTCTAACTGCACAGAACTACTGATTTTGTCTTGGTGTGTTGTTGTATGGCAAAATTACTTGAAGTTAAAGTTGTGTTATTAACACTTTAAAGAGGTAAGATCATCTGATATGATCCCCACACAGAAATAAATGAAACGAATGAGTTATAAGAAAGTTCACAACCCTAACAGTTTACATGAAGGTAAACTTGACCTATTAGACCTAAAATGATCATTTGAACCAGGCTGTAAACATGTTTATTTCAGCTGTAAACATGTTTATTCCTGCTGAAAACTGTTTATTCCTGCTGTAAACATGTTTATTTGTGCTGTAAATATGTTTATTCCTGCTGTAAACATGTTTATTCCTGCTGAAAACTGTTTATTCCAGCTGTAAACATGTTTATTTCAGCGCTTATCCCACCATGTTTATTCCTGCTAACATGTTATTCCTGCTAAACTGTTATTCCTGCTGTAAACATGTTTATTTCAGCTGTAAACATGTTTATTCCTGCTGTAAACATGTTTATTTCTGCTGTAAACATGTTAATTTCTGCTGTAATTTTTTTTTTATTTCTGCTGTAAACATGTTAATTTCTGTGAAGTTGGTCCATGGGGATTTGCTCTGTTTTGGAGCCCCTAGCGGATGAAAAGAGAACTACAATTTTTTAAGGTTACTCCCGGGCTTCACTTTTCTCCAGCTGAGTTTGCCCTTGGGCAACATTTACAAGTAAAATAGTGAGTTGGACAGAAAGGCAGATCATAGAGAATGAAAAAAAGGCTTCTAGGGTCTCACTGTTACCAAATCTGAAAACATCAAAAGTCAGCTGAAAGGAAACATGACCTTCACTGCTGTGAGGGAGGACATAAGTTGAAATAAGTATCTAAATCTCCTAAACTAAAAACCTGACATCTATCCAGCAGCCTTGGTTCTTGGTGTCCTGGATGCTGAGAACTTCCACCGTCTTCACATGATTGCATCACATCATGTCTGCAGACTGTGGGCTGCAGAGCTCCAGCTCTCCAGCATTCCACAGATGCTTTCCTGGATTCAGAGCTGCAGAAGGAGGTCACTGGAACACTGTCAACTCTTCAACATATTCCTAAAACAACCAGTGTAAGAGCGTTTTCTTTGGAAAGTCTTCCACTAAGCTGCAGGTTGCAATTACATCTTTGTAAATTGTGACCATAAGAGGGTTAAAAATGCATTAATAAAAGCATTTCTGGTTGCAAAAGGAGATAGATTTAAATAAATAGCACCAATGTCATTTCCTAAACATTTTTACTTAAGATTGATGGGAAAAGATCATATGGTCAAAGAAAACTAGGAGAGTACAGTCCTCAAGATGATTCATACCCTCCAATTCAAGAAAAAGCTAAATTCACAATAGTAATCCAAATAACAAGAAACTACAGAAACTAATAATAAATAAAAATTTACAAAATTATAGTTTAGGGAAATAAAACACTGCTTTTGAATTGTGGCTGAAAATAATATTTTAATAAACAAACAAAACTGTCCCAGACACATTAGAGCAGCTTTCCCATGAACATGGACCAACATCTGTACTACTCATCCATTCTTTTTTTTTTTTATTTTTTTTTTATTTTTATTTTTTTTTTTTTTTCTATTTTTTTTGGTATTTTAAAACTTAAATTCTACGTTTTCTGTTGGAGTTAAGGAAAAAAAAGAGGTCCCCTTTCCTTATTCATCTCCAAAAAAAAAGATGCAGTGTTACGGCCCACACCCCCCCACCACACTTGTTGGATATGTAAGTCCTAGGGTTTTTTTTTCTTTTTTCTCTCCCTTTCCCCTCGGCCCTTACTCTCCCCCCCCCCCCTAAATTCAATAATCAAAAAAATATATAAATTTTTTTTTATTTTAAATAAATTTTTTTTTATTTTGAAAAAAAAAAAAACAAACAATCTTCCCAGAAAAATTAGAGCACCTTCTTTAATCATTACTGTGAACAGGTGCAGACGTCTGATTGGACGTTACAGAAAACACCTGATTGCAGTGATTGCCTCAAAGTGTTGCTCAACGACATTTTAGTTTCAGCGTCCCATCATGCCTGTTTACTTGTTTTATTTTTAGTTGTGTGTTTGTTTTTTCATATTTCTGTTGAACCAAAATTCAAAATCAATGTCAGGATTTTCATAACATTTTTATTTATTATTACTTTTTCAATTTGAACTTGTTTCACTGGCAGCTGATTTTTTTCTGTCTTTAATGGGAGGGGATGGAAACTTTCAAGCACAACTGTATATAAAAAGGAAGAAAGAGATGGTGACGGGCATAACTTAAAGCTTTAAAGCATCATAACGGCTGCATTTCTTATCCTTTTAAATCTTTTATAACTTTGCTTGAGTTGTGGCAATAGTCATAATTACTTCCCAATTCTGCATTTTCTTTTGAGTAAAATCTACTAAAAACTGCATATCTTTATTATGTTCTTTCCAATTCTGGGAAGAGGCGCTGACATTCACCAGATGCTCGAGTGTTTTAGCAGATTGTATTTGATTTATATCCACTGAGTGACGGCACTTACATAGATTAAAAGGGTTAGACATGAGGGCGACACACATGGACGATGGTTGAAAAAGAAAAGGAAGGAGCAGAGGCGACCAAAGTAGTCAGTGTGAGGAGGAAAAATAACATGGAGTCAAAGATGACGATGCTTTCGTGTCTTGGAGGAAGCGTGAGTGGCTGCGCAGGTGAGGCTGCAGTTACTACGGTTACAGACGTCTGTAGCAACCGTCCGTCTGCTCCCCTGATGGCAGCATCTCTGCGATGACGCAGCAGCAATAGGATGCTGGGACCCGAGAAGCCAGACGGAAGACGGAGAGGAGGAGACAAAAGGAGATGATGGCAGGCAGAGATGCTGAAGCAGCAGCAGATGAAGCAGAATTATTCATGAGGCCTAGATATTCCTCTCCCCGTGCAGCCGGAGACTTTTCCAGACAGACAGCCGCCCCGTCTCTGGTACTACAGCGTCTACAGGGTAAACCCTGCTCGGCTAACCTCCAATCCCACATGCTGCAGGAATGCATGACAGGAGGAGAAATTACACCCCAGAAACGAGCTGCACCAGGCTGCGGTTCGGGGTTATGATCGAGGAGAAATACTGGCAAGAAATCAAGTATCATTAGAGTAACCGATCAGTACTGCAGCTAAAAATGTGCTGAGTAAATGATATGTTTAAGTGTTGCTTAGTAATGACTTAATAACACGTTAAACCCTAAAAAAAGATCGTAGTCTGGGTCCGGTCCGGTTTATGATGTATTACAGCTTAACCAGAGTTCCACTGCTGGGTTTGTATCCACTAGAAAAGTTTGCATGTCAATTTTTTTGCATGTTACCCCCTAAAGCTTTTTGTTTTGATAAACAGCTAATCGAGGTGGTGAGAAAGTACAAAAATGTACCTGCACACATGGTATTCAAATACACGCACACCACAACAAACTTTTTACTTCTTGCAGCCTCAAGGGCAAAAGCAAAGTTCTCACTTCTTGTGTGTATGAAACAAGCTTTACTCAATTAGCCCTGGCAATGGCTAACCGGTCATTAGCATTAGCAAATGTTTCATTCTCATGTCCAGCAAGAGAGCGTGGCATGAGCATGGTCAATGAGGTGTAAATATTTTAGAGTAAGGATAGACAGATACATTGGCTGGTTGATATTTCAGGCCGATATTTCCATTTTTTTCTGGTATCGGCATCGGCTGATACGTTGGGTGTGTTGGTCAATACTCCCCATTCTGCATTTTTAACAGACTTTTTAATATACTATATATATTTATGACAAGTTAGGGATGCACGATAACAGTTTCTAAAACCAATACCAATAACTGATAAATTTCAGCTCCTAAAGGTCCGATACCGCTAATACACATATGTACCTGATTATACCAAATCACACATTTCAACTTTTATGGGGTAGCTTGTGTCTAAAATAAGACGTGAAAGCAGTTTGGAGCCCCCCCTGTGAAGCAGCAGCTTTCTTTCCCCAATCGCAATATCTCAGCGATCAAAGCTTAAAACTGCGATTTTTAACGTCTGCACGTCCAGTCTTAAAAAACCCAGCTGCATGAGTTTTTCGGGGCAAGTCGTCATGATATCGGACTTATCGGAATGACAAAATAAGTTCCTGTTATCAACCAATAATTATCGTGCATCCCTATTACAAGTTTAATGTTACTTTTTAATATTTGTTTAGAAGTGCGATATTTCATTTTTTGTATATTTATTTGAAGTGCTTTGTTCTTTTTTAATTAAAAGAGTTGTAAAATTACTTTTCATTGTGTCCTCCATTATATTAATTTGGGAGTCAAATGCAGTATCAGCCCCAAATATCGGCAGGTTGTATCGCCCATTGGCTGATGAGAAAATATCGGTATCCATATCGGCCTTAAAATATCTGTATCAGTCAAACCCTATTTTGGACCCATAAAATTGCTAAAATAATTATTCATATGTTATAAAAAACATTTTTTAGTGAAACTAAAACTCTACATCATGCCAGGTACACACCTGTCTCATAAGTGGCTCATAAATTCACAGCAATCTAAAGATTAAAGTGTTTTTTTTATTTCTCTTCAGCAGCATCGTCAGCGAGCCACCGCCGCTGATGAGAGTGACCCCGAGTGTCCGCTGTGATGAACCCGAACAATCAATGTTCTGCTCCAGTCTGGTTGATTTCCACGGCCAGTCGGCTCCTTACTCAGTCGCACGGCATAAATAAATCATTATGATGTGATGCGGCAACAACAAAACAAGCAGACGAGAACAAGATGGTCTTCATCTGTCATTTTAATTGCTATTATTGGTGGAGTTTTGTTTTTTTTCCCCAAGTATTTGGATTTATGAAGTCTCACCGATTCTTAGTGTGGGATTAATCTCAGTCATGGAGTCACACCATGTCAGGAATGCATATTCACATTTCTCACATAACTCAGGCTACTTATATCAAAGAGCACTTAGGCAGCAGTAGTGGACGCTTGTTTCACAGCTAATCCAAACTTCTTTCCCACAGTAACGCCGTCGTGGACTTGATGACGAAACAAAATTAAGGACCAATTCCAATTCCTATCTCAACCCTCAATCTTGGTAGCCCTCAAAACCAAGTATAAAGGGCTATTTTGTGACTTAGTAATGGGACACCCCATGTGTAAATGCAGATACATCTTCAAACTGTGGGGGGCAGCATTACACCAAAGTAACATTCAGTCTGTCAATTCAGAAGAAGAAGAAGACGAAGCTGTTTGTTTTTATTAACCATACTCATCACACTGCAAAAATTCAAATCTTACCAAGTATATTTTTCTAATTTCTAGTCAAAATATCTCATCACACTCAAAACAAGACAAAATCACATAAAGAGAAACATTTCAGTGAGATATGGGAACTTGTTTGAAGACAAATGCATCTATTGTCTATAAGACAAAATTTCACTTGTTCCATTGGCAGAATGTTTTGCTTATTACAAGCAAAAAAAAAAAAAAGATCTTTATTTTACTATTTCAAGAATGGCCAAGAATTTTTTTGCTTTTTAAAAGCAAAAAATCTTGGAACAACTGGAACAAGGAACAAGTCAATAGAGCAAGTGAACACTGGCAGTTGCGCCAATGGGGGCAAAAAGCCTGTTTGTACTGCAGTCTACGGCCAAACACGCACTCCTAAAAATGTAAAGTAACCTGATGAAACAAACAGATGTTGTTGCGTTTTAAATTATATTGTATAAATCTGTATTTTGATGACAAATTAAAAAAAATACCGACTCATTGTTGTTGTTTTGTGTTTCTATTACCATTACACTAACAAGGGAGTCATCATCCGGAAACGGCATTTTTCTGTTTAAAACACAGATATTATTCGTGTTGGACCTCATCTGAGATTTGCTTGAAAAACTTAAGTCAGAAAGCGGCTTAAACTTTCGTTTAGACTCTTTGTTTAAACCCTTGCGATGCAGCTGTGAGCCATGAACTGATCAATGACTGGTCGCGGCCGCGATACTGGTATTGTTCCAGTACCAGTCTCCCGACTACAACACGGGAAGAATTTCTGCCACCGCGGTGGTTTAATCCGACACGGTGACCATGGTGAAAGACTAAATACATCATGTATCTGAACCTGCAGGAGTTATTGCGAGAGGGTTTTCTGAACACAGTCACTCCTACTGTCCTCTTATCACCATGGTAACTGTTTACATCCATTAACTTTTTGATTTTTACAACCGAATAAATACCAGGACTCAAACATTATATTTCCTGACACTTTCACGTCATATCTTGACCTCATCTGCATTAAAAGTCTACTTTCAATGACTGCAAAGCTATTCGCCAGTGTAGCCAGGTGGGAAATATAGAATTATCGTACCAGATACTCAAAATTAGCGTATTTTGAGGGAAATTACCGTACACCCGTCATAAGTAAAATAACAACCCCACTAATGCGTGAAATATTGTCACTCTAGTGTTTAAAAGCACTCACAGGCACTGGTGACTTCGATGCGTCAGTACGAAATGAGTTAACGGGGTTTATGAAGTTTCATATTCATTTTCATGACATAACTATAACAGCGACCACCAAACGTGAGTGAGCCTGACTCGCTTGGCATGATGTCACAGGTAGACAGATTATTACAGGCCGGTAAATAATTTAACCACTAAACACAACTTATATCGATATTCATTCTTACTTGTGAAAAGTAGCTCCCAGTTTGCTGCTTTCGATGCTCCGCCGATTACAGCGGAAGATGCTGCGCAGCTCTTAGAATAAAAACAGCCCTGACATTTTACCCTCTGATAAGTCGTTTCTTCTGATAAATATCTAGACTGATCCTGATCCAGATGACTGTAGTTCCACAAGCATTCAAATCAGAATAAACCCCCTCAGCATTACCTGCAAAACACGATCCCTGCTTTAAGATTACACAGACCAGCTGGCAAACAAACCTGACTTCAGCTTTCACATCACAGAGGAAGTCTGCTGCCGGACAGACAGATGCAGACATATACTCGCAGCTCTGGAGCCGTGAGTGCTGAGGAGCAGCCAATGTGCTGCTGTAACGGTTTAGAGTGAAGTCAGCTGGGCCTGGGAAAGCATGTGCGCTCTCTGGCTTTCATTACAGGGGCTTTCAATCTCTCACAAACACCAGCCACTCAGCAATACACACAAAAACACACATGAAAATAAAAGTGAAACAGGGAACATAATGACTCCCTGGAGACCATGACGGAGATGAACTCAGACCTCCAGACGGGCCATATTTACAGAAAAATGGTGGGCTTTAGCCAAAGGTTTTTGATGCTAAAAATATCCAGAGAGAGAGAAAGAAACCAGCCAGACCCGCCTGAACTGACATTACACAAGAAACTGCAGGGAAATGTTACGAGAGAAGAAGAAGACAGGCAGTTTAGTGGGACTGGGAAGGCTTTCCCCTGGACCGGAGTCCAGTCAGCGTTCAATACAGATCTGTAACCAGTGGTGAAGTGTTTCATCCGTGCTCAAGATTATTGACACCCTCCACTTAATGAAAATGTGAAATTCACAATAATAATTAAAATAACAAGAAACTAAAGAAACTAATAATATAATTTTTTTTTTCTACAAAATTACAATTTAGTTAAATAAACTGTTGCTTTTGAATTGTGGTAGGAATTAATAATTTAAAACAAACTAGACACATTAGAGCACCTGTCCTGTGAAATGTGGACAAACACACCTGTCAACAGGTGCAGAAGTCTTTTTTGAGCAATACAGAAAACACCTGATTGCAGTGATTGCCTCAGAATGTTGCTCAATAAAATTTTAGCATTGGAGCCCCATCATGCTTGTTTACTTGTTTTGTTTTTTGTGTGTTTGTTTTCAATATTTCTTTTGAACCACAATTCAAATTCAGCCATGATTTTCAAAGAATTATCTATTATTGCTTTTGTCAACTTCAAATTATTTTACTGACAGCTGATTTTTTCCCTTCTTTAATGTGTCAATAATCTTGATCACAACTGTATACTCTTCAGTTCTGTCTCTTTATTTTTCATTTATTTTATTTTATTTCCTTGTTGTTGTTTTAAAGCTGTGTGTTACTACTTTTATCATGTGTAGTTCAAACTAAAGATGGAAGCTTTAAAGGATGTAGAGGCAGAATTAAGACATGAGACTCGCAGGTGACGTGACTGGGTTCCGGGTAACTGCAGCCACCAGCCAAGCCGGCACGGGAGCACAAACTGAAGCTATAACGTTGTTTACTACGCTGATAAAGTCTTTTTCTTCATAGTTCCACTTTTTAGTGTCTTTCAGTTGGTCTGAACTGTTTGGCAGAAGAATCCATAACTATCCCTTACAGTGTCTGAATTCACCGCGACGTCTCCTTTCTGGATCAAAACTGTCGGGGACGCGGATGCAGCATCAATGATGTCACATCCGCAGGACAGTGCGGGAAATTTGGCCACCAAATCGCAGCACGTTATGCCGTACACAGCCTGTTCAAGGCAAAGGAGAGAGACGTGGGTGGGCTCGTTCTTTTTGTTTTTTAACGTTTCATCACCTATTAGCATTAAAGAACTGGACATGCATGTTTATTCTTTCACAATTCCTGCCTCTAGTCCCTTTAAGAAAAGGGTTAAAACCTTCCTTTTTAATAAAGCTTAAGTCAGGGCTCCCATTGGCTTAAACTGAGCCTCCCCTCCATTTCTCTCTCTTTACTCTTAACTCATCTGCAGCCCTTTTCTTTCTCTGCAGGTATCCCTGCTTCAGAGTCATGGGTCTTTCCTGTCCTTGCCACCCCAGCAGGTGGAGGCAGATGGCGTTCCTTCGGGGTTCTGGTTACGCTGGAGGTTTTTCTTTCTGGGATATCTCGACTTATTGACACCACATAATCCCCGTTTCCACCCACGGGTCGGGGTCGGGTCAGGTCGGGTGGGTTTTGGTACAGATATATTGATTTCACGTTGCGTCCCCACAGCAACCGTGACCCTTACCCTGGAGGTGGCGTATTAACAGGATAGCGCTGCTACATGATAGCATGACATCATCACAGTGCAACACCTTTTAACCAAAGCACCGCACCACACGAGACAGAAAGAAAGCTTTGGTTTTACACCGGGTCACGCAGGAAGTGACGGATTTTTCAACGAATCAACAGATTGCTGTGTTTTAGCTCCACCACTTTGGTCCGGATCGGTTAGATCAGTACCCCCACCGAAGGGTACTAATAAAGTAGGCCGGGTCGGGTCGGACATAAGGGTACCCGTCCCAGTTTTTATCTGTAGAGACGAAAAAGAACGGGGACCGATCCGGCCCGACCCGACCCAGACCCGCTGGTGGAAACAGGGCTTTGGAAAGCATGGACAACGATGTGGGCATGCATGATCAGGTTAAAACGGAGTCTCTGCCAGCAGCAGGGTACAAGACCTTAGCTACACATCCAAACACACTGGCCCGGGTACATGGGGTCTTTTAATTCAGAATTAAATTATTCTCCTTCGTGTTTACATGGAAATAAGAATTCTGAATTAAGGTTTACATGGAAAACATTGTCTAATTCTGTTTTAGTCTGGGGGGTTGGGGAGGGTTCTGATTGGACAGTGGGAGGTGTGACATATTTACATCTACCCGGTAGAGCATTTTCTGCGGCAGGCCCAAAGTTGTGGAACTTGCTGCCATTGTACATCAGACAGGCCTCATCTCTGGCAGTTTTTAAGTCCCTTCTCAAGGCATTTTCTGATTTTGTCTGTTGTTTTAAGTCTTATTTTTTTTTATATTTAAACTGTTTTTACTGTTCATTGTGTTGATTGTTCTTATGTCTGATATTTGTTTTAATGTTCTCACTGCGACTGCTAACAAAGATTCGTTCTCCTCATCCTCATTCTGATCTGATATCTCATCTATAATCAATATGGGGTAAGTGCTGCAGTCCCGGTCTCAGTGTGGCATCTTATCAGTGCTTTCACATGAAGTTCCATGTTTCCAGATCAGGCAACCTTGCATATTAACTATAATCTAGTAAAAAAGTGGAGTATTTTAAATAAAGCTGCAGTTTGATGAGGGTGTGGGTGGAGGAGCTCCTCTCAGTACCGGCTGCTGAACGCTACATTTTCTCAGCCGGCTGCGCTTCCAAACCTCTCGGGGCTGCATGACACATGATCTCACAGATCTCTCGTTGCTCCGGCAAATACTTGGAAAGACGCTCTGTATCAGGTTGAAGTGAAAGCTTATCTCACTCACATAATTGTGTTACTCTGTTGGTACATATTGGTATTCTATTTTAGTATCACTCTGACAGTCAGCTGAACGATTCTGTGGTCACAGTTTCCTCACATCCACCAACAGAGCATTAAAAGTTCATACACTGAAGTATGAATGCCATTGAAAATGACATTTTTGGATTTTTCATAAAGGCCTGTATGTGACCAGTTAAACTCCCCATCACTCTGATTTCAAAGATGATGCTTGTAAATGATCATAAACATCAACATTTAGAAGGAAAACCTGTTTTCAGTTTCTGTTCTTCACTAAAAAGGAAATAAAATATGTCCAGGAAACAAATCACGTGTCAGGGAATAAAAAAGGACCCACAGCTGGCTTTCTTCTCACTAACAAGGTAAATGTGATGTATGATGGAAATAAGGATGCAGAATATTGCAATGCTAAGTTTTTAGCATGTAAATGTAGCAGTATGACTGTTCCCGGGAAGAGATACACTCTAGCCACTTGTTACATTTAATTGATGCAGCAATTTTATAAGATAATCGTGGTCTCAGCCTCTGAATTTAGATATTTGATCTACAAGCCAGTGTTAGCCTGTTGTTACCGTTAGCATACAGTTCATCAAGGACGGATCACCACCAAAAAAAACCCCACTTCAAGCCACTTCGAGCTCACAGGGGGGTCAGACTAATGTTTGGTAACAAAACATTGGTGAGATGAAGGAGTTTGTGGCAGATAATGCCTTCTTTAGAGGCTGCGCGAGGTTGCCTGCATCACTTCCATTATATTGGACATATGCTGATCTGGAGTGGATCTAAATGTCTCCTGAAGGAATTCAAGTTACACCAAAACTGCCTGGGTGAGGAAATGAACGTACTTCATGCTAGAAAATAGATCCAGGTTGAAAAAAACCTAACTTCCCCTTTAAACGTTTGGTGAGATCAAATGGAAGGAAAACAACAGTAGAACTCAGGGCTATGTGTAATGGTGAAAGTAGGAGCATTTCCACATGCACAATGCGAAGGGAACTGCAGGGATTGGGACTGAACAGCTGCGTAGCCTTAAGAAACCACTAATCAGTGAGGTTAACTGGAAAAAAGGCTTGAATTTGCCAGAGATTGGACTGTGGAGCAATGGAAGGTCATGTGGTCTGATGAGTCCAGATTAACCCTGTTCCAGAGTGATGGAGCATCAGGGTAAGAAGAGAGGAGGATGAGGTGATGCAGCATCATCCTAGTGCTACTGTACGAGCCTGTGGGGGGCGTGTCATGATCTGGGGTTGCTGCAGTTGCTCAGGTCCAGGCTCAGGTCCAGGTTCAGGTCTAGGTTCAGCAACAGTATGAGGTCAGCTGATATCCTGACTGAGCAGGTTCTTCCACCCATAGATGTTTCTTCTTGATGGCTCGGCCATATTCCAAGATGACCGTGCCAGAATTCATCGGCTCAGATTGTGAAAGACGGTTCAGGAAGTACGAGACCTCATTTTCACACCACAGAGTCCAGACCTGAACCCTGCTGAGGATCTTTGGGATGTGCTGGAGGAGGCTGTGGTGAGATTCTACCATCATCATTAAGATCTTGATGAAAAATGCAACACTGGATGGAGATGAATCTGCTGACACTGCAGAAGCTTCTGGAAACAATAGTTTGAATAAACAGCTGATCGAGGTGGTGAGAAAGTATGAAAATGTGAGGAACACACAGTGTTGTTGCCATGGACACAGTTTATTGTAAATGTATAATGACTGGGTGAACACGGCACTGCGAGTGCTGAATTAATATATTTACATTAATTAACGCCCACAATCGCGTGTAAACGCCTCATATTGCATTTTCCCTGCAGCAGACGTACTAACTGGATGCACACACACTATTTTGCATCTTCGAATTGTACATTGTCAGTAAATCAGTTGTTACATTTTTTGTGTGTGATGAGGTTGCTCACGTTTTTATACATGCAAGCCTCTGATTGGTTCAGGCTTTAGTATCTATGTGGTTTCTGGTAGGAATTCCAAACATTTCTGTTTTTGTGGAACACATTTTTGTAAAAACCTAACAAAAGTGCCGTGCTCAGCCTCAGAGCAGCGCGTTATGCTGCAACATTACCATCAGACCAGAAGCTTGTCTGTGCTGAGTCACACACTGCAGTGGTCTAAATATAGCATTGTGGATGTTGTGGTTTGCCATCATATATGCTCATCTGTCAATCTGCAAACGCCTGACCCACAATCTAAAGAAAACAAGCTCAACAAGCAAGCAGGAGGTCAGGATTTCTTGAAATGATGATTTCACCAAATTAGCTACTGGCCACAGCTGCACTGCAGCTGAAATCCTTTCTTCTGTTTTTAATGACTCACGGGTCAAGAGTGGCTTTCAGTTACCATCCTGTCAGAAATAATGTAGGTCTTCAGGAAAAAAAGGCAACGTGTGTTGCATCACATGTTGACATCTGTGTGCCACTGTTGCTATGGCAACTCACCCAATCAGAGCTCAGCAGATATTAGATATGGGGGTTGTTTAAAATAGATAAATGAATGAATAAAATAATGATTGCATGAATAAATAAATAAATACAAGAATGAATGAATGAATGAATGAATGAAAAGTTTATATGAATAAATAAATAAATAAATAATAGATAAAGCATAAATCTGTACACAGACACTGTTTTGTACCAATGTGACGCTCTGAACATACAAAATCATTCATCAGCCTCCAATAATAATAATAATCCATCGCATTTATTGCCTTTCAGACCCGCAGCGCATATTTATTAACAATAAGAAGGAATAAATGTAAAATCAAGAAGAAGTGAGAACCCACAGCGTAGATGTAAATTAATCAAAAAAAGTTTCCATTTCTTTTATTTGTTTTAAATTCCTGACAAGGCCAAGCACTGAAGTTTTGAATATTTGAGCTTGGACATTTACCAGGTTGCTATCGGTATCAGGACGTCCCTGGTAAATATTTTTGATTTCTGGCTTAATTCAGACAGAAATTAGCGCCAGCTCTCATCCTGACCGTGTCTGAAACGACTGCGACAGTCATCTAGATTCACCGTGACTGAGTAATGGCAGCTGTTCAGCTGGAGGTGTAGCTCATCATAAACACCGTTGCTTCCTCGTTACCTGCAGACACACACCCTCATCCAAACATGGAGGGTCCTCAGAGGGATAGCAGAAGCGGTGTGTGTGTGTGTGTGTGTACAGCTGAGCCAGCAGCAGCCACCAGTTATCACGCCTGGCTGCTGGCGGTTAATGCTGCGGATTAACACCTAGCTCTCGTTAACTCTGCTCACACACACAAACACACTCCGATCTCCACGACTTTCCTGCAGTCGTGGGAAAATCTCGCTTCAATATTCTATAAATTCCCTCACAGTTAGAGACGTAAACGGCGAAAGCCGGAGTTAAAGTACGCAAAAACAAAACACCTGCTGAAGAAAATATTTAACACCATCAACTCGCCCAGAACACACACATGCACACGCACACACACAGCGGTCCTCGCTCCGCCTCTGGGCTGACCGAACAGGACTCACACCAACTTCCCATGCTCGCTGTGTGTGTGTGTTTGTGTGTGTCCCACAGAGTGCGGCTTGTGTCGTTGACCCCGGGACAATACTGCTCTGTGACATCAGGAAACGTCCGCAGAGAGCTGCCAGAGACGGAGACGAGGATGGAGGGAAGGAAAGAGCCAAAGAGAAACAGAGGAATGTGTCGGGAGGAGAGGAAAGATGGGAGAGGGAAGGAGAAAGAAAAAAGAGATGGAGGGAGGGAGGGGTTAAGAGGGAAAGAGATGCACACTGTTGCTGAGGCTTAATTAAAGACAATAATGTTGTTTTGTAGCTCTCCACAATAGCAGTCCTGTCAGCCATGGCCTAGTTAGCCGGGAAAAGAGCGACTGAAGGGAGAAATGGAAAAAAAAAAAGAAAGAAAGCAGCAGGTTTTTAATGTGGATTTCAAACCTTTTGTATCATGAAACAGTAAAATAGTTTCCAAAATCAGTCATCTGTTAGCTTAAAAACTCGGTCAAGCACAGTTTTCCTGCATACGGGAGAGGATTAGGGTCGCAAAGACAAAATAAAATAAAATTCTGAGATTAAAGTCAGATTTCTGACTTTTTCAGAAGTTGAAAATAAATATCTCCTGAATTTTTTTTCCCCCAAAATATTCTGGAAAAAAAAAGTCTGAATTCTGAGATTAAAGTCTGACTTTACTGGATGATGGTGAACTTATTAAGGAGTAGTTATTTCCTTTTTCTGATTTCTTAGATTTTACAAAGGACCATTTAAAGTGTTGGGTTTTAACCCCCGTTTGGCCCGAGATGAGTGTGTGTAGGTGGTTGCATGTAACACAGCTGCTGTATTTAAGCTGCATGGACTCAGGTGAATTTCCAGTAGAAGTTTCTTATGGAGCATCAAACTGCATCTGACTGAGAATTCATGTCTATATTTTGAGTGTTAGAAAAGATTTTAGAGCCACAGCATCACGCCAAGATCTCCATGTAAATAAACTGAAGACAACATCTGTGCGCTGGTTTTCTCTCCGATAGAAAGTCTGAGGTCACTTCTTCTTTACACGTCACAATAACAACTCAAGACCAACATGACCAAAATCGCATATCATGATTTAGTAGCTCATTTTATATCCTGATAAAAATATACAAACCCCCCTTCTTTCCCCCTTTCCCCCCCCCCCTCCTCTCTTTCCCCCACAATGAAGTTTATTAATCATCAAATTGATAGTTTGTATCAAAATTGCAAAACATAAATGCAGTTTGAAAAGATATACTAAACAAATAAAGGTAGTAGGGACCAAACAGCTGTTTTATCTTGAATTTTCTTGCAAGCGAGACGTGTGTTGGTTACATCTGCCAGTATCCTCTATGCTGCGGTTCGGTGTTTTACTGCAGTATTTTAGGTCAAGATGTGCCATATGTCCATGCACGCTGCAGTCATGCACAAACATGGAGGAAGATGGTGGTGGACGCGTTTCGCACCAGGGTAATTAATTGTCAACAAGGTGACCAGACAACCCAAACTTAGGAGCACTTTCTGCTCCTGCACTTTCTGCAGTATATATATATATATATATATATATATATATATATATATATACATACAGCTGTGTGAAAAAGTGTTTGCCCCCTTCCTAATTTCGTACTTTTTTGCAAGTTTGTCACATTTAAATCTTTCAGATCATCGAACAAATTTAAATGAGTCAGAGATAACACAAGTAAACACAAAATGCAGTTTTTAAATAAAGACTTTTATTTTTAGGCAGTGAGTCTTCTACAGCGCTGTGGAGGAATTTTGTTCCACTCATCTTTGCAGAATTGTTGTAATTCAGCCACATTGGAGGCTTTTCCAGCATGAACCACCTTTTTAAGGTCATGCCACAGCATCTCAATCGGATTCAGGTGGGGACTTTGACTAGGCCACTCCAAAGTCTTCATGTTGTTGTTCTTAAGCCATTCAGAGGTGGACTTGCTGGTGTGTTCTGGATCATTGTTCTGCTGCAGAACCCAAGTGCGCTTCAGCTTGAGGTCACCAACAGATGGCCGGACGTTCTCCTTCAGGATTTTTGGTAGAAGCAGAATTCATGGTTCCATTTACCACAGCAAGTCTTCCAGGTCCTGAAGCAGCAAAACAGCCCCAGACCATCACACTACCACCACCATATTTTACTGTTGCTATGATGTTCCTTTTCTGAAATGCCGTGTTACTTTTACGCCAGATGTAATGGGACCTCCACCTTCCAGAAAGTTCCACTTTTGTCTCGTCAGTCCACAGAGTATTTTCCCAAAAGTCTTGGGGATCATCAAGATGCTTTCTGGCTAAACTGAGACGAGCCTTCATGTTCTTTTTGCTCAGCAGTGGTTTTGGTCTTGGAACTCTGCCATGCAGCCATTTTTGCCCCCCAGTCTCTTTCTGATGGGGGAGTCATGAACACTGACCTTAATTGAGGCAAGTGAGGCCTGCAGTTCTTGGATGTTGTTCTGGGGTCTTTTGTGACCTCTTGGATGAGTCGTCGCTGTGCTCTTGGGGTCATTTTGGTCGGCCGGCCCCTCCTGGAAAGGTTCACCACTGTTCCATGTTTTCACCATTTGTGGATAATGGTTCTCACTGTGGTTCTCTGGAGTTCCAAAGCTTTAGAATTGGCTTTGGAACCTTTTCCAGACTGATAGATCAATTACTTTGTTTCTCATTTTTTACAGATTTTTTTGGGGGGGATCGCAACATGATGTCTACCTTTTGAGGATCTTTTTGGTCTACTGAACTTCATCAGGCAGGTCCTATTTAAGTGGTTTCTTGATTGAGAACAGGTGTGGCAGTAATCAGGCCTGGGTGTGTGGCTAGAGAAATTGAACTCATCTTTCCAAAGATGTGATAAACCACAGTTAATTTATGTTTTAACGGGGGGGGGGGGGGGGGGGGCAATCACTTTTTCGCACAGGACCATGGAGGTTTGGATTTTAGCTTCAGAGCCCCATCATGCTTGTTTACTTGTTTTATTTTTTGTGTGTTTGTTTTTTATATTTATATTGAACCACAATTCAAAATCAATGTCATGATTTTCATAGAATTTTTATCTATTATTACTTTTGTCAATTTCAACTTATTTAGGCTACCTGGTGGCTGGTTTTCAATTTAATTCAATTGAAGGGTATGAATAATTTTGAGGATGAGTGTATGTTTATATATATATATATGCATATCTACATATTTTCATTCAGTGAAGCTGACGCTGCTGACAGCGCTCTGAAACCATGATGCATAGTTTTACTAAATACACGTATAAGAGCAAATTTAAGTCTTAATTTACATTTACACGTTCCACATCATCTCCTGAATTCTCTACACAGTAAGGTACGAACAGAGGGAAAATAAAAACAGAAAAAATCCAAACCTTGAAAGAATCGGCTCCACATTTAACAAGAGGCAGTTTGCGCTGGACGTTTTACCAACAACCTCCACAATAAAGATGAATAAGCCAAAAGTTTCCTGGACCAGAACATTATCCATGTGAATAACAGCTTGTTTATAACACAGGCCTACAGTACCTTACTAGATGGAAACCAGATCCATCTGCTGGTCTTTCTTTGTGAAGTGGGCGATGTCAGCGTCTTAATTACAGTTTATCCTTTGACTTGAAATCTATAAGAAGTCTTTAATTTGTGGACATCAGTTTCAAAGCGATCCTGTCCAGTTCTGTTCCTGCTGTGTCTTGATGCTCTTCAAAGCCGAGAGAGCGCTCAGCAGAGGAGGCCACAGGTATTCATTTTTTCTTTCCACTCTAATTCTGGAGTCGCTTGTCCGTTTTATATTATTTGATGCTTTTCAGCAAAAGTCGCCTTGAAAAGAGTTTTTAGCAGCGGGCCACAACGACACTCTCGTTCAGCTCATTCAGCTCTCACGCTAGCTCTTACCGCTCTGCTCAGATGAAGGTGACGTTGTTCGGACTTCAGGAAGGCCGAGAGCTGGAGTTTTTTGTCCCGCCCACAAAATCAAACCGTGATTGGTCAATTTACCCATCACTCTCTGAACCAGTACCCATACGTTTGCCTGCACCAGGATTCATGAAGGCCTGACTGGGTCTTCACAGAGATGGACGATTTTGATTGGATAACATCCTGATGCAGACGAGAGAAAATGTATTAAACATATTAATTTTTAAATTGTGAAATCGATGAAATTATATATCTATATGTTATATAAAATCAAATTTTAAAAGACTGATTTTTTAAGGCCTTCTCTGAAGGTGTAGAGGGCCCTGACAGTTCCCCACTGGCATACATAATACTGTACATATATAAAGACGGATGCGGACCAGATGACATTAATTATCCTGGTCTGAGACACGTCCATCACCATCTCCCTTGTTTGCAGATGTGTGGACATGCGGCACATCTTGACATAAATACTGCTGTAACGCGCCTATCACAGCTTAAACGATAGCGCTGCATATGAAACGATCAGTTTTCTGGGGTCCGATGATGGTCGTACCACCCAGCCCTAATGTGCCAGCAGCTCAAAGATATTCTTCAGAGGCAACAACAGGTGCTCTTTAAATGGCCATTAAATCAATGAATCTAACAAATTGTGGTTGTGGGAGAGAGACCCTTATCTGGCCACATGAATCACCGAGTGGGCAATGTTGTTTAGTTTACACACCGTATTATCAATCTTGACAAAACTGACGTGTGGTGTGACAGTGTGTTTTCTTTGAGGATAGAAATATTTTAACAACCTACATATTCACATTTAAACACATTTTCTGCTTTTACAGCATTGCTGTCAGTAAACATGTCTTTACATGGTTAGCATGTTAGCTTTATGCTAGCTAATGATCGCCCCAGCCATGTGTTTTCACTATTTTCCGACACTATTATTATGGAAATGAGGCAAACTCCTGAAAGCACAACAATGCTGTTAGTTTCTGATCATTTCTCGTTAAGTGGTTTAAAAAAATTCCCTTCAAAGCACCAAGTTGTTTAACTCCTGCTAACGTCCGGCAGAGATAAACATGGAGGAGGAAGTGACTGCAGGTCATACTGTGTTACAGCAGCAGGGGTTAATTTAAGGTCAGTAGCTGAATATTTCCTCGGTGTAACCCAGTTACGGAGGCTGCAGGAGCTCATGGAGCTGATCATGCAAACACTTAAGTGGCACAATTACTGATATCAGATGAAGAGCAGCCGAACGCAGTGAAATCGTCTTCCTCGCTTTCCCCCTCCTCTTGGCAACAACATGCCTATTTTTTCTCTGCCACTACTTCCGTCCCTTTCTCCCACGCTCACGCTCTCTCCCTCTCTCTCCTTGTTGCCAGGCAACCCATGCTCGTAAAAGGGATCCCACTTGTGTGTGATTGGCTGGATGTGTGGTGGATCTATGTCAGGGTCAGAGAGAGAGAAAAGGGGAGACACACACATCCCATGCTGGAGTTACGGATTCTGAGTGTGCTTCCCTATGCTGCTGCTGGGGAGGCTCTGGCAGGGTCACACACACACACACACACACACACACACACCTGTAAGCAGATATACATGCAGGAGCTGCATCTGTGAGGGGAAGCGTGTGGATACGGGGTGTAAGTGTGTGAGTAATGGTATGAACTCAAATGTGGGGTCCTTGTTTAGCAGCATGCTTGCATGTACTCCTGTAAACGGCCTCACATCCATGCATGACCCCCCCCCCCCCTCCCACTGACTGCTCCTCACTGACTGTCCCGTACAGGTGGATGAATAAATATGATATATGATATGATATATATGATAAATATGAACTTTAAAGTGCTGATGACATGACCTTAAAGGTGTTATAGAAGATGCTTCTTTCAACAATTTTTGCAATATTCGGTAAAATTGGGTTCACTATCCGGCACGCTCTGATTAATTAAAAGCGACACGGCGACTTCCTGCTGAGCAAACAGCCTCCAATCACTTTTCGCTCAGCAGAAAGCTCTGGTTTGCGGCAGGCATGAGTCTGCAGTCCTGCAGCCTCTCTCTCTTACACCGAAGTGCATGCTCTACACGTCGCTCTCGCAGCCAAAAATCTAACTTTCTCTGGTTGTTCGTACAACCACAAACAGTGCAACATATTCCGGAAAACAACACTGCATTTTTCTGGGGCAAATTGTTTAGAAGTGTTATGAATAATCTGGTTGAAATATTGGAAAAAAACGCGACCAGAAACCACAACTTACACTTGGCTGAGCGCTATTTCCAGTATCTCACAGGACGTTGATGCAAAATCGTTTCTACATTCGTTAGCTCAGGAATGAGGTGGATACGAGAAAATAGTGAGAAGGTGCGGTGTTTGCCTTTCCCAGCAGTAACGGATGCACCTTCACTGTGCTTCATGTGGAGAGTGTGACGGTCTGATCTGTTCCTCCAGATCTCACCTCTAACCGGCGGCGCTGACGGCACTCGGCTGATTCCACTTCATGTGTGGAAGGACTCGGCGTTGGAGGACTCTCCCTCTGTTTGGCTCGGGAATTACGAGGAGGAAGAGTGGCAGGTTGACAAGGACAACATGTGAAAGGACTTTAATCTAGCAGAGTGCAGCGGACCTAGAGGTCAGGATATCACTGTGATGAAGTGACGACTGATGCTCCGGTGGCCTGATCACTGACAGAATTTAACACAGATACATTCCCTAACATCACAGAATCTTAAAATGCTTTTCTAGGAAGTAAGAAGTTGGCTAGAAGTCCCCATGGAGACCAGATGATGCTGGTGTGAAGATTGTCCAGCATATGAGCAACTGGAACGTAAAACATGCAAACATCAGACTTTACCGCTGCACAGCAGAGCTTTTGCTTGTTTCTCAGTGACCTGCACCTTTCTGCTAGTTCAGCATTCATCTCACTGCTTACCCTTCCTGTCAGATCTCTACAGCCTTTTCCTGCCTCGTGTCACATTCATAGACCGTTAATAGAGAGGGACGAACCTTCCGCTATGTCACCTGTTGGTTTCTGAAGAGCTAAAAGTGAAGCCAGTTGGGCGTGTCCCACCGTCGCCATCTTGCATTGTCGCATGTGTCGTCACTCCTGCAAAAATACTAAAATGGGCAAAGACAAGGCCGTTCCAATCAAATGATTGACAGCTGATGTAGTCTGGGCTAACGAAGCTAACGAAGATAAGCCCCCTAATAATAGGATAAAGGTAAGACATGCTTAGACTTGCTATTAGCTGACTAAAAACCACTGCTGTGCTGCTCTGCTACAAACTGAGACCTTACCAAGAGCAAACAAGGAGCTAACTGTTAGCCACCGGTCAGCAGGCCGGGCTTCCGGTTATAAAAAAAAAATCATCCCCCTCACAGTTGACATGAAGATAAACTTGACCTATTAAACCTAAAATGATTTTTTGAACCAGACTGTAACCATGTTTATTTCTGCTGTGAAGTTGGTCTTTTTAACATGGGAGTTGATGGGGATTTGCTCGGTCTTGGAGCCTCTAGCAAGTGAAGGGAGAACTACAAATAATGACTTCTTCCAGGTAGCCTCATAGTTGGCCACCAGAGGTTGCTGCCTGGTCACATCTCCTGCTCTGCCTCCTCTCTTCCTCCAATACTATCCTCTTGCCTTTCTTGCAGAATCCGCCACGGTGCGCTCACAGCCGGTGTGTTTATATCCGCTTGCTAGCGTGTGACGCGCTGTGTAAAGCGAACCTCGGCTGCAACGTTATCTAGTGTTTTGTATGAAAACTTGTATGATGCAGTTTCTCAGCCTCCTGAGCAGCGATGCCTCCAGAAATGTAGATAACAGATGCTAACAGCTCCTCTCATACCTGCTCTGGAAAGCGGTAATAGGGCAGACTTTGTCTTTTATACCGTTTGCATTCAGACAAACGTTTCGCTCTGTTATCTCGGAGATGTAGCGAACGTGAAGCCGCTAGCCTCCAGGTCATCGTTGTTTCAGCTGAACACACAGGAAAAAGGGCTGTGATGACTTATCCAGAATATTTCCCGATGTCTGAACGTGGCAGAGACCAGTGGCTCCAGTAACTGATTACTTACGATCTGAATACTTTTTCAGGAAAAAAGTCATTTAACTGATAACTGTTTTTTCCTGTAATCAGGTTACAGTTACCTTTATAATTACCTAAGTTACTTACAGGCTAGAGATGTGACGTTCATGAACGAATCGATTCTTTTGAATGGCTCCTTTGATCGCACGTTACCTTTGTTACCATTAATTGGCAATTATTCCAGTATTTTTTTTAGTCCTCGTAGCTCATTGAAAGTGTTTGTTGCAAATATTTTTATAATAAACAAGCAGCAAATATTGATATTTCATGTTCTCTATTCAGACATCACTATTAATGTCTGAATAGAGAACATGAAACTACTAGTAAGTAGACATGATGAACATTTTTTGAGTGAGTAAATGCTGAATTTAAGATAAGTGAGAGGAAGCACACACAGTTTAACTAGACATGGTCATCTCATGAATTTATCTAAAAATTGCTAAGAGAAATTATTGCCATGAGTAAAATTACATCGATTGCCATTTTGAAAAAACGAGCCCTGGTTAAAGAGTGAAAAAAAAGAAAACAGTACTTTATTTATTAATAAATAAATAAACAGTATTTAATATAGTATATTTAATACTAATTAATATAATATTAATATAAATATATATTTATAATAAATTCATATTTTATTGTTATTATCATGAAAAATTAGATAGATAGATAGATAGATAGATAGATAGATAGATAGATAGATAGATAGATAGATAGATAGATAGATAGATAGATAGATAGATAGATAGATAGATAGATAGATAGATAGATAGATCTTTAATATTTAGTAGTTTTTGTTAATATTTATCTATTATGTAGTGATGGATGGCCTTTACCACAAAAATTCTGCAATGCAAGTCTGAAAACAGCTAATGTGACATCAAACGAGTCTGGAAAGCAGTTTTCAAGTCAGAAAGTTACATGGCGCGTCTTTAAGCAAAAAGTTTTAGTTATCTGTAAAGTTAGCATTCAAGAAAAAATGCGTCCGTGAAAATGTTGGAATTTTCTCCAGTCTTCAAATAACAGATGATCAGTTTCAAATATGGATTAAATTAGCAGTTATTACAGTTTTTTTCATAACATGATGCTCTCATTTGATTGGTTTAGTTTGAAGTGAATGTGACAGCGTCATGTTTACAGCAGAAATGCAGCTAAACAATCACAACTGTGGAATATGACGGCTCCTGCTGGGAGGAGGTTACTTCAGTTCATGCAGAAGTCTGTCTGCACGGTACATGTGAAGGAGGTTGAGAGCCACAGTTGTAGCCAGTGTTCACACGGCACAAACGTGTCATTGAAGACATTTCCTCACAACAGTCCTCTGTCCATTCTCAGGCTTTATTACTCAGTCCACTCAATGCTCTCACAAGCAGGGACCTCACCCCCGCTCCTCTGGAATAGTCCTCCACTGTTGATCTGCATCATCAGCATCTGAACACTGCGACCGTCCCAAACAGTTTATCTGCACACAGCATCTCAGCTCTGGACATTTTCAAATTCCAACAAATAACCGTGTTCTTCCTCTTCGTCAATACCTTCAAATGAACATTCCCACCTTCGTAAAATGCTGGTAGATGCGTGTGACCACAGGCAGGATCACTCCAACCTCCATGTCACACAAGTGGTGTTATTAGTGGTTGTGTTTTTCAAAATCAAGACCACGTTTCCCATAAACTTCCCTGCTTCCTGCCCCCCGGCTCCCTTCCTCTGGCTTCAATGAGGACGATAAAAATGCTGGAAATGAGTTTTCCAGCCTGTTTTCCCTCCTCTCCGCCATCTGCAGCCGAGGCAAACCGCAGCCTTCTTTCTGCTCGGTTCTTGTTTGGTTGAGAAACAGTCAAGCTTGCTTTGTTTTTCCCGAAACAGCCGGAGACTTCTCCATCATTACGAGTGAAACATGACTGCGTGCGCATTAATAAGATTTATAATATTCATTATGAAGCGTGTGTTTGGATGCAGGCAGGCAGTAAAATCAGCCGGCTTCATCTACCATCATCATCCTCTCTGTCTCAAACACACACAAACACACACAACAGTAAGCCCACGTGGGGGTGTTTTATTACCCTGCGCTGCGCTAAGACTGCATATATAGTAAGAGTCCTGGGGTTGACCCAGGTTTTACTGCTGCTACTGCAGAGAGTGCAGAGGTGATTGAGTGCATGCTAAAAGGATACATCTTCATCTTCATCATAAAAATAAGCAACAACGGTGCAGTTTAAGAGCAAAACAGTCGGATATCCGACTGTTTTGCTCTTAAACTGCACCGAACAACTTTTGTTCTAAACACTTACAGAAAAAAGACCTAACTGTGCCGTTTGGGGTACAAAGCTTTGTCACTGTAGTGGCAAACTGAAAGGTACAGCGTTGAACCCTTAACAGTACAGTTCCTATATGAACCTTCCAGGGCTGGGATGGTACGCTTTTCTCTTGTAACGGTCTTGAGCACAACAAGAGCAAATTTTTTGAAAATATGGCTTTCTGAGCTGCCCACATACAAGCTGAACTGGCTTAAAAAGTGGAAAGTCATGTAGAACCGTCATTAATGAAACGAGCAAGTTTACGGCCAGTACTGAGTGCCGCTGTGGTCCAGGCTAGCAACCCAGGATGGCTGCATCACCGAAAAGTCATGTGACTGAGAGGGGTCTATAATGGAGTTCACCGGCGACTGAACCAAAAAGGTCCATAAAAGTCCACAAAAACTTGTCAATATTCCTCCATACTGCTCATCCAATGTAATCCAAGTGTCCTGAGTGGGTAGCGTCCAGAATTTACTCGAAATGATATCATTTAGTATATTTTTATAGCTTAACAAGTTCTACTTACTGCAAAGCACGTCCATGAGAGTTTAGGGCAGTACGGAAGCCGCGGCAGACGTGATTGTGCGTTGTCTTTTTCTTTCTTTTAATTCATTAGCCGACCCCTCTTGTGTTTGTCCGCACTCGGTCGCTCTCAGCACAATGTAAACAGCAAAATTCTTCTTCTACGCTTATCGGCAGAGGCGCTGAACGGTCATTCTGTCACAAAATCTCATGTGTTTTCATGAAATCTCGCAAGATTTTGTAAGATAATGTTGAAATTATGAGATTTCATTAGTAAAATAGATCAATATTGTATTTTTAAACATTTATATGAAATCTGCATATGAAAATATTGCAATAGGGGATTATCACGCTTCCGTGTTCCAAACTTCCGGTTTTAAACAGTTAGATGGCCCACTTCCAGTCCAGTTCAATGTCCCTGCTTTACTTCGTAGATAACGTGAATAAACGCCAACCCTACTGAAATTTTCACGGATTCAAGACTGAAGTGATACTAAGGAAGAAGTGGATCAAAGCGATTCTCCAGAGTGAAGGGCCGAACTTTATAATAAAACAACGTAGCATGTTGTCTGTAGCCATTGGGGCACAACACCGGCATGCTAGCATTAGCAAGCTAGCGTTTACCGACGTGCTTAACTTTTTGCGTCTTAAAACACACATACATCTGAAAATCGGGTCTGTAACCCGCTAAGGAAGAAGTGGATCAAAACGACCGATTCGCCGCGGTGAAGGACCGAACTTTATAATAAAACAACACACGTTTGTTTGTGGCCGGCAGACTGCACAGTCGTGTTAGCAGGCTAGCATTAGCCAGCTTGATGACGTGCCTAACTTTGTGCGGCTGAAAACACACAAGCATCTGAAAGCGTCTCCTTTCTTGGCAGTCCCCAGTTGTTCCACTGGAAACGGGGAGGTACAGACCCGATTTTCAGATGTTTGTGTGTTTTAAGACGCACAATGTTAAGCACGTCAGTAAATGCTAGCTGGCTAATGCTAGCATGCTGTGAAGTGCCGGTGTTGTGCCCCACCGGCGACAAACAAACGTGTGTTTTATTATAAAGTTTGGCCCTTCATCGCGGTGAATCGATCGCTTTGATCCACTTCTTCCTTAGTATCACTTCAGTCTAGAATGAAAACTTGAGTATGTTTGGAGTTTATACGATTTAAACAGTATAACAGAGCAGGAATGGCTGTCGTTAAAATGGCCCGGAAGAGGAAGTGTCCAAAATCCGGGAACTTCCGGTAAGCGTGATAATCCCCTATACTTCAGCGTGTCGATATTTATTCCCAGTCCTAGTAAATACCCAAATGTCCCCTGCTTTTGGGTATTGTGGGGTTTTTTTTTCCTCAGGGAGAAGAAAATCCAGGTGGTTCTAGGATATAACACACATATCCTTTTAGTTTTGTTTGAACTACTGTCTAGTTTGACTTGTTATACATAACACAAGTTGGGGTATATTTCTAATTTTACAAGGAATGAACATTACATAACTTATTTTTCAGTTTTAATATCGGTATCAATATCAGTTATGGGCCACGTGAGTTTTAAAATATCAGCAAATCGGAAAATTCCAATATCGTGCATCCCTAAATTAAATCCAACTAGAAAAGCACTTGGGGGAACAGACCTCTATTACACAGCTCAGTTCCCCCCACATGGCAATATCTCACAAAAAAAATAATCCTTAAAAAATTCCAGATGGTCATTTGGATCGACACCAAAACTTAATCAGTCCTGTCTTGTGTCATTATCAACATTCCCTGAAAGTTTCATCCAAATCTGTTCAAAACTTTTTCAGATATTCTCCCCTCTAACAGACACACCAACACTGGGGGTTACATCATGGTTTCGTTGCTAGATAGTCAGCAGTTTAGCCGTTATTAAATTGCTACGTGGCGACCGTGAGCGATATCCTGGATGTAATTGTAATATCTGGGTGAGGGCAGGCTTAGCTGAAGCGGAAGAGGGCGGTGACACAAACTGGCCGATAGAATCGGCAAAGAATGCAAGACAAATGAACATACTAGCCTTTTCCACAAGAATGGATTTCTGCTTGATGATGTACCTTCCCCGTCCACCCGCAGGCATTTTCAGACATAAAGTAAAATGCTCGGCAGTCCCTGTAGCTTTGTTCAGTCACAGTTGGGTCATTCTGCCCCATCAGACAAGAATCAGAGAGAGTACATGTGAGAGTGCACTCCTGTTCACCCCACACCTGGGAATTCACAAACACTCGCGCACTTCCTGCTCCTGGATTTCACCCACTTGCTAAATCTCTCCCTCTCTCTCTCTGAGCTACAAACACAACACAGAGTGTTTGTCCTCGAGCTGCCTCTCTTAATTTTATCAGCTTGAGAGGAAAAACAAATACACTCTTGCTAAACACAGAGGACCCGGGGCGAAGTGTGGCTCGGTCACGGCCCAGGCTTGACAAATCAACTGGCTGCACTTCTGTGCTATTTTTCACTTCTCTGCTGTGCTAGCATGTTAGCGTGCTACAGTAATTACAGCACATCCAGGACTGCCTCTGTTTCCCACGCTTCAGTGTCGTTTTGCTGCTCTATGTCCTCATATGATCCCCGGCAATCCTACATGTAGCTCTCCTGGAAAGTTTTCCACTTCCTCCCAACCTCAACTCGTCAGTTGAGATCTGGAGACTCAACTTGTTTCTTTACCTTCCAGACTGAGGAAACAGCTGACGAATACTTTGCTGCAAAGTATTTGTATAAGTATAAGCTGCAAATTAAGGTTTGAGGAGTCACTATAAAGCGTTGCATCAATCCTTTTTTCATGATGATACTACACAGAGACACACAAAGGAACTTTTAGACCGTAAAAATCTGCGTTTCTGACTCCTTTTGATGACACAGCAACATTCATAATGCACATTTTTGAGCCGTTACTGCCCAGCGGCGTCTCAGAACTCAGACACAGCAGTCTGTACGCTTGCTACGCAACTGTGACGTTGCAGCCGACTATTGGTTGCGTGTCACTTACTTCCAAACGGATATGAACCAGACATGAACACCGCGAACGTGCATCATGTCGGATTCGGTAAAAAAACGCAAGGAACATTACCAGAGGAACAGAGCAAAAGAAAGAGAGGAAGGGACAGAACGAGAGTGAAGATGAGACTGTCTTTTACTGGCTGGAGGGAATCAGAGTACAGGTACCATGAAGATGGATGCTAGTTTAGCCGCCGATAGGGGGTCACTGAGAAAACTGCTAAAAGTTCTGTTGTGTGTCTTTAAGTTAGCTTAATGCACAACGAATGTAGAAACGATGATGTGATATACTTCCTGTGAGATACCGGAAATAGCGCTTGCATGGTTCAGGAACATGCTGCGTTGTTCGTAGTTGTATTGTACGAACAACCAGAGGAAGTTAGATTTGTGAGCGATGTGTAGAACATGACCTCGGTCTGAGAGAGCGAGGCTGCAGAGCTGCAGACGGACACTAAACCATCTACATCTGCTTATAAGCAGGGATGCGCATCGTTAACCAGTTCTGTTTGGGAACCAGTACTGAGTCAAACGATTCTTTAGAATCGTTAACAAAAACCCATTACGATTCTTCTATTGATTCTTCCCGGGCTGCGCCGCTACTGCAAACAAACGTACCCCACTCACAAACTTGCGATGACGTCTCACACAAGCTGCTGCAGAGCAGAGGTGGGCGGAGCTTCTACAGGCGGCCCCGTTTTCTTTGTCACGGGCAGCCTGTGCAGCTTTCATTGCGTAACATGTGAAACACTCTGTTCAAAACATTTCCCCTTCTTATTTTAGACAAGTCCGATAAAAGAAGATGATTTTGATGGTTTTATTATTTATCACTATCTGTTTTATTTGGGCTTTTTAGAGCGATCTGAAGCACGGAAGGTCTCCACGTGCTCTAACAGTAAACAGCTGACAGCGTGTGGACACGTGTTATCTGATGTAGAGATGTGAGACGCAGACACATACATCTGATCTGAAAGTGTGCAGGATCATTATGACTCCAGCTGAATACATGTATTACACGCTGATTATGGCTGAACTCTGCACGAACACGCCGTTTGTTCCTGGATGCATTTGCATAATAGAGGCTGAGTTGATGAGCATTAAAAACCCCCAACGAATACAAGATGCGGAAAAAAATCGGCAGTTGGTAATATTAATAAGAGAACCAGATTTTTGGGGGTATTTTAGGTATTATTCTGACATGGTGACCATGATGAAAGACTAAATAAATCATTTACTCTGAACCTGAAGTTACCCTGGAGGATTTTCTGGCTTCTGTAGTGTCGTGAACTCGCATGGATGGGCTTATAGAAAGTACGATGTTCTCCTGTTTAGGCTATAAAAATCTACTAAATGATGTGGTTTCCAGTAAATTCTGGACGCTACCCACTCAGGACACTTGGATTACATTGGACGAGCAGTATGGAGGAATATTGATGAGTTTTTGTGGACTTTTATGGACCTTTTTGGTTCAGTCACCAGTGAACTCCATTATACGAAAGTCGGTGGATGATAAAACCCCCTCCTGGATCTCTGGCTGCATGTGAGATATTAATAAATTGCTGCAGAGTCTTGCTCAGCATGAGGGTGAGGAGAAGATGAAGGACCATCTTTCTGTGGGTATGTGTGATTTTCTTTAACACCCAGCAGCGTGTCAGTTCACATTAAATTTGTTTAACATCCGAATGGGAACGTTGTGCAGTCACATAAAAGAGCCTGTCGGTACCAGAGCGGAGTGCGGGGTCATCAGTACCCTTCTGGTTTGGCTCACAGCCGCAGTAATAAGCGGCACATTCATACACTGACTGGCAGGAAGACAGAGAGCATCATTACTGGTGCCATCTTCCTCCATCTTCCATTTAACAAATCTATCAGAGAACATTGCAGACGCAGAAAGACCCATGATTGGAAATGGAATGACTCATCAGTGCCGTCCGCATCATCCTAAGAGCATCTTTTATGTTGCCTTTCTGCGCTTGTGTGGCAGTGGGTGGGGTGGGGTGCACGAGAGCTGACAAAGCTCAGTGACTTCCCGTCTGGCCTGTAAACGCAGCACGAGCCTCTTCCTGCATCCTCAGTTCCAGCCGCCCACCTGGGGGCTCGCAGCCGTGCCATCATCTCACACGCCGTCTAACACCGTCTAACATCTGCACACAATAAGTCACAACAGCAGGAGAAACTCCGCCTGATTGGCCGGCCCTGTCTGATGCTCTTTTCTTGTGGTACCACACTGTGGTGTTGACATGGGGGGGGGGCTTCTCAGCTCTCTGAGTTCAATTTAAACTAAACCCAAACTTTAAGCCCACGCATGCAGTCTGACAGGTCACAGTTCCACAAACTCAGCAAGTTTTAGGGAAAGTCTAGCGCAGGAAAATCCAGCTTCCTTTTCACCAACAAGTCAGGATGCTGATTTTCTGCAACAGGAAGAGAAACTTTAGCTCAACGATCATTCAGTTAACTCATTAATAATACATAAAACTGTAGTTTATCTTGGTTTTATGTCATGACTTGTTGATTTCTCATGGATGGTCTTGCTATGATCTGCTCTGTAAACTTTATGTCCTGTTTCACTTGGTAGTCCTGCTCTGTGATAGGGATGCAGAGATTCACTGATCTGAATCGGTATTCCGACACAGACGTGTGAGATGCGACTTCACCAGCAGCTTCAGTGCACATCGGATACAACTGACGGCTAACTGCACAACGTATCTTTCTTGGTGTGTCTGAATCAGAAAAAACTGGGGCTCTCAAAGGATTAATCCTTAACCCTCAATCCTTTAATCCTTAATAATGATTTTATTCTTAAATACTGCTACAGCTTGTGCAGAGGATACATTAACTTTTGTTTTACAACTTAAAGGCAAAAACCAAGCCAGAGATCTGTGAGTAGTCCAGGACTCAGACCTGATTTCAGCTTCACGTTAAGACAGTTGTGAACTCAGCCTGTGAGGACGTATCAGCAGCATTCTGGACTAAACTGCAGCCGTCTGAAGGACTTTAGGGAGACATGTAAGGACAGGGTTTCAGTAGTCTAGTCTACTAAAGATAAATGCAGAATTCCTGGTGAGACACCTTTCATCCTAAATATATTCTAGAAGTGATAAAAGTAATGTGATTAATCAGGATTAATCTTTTTGACAGCCCTAGTAAAAACCCAAGGTAACACCAATTATTAGTGTGCCTTCTCGTCACATGTATTTCCGAGTCCCCTTGAACGTACCATCACTATCTTTAAACTTTTGTTTTTAAAACATCAGAGTCGGGTGGTGCAGCTGCAGTAACTAAACAGCAAACACGGAGGGTGGAGACAGCAGGTGGAGAGGACACACAAGGCAAGTCTGGCGATACTTGGAAGATGGAAAACTTGACAAGAAATCTGTGGTTTGAAAACAATGTGGTGCTGCTATAAAAGATGTCAGCAGCTGACGAACATGGCAAGGCGGGCAGCATGGTGTGGAAGCCCCCCCCCCCCCCCCCCCCCACCCCACATCTTCCTCAGATGATTCTACCGATGAACATAATTATGAGGTGAGCAGAAGCAGAACTGGTGAGAAAATTATCTCGTTTTTTCTTTAACAAAACTGAGACTTCCTGCCAGCATCTCTGTACCAGAGTGAACTGCATCAGTTTAAGATGATTTATGGGTTTGATTAATAGAAAACAATCAAAAACACAAGTATTACAAACATCCTTCACAGGGAAAGAGAGAAGGTAAAATAATTGTGATGATGCTTAGAAACCAGAAGAGCACAATTCTTTGTTTTGTGTTGACTCGTTTTAATTCACAGAATCATATTGAATCGAATCACGTTGCGTAAAGTCCAATCATTGGTGAATCGCATCACATGGGCCAGAGGCTTCGCTGCATCGTGAATGTATCGTATCGCTCGTATATGGAGATGCATATGGAATCGGCCTCCTTGGTGGGGATTCACATTCCTACTCTGTAATACACCCAATAGTTAAGTTGCAAACTCCTGATCAGGGTAAGACCTCCAGCACAGGGTCCGATATAGGCATGGGCAAGGAGGGGCAACGCCCCCCTAATACCATGCCTGCTCCAGCAGTGTTTTGTTTCTGTTCAGTTACAGGATGTGTTGTTCCTTCTGAGTTTACAGACAAGTAGCTGCCTAGTCAACTCCATCTTGCCTGCCTGGTTCTATGTTTGTTTTCTTCAAATATGAGTCAGAAATGTTATATGGATACAGAAACTTTGCACCCAGGATTAAATGTCTCCTACAGTAAGCCAGAGATGCAAAACAATAATCAAAGTGCAAGAAAAATTCACAAAACATAAAATAAGATTTAAAAAGAAAGAAACTTGAAAACATTTTACAAAATACATTTAACAAAACAAAGTCAAATTTATGTTTTTTTAAGGTTGTAAGATGGGTTTTCTGAATATTTCCAGAAGAAAATTTTACAACTCAAAGCTTTTTCTTTTGCATCTCATCCCATCCCAGCCTCATCCAGGTTTCACATCGTTCTCATGAATGTCTCTTTTGTTCCTCCTAAAATTCGCCAGGAGAAATAGTCTTATCTGAAACTTAATGCAGACATCCTGAGAACTATCTGAGAAATGACTGAGATCTCCTTTGGAACTGGAAGTGAGACCAGGTTGAGATTTTGTGCAACTTTTCTATCTGGAGACGAGGTTGAGAAACAGGAGTAATGAGCCGTTCACTCATTCAGCTCTCATGTGGATCTCACATTTGTCTAGAAGTAAATTAGACATTTTCCTAAATTATATACATCTGTGTTACGTTTTGTTTGGTCTTCTATTTTGTTGTGTTTTTATTTATTATATTAACTTGTGCATCCATTCATCTTTTTATCTTTGTATCTGATGTCATGGTTTGTTGCTGTATTTTGGAAAACGTCCCGTTTCATGACTTTTGTTTTGTCTTTTTTGTTGCTTGGCCGCTGCAGGACTCAAACTTTCTCCTGTAAAAATTTGTCTGTGGAGGATTTAAGCCCCAAAAACGGACAGATTTCTGTGTAATGAATTTTCCATTGGAAGCAATCAGTGTGCACGTCCATCTGGGTCATCAAGTTCCCACCGAGACTTCAAATGAATGAATCTGATGAGAAGAGATGTGATCACAGAGCTGTGCTGTTTCATCTTTCGCTTCTAAGAAAAAAACTCTCCTTCCTGTACTCTGTGCCACGAAAAAATAAATCAAATTAGAGTCTATGTCTGTTTTGCCACAGTTTAAGCTATCACACACCCCTCGTGGCATCATGATGTCTCATCTTTATCGCAGTTTATTTATTTAGTAATAATGACGCAGCAAGTTGACCTACTTGTAAGTTCTCAGTCAATTTGCAGTTTTATCTTCAAGCAGCACCAAGGCAGTACTGACCACTGCATTTCATCACATTATACGTTTACAGCTCTCATCCACATGAAATCTGCTAAAATGAAGGAATTTTCTTCAGAAGAATTTTGTAGTAAAGAAGACGAATTTACCTCTACTTATTCAAGTATTTTTGTCCATTAAAAACATTTAACTTAAGAATCATTCCAGTAACTTATAAAAAAGAAATTAATGATAGAGAAATTGTAACAGAACTAGAAACAGATGGCAAAATTGCAAAATCACGCAGAATGATAACAGCCGTGGTAGAGACCCCCACTGAGACCCCCTGGCCAACTGACTTTAACCTGGCGTCACTGGTAATGATGTAATGTTTACTTAGTTCAGCATCGCAAATCTGCAGGGGGGCTTTTATTTTGAAATTTGCTGGATGCTTTACAATACCGCCTGGTCTTGTCTGAACGGCTGAGAGCTCAGCGTGTTTCTGGAAGCGTGCTCTGGTAAAAACAGACTGGACGCCACAACGAGACATTTCTGAATGAAACGGCCGCTTTTAGCTCCGGAGGCGGCGCCTCACATGGAACACACATGCGCAAGTAAATTTACTCACACTAACTCTCATTTAAGTCACAAAATGTGACCACTTGGTTGCAGTCTGGAGCCCTGTGGCGCTAATGAGGACTTATTAATCAGCAGGCAGATCGTTCGTGACCACAACAGGAACTTTCTGAGGGGGATCAATAACTTAAAAGACTTGTGACCTGAAGGAAATAAGAAACATGATTTTGTTTTGCTGCAGATTGCCGAATGTTTCACTGGATTTTCTCGCATGACAACAAATATGCTATCGAAAAACCTGATTCCTCTCCAGAAACTCTGGAATGGCCCTTTAACTTCTGTTTCCAGCTAAGATAACGGGCCAACGCTGTACTGTAGCGCAGCATGTGTTTTTATCCTTTGCATGGACGTACAGAACCGCATCATCGGCATACATTTGGCAGATGACATTTGAAGGACAACAACATGGCAGATCATTTAAACAAACTGAAAAGCAGTGGACCCATCACAGACCCCTGTGGTACCCAAAGATTGTTGTGGCGTGATGGTGACTTCACGTTCTGCATGTCATGTGGTGTATGAATGCCAGTGCTATTTCCTGTTCACCAAACAACTGAGGAAGGTGTTTGGATGAACACCGAACGTCTTGTTTTTAAAGTTTTTAAAGTCCAGGGTTTTAAATAAAACCTTTTGAAATCATGTTCTGTATCCTACCACACAGATATGTTTGATTCAATCCAATTCAGAGTACATCTGGGAATAACTTGCAATAAACTCTGAGATTCTTTCATCGGTTCAGCACAAACCCGTGAAGTTTGGGACAAAGTACCGCAAAGCTGATGAAAACATTTTCATCATGAAAGAGGAATTCTGGAGTTTGGTTGTTGATGTCACTACAGCATAATGAAACACTCACTGCTGCAGAGACAGTAATGTAAACTGTAAATTACATCTGGCTGCCTACCTCTGGTGTTGGTAGCCATGTCTGCCACTTTCTGGAAGGCATCCAGAAAGGCCACAGCAGCCAGAACAGTGGTCCTAAATGGGAGGAAAAGACAGACCACCTACATAAAAAAAAAGCTTCAGCACCAAAAAAAAAAAAAGGTCAAATATCACAGAATTATGGTGTAGCTTCATACACAGAAGCTTGTTCATCCAGTCTTAGTGTCATCTTGATATTCTGCTTGATGTGAAAAAGGCTATTTTCTGAATTATTGTCCTTAACTCGGCAGAGCTTACCGGAGCTGGGAATGCAGTTTGATGGCCTTGGCACTGAAGTCCTCCCACACAGGATAGGAGCACTGGAACACAAACACAGCAAACATGTTAGAATGACACGCTAGCATCATCAGTACCATCACCTATAGTCACTGAAAGCTTCCTGAAGATAAAGCAGAGGGTCTAGATGAGGAGGTAAAGGGATAAAACTGCTCAATGACACTCTCCTGGATTTCATGTAGCATTAATAGATATATAGTAAAGATATAAAGACAACACTGACTTTTACTTGTCCTGTCCAGCATCGTAGCAAGCAGAATGATGATCTAGTTGCTTTATTGTGTTGAACAGATTTGCTTTGCCAAGGGGAGCTTTATGAACATAAGGCTCCCCTTGATATCCTATTTATTCATTTTATTTCTTTAATTAAGCATTTGTTTATATCAGCATTTTACATCATATTGCTGGGCTTGACATGAGAAAAATGAAAGAAAAGGTTAACAGAAGCAATGACAGAAAGTAAAAGAGAGAAAGAGAGAGAGAGAGAGAGAGAGGAGAGAAAAAACAAAATGATACACTAACACAGTTCACTGATGTTTCTATACAGAAACCCCTAAACAACATTCTAAGGTCTTTGCTGGAAAACAAAACTAACAATCCCCCTCAGGAGGACCTGCAGGTGGCTTAAGTACCATCAGATCATACAAACACGCACAGAAATACGCAGAGAAGAGGTACAACCTATTCAGAGCAACGGGAAGCAGCGTCACAGTGTCATCATGCAGAATAAAGGGTCTCTATGGTGATGCAGTCATGCAGATGCAACCTCGTCTCTGCAAGGAGGAGGAAGCCCGCACAGCCTGAGACCCGGGCCCCCAGCAGCCACCCCCGAGGCCCGGACCCCGGCCACAGCCGCCAGCTCATCCGGGGGGATCCTGAGGCGTTCCCAGGCCAGCCAGGAGACGTAGTCCCTCTAGCGTGTCCTGGGTCTCCCCCAGGGTCTGGTCCTGGTGGGACGTGCCTGGAACACCTCACCAGGGAGGCGTCCAGGAGGCATCCTAACCAGATGCCGGAGCCTCCTCATCTGGCTTCTCTCTATACGGAGGAGCAGCGGCTCTACTTTGAGTCCCTCCCGGATGACCGAGCTCCTCACCCTATCTCTATGGGAGAACCCGGCCACCCTGCGGAGGAAACTCATTTCTGCCGCTTGTACCTGCGATATCGTTCTTTTGGTCATGACCCACAGCTGGTGACCATACGTGAGGGTAGGAACGTAGATCGACCAGTAAATCGAGAGCTTCTCCTTCTGGCTCAGCTCCCTCTGCACCACGACAGATCAATGCAGAGTCTTCATCACTGCAGACGCCGCACCGATCCGTCTGTCCATCTCCTGCTCCATTTTTCCCTCACTCCTCAACAAGACAGAGATTCTTGAACTCCTCCACCTGGGGCAGGACCTCGTTCCCGACCCGGAGAGGACACGCCACCCATTTCCACATGAGGACCATGGTCTCGGATTTGGAGGTGCTGATTCTTATCCCAGCCGCTTCATACTCGGCTGTAAATCGCTAAAGTGAGAGTTTCACAGCCCGGTGACGCCAACAGAACCACATCATCAGCAAAAGCAGAGACCCGATCCTGAGACCACCAAACGGGATCCCCTCAACACCTCGGCTGCACCTAGAAATCCTGACCATAAAGGTTCTGAACAGGATCGGTGACAAAGAGCAGCCTTGGTGGAGTCCAACTCTCACCCGGAATGACCAAGCTCTGGCACCGGTCATACAGGGACCGGACAGCTCGAACAAGGGGGTCTGGTACTCCGTATCCCGAAGCACCCCCAAGAGGAGCGTCCAACGTGTAGTCAGCTTTAAACTGTCAACCACCAACTCTATTATCAGCAAATGGGGGGTGGGGGGGGGGGTCTCACTGAATATGAGACATTAAAATGGCCAACTCAGCCTCAACAGAAAACAGAAACATTTAACTAAATCTACAAAAGGTAAAAAACAGTCAAAAAACAGTGTGTTCTCAGCATACAGTATCTGCATCCCCAAAAGAGGAACACCAAAACAGCCACAGTTAAATGTGTAACATCCAACCCAGTACTTCCACTATGATCTCAACCGTGTATTCTTAATTCTGAACTCTAATATGATTTATTTCTCATTTTTTCCATATGGGCAGTGTTAAAGACCCACAATGTAACTTTTCCACCATAAAAATATGCATTTCTGACTCATTCTGATGTCCCACCAACATTCATTACACACATTTTCAAACCGTCACTGCCCCTTCCGAGTTCACGATACTACAGAAGCGGAGGCGCTCAGCACCTACTCTGCCGATAATGCAAGTGTAGAAGAAGAAATTCGCTTTTTACATTGTGCTAAGAGCGAACGAGCTGCAGACAAACCGGGACAAACACAAGAGGGGTTGGCTATTGATTTAAAACAAAGAAAGACGGAAGAAGAGAACGCGCGATCTCGTCTGCCGCGGCTCCCAAAGTGTCGTGAACTCGCAAGGGCACACTTTGTGGCAGCTAGATGTTCTAGTGTTTAGGCTATAGAAATACACTAAATGATGGTTTCCAGTAAATTCTGGACGCTACCCACTCAGGACACTTGGATTACATCGGACAAGCAGTATGGAGCAATACTGACAAGTTTTTGTGGACTTTTATGGACCTTCTTGGTTCAGTCGCCGGTGAACTCCATTATATGAAAGTTGGGGTAAAATGAAAACCTGTCTGATCTCCAGCTGCATTTCAGATATTAAAAAAGTGCTCCAGAGTCTGGTTTAGCATGAGGGTGAGGAGAAAATGAAGGACCATCATTCTGTGGGTGAACTATTCCTTTAAAGCGCCTGTAATAACAGAACAGTGTCTCCTCTTCTATAGAAAATCAGTGAGTATCTGAAAACATGTTTCTATTCTGTAGTGATGTTAATTTGGGGGGGGGGGGGGGGGGGGCATCGCAGCCTTTTTTACTCTATATAAATAAATGATGATGCAAATATTGATCACTCACTTCAGTCTTTGTTCTCACCACCTTTGCAATCTTGACTCAACACCCTAATTTTGCTTCCATAAGAGCAAAAAGCATCCTCACACACACGCACACACACCCACACACACACAAACACACTTACCCTTGATCCATACACTGTACCCCCACACCCGCTGTTCACCCTCCCTTCACCTCTTCCTTTATCCCCCCAAACCCTTCATCTCCTCCCCTATGCAGCCATCTAATCCATCTACCAAAACACAAACACTCACTCACACACACACACACACACACACACACACACACACACTCACACACACTCACAGCCACTGGCATCGCGCAGCATCAAAGGGAACAGGCAGAATCATTAACACAACTGGAGCTGTGTCTCTGACGGATGCTGCACCCCCATCCGCCCGCCGCGCCTTCAGACTGGAGCCCCCCCCCCCCCCCCCCTTGCCTCAGCACCACATTACATTACACTTGATCCAGGTTAACCTCTAACCCTGTTAAGTGCTCACAAATTGCCTGCGTGGGGGGTGGGGGGTGGGTGTCTGTACCAGCATGAGGTCAGAATATCTTCAGGACCAGGAGGAACCAGAACTCCTCACGCAGGAGGAAAACAGAGCAGCTGAGGGAGGGGTGCGACGAAAATATGAAGATAAGGGAGGGAGTGAGGAGGAAAAGTGTGTGTCTGTGTGTGTGTGTGGGGGGGGGGGGGGGGGGGGGGGGGGGGTCAAGATGTCAGACTGGCACAGACAGTAACGGGTGTACGCTCTTTGATGTGCTGTGTTTGATGTGGCTTAATTTGGTCTGAAATCACAGTCCTGCTTCCCCTCGGTGCACACACACACACACACCCATGCGCGCACACACACACACACACACACACATGCACACAAACCTCTTACAGTGTTTAAAGCACCCTACAGAGCATAAGTAGTGTGAATGTGAGATAAGTGACTCTCTCCTCCTCACACACACACACTCAGCTCTACACTTCATTAGCATATTTCTGCTGGTTCAGTCCAGGAGAGCCAAGTGGAGAGAGATGGTACCACCCCACCCCCACTCATCCACCCATCTCTCTCTCTCACACACACACACACACACACGCACACACGCACACACGCACACACAAAGTGCATTAAAGTCCCGACACTAACGGATCATGACCGTTGTCTGAATCAGACGGTACTTCTTATCTCTGACCGGTGTAAAGTCATACTGGGAGAGAGGGTCATTCATTCTGCAGTCGTCCCCTCCAATTAAAGAAAAGGCTAAATTCACCATAGAAATTCAAATAACATTTTGTAATATAGTGAACGCACTTTCCATCAACTTTAATCAACTATTCATTTTACAAAAGCGCTTTTACAAAAGTGTTTATTTCTACTGTAAACATGTTTATTTCTGCTGGAAAATGTTTCATTATCTTTTCTGCTGTAAACATGTTCATTTCTGCTGGAAATATGTTTAATTTCTTCTGTAACTGTTTTAAAATGTTTTATTTATATTTTAAATATGTTTATTTCCTTAAACATGTTAGTTTCTACTGTAAACATGTTTATTTCTGCTGTAAACATGCTAGTTTCTACTGTAAACATGTTAGTTTCTGCTGTAAACATGTTTATTTCTGCTATAAACATGTTCATTTCTTCTGGAAAATGTTAATTTCTTCTGTAAACATGTTTATTTCTTCTGTTAACATGTTTATTTCTGCTGTGAAGTTAGTCTTTTTCACATGGGAGACTATGGGGACTGCTTGCTTTTGGACCCCCTTGTGGACGAAGAAAGAACGACACTTCCGGGGTTTTGCTTTTCTCCTGCCGAGTTTGCCCCTTGTTCAAAATGTATTTGAGTAAAAGTAAAATTACCTGTTCTTCAAAAGCTTCTCAAAAAATGAAAAATTACTCAGAAAACTAGTCAGTTACAGTAGCTTGAGTAAATGTAACTAATTACTTTCCACCTGTTGTTGCTTGTTTCTGTCAACAAATCTGGCACCTGGAATGGTGAAGAAGGATATAACAGAGAAGGGACCAAGAGAGCGATACAGGAAATATCCTTTACATACCTGTTTAGGAACAGGTCAGTGGGCAAACTTTCGTGGATTATGTATACATAGCCATTAGGGATGCACGATATAATCGACCCCCTATCGTTATCTGCCTATACCGGCCTTAAAACTGAGTATCAGTTATTGGCCACCCCACGGATTTTTAACTGATCAGGCCGCTGTTTCATTAGTCTGAAAAAAGCAAAAACTTCTTCTTCTTTTTAAAAAAAAAAACTTTTTACAGACTTTCAAACTTCTAAAGACAATTTCTTTTAGGATTTTCTTTGTGAACAGAGTTTACAGGTATACACGATCATTTGTGTAAATAATAGGGCTGGGAAAAAATATCGATACGCTGAAATATCACAATATCTCCATATGCTGACATATCGATTAAAAATGCGGTATCCATCTATTCGTTCAGTCATGAAATCTCGGGGTTTTCGTGAAATCTTGCGAGATTTTGTGAGATAACGATGAAATCTCATGAGATTTTGCTGGTAAAAATAGACCAATATCGTATTTTTAAATGTCTATAAGAAATCTGCATATGAAAATATTGCGATATTTCAGTGTACCGATAGTTTTTCTCTGCCCTAGTAAATAACCAACTGTCCTCTGTTTTTGGGTATTGGTTTGTTTTTTTCCCTCAGGGAGAGGAAATCCCAGGTCGTTCCAGGATGTAACGCACACATCCTTTTAGTTTTGTTTGAGCAACTGTCAGTAAGTTTGACTTGTTATACGTAACACAAGTTGAGGTATTTTTAATATTTTTAATAAAAGCTTTAATATCGGTGTCAATATCGGTTCTCAGCCACATAAATTTTAGAATATCAGCATATCGGATATCAGCCAGAATTCCAATATCGCCCATCCCTAATAGGCATTAGGGATGGGCGATATTTTATCGTGTGCGATATATCATCAAAGAAATTCCTCACAATAACAATAGGGGATTATCACGCTTACCGGAGTTGCCGGCTTTTGACACTTCCTCTTCCGGGCCATGTTACGACAGCCGTTCCTGCTCTGTTATACTGTTTAAATCGGATAAACTCCAAACATATTTAAGTTTTCATTCTAGACTGAAGTGATACTGGATCAAAAGCTGGATCAAAGCGATCGATTCGCCGCGGTGAAGGGCCGAACTTTATAATAAAACACACGTTTGTTTGTCCCCGGTGGGGCACAACACCGGCACTTCACAGCATGCTAGCATTAGCCAGCTAACGTTTACTGACGTGCTAACATTGTGCGTCTTAAAACACACAAACATCTGAAAATCGGGTCTGTACCCCCCGTTTCCAGTGGAACAACTGGGGACTGCCAAGAAAGAAGACGCTTTCAGATGCTTGTGTGTTTTCAGCCGCACAAAGTTAGGCACGTTATCGAGCTGGCTAATGCTAGCCTGCTAACACGACTGCGCAGTCTGCCGGCCACAAACAATCGTGTGTCGTTTTATTATAAAGTTCGGTCCTTCACCGCGCGAATCGGTCGTTTTAATCCACTTCTTCCTTAGCATCACTTCAGTCTGGAATGAAAACTTGGCATTGGCGTTTATCCGATTTACAAAGTTTAACAGAGTAGTAGCTGGCGGACTATTCTTAGCAGGTTAGCATTAGCCAGCTTGATGACGTGGCTAACTTTGTGCGGCTGAAAACACACAAGCATCTGGAAGCGTCTCCTTTCTTGGCAGTCCCCAGTTGTTCCACTGGAAACGGGAGGTACAGACCCGATTTTCAGATGTTTGTGTGTTTTAAGACGCACGATGTTAAGCACGTCGGTAAACGCTAGCTGGCTAATGCTAGCATGTTGTGAAGTGCCGGTGTTGTGCCCCACCGGGGACAAACAAACGTGTGTTTTATTATAAAGTTCGGCCCTTCACCGCGGCAAATCGATCGCTTTGATCCAGCTTTTGATCCAGTATCACTTCAGTCTGGAATGAAAACTTAAATATGTTTGGAGTTTATCCGATTTAAACAGTATAACAGAGCAGGAACGGCCGTCGTTAACATGGCCCGGAAGAGGAAGTGTCAAATGTTTCAACTTCCGGGAACCGGAACGCGGAAGCGTGATAATCCCCTATTTGTCATCTCACGATAAAAACGATAAATTCAACTTATCAGGTTGTGTTTGCAGTTGCACTACTTTGGTTTTTTAATAAGCCAAGTACGTTTTGCTGTTTGCATCGTTTGAATAAATGTGGAATTGGGTCTCTCATGTTTCAGACTTGTTTGATGGGTGTCACTTTAGTTTTGCAATACAGGTGCACTACTTAAACTTAATTGATATAGTTTAGTGGCTTCTAGTATTTTGTAGGGCTTTCAGGACAGAATTTAGTGACAGATTTGTAATACAAAATATTTTGATGATAGTTTTATTGTCACTTTTTGTTACCGTGATAAATAAGAGAAATTATGGTGATATGTTTTTAGTCTATAAGGCCCATCCCTAATAATAAAAGGTGCTGAAATGATGGGAAGCTGTGAAGAGCCTGCTTATTGGTCCATAGACCCTTTGACATCTTTCTTATAAAGGCAGACCAGTCCTTTTTAACTGTTGGTTTGTAATTCCTGATTCAAACAGCTAAAACTCGCTGCGATGAAGCTTTTATTTATCCAGGGAAACAGTTTTTTATGACACTGAAAACTAGGAGACCCAGTCCGTATGTCAAACTGAACGCTCCAGCAAATGTCTGGAAATGAAGCGTGCACCGCGCCCAACTTATCAAGATGGAAACGCACTAAACTGTTAAGCTAACTGCTTTTAGCAGCCATGAAGAAGGCGATTTAACTCCAACCCAAGATACAGATTTCATGACTGAAAGAGGAGCCAATTTGTTTGAACAGACATCCAAATAAAGGAAACATCATCTGGATGAAGGCTGCTCATCCTCATCAGTCAAGCGTAGGTTTCTGACCTTTCCGCATGCAGACAGGTTAAAGGACACCTCCACAGCGTTTCATCTCTTCACGGATGCTTCTGATCAAACGTAGTATTGTGAGAAACCAAAATCTGCTGTGGAAGAATCAGTTAACACATTAAAACGCTCCCGTCTGCCAGATGCACGCCTATTTCTGAGTCTGTGAGAGCGAGTTTGTCTAAAGCAAAACCACTGCTGCTCTCACATGACTGTGGGGCTGGGAGTCTCAGGGAGGCCCGGGGCAAACAGCAGCATGTGAGACGGCGACTGTGTGAAAGCGCTTCGTTTGGCTACGATTACATCAACCCTTCCTGTGTCACCAAACCTCAGCACGACACGCATGATTACCGCTCCAGCATATACACGCTGCACCGTCCATCCTTCTGTAAACACATCACGGCTTTCTTTCACCAACTTCCCTCCACGTCTGCTTCCAAATCTCACGTACATCAAATCCTAACTGACTGTACTGCATCAGACGCTGTTTCTGGATTCACAATATTTGCTGCTTCCTTCAAAGGAGACATACACATCACCTTCATATGTCCTTATCCGCTCATTTTCCTGAATATCCTCCCTTCCTTCCGGTTCCCTGCTTTCTTCTAATGAAGATAACTGACAGTGGAGGCTCATTTTCTGCAGCGGACCCTCCAGTCTGTCAGCAACAACGAGCCACTAAAGTAAGGATGCACGATATTGGAATTTTGGCCGATATCCGATTTGCCGCTATTTTAAAACTCATGTGCCCGATAACGATATCGATACCAATATTAAAGGTGAAAAATAAATGATGTGGTATTCATTTCTTGTGCAAATTTAGAAAAATACCTCAACTTGTGTTATGTAGAACAAGTCAAACTTAATGACGGTTGTTCAAACAAAGCTAAAAGGATGTGTGCGTTATATCCTAGAAACACCTGGATTTTATCTCCCTGAGGAAAAAAACAAAAAAACAAGAACAAGGAAAATTTGATTATTTACTAGGGCTGGAAAAATATTGATACACTGAAATACTGCGATATTTTCATGTGCAGATTTCATATAGATATTTTAAAATGCGATACTGATCTATTTTATCAACGAAATCTTGGGAGATTTCACAAAAACCCACGAGATTGTGTGACTGAATGACGAAATCTTGTGAGATTTTGGTAGTAAAATAGATTGATACTGCATTTTTAAATATCAATTTGATATCAGCACAGGAAAATATCACGATATTTCAGTGTATCAATATTTTTCCCAGTCCTATTATTTACACAAATGATCGTTTATAAACTCTGTTCACACAGAACATCCTAAAAGTAAAAAAAGTGTTTGAATAAGAAGTTTTTGCTTTTGTTAGACTTTAGAAACAGCAGTCTGATCAGTTAAATGTCAGTTAAATATCAGTTAAATATCGGTGGGGTGGCCGATATCCGATACTCAGTTTTAAGCCCGTTAAAGACTGATACCGATAGGGGGCAGATTACATCGTGCAACCTGGGGCTGCACAATTAATCGTAAAAAATCACAATCTCAATTCACACATTCATGTGATCTCATTTCTACCCACAACGATTCTGAAGCATTTTTAATCACGAGCTGCATCACAAATAAAAATTTCCGTTGTTCCTGGATTTCTTTCAAGTGCCCTCAAATGCAGCACTGCTGTTGCCTCCCCACCCCCTAACTAATGGTAGGAATGCACGATATAATCTGCCCTCTATCTGTATCGGTCTATATCAGCCTTAAAACTCAGTATCGGACATCAGCCACCCCACCAATATTTAACCGATATTTGACCAATCACGGTCGCTGTTGGTCTAAAGCTTTAAACAAATAAACAAAAAAAAAAAAACAACTTCTTCCTCAAAAACTTCTTTTTCACAGACTTTAAAACTTCTAAAGACTAGGGGTGGGAAAAATATTGATACACTATAATATTGCAATATTTTCATATGCTGATATCATATTGACATTTAAAAACGTGGTATTGATCTATTTTACTTACGAAATCTTGCGGTATTTCATCGTTCTAAGAAATCTCGCGAGTTTCACGAAATATCGTGAGACTTTGTTACAGAACGATGAAATCTTGTGAGATTTTTTAAGTAAAATAGATCGATACAGCGTATAAAATATATCGATTTGATATTGGCATTTGAAAATATCGCGATATTCTAGTGTATTAATATTTTTTCTCACCCCTATTTTTCAAAGCTTTGGAGACGATTAACAAAATTGCTATTTGCAATGACTCCTAATTTTTTTCAGCTTTAATATCTGTATCGATATCGGTTATTGGCCACATGAGTTTTAAAATATCGGCATATTGGATATCGGACAAAATTCTGTTAGCAAGCATCCCTAGTAAAGAACTACAACTATGCATCTGCCAAAGAAGTGCGCCAACAAAGCTCCTGTGCAAACACACGCTTCATTTTGAACTACCTTTTGAATTGGTTATTTTGCAAAGTTTATATGTGCAATAAAAAAAATTTGGGAAAAAAAATCACGCCAGAGAATTGTGATCTCAATTTTAAGCAAAAAAAAAAATAAAATCGTGATTCACATTTTTCCCAGAAATGTGCAGCCCTACATCAAAGTTTAGATGATGATCAGCTAACTTGTGACAGTTAATCTCACAGATAAATGCGGTCATACAGTCGCTGCATCAGCATTTAATATTTACTATGAACAGGAAAGGGGGGGGGGCGGGCGGGCCGGCGGCCGTCCCCCCCCCCCCGGGCCCGGCCCCCCCCCCCCCCCCCCCCCTCCGGGCTTCCCCAAAAAAAAACATAACTTCTGAAAGCAGCCAGCTGCTTCTGGACGGACGGACGAATCCGCCCACGTGATGTTGGAAGTACGACATCATCACTTTTGGTTTGGCTGTAACATTAGTCCTGAATGTCTGAGACTCCAAACTCTGTTCTTTCTTCTCTCCTTGAACCAACAACAACCACCTCCCTCCCTCCCTCTCCCCCCCATCTTCAGTCATGCTGCGGAGCTCCGACCTCCAGCTGATCATCACCATCAGTCCCCTCAGTTCTGTTTCTTTCCATTATCTTCAGACTTGTAGTGTGGTCCTACGTCAAACATCACACCGCAGAGGCCTTATAAGGTAAGATGTCAGTGTTAAACACAAGGATCCATTTAGAAATCATCTAGAGTTTGTTTCAGTAATGCAGAGTAGCATCCATCTTTTTATGTCTAAACTGAAACAAGCCAAGTTGGGTTTTGCCGTAACGTTTGTGTGATCATCATGTTTCTGATGTCCTGGACGGAAAGAAAAATGGTTGCCATGATGACAGTGAGCTCGCTGCCTTCTCCAGCTGAGCCCCAACCATCAGATCTGATTTCTCCTCCAGCTGGAGGATGCTAAACAAGATTGATCGTAGTTTCTGTCTTTGTACGGGTAAAAAGGAGATGAAATCAACAGAAACAGAAACTGCACAGAAACTGGTTTCTAAAAATATCTTGAGAGGGAACAAATGCAAGTTTTTGTTTGGATTTCAACATCTGGATTTCTCCTCCAAGCAAAGCCTTTTTTTCTGAATTCCCATCATAACATTACAGTAGCGCTGGGCGATATGGACCAAATATCATATCACGATATATTTATCTTAGATGATGATATACAATATATACCGGCATTTTTACCCTAATATGTCAGAAAGTTTCCTTTCATATCAAACAGCTGTTTTTTAGTATTGAAAGATGTTTAGCATAAAAGTATCGCTCCACTGCAGAGATGGAACTGACAAACACTGGTTAGAAATGTTTGTTAAATCGAAGTGCTAGTTGGCAGTTTTTTATGATTTCTTTGTAAAAGTCTTGGGGAGGATTATCTTCCAGACAGTGTAAATAATAGGAGTAAGAAAAAAAATTTATACACTGAAATACTGCGATATTTTCATATGCCGATACCATATTTATATTTGAAAATGTGGCATCAACCTATTTTACTCATGAAATCTTACGAGATATCAGTTTTGTTACAAAATCTCATGAGATTTAACGAAATACTGCGAGATGTCATCATTCACTTACAAAATCTCGCAGTATTTCGTAAAATCTCATGAGATTTTGTAACAAACGGATGATATGTCACCAGATTTCAGTAGTAAAATAGATCCATACTGCATTTTTAAATATACATATGGTATCGGCATATGAAAATATCGTGATATATTTCAGTGTATCGATTTTTTTTCCCCACCCTTATTAAGTAATCAGGTCACCCCTTCGTAGTCAATCGAGGTGCAGCCGGGTCATTACAAAAAAATAAAGCAAAAAAATTTGCACAACTAATACCACTTTATAACAATATGTGTAGATATCATGTTGCAACATCATATCAGTATATCGCACAGCCCTACATTACAGAAGTGTCCACTGCCTCATAGGCTACCAAACTCTACCCACCTATGCCCACTGAGCTAAATGTCTTAAACACCACAAACCACCCCACTGACTTCAATACAACCTGAGAGCAAGGTTTACTGCATAAGGAAAATAGGAGTGACTCTGTTTGCAACCTGTCCACACGTCCACATTCAATACCCCTGAAACTACTACATGTGAACGAAACGAATGTTTAGAGGTGGATTAAACAGACTGGAGTCCAATATCTGTCTGGATGACACAATGTTGCTGATACACATTTGATGGTCAACAGATCATTATTTCTGCTCTATTTACACCAAGCAGCAAACTGCGGCGGCAAAGAGTGAAGCCAATGTGGAAGAGCAAAGAAACTGCAGTTCCCCCTTCAACCACTAGAGGCTGGCTCCAAAAGCAAGTCAATCCCCATAGACTCCCGTGTTAAAAAGGCCAATATGCCAGAAATAAACACGTTCATGGCAGAAATAAACACGTTTACATCAGAAATAAACACGTTTATGTCAGAAATGAACATGTTTACGGCAGAAATAAACACGTTTACATCAGAAATAAACATGTTTACAGCAGAAATAAACACGTTCATGGCAGAAATAAACACGTTTACATCAGAAATAAACACGTTTACGTCAGAAATAAACACATTTACAGCAGAAATAAACATGTTGACAGCAGAAATAAACACAGCAGAAATACATGTTTACAACTGGAATGAACATTTTTACAGCAGAAATAAACATGTTTACAACCTAGTTCAAAACATCTTTTTTGTTTTAATAGGTCAAGTTTACCTTCATGTCAACAGTGATGCTGTGTTCAGACCAAAACCCGATTTTGGCATCAAAAACACGCCTGACGCAAAAGTTTGATGCTGGTTCACATAAAATCAGACGCTGACATTCAGAGGTGTCCAGTCCAGAGTAGAGTGGTGGACCCGGTTGTTTTCCTTTGTCTTTGTATGATGGTGGATGAAACTGAGCAGCTGCTTGGCGTTATTTGCTCCACGAGGTGACGTCGGGCGACATCGTCGGGTGTCTCTATGCCATGTGTGGATTCATCAGATAATTCAGAGGTGTTCTGAGTTTGGTGAGTGTCATCGTTTATGCTAGAAGCTGCGCGCCGACGATGGGCGCTGCTTTGGTCTGATCCGGCCCAGTTTAATAACCTACAGTCCCGCATCAGGACGGCAGTATGAGCCTTGATAGTTCCCTTCCTGCCAGAAAATGTGTGTCTGTGTCACGACACTGACACATGCTGAGTCTCTCTGATTGGTTCATGCCCCGCATCAATGCCGCAAAATATCAGATTTTCCAACGCTGCCGTTTGAAGCGCGTTGTGCACGTCAAACACCGAAACACCTGAAACGCACTGCAGACTTTTCAACGCCGCCTGGATGCGCATCGGGCATTGACTTTGCATGTACCAAATCGTGTCTGGTCTAAACACAGCATGAGAGAGGTAAATCTTTTATAACTAATCCATTTAGATGTTATTCAGTCTTTAATCTAATTAGGGGCTGAACGTGACGTTGCAGGCGACCATTGGTTGCACCCCACGTCATGTACTAGCAAACGAGTATGAACCAGACATGAACACAGCAGTGTTTTGAACGCGCATCATGGAGGATTCAGCATAGAAACGCAAGGAAACATTATGTTTCCTTGGAAATGCTAAATCGGAAAAGAATATTCTGCTTCACAGGGGCCAACTGGAGCCGCACACACAGGCCCTGTCCCAGTTCCCACCCTAAACCCTACACCCTGTATGAATGCGCACTTGGCAGAAGTGCACGTTAAGGGTTGGAGTGTGCAGGTTAGTGCGGGATAAAGGCAGAATTGGGACAGTGATGGATGGTTCTAGGGCTGCACAATTAATCGTTAAAAGATCGTAATCTCAATTCACACATACATGCAATCTCAATGTTACCCAGAACAATTCTGAAACATTTTTAATCATGAGCTTATCACAAATAAGTTTCCATTTTTCCCAGATTTTTTCAAGCGCCCTCAAATGCAACACTGCCGTTGCTTCCCCACCCCCTAACCAATGTTAAAGAACTACAACTATGCATCTGCCAAAGAAATGCTCCAACAAAGCTCTTGTGCAAACACATGCTTTATTTTGAATTACCTTTTGAATAGGTTGTTTTGTTTGTTTTGTTAAAGTTTATTTGTGCAATAAATACTTTTGGGGAAAAAAAATCGTTTCAGAGAATCGTGATCTTAATTTTAAGCAAAAAAATCACGATTCACATTTTTACCATGAATCGTGCAGCCCTAGATGGTTCCTTTGTCATTTCATGTCATTGCTTCCAAACTCAGCTTCATCTCTGTTCCTGGTGAAGAGACGTCATTTTCAGACCTGAACTGAATGAACTTCATTTCATCTGTTCTTGTAAAATATATGTTATTAAATCCATACGTGTTTATTATGGGAAATATGCTTCGGTGAGGTCCAGTGTGTATTTAGGGCGCAATGGGGGCGTGCCGGACTTCTGCCCTGGAGCAACTGGGACACACTACGCACTTGAACCCTCAACGGGAGCACATGCTAGGGGCGCAAGGGTGGAAGTGCGGGTCATGGGACGGGGCCACACTCTTGCCTTTTCATCTAGGACATCAGCTAGGTCCCACAGTTGGAATTTTAAAGACCCACAAATTAACGTTTAGACCTCAAAAATCTGCGTATTTGACATTGAAACAAGTTAATGTCACACCAACATTCATTATGGGCATTTTTGAGCCGTCACTGCCCAGCAGGCTCAGAAACAGCAGCATGTAAGTTCTCCATCCGGGACGTTGCAACACCGCGTCATGTACAAGACATGAACACAGCGAGTGTTTTGAATGGCATCATGTCGGATTCAGCGAAGAAATTCAAGGCGACATTACCAGAAGAAGAGAGGAAAAGAAAAAGAGGAAGGGACAGAACAAGAGTCAGGAAAAGACTGTTACTGGCTGGAGGGAACAACAGTTCAGGTATGATGAAGATGGATGCTAGTTTAGCTGCCGATAGGAGGGTCACTGAGGAAACTGATAAAAGTTACGTTGTGGGTCTTTAAGGGACAAAAAGTATCAGTATCAGTATCGATGAAAAAGTACCATAAACTACTGGCATGGCATCGACAGGAAACATTTTGTGGCCCATCCCCAACTGTTAGTCTGGTTATCTGGTTATTGTAAACAACAAAGACAGTGACGTGATTGGGGGGGGGTGTTGAGGCCCTTACTGACTGTTTTGCTGGAAGAAGACTGAACACGACTTCCCTGCACGTACATCCGAGTCAGACAGAAATACACCAATCGCCTGGGCTACTTCTGAAAGTATAGAATATTATACACCTCAGTCAACCTCAGACATGGTTTTGTGTGTATGAAACTGAACAATAGCTAAACTGTAATTACCCCCACCCCCCACTAATGTGTGTTTTAAGCCCCCCAGTCTGCAGGGATCCTCTCATCTGCTCTATCCTGCCATAATAATCCCTTACATGGAGCAATATATTAGCCATTTTCCCTTTACGCTCTTTCCCTCAGTAATCCTTCATTTCATCTGGTCATGACTCTAGACTCTAGGGTGCTGTCAACAGTCCTCTGGCCTAGTTCTCATCGCACCAGTCCACCCAGTCTGTCCAGCATTGTATTGAGAGCCCCACTCACTACAGTGGACGAGAAGCTTACTGTCTCCTCTCGTTCTTTTGTTCCCTTTGTTTCCCCCACAGCAAGACAGAAAAACAGAGGAAATCCAGCAAGAGAGACAGAGGGAGAGGGGGGGCGGGTGGAGGCAGGCAGAGAGGGATGTAAGGATTAACTCTTTTCTCTTTTTTTTTCTTTCATACAATTGAGCCAATTCACGTTTTTAAAGAGCGATGCAAGGACCAAACAAAAGAGGCTAATTTCACACTGCTTCTGAAGTATAATCGACTGGCCGGGAGTTTTCAGAACCACCATCAAACTCATTTTCATCAAGGTTGGGGACGGATGCGTTACCCACCCCCCATGTCTCCCGTGAACAACAATCATGTTTTTTCTTCCTGTCGGCGACGCGGCTTTGAGTTGCTTTTTTGTGGTGATTCGTCCATATTTACAGACATTTACTTGCTATGATGTCGCATAACAGTGACGTCCTCAAAACCGCCACAGTAAAAATGCCAGTAAATAAGGACAGATCACCACAAAAAAAGCCACTTTTATTCATCATTTTTAATTGGTTTAATTGTACTTTATTAACTCATAAGGTACAAAAATGGACCAGGACCCAAGAGTATAGAAATGTCTTCAAGGAACACCCCCAGCGACAAGCTTTGTACCCTTTTATAGCAGAACTCAGAACTCAGCCGGCTCCCCTAGTGGCGTCCTTCATGCGAAAGTTCAACCCCCCTCACCCCCACACACACAGCGGCTCTTTACCTTCTTTCCTCTATTTTATCCCTGAATATTTCTAACGTACACTTGTTATCTACTTTCTACGTTGAGCAGCACCCTCTCCCTCTCTCAAACAAAGCCTGCTCTTCTAACGACGTACCCGCGATCAGGAAAATCCGTGGAATATTTTTCACTGTGGGCGGGAGCAGGAAGAAACGAACTTATTTACTTTTTTTCTCCTTCATTTTTCTCCCCCCCCCTCATCCCACCCTATCTCTGTTCCCACTTGTTTTGACAGGTGCTTATTTGCGTTTGGTGTTGGAGTATGTTTTTTTTCTTTTTCTCTTTTATCTTTCTTCTGGACTGTAGCTGGTCTCCTTCTTCTTCTTCCTCCCACCATCAACTCCAGCCCGGGCTTCCACTTTTCCCTTCTTTATAAATTTTTTTTTTTTTCTTTCCTTTTTTTTTTTTTTCTTTTTTCCCCTTCCCCTCTTCCTTCCTTTTTTTTTTTTCTTCCCAGTTTTTTTAATAAATTTAAAATTTTTTTTTATTTAAAAATCGCAGATGACGAACAGAGGGGGCAGCAGTGGAACCCCCCCCCCCATCTTCCTCAGATGATTCTACCGATGAACATAATTATGAGGTGAGCAAAAGCAGAACTGGTGAGAAAATTATCTCGTTTTTTCTTTAACAAAACTGAGACTTCCTGCCAGCATCTCTGTACCAGAGTGAACTGCATCAGTTTAAGATGATTTATGGGTTTGATTAATAGAAAACAATCAAAAACACAAGAATTAAAAACCTCCTTCACAGGGAAAGAGAGAAGGTAAAATAATTGTGATGATGCTTAGAAACCAGATGAAGACTTGTAAATTATTTGTTTTGTGTTGAATCAGTCTGAATTACAGAATTGTATCGAAATGAATCACATTGTATAAATTTAAATCGTTGTCAAATCACTGGTGAATCGCATCGTATCAGCAGGAGGCTTCACTCTATCGTGAATGTATCGTGTCGTTGGCAGCATATCCGATCAGCCTCCTTGGTGGGGATTCACATCCTTAATCTGGAGTGGATCTAAATATCTCCTGAAGGAATTCAAGTTACACCAAAACTGTGAGGGTGAGTAAATGAAAGTATTTCATGCTAGAAAATAGATCCAGGTTGGAAAAAAAACAAAAACAAAAAAACTTCCCCTTTAAGTTATATGATTTCCCTCGGATGTTCTGTGGAGTGGTTAATATTGTTTTTAATGACAGGCTAGCAGATTCCTATTGACTTACACTAGCATTAGCATCAGCGACCTCCTGGAACTAGAATAACGGAATGAAATATGTTGAAACTGTTTCCAGTGATAAGTAGGATCCCGGCTCACTAGAAAATGAGGCCCTATGTTAAAAATCCTGAACTTCCCCTTTAATGTTGTCTTTACGTTATAGATTTTCCGACCCAGTCAACATCTTGTGGAGCCAGAAGCAGATGGGCTTCTGGCTCTGCCACATCTGTGTAATCAGACTGCTTAAACCTAAAACACATTATAAAGGAGGTGATGAGACACATGTGGATTTGTATGTTTTACCGTGCCGTGCTCGCTTTGCTGTTATCAAATGAAGCATTTTGTTTCCACCATTAGCTACGCAGTGATTTCATTCTGAAGACTTTTAGGCCATAATCAGACGAAGTAACCAGGAACTCTAACTTAGAGTCTGCTGTAAACATTCTCAGCACAGCCATGTTTAATTCCTTTATAATTCCCCCCACCTGAGTCAAAGGCTTCCCCCACCACACTGGCAGGCGGTTTGTTGGGAAGAGAAAGGAATCAGCGTGAAGATGATGAGACTGAAGCTGCTTTGCTGCATAATTGATGAAGTGCAGCAGTTAATTCCAATCTAAACACGGCGATGAGGGGGAGGAGGAAGGCATGTGTGCGCTCAGAGATGCCCTATCACTGAAACAGCTGGACTGTCTGCAGCGCGTTGGGAAAACACTGATAAATGCCATGTAATACAGCAAGGCATGTACAAGTATGCATGCGCACATGCTACCGCATCACAGTAGAAACGAAAACGTGAGGAAAGTGTAGGAATCCATAATAATCTAAACAGAAGGATGACTTTCATCCCGCTCTGCTCGTTATAGCCACCATGTTGCCTGAATAAATCAATAAGAAGAAAACTTGTAGGAAAATAAAAAGCAGTTATCATAGTAAGATATACACATGTTGTAGAAAAAGGGCCATAATCTGATTCCACATCATAATAGAGCTGAGGTTGTTTGAGCTGTAAGCCCCTTTAACCCATCGGTTCCACCATATGGCTACAACGATGAGCCCCCTGTAAGCCACCCATTCACAAATGAACCAAATCCTGCTCTGGTGTCCTTTCACACACCATCCCGCCGCTCGCTGGAGGACACAGGAGCGAAGCTACGTCTGCAGCACCGGCGTGGAGTGCACCGAAAAAAACAACCTGCTGGATTTGCTAAACCCAAAAGTGGACAGTGGTCGCACACAGTTGATTTGATTCGGCAGCAACTTAAAAAATTTAGTTAAATTCACACAAATTATTCATATTCAATAAACCTGTGTATTTCATGTGGACACAGTGAGATTGAATCATGTTTTGATGAAGTAATCTGAGTTTTTGTAACATTTTAAACCTTCCAAATTTTATCACTTTATCCTAAAATTATCCAATTACTTTTACTCCAACACCAATCATCACTGCAGTGTGCGCTTTGTTTTTACATTACAGGTACTACCCAAAAAATTAGAATATCATGAAGAAGTTCATGTATTTCTGTAATTCAACTTAAAAGGTGCAATTCACATATTGTTCAGACAAACAATATGTGAATCAATATATTTCAAGCTTTTGTTTGCTGATTAGGTCCAGTATTGTAGGTTCAGACTGTCACATTCTAATCAGGTAACTAATCCAAACACCTCCATAAGTACCCCCGAGCCTTTAAAAAGTCCCTGTCTTGGTTTAGAAGAATTCACAATCATGGGGAAGATGCTGATCTGACAGTTGTGCAGAAAACCATCATTAACTCCCTGCACAATGTGGAAAGACATAAAAAGTGATAGAAAAGAAGCTGGATGTTCTCAGAGGGCTGACAGCAGCCTGGAGAAGATGGTCAGGAAAGGGCCTTTCAGAAGTGTGGAGGACTTCATAAGGAATGGACCTGTGAGCTTCATCAAGTCCAGCATCAATGCAGCCGTCTACCAGGACATTTTGGAGACCTTCATGCTTGCTTCAGTGGACCAGCTGTATGGGGATGCAGACTTCATCTTCCAGCAAGACTTGGCACCTGCCCACACTGCCAAAACTACAAACTCCTGGTTCAGCAACCATGGATCACCATGCTGGATTAGCCCCAAACTCATCTGACCTGAACCCCATCAAAAACATGTGGGGCATTGTCAAGAGAAAGCTGATCAGGAAGAGACCAAACAATAAAGAAGAGCTCAAGGCTGTGATGGAAGCATATTTTTTCTTCCATAACAGCTGAGATATGCCAGAAGCTGCTAGCATCCATGCCACGCCGGGTTAAGGAGTCATTCATGCAAAAAGGCCCAAACCAAGTATTAAGTACAGATGCAGGATTTTACTTTAGGAGGCCTGACTTTTTTGTATTTAAAGTCCTTTTTAAATTGATTTCATGCAATATTCAATTTTTTTGAGTTTTAGAATTTGAGGTTTTCTAAAGCTGCAAGTCCTAGTCAGCAACATTCAAACAAAAAATAAAAGCTTGAAATATATTGGTTCATATATTATTAGTCTATACAATATGTAAATTGCACCTTTTAAGTTGAATTACAGAAATACATGAACTTTTTCAGTATATTCTAATTTCTTGGGTAGAACCTGTATATCAACACTGTTCATCTCCAGCTGAGGGCCATAATCCTGCAGGTTTTCTAGGCCTCCTTGCCCCAACACACCTGACTCAAATTAGTGAGTCTTGTGCAGAACTTCATCGGCTAATTGGTTCACTTAGAGTCAGGTGTGTTGGAGTAGGGGGCATGACTTACCTGCAGGACAATGGCCTTGAAAGACAGATGCTGGACACCCCTCCATTACATGGAAATGTAATCTATACCTTGTTAAATCTACTACAGTACATTCCTCATGTTCCAGTTTTCAATTGCTTTTAGTTGCGGAGGAGACACTCCTCCTCGTCTCTCTGCACTGCTCTGCACAGAGAGATAAAACAAGCGCACCTAGTTACGTACATCACGTGTGCTACGTGCTACGTCATGTTTCTGGCAGCATGTAGCAGCTTCTCTGGCAGAGAGCTCAAGTAGCAGCAGCAGTGCGGGTTATAAGAAAGTGGAGGAGGAAGAATTTGTCCCAAAGAAGTCCAGGATCCATCATCTGGTGGTGGTTTGGATTCCGGAGAGATGATGCTGACCAGATAAATGTCATATGCAAAGCATGTTGCAAAAGGTTGAAGTAGGCACTTTATTTAGTTTTAAAATGACATGATGCGTATGCCACTGCTTTAAGTATTCAATAAATACAGTTTTGATCAATTTGTTTCGTTACGATTTCACCCTTTTGGCATGAATGTTTAAAATCAGCAGATTTTAATGAAATATGAACAGTAATGTTTAATATAGACAGAATCATCTTACTGATGTGATTAAATGTATTAAAGCATTAATTCAAGGCTTTGTATGCTCAATTTTCACATACTGTGCATACTGTTTTTCATTTTGACTCAGTATACATACATTTTTGAGTATTGAGTACAGAAGTAGGCGATTTGGGAAACAGCTCAGCTCTCCTGCTTACTCGCGAGAAAAAAAGTGGGTGGTGAAAAACGGAAAACTGAGGTTATTCAATTTTCCTCCCACCCAACTACGATAAAAAATTGATTTGAAGATAATTTCAGAACTATTGTGTATGGACATACCAGGTTATGACATGTGAAAGGAATTGCAGAAGTTCCTGTAGTTGTTTGGCGGCATGCTGGCGTGGTGGTTCGGCTGCAGACTCATTGTAAGAAGGTCCCCAGTTCCATCCTCGGCTGGGAAGGGGGTTCAAACAATCCCAGCCATGGGCACTCCTGTGTGGAGTTTGCATGTTCTCCCCGTGTATGCACGGGTTCTCCCCGGGTACCCCGGCTTCCTCCCACCATCCAATTATACGCCTGTAGGTTAATTGATCACTCTAAATTGTCCCTCGGAGTGAATGTGTGTGAATGGTTGTTTGTCTCTCTGTGTTGGTCCTGCGACCTGTCCAGGTTTACCTGCCTCTCGCCATAGCTGGGATAGACTCCAACAACCCCCCCAACCCTAAACTGGATAAGCGAAACAGAGTGAATGAATTTTTCCAGATCAATTCTGCTGTATATGTGCTGTTACCAACAGCCACACGACAGTGGTTGAATTTGGCCATTTACAGGGTGCTAACGCTAACAGCTGGACCTTCTCAGTTAACAGTTGCAAAACCAACTAGAAAGCACTTGGAAAGCGCAGACTTCCGCCAAGCAGCTCGACTCCCTATTTTTCTGTGTTCTGGATCAAAGTATCCGGAATTCTGTTCAGGCAGAAATACAACCAGTTACTTCCAGTTCTTCACAGACGCACACAGTTCACCATCTTCACCTGCTAGAAGTCTGTCCAACAGTCTTCTCTCCTTGTGCTCACTGCTGCTCACAAGTTTCATTTCTGCGTCCTGACATCATGTGCTCAGTAGCAGCTGCACACTTCTGCCACAAGGGGGCACTCACGCCTCATCAATAGCCTTTCCAACATGGCCGACCTCACAATGATAAAGAATCCTTCAAAACATTCCTGGATCCAGAAGGTAATCCGGATCACCACCAACATTTAATGGGTTCATCTTTGGACTGAGACACACGGCTGGTGAAGATTTCAGGTCAATCTGTCCAGAACCTTTTCCATGAAGTTGCTGACAGACAGACGGACGGACGGACGGACAAACTAATGCTACCAAAAACATTACCTCCTTGGTGGAGGTATAATAAAAATATAATATATAATATATAATAAAAAGCTTGGATGTTTAGACCAGTTTCATTGCAAAATGTTGAACAGCACCTGTGGATGAAATAAACTCTTTATTCATTTATAAGTGCAGAACCACAGGTTCGTTTTTAATGCACTTCATGATGTTAAGCTAAAATCAAGCACTTTGTTTTTAATATGTAACCTTACCAAAGTACTTAATATCATAAATATTAACCCAGTACTTGGGATGCACAAAAAAACGGCCCCATATCGGTATTGGCCTAAATCAGCCTTAAAACGGACATTGGCCACCCCACCGATATTTAAACAATATTTAAACGGTCAGCCCGCTGTTTCTAAAGTCTAAAAAAAAAACTAAAAAAAAAACTACTTCAAAAACTTCTTATTTAGACTTTAATACTTCTAAAGTCAAGGGGTGGGAAAAAATAATGATACACTGAAATATTGCGATATTTTCACATGCTGATATCACATTGACATTTAAAAACATGGTATCAATCTATTTTACAAATAAAATCTCAGGATATAGAGAGTGAAAGCAAAAATAAACAAACCTGAGTTCAAAACTGACTAAAGTAAAGGTATGTGACAACAGAACTGGTCTGTCCTGAGCTCTGGATGAAGCTCTGCCTGCATCTGTCAAATATCATCTGTCTTTTTGTGACCATTTCACAAAACTTTCATCTGCAACGTGGCAAATGGTAAAAAACATGAAATCTGTTGAATTAGCTAATGCAGAAACATTTAAGTGGTAGTGCATCTTCGCATTTCTTATGTTACGTAACCTTTTCACTTATCAGCTGACATGCACACTGAAGCCATTCTGCTTCTCAGGACATCACATAAGCGGTGTTTTGTCAAAGCCTGTAGCGTCTCTAAGATGCACACAAGGTGTCCTTTGATAGCGGCTGCACGATGCGCTGGCTGCAATAATCCTGGATGCAGACCGTGGACGCAGCATCCTGGAGGTGGAAACTCACAGGAATAACAAACATGAAAGCAGACTTCAACCTGGGGAAATTCATTTTTTGTAAGTCTTCTTGCTTTTCATGTTTACATTTTACTCTCCTCGTGTTGTTGCACGAAGCACAGCTTAGTGTTATTTTGTTTTGCCGTCTTACCGAGGGTATTAGCCAAATACCCAAACCAGCTCCTCAGCCTATCAGCAAACACTGATGCGTCTGTTTTGACAAGCAATATTTGATTTTCATAACTGCTGAATAAATAGCTCAGTAGTCCACTAATAATGCCAATCATGTTCACAGGCACAAATATAAATCCCGTATACATACACAGTGAAAATCAGATATATAAAGCATGAATAGATGTGTCCTCTCATCGAGGTTTTTTCTTCTGAAATGAGCTGGATGTTATTGATTCACCACAGTCATTGTTATTCTGTGTCAGTCTCCAGCCTGTTCATAATGATCAGAGTGTTTTACAGTGAACAGCTGAGTCTGATGAGAAGGCTCTGACAGGCCTGACAAAGGATTAACCGAGTGAGGCAGTCTTGGCCGCCTCCCAAGCAGCCTCCATGCCTCCCACAACCAGCGCTCCCCATTCATCCCCACTGGCCCTAACGAGCCTCGGGGCCCTAACGACCTCAGAGATTTAACGAGCTCTAACGAGGGAGATGCTCCTTTACGTGTCCTGTGATCCTGCTGGCACGTTGGCAGCTAGCGCGGTGACCAAAAGGCTTGTTTCAGTCTTTAAAAATCAAATGCTGAACGCTGTTGATAAAAGACGGATTCTTTGGTGAGTTTAGTCACTTTTTTTTGCTTTTGCCCATCTATAGTCTGGATTTCACACCTGGATCAATGTGATAAAAAAAATAAATACTTGAGAAACAAATAACCTCAAAGCGAAACACTACAGTAGACTTGCAGTCCTGATTAGGGATGCAACAGTTAGTCGGTTAATCAACTAATCGTTGACTATAGAGCTGCAGCTAGCGATTATTTTAATAGTCGATTAATCTACCCATGTAATTGATCGATTCATCGATTAATCGAATAAGCTCTATGTTTTTAAAGATCTGACTGAGATGCAGTGGAGTAATAATGAGTCCAAATTGGCACCAAAGACTGTGGTTGACACGCAACAAGTAGGTGCATTACTGCTCCCCACTGGTAGGGAGTGTCTGGAAGTAGTTTATACAGACTGGAAGTAGTGCTGGGCGATATTGAATTTGAGTAATATCCCAATATTTTTATGGCATGTTACGATAAACAATATATATCTCTATATTTTACTTTAGCCTTAAAATAATGCTCTGATGCATATAATCACATTCATAAGATGATTCTGTGTCTACATTAAACATTACTGTTCATACTGCATTAATATTTGCCGATTTTAAACATTCATGCCAAAAGGGTGAAATCATAACCAAACAAATTGATCAAAACTGTAGAACAGTTAAAGCAGTGCATTAAACATCATGTAATTTAAAAACAAAACAAAGTTCCTACAACTACTGCTCTGCCTTTTGGTAAAAGAAACATAATTAGTTCATGGTGTGAATTATTCACATAAAAAAAGGGAATAAATAAGTTGATAGTTACTGAAAGTAAGTGATTTCATGCTGAAAAAAAAACAGTTAAAATGTTTGGATTTCAGATCTAATCAGTGTGACACATCTTCTTAAAAAGATCTTTGTTAAAACGTATGTTATGCGAGCGAGTGAGTGCTCACCTCTTAACGAGGATCTTTGTTGTTTTTTCTCCGACAATGTTGTGAGCGAATTATCAGAGAGACCAGTGAGGAAACAACTCGTGTGTGCGGCAAATATGTTCTACACGCGTGAAAACTAAAGTCTTTGTAAGTAGTGTGCTGAGCACGTGTGTTAATTACAGTAGTTTGGTTGAAATACTCGCGCTGCTACAGCGACCTGAGCTCTCCCAGAGAAGCTGCTAACACCGGCACATGACGTAGCACGTAGCACACGTGATGCGCACAACAAGGCGCGCTTGTTTTTCCTAACCAGAAGCAGTTTATACAGACCAGAAGCAATGCATGAAGCGAGACTTTAAAAAGTTAAACGAAGCATCGATTACTAAAATATTAACCAATCATTTTTTCTAATCGAATAATTTGAATAATTGTTTCATCCCTAGTTGACAATCAAAATAGTTGGTGACCAATTTAATAATTGATTAATCGTTTATTGTTTATAAGCTTTGTTTTTTTCTCTCTCAAAATTGCCGCTGTACTTGTGTTTGGACACGTTTTCCCATTAGATTCAATGGGAAAGTGTCCAAACTTTGACTGGTTCTCTAAATATGCTGCAATTTTCGCATGATCCGATTAGTCAACTAATCAACAAAATAATTGGTGATTAATCAATTATCAAAATAATTGTTTGTGACAGCCCTAGTCAAGACCACCTAAACCGAGAACAAGACACTACCAAGACCAGAGCATCAAGACCAAGACAGACCAAGACCAAAGGTGCTTTCGGACCGTAGGAACCTTTTGGACTTCCTAGAACCTTTTCAGGAACCAGGCCGTTTCTATGCGCATTCGGACATAAAGGAACTAGGGACCTTTTTAGCTCCTACTCCGAGGCAGGGACTTTTCAGGGTTTCATAGGAACTGAAACACGTAGGTGTTTGGTGATTGGTAGAACTGGCAAGCCCCGCCCCTTGTGTGAGCTCCACTTCTTCCAGCTCCGCGATATTAAAAAAATTCCACAGCTGTTTACCTGATTACCAAGATCGTAATAACAAGAGGAACTATTACAACAGGAGTGTACCAATTCATTATTAAATCCATCACAATAGTACACGTCCCAAACCCAGAACTATTTTGAAATGTCCAAAGCAATTATTTTCATACTAATTTAATGTCCCAAATACAGCTGCAAAGTGTGGCAGTAGAGTCTGCGGCTGCCGCCGGACACTTTAGTGGTCAGACCGTCCACTAAGTGTCCAGGCACACTTCAACACAAAGTAAACAAGGGAAAGGGAGGGGAAGCTGGTAAGTTCCATGTTTATTCATGTGTTTTTGTGAAACTGCATTGTCCTCTTTTAAATAAACTAAACAAATTAAACTATAATATCTTTGAATAAAAGAGATGGAAAAGCGAAATACAGTTGCAAATTGTGTCAGTACAATCTGCAGCACTTTAGTGGACGACCCGGTCCGTCCACTAAAGTGTCTGGCATCTTCAACGAAAGGTAAACAAGACGTAGTAGGGCAGCTTTCCAACGGGGGGGGGGGGGCTGTTCCGTTACATGATACAAATGACCGTGATGAGGGAAAGCTGGTATGTTAGGTTTTATAACAGCTTTGAATAAAAGAGATGAGAAGCCTCAGTTTGTATCAGATCTGCTGGGGCATAAATTTGTCTCTGTCTCAGACGATTGTGTCAAACATGGTTCCTATCAAGGTCCTCCTTCATGTGCCAACGCAAACTGATGGGGAAGGTAGTTCTTACTAAACTCCAGATGGGTAGCTATAGGAACTGATCCTAGAACCTCTCTGTCCAAATGTGCCTCAAGACGAGTCCAGCCCAGCTGTAACAGATCAAGTTAAATTGCTGGGCATCGCTGCACCACCAAAAAGGTGTTCTGTGTTCTGCACACAGTCGCTCTGACACGGCGTTTCCTCCACGGTTCCACAGCAACTTATGGAACAGACTCTGTTACATCATCACCACCACAACAACTTACTGCCACTCAGCAGACTTTAGTTTATCTGTGATTCCACTGCGACGCCCAAATAAAATGTTTTTTTTGTGAGGCTCCACCTCACCAACAAGCACCTCCACTTCAGTCTCTGCAAAATTACGTTTTATTCTCTTTTTGGTCGCCAGGATTCAGCTTTAAATGCCTCAGATCAGCTGGCTCATTTACATGCAGCAATATCCATCAGGTACTTTGCATTGACCATTTATGGTAGAATGTGGGCGTGTAGGAGGAGGGGGGACATGAGCCAAATTCACCTGCTCAAACTTCCAGGAAGAGTGTGATTTATAAAGGGGAAATTGCTTGAATCTGTGCGTACGCATGGTTTCATAAATCTGAATATTTTTTGGCATATTTTTCGTAGACTTTTAGTAAAGATCCTACACACAGTTTATAAGTGAGACCCCAGGTCATTTATATAGCACACTTAACTCAAAAACAACAAAAAATGCCCAAAGTGCTGTACAGATCTGCTAATTTTATAGAAAACTAGTCTTAGAAAGTCCCCACAGTTGTGCCGGTGCCAGCATTTTTCTTGGAAGATATTCTGATTTGTCATGCACACACAGGAGCAACAACATTGGCAGATCTGCCTTCGTGCTTCCTCTCCACGCACTTAAGCCTCAACAACAGTTATTTGGGGGGAAGTCTCTTTGGACCACACAGACACAAAAACACATCACAGATGAGACTAACAATACGCTTCCACAGAACATCTTCAGTCCTGCAACATGGGATGTGATGGTCACAGGCTTTTACAGAGATGGACGAGGACGAGTCGCTCAGAGCGACTCTTCACTTCGACTTTTCCTGCTTTGCTCGTGATTTGTCTTTCAGGTTTGCGACTTAAACGAGGAGGCAAACAAACGTCAAACCTGTTGCTACTGAACAAATCTATCATTAATACTAACACAGTTCTCTACCTTAAAGGATGATGTATGCTCCATCCTAAAAATGCAGCTTTTAGAACAGCAATCTGGGGCGATTTGAGCTACACTGCTAGCTAACAACTGCTTCAAGGTTAAAAATTTATCACAACAAAGTCTGTTAAATATTTAATCCAAATAGCGGTTCACATAAAATGCAATGTTGAGCTGATTCTTCCTCTCCGGCTGGTCACACATGAACCACACAAGATGTTACGCAGACATTCAGACTACAAAGACCAGTAAGCTGAGATTTCATTGTTGGTTTCAGAGGAATCTGGCTCCAGCTAAGCTACGACTCTAACATCCTTGTCACACAAATTTTCTGCAAAAGTTGACTTCCATGTAGTAATAAACAGCCGATAATTCCATTCACAGAAAATGAAACTTATAGAGGTCATCAGAGCAGCTGCAAGTCTGGTGAAGAAATGGTCATTTTCAGGCCTGAAATAGTGCTGGGGCTGCGAATCACCAGGTACCTGGCGATACAATACTATCACAATATTTTTTCCCACAATAATGATGATATTACGGTACAGTGATTCTGCAATAATCGATATATTGCAATTCTGTTTTAATCCACGATATACCACAATATGTTTGACTGAAGACATTCTGAATTTATTGACCAATCTGAATCCATTTCTAAGTGAATTACAAAATATTATCAATCAATTACACGTCAGTGTCATGAATTCATGGGAAATTAGTAAAACAATAAAACAAAGTCGTATATGGGTACATGAAAACTCATTTTAGAACAGAAAAATAAACATTTCGGTCATACTAATCTCCAACAACACACGTTGAACCTTAACTTACTTTCGCTGTGTGTAAAGTTTAACCTGAACCTACAGACAAACATAGATATCAGTGGAGAGCAGAGACGTTCGCCTGCTCAACCGTTGCAAAAAAAAAAAAAAAAAATCTTGTGCGATTTCGTTTGTAAAAAATATCAATACAGCATTTTTGAAATATTGATATATCGCAACACAAAATATTGCAGTATTAAATACCACGATTAATTGATTGTGAAGATTCCTCAATATTGCTACTTTACATGATAGTTGGTAGATCAGCGGTACTTGTGCACAGATTGAACAAAGTTTTTTGATTAATCAATCGATGGGTCATGAATAAGGACAATAAACCTTTTCCTGGTTGCGTGGTGGCTGCACGGCTCAACGCTGCCCCTGTGGTATCTGGTGGTACTGCTCCTGCATTCACAGGTCATGCAGAAGCCCAACAGGAGGTTCAGTTTGTGGCCGTGTGAGTATCTAGCAAGAAGCATAAATAAATCTTAACTCAAAAGGTTGTGCGCAGATTTCCACCATGGTTTTACACGAGGTAACAAACCAGAGGATAACCGGGGTTCAACAACAGGATTAAGATGGAAAAGTCAGCAATCAAATACCTACAGCTGTCCCATACAGACGTTGATGTTTCTGTGATGCCGATATTTAACTTTAGAGGACATTGTTAAAGCAGAAGTCAGTCAGTTCAGCTCGGGGACTGGTCTCCTTTCACTGTTGTAAAGATGCCCCTTCACCCCACAGCACACAGACGCCTTCTCTACCTGTCTGTCCTCTATTCTGATCCCTGAATATCTCTCTAAGCTTTTACCAGCTTGTTGATGCTACTTTGCTAGTCCTGTGTCTCCTGCAGCGGGACGTTTTACCCGTGTTTTGCAGGTAAGTATGCCGTGGATTACATTTTTCTTTGGTGTTGGTGCGTAGCAGGTAAGAATACGAATTTTAGTTAATTTTTGTGGACATGACAAGTGATTATTGAGCCTATTCGGCTGTGAGGCTCGGTGCTGCTTCACCCAGCGCCCAGGCAGCACAAGATACGTGAACCGGATCTTCACTCTGGTCCAGCAAAGAGTTTGTTTCGAGAGCCAGGAGCCGGTGTTTAGGTGGTGGGAAGCTAAAGAACCATTTTTTTTAGTCTGTTTCTGGTTCCAACCAGCACTGGAAGCAGCTCGGTGGAAAGGGGACCTGACAGCAGTTTGTGTCAGGTCGGCTACAGAGAGAGGTACAAGTGCCGCTTACAGACCAGGGACACTGGGGAGAGGGGGAGGGGGATTGAATTGTTCCGTAAACACTTTGTATAGCCCCACAGGGATTCTGAAAAGCATTGATTGAAGTGAAAAATTACTTAGTTCTGCTTTAAGAAAGCAGTGGTCAAGGCCAAGTTCATCTATGCACATTGAACAACACAAAGTACCTAAAGTGCATCACAAAGCTGCAGATGCAACAATAAATACCAGATACAATAAAAATGCACAAAAATAAAATAACATCTAAAACCTTATTGGATGTCCTCTTTTTTACTCCATGTGTTCTCTCTATGAACTGTACCAATACATTTTTATCAGGTTTTTCTCTGTTGGGAGATCATTTCCCTTCGCTCGGTCCATCCTGAGTAAGTTTGTGATGCTTCGTGAACGCTTACAGACAGGTCTAATTCTCCTGCTTACCCTCGCAAGACAATAGAAGTCGGAGGTCAAAAGAGGTCAAAATGAGCTTACTAAGAATTCCTCCGACCCCACTATGATTAAAAATTAATATGAAGATAATTTAAGGAGGCCTGTGTAAAATGGCAGGTTATGACACCTTTAAAGCTCTGTGAGGTAAGGAGGTGCCAAACCACTTAGGCAAGAAAATCTCACACTGGATCCTTTAAAGTCCATTTTGAAGCCCAGATGTGAGTTTACGCCATTTTCCCAGAAGCCAGACATTTGCAAATCTTTTAATAAGCAGTGAAGTTGTAACACAGCGAGCTGTGTGGAATCTCGTACGTCTGCTCGCAGCTGAGTGCACAAGCATCGGGGTGATTGCGTGGGTTGTCTCATGGTGGCATTCTGCCTCCATCTCATGCTCATACACTGAGTCATGAAAACTTTCACAAGTTCTGTCTAAAACTTCTGCTGCCTCTTCAGTATTAGGAGAGTCCAGGAAAGGAAATCCACAATGTTAACAAAGCTGATGTCGACATACGTGGTGGCAAGGTGGTTGTGTCTGTGGTTACTTTGAACTATGAAATCAGAAATTCCAAGAAACATGACATCCCCCAGTTTTCCCTTAACTATGACTCCAAAAGTTTTCAAATAAATGTTGTGGTTCCAGATAAAATCATTTCATTATGAGTGTGAAATTCTGAGTAGAAGCCTAAAAGTAGTTACAGGGATCAGTGGGTTAATGTGAGATATCATTGGACCTAAACTAGACACCCCGATAGTTGTGAAAGTTTGCAAGTATTTGCATCCAAAGCACAGCGTTGGAACCAGAAGTAACTGAAGTATTCACCACACATTAGAAGAGCCAAGAAAGAAATGAGAAAAAAAAGAAAGAATTTCTCACAACTACACAGCAGAATCCAAAATGTGTGCAACTCGTATGAAAATGTTGTGAACAGCTGTCGGATCTCCGCGGTGACCCCGTGGTCCAATCTGCTGATGACTGTGTTGCTAACTTATGTAAAGTGTTCAACATTAACTTTCATTTTAACTTTTCTTTGGTTTTAAATGCACACGGAAACCATTTATTTACAAATGATGTGTAAACTACTGCTGCAGATATTTCACATAGACCGGTTCACGTCATACAAATATAAGTTTGCATTTCACATTGTGCACTTGTGTCTTTATGAGATGCGTAAATATAGGGTTGTCCTGAAAAAAGTTTAACCTACCAGTCATGTTCATTTCCACATGTACACATTCCTTGACCTTGAACAAGGTCCAAGGTCAAGGAACCTTGGTAAGGACCTTGACCACCATGGGCCCTTGAGCAAGGTCCTTAAAGGAATAGTGCACCCAGAACTGTCCCTTACAGTGTTTTAATCCACCGCCACGTCTCCTTACTGGATCAAAACTGTCGGGGATGCAGATGCAGCATCAATGACGTCACATCTGCAGGACAGCGCGGGAAATTCGGCCCCCGAATTACCGCGCAGCACACAGCCTGTTCAAAGCAACGGGGAGAGACGTGGGTGGGCTCGGTTTTGTTTTTAAATGCTTCATCACACAATAATATTAAAAAAACTGGACATGCATGTTTATTCTTACACAATTCCTGCCTCTAGTCCCTTTGAACTGGAGATGGATTAAAAGCAGAGCTGAATTTTTCAGCGGGGATTGATGAAGTATAAATTATTATTATTATTATTATTATTATTGTGTAGGTACTGATTAGCCTCAGACCTTTTATGATTGCTCATTGCTTCATAGTCAGATGCAATGGAGGTAGGAAGTAGCTAAATATTACTGTATATTATTTTAGGTAAGATCTTCATCCCATCCTCGTCCTCTGTTGCATGAGGCAGAGATTGTAACGCTGCCCTGCCTGAGTTTTCACAGCTAAAAAGCAGTTCCACATTGTTTACCTCATAAAAAGCTCGTAAAAAGTGGAGTAGCATGAACATCTAGCGTGTAAATCAACGCTGGTTTGGGTCAAACTGGAAGTTGGTCGCATATTTCACGCAAGGACTCATGGGGGCTGCACAGCTTCTTAGCGAGTCCCATTTCAAATTTTAAATAAATAAATAAATGCAACATTTAAAAACATAAAAAGTTATCAAGCAACAGATCAGAATATTTGTTCTTTAGAGCCTTTAGAAATATGACAATAAATCACGGTTGAAAGTGACGGATAATATAATATAATAAGTCAGTGATAATGATGAGAAAACGTTTTTCATGACTCACAGCTGGTTTTCAGGCTTCCATGTCACCATCATCTAACCACTGTTGGAATAGTGCCCCCCCCCCCGGTGTGCACAGCTGTCTGCTCACCGTGAATGTGACCTCATGCCCCTCTGTGACCTGTGCGTGAGTGAAATTCACAAGGATGCAAGACACGGCCTCCAGGGATGCTCATCATGCAAGTACACACACGAGCGTGCACAGAATGAACTGCATAAGTAAGCAGAGCAGGGCTGTTCAGGCCAGTCCCACCGCATCCCTGCTCCAACGCGCCTGACTCAAACATGAGTCAAGGTGCAGAACTTCATAGGCTGCTGGATTCATTTCATCTGAGGCAGAGCTGCTGGAAACGGTTGGTTTTATCAGCATGACCTTCATAACGGTGCTCCACTCTTCAACTCCAATCATGGCTGCAGGATTCTGGGAAAAATGTGAATCACAATTTTTTTGCTTTAAATTAAGATCACGATTTTCTGGCACGATTTTTTTTTATAGTTGTAGTTCTCTTTACCATTAGTTAGGGGGTGGGGGAGGAGGCAACCGGCAGTGCTGCATTTGAACGGGGGGAACCTTTGCCGGTATCTTCGGGAATTTTTTTTTAAAACACTAATTCCAGATTCTCTAAATTATCTCGAAAAACAAGTGAAATTGCACATGATGCAAAAAAAGATTGCAAACATGCAAGGAGAGAGGCAGCCTCGGGTGGAGGACCTGCTGAGGAACGAAAGAGGAAGGGAGGAGTGGGAGGAGAGACAGGAAGAAGATGAGAAAGAGGAAGAAAAACACTTTCATAACAGGGTCACGCCGATCTGCTGATGAGAAAATACAACAGTTTGACTCTGGCTGTGAATCCATGAGCACGTGTGACACCAACCAGCATTACAGGGTGAAGCTCTGAAGTAAAAACCGAAACAAAACGTTGTTTGACATCTTATCTGCAGGTCAAATATTCAGCCAAGTTTGGCCAGAAAACATTTAATAGATGGGTTTCCGAGGAACGTCACAGAAAGGATGCGCGGGGGGGGGGGGGGGGGGGCAAGAAAACCCAGCAAAAGCATTAAGAACAATGAGAAGACGTGTTTACATGCTGACTCGACTTTGAATGCAGATAAGGTCAAGATATGACGTGAAAGTGTCGGGAAATATAATGTTTAAGTCCTGGTATTTGTTCAGTTGCAAAAATCCAAACGTTAATGCATGTAAACAGTTACCATGGTGATAAGAGGACAGTAAGAGTGACTGTCTTCAGAAACCCTCTGATATCTTCTGCAGGTTCAGATCCATGATTTATTTAGTCTTTCACCATGGTCACCATGGTAACCATGGTCACCATGTCAGATTAAACCACCGCGGTGGCAGAAATGATTCCCCTAGTTGTGGTCGGGAGACTGGTACTGGAACAATACCAGTATCACCACCGCGACCAGTCATTGATCAGTTCACGGCTGCATCACAACACTGTAGCTGTGTGTGACAGCCGTCCTCTGCTCACACACGCAAAATAAAAAGTAGAAACTGATGGTGGAGCCGTTTACAGACATTCACGCTGTCTGATTTAATACGAAGTACGAGGTTAGCTTGTTAGCAGTTAGCTAGTCTGTCTACTGTCTCCCAGCGAGACTCACCGACAGCAATGCGTGTTCGTCCCTAACAGCTGGAATCAGCTCCTTTCCAAACGTAGTGATGATGTCATCTTTGCCTGGTTTAATCCAGACTAGTGAAAGTTGCTCCTGTATGAAGGTGGTGAAGACGACACGGAGCAGAACCTGCTGCAGACAGCAGACTGTTGGGACCATTTTGGTTTAAACAAAGAGTCTAAACCAAAGTTTAAGCCGCTTTCTAACTCAAGTTTTTCAGGCAAATTTCAGATGAGGTCCAACACGAATAATAAACATGTTTTAACATGAAAAATGCCGTTTCTGGTGATGACTCGCTTACCAAGTTAGTGTAATGGTAATAGAAACACAAAACAGCAACAATGAGTCGGTATTTTTTTTTATCAAAAATCCAGATTTATACGATAAAATTTAAAACACAACGATTTCTGTTTGTTTTGTCAGGTGACTTTACATTTTCATGAATGACATGAGTGCGTGTTTGGTCCGTAGACTGCTCTACAAACAGGCTTTTTGCCTCCTGGTTGCACACGCAACTGCCATTGTTTGTAAACGGGAAACCATCTATAGGATTGTATTAGTAAGTGTATAAATGTATGTAAGTGTATGTGGTAACGTGTGCATAGTCACTTTTCCTCATGCACCGATCACGATTGCAAACAATAAAGGAAAAATATGCAAGTAACAGCCATGTTGTCTTTCAGACATGTCTAACCTTGTATTCTGTAAACCTGCAGAGCGAACCACATACATGAAATCTCACTACATGGGTTTGAACTTCCAACCGTTTCCGGGTGAGAGCAATGCAGAAAATAGGGATCACAATGGTGAGAGATGGACGGAGATGAGGGGACTGTTGAAAACATTTTGCAGGATGAGTCTGAAACTAGCAACCTCTCGGACAAAGGTCAGTGGATGAGAACCTTCCATCCGTGTCCTTCCTCCTCTGAATGAGTAGCAGGTTCACATCCTGCAGGATGCCATGGAGAACGCTGAGAGCAACGGACTCGCGTAACAACAGAAATATCAACGTCTTTGTTTCAACCTGTCCTCCAAACTCATACGTACTATATGGTCATTTGTGCATGCACCAAAATACGACCTATATTTACGTTTTTACAAGATGATTTCATGACTGCTAGGTTCCTCTGTGGCGTGCCCAAAAGAAAAACAGTGGATGTCCCTTCGATTTCAGTAGGAATTTATATTTCTGAAGATAGATTGTGGCTTCAGCTTTGCTTTGATAACTATTCTAGTGACAAATAAAATCCATTTGGTTTATGTAAACAATCCATACTTTTTTTTTGTTTGTTTGTTTTTTTTCATGTTGACGTTCATTCTTTCAGGTTTGTGGTTGTTGCTACGGACGATATTAAAAAAGGGACAATACATTCAATTAAAATGTAATTAAATGGTAAAATTTCTGAGTAAACTTTACTACCAGGTTTCACTCACAGGTCCTGAATTACACCTACTTTTGGGCACCGAGGTTCATTTATCTTGTTATTCATTGGACAAAAAAAGACAGACAGGAGGACCAGACTAAAGTTCAGGGCACGTTCACTTAAACCATTGTGGCTAAACTGTTAGCAACATAGTTTGGGAAATTACATTATGTTAGTGACTGGGAAACTCACCCCAACAAATCACACCACAACCAAAGATGTAATATAAACAAAAGGGTCGATCATAAATTTGTCACTGATGTACTTAAACCTTGCTATTTAATTAAAGATCTAATTGTCGTCTCAGTCTTTATTACTTGTGCAAGTAGGCTAGCTATATTAGCTGTGATGCACAGCTGTGCTACAAAATTAAGTTGTTTTTCAAAAAGAAATGCAGTCATTTCAACCTGTTGAAGCATCCAGAATTATAGCCACGTTAACAGCATTTGTAAAGAACCAAGCCGTTTGTAAATCCGTCAAAATTTCAGTGACATAAGATTATTTGCATTTGCGGAGAACATCTCCTTCATTCAGAAACTGCAGGTCCAGAAGGACAGACTGTGGTAAGATGGCCGCCATTCAGCAATCCACCATAAGAGAACTCGCGATTACAGATATCTACGAATGAGCCATTGTACAGAACTTCATAGGTTGTGTTGGAGCAGGGTTACATGGAAAACTAGAGGCAGGAAATGCAAAAGAATAAACAACCATGTCAAGTTTTTTAATACTAATGGGTGATGAAGCGTTAAAAACCAAAAAGAACGAGCCCACCCACGCCTCTCTCCGTTGCCTTGAACAGGCTGTGTGCTGCATAAAGCACTGTGATCCGGTGGCCGAATTTCCCGCGCTGCCTTGCAGATGTGACGTCAAATGACCCTGCACCCCAACAGCTTTGATCCAGGAAGGAGACTGTCGCGGTGAATTCAATCACTGTAAGCGATAGTTCTGGATTCTTCTGCCGTCAGCGAACGATCCAGATCAACTGAAAGACACTAAAAAGTGGAACTCCGAAGAAAAACACTATCAGCGTAGTAAACAACGTTGTAGCTTCAGTTTGTACACGCTCCTGTGAGGGCTTGGCTCATGGGTGCATTTACCCGCAGCGCCAGTCACAAGTCTCATTTCTTAATCTTGTCTCAAGCCCCTGTAACGGAGTGATGACATAGCAGTAAAAACCGGTTCATCTAGTTGACATTGCTGCATATGTAAATACTCCAAAGAAAAAAACCTGTTTGCTTGATTGTGAGCTCTTATTGGAGCAATTGAACTACGTAGAATGATTGAACTACGTAGAATGATAAGCTGCTGTCTGATTCAACCGTTTCTGAGCAGAAACAAAGCTGACAGACCATAAACAGGAACTTTGATTCTCACTCTGACATTCACATGGCCTCATCAGTGCACAACAGATCATATTATACACCCAAAACGGCAGAAAAGTGAAATTTGATGTCATGGCACCTTTAAAGGACTGCGGTCCTTGAGGACCATTGTTCCCCACGACTGCTTTTAGCAGATATGAGATTAAAATGTAATTAATAAGTTTAATTAATTACAAGTCCTGTAATCAATCACGAGATTTCGTAAGTAAAATAGATTGATTTTTTTCCATATTGATTTTTTCAATATTGATTTGATAATATCACAATATTTCATTGTATCAATATTTTTCAAAGCATCGGAAACAGATAACAAAACTACTATTTGCAAATATCAGTTATCGGCCACATAAGTTTTAAAATATCTGCATATCAGATATCGGCCAAAATTCCAATATCGTGCTTCCCTACAAAAACTAGAATGTGACTGAGACAAGAGGGGGGGCATAACAAAAATAAGGGGGTGGGGGGTTAATCCCCCTCATTATCTCACTCATTTAACAACTCATCACATCAGAAAAGTCATGTTTTCATCAGAAATGAAAATGCATTTATTTTAGTTTAATTTCATCTAACTTACTTTTGAAACAGGGAAATTATGGAGCTAACTCGGTCCATTCCCTTTTCTTTTTTTCCCTTTTTTATTTTAGATTTTTGTTCCTTTAGTTTGCCAACACACAAACCAGATTATGTAAAAAGGAAGCAGAATAACTATTTGTCTGCCCATGCACTTTTAAAACTGCAGGACAAAATGCATTTGCAGCATGTGACAAGTGTCAGTCTCATATCGTCCCACCTCAGTACGTTTCATCACGCTCCCTCCAACCTCCTGCTTTTATCCTCCTGAAGATCAGAACAATCCCATATTGGCTTATTTTGGATTATTTGAGATGAACTCTTCTAAGACAGCGTTTGTTAAAAATAGCCTCATCTCATGCCCACTTTAAGAAACCTGCCTGTGACTAATTTGCTCTAAATTTCCATGTTGGCGAAAGCTGCTTGACATGTTGCTGCAGCTAAATAACGACTCTAAGATGAGTAATTGTTGGAGAAATTATAGATAAAATGAGGCAAGTTTTCACACACAGATAAAGAAGCTTTGTGTCATTAATATATCAGTTGAGATCCAGAGTTAAAAATGTGTTCAGGACTGAAGGATGTCACGATTCAGGGGTCGCTGAGATGTATTTATTTATTTATATCTTTTTTTTTTGCTTTTCTTTTGTTCCTTTCCTAATGCTGAAACTGCATTTTAGTACATTTCACAAACCCCTGCACATAATTACGTAATTATGTGCACTTGTGTTGTGGAGTCCATGCATCAGCATGCGGATGGAGTCGGGGTTCAGACAGAAATAGAGCTGTTCACAATCACTGCAATGCTATTTCAAAAATGTCTCTCCGCTGACGCGGCTCTTTGGTTGCACATTTCTAACATCAATTCCATAACCACAGCTGTCAAAGCCGGCCTGTTTCCAAGAAGCAACAAAGCGTCGCCATTAGCTCGCGTTTCATCTGACAAATGGTTTCTTCCTGGTTGAGCCGTAAACACTGATTAAGGACACATAGTTTCCTGTTGAGGCAAACAGACTCTGTGGGCTGATGACTCAATGATGCTCATCCACTCACAAACCTTCTCTGCTTGCAGCTGATGGGATTCGTCCATTCCAGATTAGGCCAGGAGGGTTACGTATATCTCAGAGTGGATGACGTAACAGGAGGATCATTAGAAGACAAATAAATAATGGATGAAACGAAGGTAGACAAACAAGGAGAGAGAGAGAGAGAGAGAGAGAGAGAGAGAGAGAGAGAGGGGGGGGGGGTGGGGGGGTGGATGGATGGATGGATGGATGCCACTGCTTCAGGTTGCTGTTACTGAAGCTGGGGAATGATGGGGGGCAGCCAGAGTGCGCAGGCCCACAACCATCCACTGTGCACCAGGTGGACCAGGCAGGAAAGATCCTGGTGATGCATTTAGGGTCCAGCAAGCACGTTTGACACCTGACATCTAGTTCCAAGTCTTAATACTTCTACAAAGGGAAGACTATGGTTGTGCAGCGGTGCAGCGGTGCAGCGTTCGCTGCGGTTGACCTATCAATACTGCAGGGTCAAACATTCGCCCATGATGAGGCAGCAAACACACACGGGAGTTATTCTCACAGATTTCTTTGATTTACAACCAAAAGAACTTCAATGAGCTTTATGCACAACTCCACTACTTGAACTCAAGCCAGCTCGTTTGTCTCTTGTCTTTCATTATTGGATAATTTGATTATTCCAGGTGTGCCTGACCTCAGTAACCACGAGGACAATGGCCAAACACACCCGGATTATTCAGTTTGTTCAATAATGAGACAGGAGGCAAAGGAACTGGCTTAAATTCAGGAAGTATTCTGGAGTTGTGCATAAAGCCCATTCCAAAGCACATGAAGTTACTTTGGAAGGGCAAGAGTTTGTGTTTCTACTTGTGAAACAGATACTACACTATACTTTGTTACCAAGTCAGGCAGTTGGATGTGTCCTTTTTTGTGCAACATCTGCACACTAGTTATGTTTACAGGAAGGGGGGGGGGGGGGGGGGGACGCTAATAAAAGGTGATACGAGCTCTTAAAGGCTACTTTTCCAGGTCGAATACCCACTGCTGACAGAGGATTTGGAACAACCAACAAGCAGCTGTATAACCAGCCAAAATAAGGCCAGTGAGCTCAGACCCTGGACTGGACTGTTGGACCATTCTTCTCTGTTTACCGTTTTAGATGCTACACTGTTAATTTAGACTTTTCTTTTTCATTGTGTTTGAGCCAATGAATCACAGCCTGTGTACATGACAGATGGTTTCCTCATGCTGAGGAGGCTCCTACTCTCATGTAGCGGCGAGAATAGATCCTACATAGCTGATTCTACTAATACTGACCAGTTACTGTGGCAATAAAATAAATAAAAGACAAACTTTCACTAATACTTATAGAAACTTCTAACGGTCCTTATGGAGCAAAATCCCTGAATATAAAGAGAACTTTGGTTTCTCTAAGTATCCAGATGCTCTGCAGGAGTTCATTAGATTGAGTCTATGCAGAGATGTCTGCAGGGACGTATCCCATCTCATGTTGAGCATTTTAAACTTTCTGTATGACATCTTACTATCTGGGGAAATAAAATATTGATTTACATTAAACTGTAATGAATCTACCTTCACAATAAATACAAAATCACTTTGTCAGATCCACCTTGTTGGTATCAGGACCGCCTTTTACCTTCAGACCTTTAATTCCGATGTTATGGATTAAAAAAGGTGATGGAAACATTCCTCAGAGGTAATCCACTAAGGTTCATAGTGTCTATACTTCTTATAAATGACACCCAGTGTAAATGACACCCAGTAATTCCTCTGAGGTTTTGCTCCATATTAACACACAGTTGCTGCACATCCATGATGAGAATTTCCCTCCTTTTCTGTTGGACGGAGATCTGGTGACTGTGGAGAACATTGGAGTCCAGTGAACTCATGGTCATGTTGGAGATGATGTGAGCTTTGTGACATGGTGCATCATCCTGCTGGATGTAGCATCAGAAGATGCTCCACTGTGGTCATAAAGGGATGGACGTGGTCAGCAACAATACACCATTAAAAATGTTGGGTTAAAAACAACCCAATATGGGTTATACAGAACACATGCTGGGTTATTCTGACCCAACAAGTTGGGTTGGTTTCCTTCAACCGACAGTTGGGTTGTTCATATAACTCAACCATAGGCTCAATTTGTCTATACTGCTGGGTTCTTTCTAATAATCATAATTTATACTTTATTAATCCCAATTAGAGCGCCAAATAGGAAACTGGTTCTCTATTTAACCCATCTCAGGTTGAACCTGAGAGCAGTGGGCAGCCAATTACAGCATCCAGGGAGCAGCTGGTGGGGATTGAGGACCTGGTGGTTCGCCTGAGTGCCTTCTTGGGGACTCAAACCTGGGCCTGCTGTGCCAAAGCCTGCGACATTACCACTAGGCTACCCACTCCCCCTTTCTACTCAATCAGTTGAGTAACTGTAAACATACGTTACCCACAACAAGCTGTCACTAACATCAACTACGAATGACTGAGAGCTCACCGTCACTACTACACACGCTCGTTGAACGTTACGTTGAACCATTTATATGACCAACATACACGGTTACTACAATAAGCTCGCGGGATTTAGCTGGGCTTTTGCGAAACTTGCCCATCTAGCGTCCAGGCACTGCTAGCAACTGTGGGGGTCGAATGAGTGGGGGTAACGTTACTGTTGGTCGCACATGTGCGAACATCAACCCAACATGTTGCTATTATTAGTCCAACAGCTAATAACTCAACTGTAAAAGACAATAACCCAGCAAGTTGGGTTCTCAGATTACCCAACTTAGTGAAAACAACCCAATTAAGTTAACCAACAGCCTCAACTCAGCTGCTGGGTTGAAAAAATAACCAAACAATTCTTTGTGTGTACTCAGGTAGACTGTGGTGGTTAAACAATGCCACGTGCATGCTGATCAGATATTTGTGTTCAACAGGTGAACCTAATAAAGACTTTTATCACTGATTTGATTTGCTGGATTGTATCTTTCCGTTTCCATTACAACCACACTATAAAAACTCCTGGGTCAAACTGCTGGGTTAAAAAAGGGACCAGCTAATTTTTGGGTTATTTCAACCCAGACATTTGGGTTGTTGTTTTTGACCCTACGTTTTTGTTGAATACTTGACCCAACTTCTGGGTTAAAATAACCCAATGTTGTAGTCAATATAACCCAACCTCTGTGTCGAAGCAACCCAGGAATTATTTGGTTCCCTTTTAACCCAGTTGTAGGTAAAAAAATAACCCATTATCAAGGCCGGATTACCCAATGGGCATTGTAGGCACAGGCGCAGGGGCCCACGCCCATGTGGGGCCCACTGTGAGGAAAAAACAGATTCAGATCAGAGGCTCCGCTTGGCAGGAACGCATGCAAATGCATCTGTCCTCCAGCCAGTAGGGGGCCCCCAAGGACTAACTGACGATGAATACTACAGAGCAGTGGCTCTCTCAGTGGAAAGTGGTTGACTGGTGGAGAACTCATGAAAGCGGCCCCACCGCCACCTCTCGGTCTGGCCGTCAGTAGCAGGACCTTCTAAACTGGATGTTGCTGCTGACAAAATAATATAAGGTACATTAGCTTACGTTATTAAAACTACCGTAACTCTTCAACCGCTTACGCTGTTGACTTAATTTCAACAGATTCTGAAATCTGAGAAGCGCAGCTTTGCGCTGATATGCTGGACATTACGGTAAAGACGCCGGTGTCTGCGCTGTGTGAAGTTGTTGGTGAGAAAGAGGATGAGTCCAAACAGTGAGTGTACAGCCATGTAGCATTTTCATTTTTCTAAATAATAGCGTCTTTCTGGAAGTTTGTGTCATTTACACATAATACGTTACAAAGTGAAGGTAAAAAAAAATGACCAGTTTTGTCCCCCTGTGATAGAAAATAAAGTTAATCTCATTTTATGATGAAGAAGAGAGCTCCTGCTGGATTTGTGGATGAGGATGTGCCGCAGCGGTAAATAGTGTACAAAAGAAAACAGTGTACACTAGATATTTATTGTCACATTTGTAACAATTTATTTCCAATACCTGGTGCAATTTTTCTTATTGGCTTTGTCTAAAACTGCTGTATCATTTTCTATTTATTACTTCACTGTCTTATACATCACTTTTATTTTTTATTATCTAGACCATATAAAAAAATTTTCTTGAGCAATTTAGCAGCCTAATTTAATGTTTTCCTTGAAACAGGGGCAGAAAAATGCAGAAGCAGGTAGATGATGGTGTTTTCAACCTTAAGAGCATTATGATGTACAGACAGGAACAGGTCCTGAGTGATGTTGACTGCTTACTGAGGTGAGCAATGACAGTTTCTGCAGGACTTTCAGGAAGTGAGATGTGAGGACAGCTGGTCTGTCATCTGGTTCTGATAGTTTATAAAGACAGAAGAGATGGACAAAGAAAGACAGAGATGGGAGGAAGACAAGGAAAGAAAGTCCAGGTATTTACATTTGCATTCAAGTTTGACTACAATGTAGTATCCTGATGTTGTTGCTGCCAGTTGAGAAATGTTGTTTCACAATGATGTGGTGAGAAATCTGTATGATGGACATCATATACAATGTCCTGTGATTGGAGGGGCTCAAGACTTTGTGCCCAGGGGCCCCTGCTTCTTTCATCCGGGCTGGCCCATTATGAGTTATTTTTGACCCAAGAGTTTTGAGTGTGCAGCAGGTTCAGAAAAGCAAAAAAGCTGTTCTTACAGCACAGCGAGAGTCCAGCACTGGCTGTGACCTCTGGGGTTTGGAGCCATAAGATGCAATCTATGAGTAAAAGAAAGAAGAAGAAGAAGAGGAGGAATATTTCATCTGATAAAAAGGAGGGGGGGGGGGGGGGGGTACAGTTCACCTCTAAAGACAAAACAGATGCATTTACAGATACGAGGACGCATGACTAGAATGAGGGATCAGAGCGGAGGGGCAGGGCGGTGAGAATCTCACGAGGACACAGACTGGTTGAATGTCCACGGTCTCGCTGCAGTATTGGACCTGGGTGGGTTCTGGTGACTGAGGCCCGGCTGCAGCCGTACGCAGCAGACTGACAGACAGCAGACAAACAGAAAGGCTGCGTGTCTGACGGCTGCGTGGCTTCTCACGCCTTCAGCGGTCTCGCGCCAGATCAGCCTGACAGAAAATCAATGACGCTGCACTCTGACGGGAGAGGCAGCAGTCACGTCTGCGCCCATCAGCGCAACCATGCTGATAGATGCGGGCTCGTGCTGGAAAAAACGAAGCATTTCTGCCTCGCACGTGCAGCCCGTGTAACGGAATGTGTCAACCAGGACGCAAATCTGATTCCATTCCGACTTAATCAATCCAGATAAATGGAGCTCCTGATTCATAAAACACTCACACAGCGCCCCTTCACGAGCCACAGCGGCGGTCATGTCCACGCGCCTCATCCCCAAATTAGGCAAATGGTGAAGATTCCTCATTTCTGTTTATTGTTTATTTGGTTTTCCTCCCAGGAGGGGGAGGGAGGGAGGGGATGTGACAATCACGTCCGAAAATAGATGATTTAACGTTTACATGCGCAGCCTAAATGTGGGGGGGTGGAGGAGGTGGCTGGAGCGGGGTCCACCAACCACTCGCCTCCTCGCGGACCGTTAACACCAGCATTCATTCATCTGGATGTGAAAAATGGCCAAAATGAGCCGTTTCAGGAGATGTGCGTGCATCTCATACCAGCTACCTTCACACACCTATGAGCGCGAGACACCGGCTCCGTCATGATCAGGGTTTAGATCGCAGGAAGCACGCGCGCTGGACCGTGATCACAGATCCAGGACGATGAGGGCCACGCAGAGAAAAAGCTCGCATTTACCTTCATGTCGTTGACGATCGCCTGGAACAGACCCCCGAGGGCCCCGCATTCCTTCTCCACCGTCTCCATGTTTGCCAAATCCACCATTCACCGGAATTTGCAGGAGCGCACACCGACCGCGCGCGCTACCAACACCCAGCGGGGAAATAAAAAGACAGAAAAATGTATCTCCACAAAACCAGGACCGGCGTCTCCGGCTTCTCCTTCAACCCCAGAGAGGCGCGACAGCAGCGGGATGCAGGCGCAGGAGGAGGGGGGGTGCCGCAAAAAAGAGAGAAAGATGCCGAAGCGGGTTCCTCCTGGCGACGGGGAGCTGGTTCGGGGAGGGAAGATGGTGTCTGTCGCTGCTCTGGCTCAGGCGGCGGGCTGGTACCGTTCGGATGGTACCGGGGCGACCACGCTCATCTTGGCGCAGCCAGCGCTACGCGAGTCGGCGGGGACGCATGTGAGGGTAGCGCACAGAGGACCGATGTGTCGGCGTGAGCGCGTGTGTTTATGGCAGTGTAAGTGTGGGTGCGTGCACGAGCTCGTATGTAAAGGCAGGCTGTGATTGGTGCAGAGGCGGTGGGCTCAGCGTTGCGGGGAGAGCAGCCAGTAATACGAGCCATGCGATGCAAGCGAGTCCAAAAAAAAGAAAAGTGGATGGAGGGGGGGGGGTCTGGTCAGCCCTGGACGGTCTGTCACATGGCCGCGGACATGCACGCAGGCAGGCGTGCACGTTAGAGCAGAAGGAAAGAGGGGCAAATGTCAAGAAACTGAACATGGAACCAATGACTGAATGCAGAAACGAACCCAGAAATAAAACACTGAGATCCGACCTGCAGGACACCCCACTGTGGACACCAGCTTTTCCAACATGCATAACAGGGCCGTCACGACAGGCTTTGATTTTGTTCTATTTGCAACGTTCAGCATGTAGAAAAGTCGCTGTTCTCCACTGATGTTTACAGTCGTTTTTAAATTATTCATACCCTCAAATTAAAGAAGGAAAAAAATCACCTGTCCATGAAATAAAATGAAATTGACAAAAGTAATAAATAGAAATTGTATGAAAATCATGACATTGATTTTGAGTTCTGATTTGAAATAAATATTAAAAACAAACACAAAAAATAAAACAAGTAAACAAACATGTTTTGGCTCCGAAACTAAAATTTTGTTGAGCAACACTGTGAGACAATCACTGCAATCAGGTGTTTTCTGTAATGTTCAAAAAGACTTCTACACGTGTTTACAGGTATGGTGGTCCACTGTTCGTGGGAAAGGTGCTTTTATGTGTCTGGGACAGTTTTGTTTGGGTTTTTTGTTTATTTGTTTGTTTTTTCTTTTAATTATTCCAGGGGCAACATTTTATTTCACTTAAAATATAATTTTGTGAATTTCTGTTTCTTATTAGTCTCTTTGGTTTCTTGTTATTTGAATTACTGTTGTAAATTTAGTCTTTGCTTTAATTTGAGGGTATGAATAATTTGAGTACGACTGTATGTGCATGTGCAGGTTCACGTTAAACTTTGCACACAGAAAGCACAAGTTAGCAGGTGTGTCCAGGTTTTCATAAACCACCCAGCTGTTGGAGATTATGATGACTGACTGAAATTTTTCCATATACATCAATATATGTTTTCATATCCTACTATACTACTTTGTATTTGTTTTACTGTTTTACATGAATTTCTATCATTTATCTGAAAGTTACAGACAGTATGTTGTAATTCATTTCAAATGGCTTCAGTTTGTTCAGTAACTTGAGAATACCTTCACTCACGCGTATGTATTCTGGATTAAATTTGTTGCCATATATTGATTATTGCAGTATTGTGATATTATCATAACCTGACTCCGTCAGATGGATTTGCTCTGCATATCCATCTGGGAATCATCCGTTAGAGTAGTTTTGGGAAGGGGCGAAAATACTGGTTAGCTGATTGGATAAGGCATCTGTCTATCACCACCTATGTTGGTGATAGACGGGCCAAATCAACCAATCAGATCAATGAAGCAAATGCCGTACTAACAGAGCGACGACGAAAACACGAGCAAAACCATCTTTTCCTTTGAGAAAAGCCTCCAGAGCAGCGTTTTGCTCTCCTTTCAGTGAAGAAGTAATTTAATTCCGATAAGACTTGAGCGATAGCCACGCTGACGCTAGTTTCATCCGCTGAAGCCGCCATGTTGTTTAGACTGAACTGTTGTTTCACACCTCAACCCGCCTCAAAGCCAACGCTGATTGGATGTTCGCTCAGTGAACTGCTCCAAATTCTCTTCAACAGAAAGTAGCCAGACTGACCTGCGAGTGAAAACCTGAAACTCGCGAGATCGGGATGGTCTCACGAGGCTAATATTATCATTATCGAAGGCAAAATATCGTGATAATTTAGTATCATGAGGTGCTGATTTCCACCCCTTACACATACCAACAAACACACACAGAAATATCAAGATTTGTCCCCCTCTCCCCAAGAGAGAGAAATGGGCGGACTATGGCCATGTTTTTAAAGGAATAGTACACCCACAGAATGATGTAACTTCATTTTCCACTTCCCCTCATGGTGAGCAAGACTCTGGAGCACTTTTTTAATCTCTCAAATGCAGCCGGAGATCAGGAAGGCTTCTCGTTTCCCCCCAACTTTCATATAATGGAGTTTGCCGAGGCCCGAGCCAAAAAGGTCCATAAAAGTCCACAAAAACTTGTCAATATTCCTCCATACTGCTCGTCCGATGTAATCCAAGTGTCCTGAGTGGGTAGCGTCCAGAATTTACTCAAAACGACACCATTTAGTAGATTTTTAGAGCCTAAACAGTAGTACTAGAGGGATTATTAGAGGGACGGAAATTATTTACTTTTCTCAACACTACCCCTGGAAGTAAGTGGAGGGACTCATGATTTTACAAGAATGAAGTAATTTTATGAGAATAAAGTGGTAGTTGTACAAATAAGTGAACAATGGAAACGCGAGAGTGCAACACAGGTAAGTTAATGTCATGCACATTTAAACGTCTCGAGTCATTAAACAGTTTTTAGGTCTGAGTTAAAGGAGGAGCAGAGAACCACTCTGAACTGGCTGCTGATACATCCATGGATAACCCTGCAGTTGACCGGTTCCAGACAGTTTCCGCTCCACAACAGCAGACATTTCCTCTAAGTCCGTCTGTTTCTTTCTGCAGAGTAGATTCATTTTCTAGCAGATTCTTTTCAAAGTCCTGATACTACTGACAACGTGGTGCTGATGTGCCAAGAGATTGAGAACCTCCTGGTTTGTAAAACCTGCTGAAGTACATCTTCACCAAATGCTCCACCACCCTCATTTTTATCAACTTTACTTTTTTTTTCTTTTTTTTTTAGCATAGATGTCTCAGATAAACTTCAGCCCAGCTCAGATCTACCAAATATTCAACTAATTAAAATGATTTCAACCTTGTTGGAACAGTTTGTTGTTTCATTTGTCGTGTGTATTTTTGTTTCGTATATCAGTGGGTGCACCTTTGAAATTTTTGCCAGAAATGTGACTTGTCAGCAACCTACCCATAAATCCTGGAAAAGTATATGGGGATGTCTCCCAACCATTTTATTTTGTTATCACTTTTGTTATTATTGTCCTCACTTTTTAGGACAAAAATTGTCCAAAAAGAACAAAAATGTCCATGACGATGCACAAGGTTTATTTTTCTGGTAACGCTCTGCAAATGTAGCTCCAGATACAGATCAGTATCAGGTGCAGTATCACCCCGTCACTGTGAAATGAGAAAGTAAAAATCTTAAGTCAATTTTGGATTAAAAATGCTCCCAAACATTAAATAATTGAATAAATAAATTTACCACCATAATAAACCAGAACTATTCTGACATCCAGAGTGTCACTGAACATGTCAGAAACTCAGAAATAAAAAAAGACCCGGCAATCATTTCAAATCTGTGATCGGCTGGAAGTTACCGGGGGGGGGGCTAGGGGTGTTATTGTTTCCATTTTGGGGTAAGTCATTTTGTTTTGTTTGTGGTTGTGACTAACACAGACTGGATCTTACTATTCACAAACTCTCAGTAACGCTGGCTCACATTTTGCTCCTCAGCTCTACAGTACTTCTAAAATTCAAACATGCCCTGTTTATGGTTATGATGGATCATTAGACTCTTTTTTTTTTTTTTTTTGGTAATCCTCATTGACAAGTGAGAATTGAAAAAAGGCTTTTGGATGAAAGAACAATTTCAAAAACCAACAAAAGGAAGTTCAGCTACCTTTTATTCATGAGATAAACGTCAGAGATCTTCAGTAGTAACTCAGGCAGTCACAGAATTAGAGCTACAAACCAAATCAGCATTCAGTGAAACAAAGAAGACTTTGCTGGTCTGATATTACTGCTATAAAGTTTTATACCACAACAAAAGTATATGACCTTGGTTCATGTGAGTGATCCGTAATACCCCTGGACCTCTGCAGAAGTCACTTCATGTTATCAAAGCCACAAATATAAAATATTTACAGTCAGTTCCCGATGAACTGGTGGCCTTAACTGGTACAGTATGATTTATATGGGTCTACGCGTATCACACTGGCAAGCAGAAAACTTCCCACAATGAGATAATATCAATTAAATATAGGCTGCATCAGTTACAGGTGTAATATTGAGTTTGGGTACAGAGGTTACTGTGTACAGCATATGAGCACAACTACATTAACAGGAAAATATGATATGCTTCTAAAAGATTTAATGTATGTAACGTTTGGGACACGTAACCCTTTAAGAAGGGCAACAACACCCACAGAATGATGTGCCTGATGTAGCTCTTTTTTGTAGATGTAGCTCTTTTTTTGATATCTCAAATGCAGCCGGAGATCCAGGGGGGGTTGTTATCCGCCAACATTCATATAATGGAGTTCACCGGTGCCTGAAACAAAAAGGTATATACGGATCTCCGGCTGCATTAAGTGCTCCACAGTCTTGCTCAGCTTTAGGGTGAGTAGAAAAAGAAGGAACATCAGTTTGTGGGTGTTCTATCCCTTTAAGACTACGAGTTGTTCATGGAGATACACCTCCATGTAAGAAATAACATGGGTCACATGACATCATCATGATCGTCAACATCTGACTCTTCTAGGATGTGCGTGATTCCACCGTTTACTTCTATGACAACATAATAAATTTGACAACGCATGGTAGAAAGTTGATAACGTTTTTCATCTTAATTGTACGTGGCGTGACATCGGGGGGCTAAAACCACTTTTCCTTCTTAATAATGATGTTTATAATCATTTACAAGCATGAACTCGGAGTGATGGGGGACGTTTTAGCTGTCACATAGCCGTTTTTAAAAAATCCCCAAATCATTGTATTTCAGCAAACGGAGTTCATTTCTGGACAAAATGTGAATATGGTTCAGGTAAGGGGCCTCCAACCTTTTATCTTTTGTGAGCTACTTTTACCAGATCAGAGCAACACACAGATACTCATGTACAACATTTACCCAGCACACGACCGACACCAAGAAAAACTACTGAGACCGAGACATTACTAAGACCAAGACATTACAGCGAGCAAGACTTAACCGAGACATTACTGAGACCAAGACATTACTGAGACCAAGACATTACTGAGACTAAAACATTACTGAGACCAAGACATTAGAGACATCAAGATATTACTGACACCCAAGACTTTACTGAAACCAAGACATTACCGAGACACTACTAAGACCAAGACATGACTGACACCAAGATATTAATGAGACTAAGACATTACCGCCACCAAGACTTAATTAAGACCAAAACATGACCAAGACCAAGACATGACTGACACCAAGATATTACTGAGACTTATGGCCTTTTCCACTAGCACAGTTCAGCCAACTCACCTAAACTCAACTGAACCAACTTGCTTGAGCTTTTCAATACAATCAATTACCCCCCACAGGCGAAGAATGACGCTGCTGCCACGACTAGATTGTCAACGTAAACAACAGCAGCAACAGTTCACACTCCCTCCAGATGGCGGAACGCACCACATACTTGTTTTAGCCGCCAGAAAAACAGCAACAGAGGGAAAAACAAGAAGATGAGGAGAAAGAACATGGGAGGGATGAATGAACCATCACTGACGCAAGATCAGGAGGAATTCATGTGCAAGCTGAGCAATCTTCCTTAAATCTGATGATCCCAGGTTCAAATCCCTTTTTTACCAAATGAAACTTTTTTTTTTCTCCACGATCTTTTCAAATCTAAATCACTCCCTCACGAGCTCATATCTATCTATCTACTTATCTATCTATCTATCTATCTATCTATCTATCTATCTATCTATCTAACAAGATTTGGAAAAAAAATTGACGGCAGAAAAGGGAAGTGAACCCACAACTTTTGATAAAGGAACCTTCACCACCTACACACATAACTCTTGCTCTGTCAAACAATATAAATCCATCCTCCGGATTATTTCTTCTCCTTCTACTTCTCCCTCTTTCTTTTTTACCTCGCACTAACAATAATATCTTACCCCACTTACTGGAGGGAGTGAACTGTCGCCATTTTATATGTCAATCTCTACCCTAAACTGATTCAACCCTTGCCAAAGGTGGCATGCAGTGAGATGACGCAACATAGCTCGCTTCAGCACACCAGAACCTCGCCAGAGAAGGTACAGAAAATGACACCCAGCTCGGAAACCCCCAGTGGAAAAGCCCGATAACCGAGGCGAGGTGAGGTGAGTTGAGCAGAAAAGGAATGGAAAAGGGGCAAAGACATTTCTGACACCAAGACATTATCACACCAAGAAATACTAGACATACTGACACCAAGACATTACCGAGACCAAGACATGACTGACACCAAGATATTGCTGAGACTAAGACATTACTGCCTCCAAGACATTTTTTTTTTTTTTTTTGTTATACTTGTATATCCCCAAAATACTGAGGCTCTCATTTTACCCATCTCTACTGAGATCAGAGCATGGCTCTCTTTAAAGCGCCCAGGGAGCAGTGGTGGGGGTTAAGGACCTTGCTCAGGTCCACAGTAGGGCTGTGTAAACGATTATTTTTAAACGATAATCTATTATTATTTTTCATCATCGATAATCAACATCACTTTTTACTCGATTCGATTATCGATATCCAAAATTACAGACAGCAATTTATAATCAATCAAAAAAAGAGCAAAAAGCATGGGAGCAGCAGCCGCAGAGTTTTCATACCAACAGAATAAAATTTATTTGAAAACAGGACTGAAAAACACTTAATTCTTTCATTTACATGAAAAAAAAAAAAAAGCATTATTGAAAAAAGCAAAACTGATAACAAACAATATTTTCCAACAAAAGAAATGAAGAAAGAAACATCAATAACACAATTGAACATGGGTCACTTCCAGAAAAGTGCATCTTCATCTTTATTCTTTAATCTTAAACTGCCAATCACTTGAAAGAAAAAAATTCTTTATTTATCCAGAGAACACAAACAACCAACAGAGAAACACGAACAAAGTTGAGAACGGACTTAAATATTCAGTCAGAGACAACACTCCCGCACACTATTCCACCCACGGCCAGCAGATACTTCCACTACCGCTCCAGCCACTGCGAAGACAGGCGCCATCCCGGAAGTGTCCATGCCAAGCTTTATTCGCCACACAGAACCTTCAAACGAGTGTGCCTCACCACACTTAAACTAAAGCCACCCGGAGACGCGCCCACCTTTTTCTACACCCCCAATTCCCACCCACCACGTGTTCACCCAGGGGTCGGTGGGTAACCCGGTCCTCCGCACCCAAGCCCACAACCACCACTGGCATCCACTCCCAGTGAGGACAACCAAACATTACCACACCAAAAATTACTGACAACAACACCAAACAACTAAGCCAAGACATTGCGAGACCAAGACATTACACACCAAGACATTATCGACACCAAACATTACAAAGACATACTGTCACCAAGACATACTGAGACCAAGACATTTCTGACACCAAAACATACTGAGACATCAGACCAAGCAGCACTAGACCAAGACACCGTCACCAAGACATACTAGACATGCTGAGACCAAGACAGCACTGAGACCAAGACACCGTCACCAAGACATTACTGAGACATCCCACCCAAGACATTACTAAGACCAAGACATTACACAGACATGAATGAGACCAGGACATTACTGAGACAAAGACATTACTGAGACACACCAAGACATTACTGAGACCAAGACATTACTGAGACCAAAACATTACTGAGACCAAGACATTACTGAGACCAAGATATTACTGAGACCAAAATATTACTGAGACTAAGACATTACTGACACCAAGACATTACTGAGACCAAGACATTACTGAGACTAAAACATTATCGAGACCAAGACATTACTGAGACATTACTGAGGCCAAGACATTACCGAGACCAAGACATTAGTGAGACCAAAACATTACTGAGACATTTCTGACACCAAGACATTACTGAGACATGACTGAGACCAAGTCACTGTCACCAAGACATTACTGAGACCAAGACATTACTGACACCAAGACATTTCCAAAATCAAGAGCAGACCAAGACTTACAGAGACATTAGTGAGACCAAGACATTACCAAGACATTACTGAGACCAAGACATTACTGAGACCAAAACATTACTGAGACATTACAGAGACCAAGACATTACCGAGACCAAAACATTACTGAGACATTACTGAGACCAAGACAGCACTAACCAAGACATTGCCCCATTATCAACAATCAAGAGATCGCACCACAAATGCAACGATTACCCCAAAAACCACGGCCACTCGCAACAGAGTCTAAAATTCCACCACCACCACACGCCACGCCCCTACACATATAGGCTCACCCGGGGTAGCGGGAGGAGAGATTCCCGCTTTGGGGGCGCGATCCGGGGAAAGATAAGAGGGCTGTGGCAGCACCAAAGCAGGACTCACCGCGCATGGAAGGGATCAGCCCCCGGCGACCCCAGAATAAAAAGTCCACGGCCGCAATCAAAGCCTCCCCCCGGGCCGAGCGGACCCCACACCCCCCCCCCAGCCCCCCCACCGCCCCCGCCCCCCCCCCCCCCGGGGGCCCCCCCCCAGGACCCCCCCCCCCCCCCGGCCCCCCCCGCCCCCCCCCCCCCCCCCCCGCGCGTCGCCCCCCCCCGGCCGCGCCCCCCCCGACCTCCCAAACATTACTAGACCCCCAAGACATTACTCCAAGACATGGCTGACACCAGGACATCACTGAGACCAATAAAACGAGACATTACAGAGACCAAGACATTACTGAGATCAAAACATTAACAGGACCAAGACATTACTGACAAGACATTACCGAGACCAAGACATTACAGAGACTAAAACATTACTGAGACCAAGACATTAGAGACACCACGATATTACTGAGACCAAGACACCGTCACCAAGACATTACTGAGACATGCCCACCCAAGACTATACTAAGACCAAGACATTACTAAATCAAGACATTAGCAGGACCAAGAAATTACCGAGACATTACTGAGACCAAGACATTACTGACACCAAGACATTACCGAGACCAAGACATGACTGAGACCAAGACATTACTGCCCCAAGACATTACCTTATTTTTGGTGATCGGTCCTCATTTATAGACATTTACTTCCTATGGTGTCGCATAACAGTGACTTCTTCAAAGCCGCAGCAGTAAAAATGTCTGTAAATAAGGACGAATCACCACAAAAAATATAACTTTAAGCCAATTTGAGCTCTCAGGGGGTCCAACTAATGTTTTGTGACAAAACATTGGTGAAATGAAGGCCTTTGTGGCAGATAATGCCTTATTTAGAGGCTGCCCCAGGTTTCCTGCATCACTTCCATTATATTGGACATACGCTGATTTGGAGTGTAGCTAAATATCTCCTGAAGGAATTCAAGTTACACCAAAACTGTCTGGTTGAGGAAATGAACGTATTTCATGCTAGAAAATAGGTCCTGGTTGAAGAAAACTAACTTCCCCTTTAAAGTTTAGGGAAATGATTCAAGACAAAAATAAATCTGGAGTAGAAACTAAACGCGCTGACAGAGTAGAGGAGCAGAATGATGGTTGGTCCACAGATGGATCATATTTGTAAGATGCTTGGGAAAGGGACAACACTAAGTGTGGAATGGATTCTTTTCTTTAAATCAGTTTCAGGCAAAAAAAGAAAAGATGTCACATGATAGCCTCATGATGATTTCGGAGCGCAGCGTCTAGATATGACCCTTTCATTGGAACAGCTTTAGTTTCAAGCTTTAAAAACCACAGAAGTCGTGAACTCTTCTCAAAATAAATCCCAAGCATGTGATTCCAACTGGGATAAGTCTGCAGGAATACTCGTGTCCCCCTTAGGTTATCAAGAAATAACAGAAATGTCAAAGAGCCCTTGTGTCTGCAAAGAGCAGGTGGCAACAGACAGGACATGAGCGCACACACATGCTCAGCTCCAGACTCATGCCAAATTTCCAGCATCCTGAGACCAACCTCCTGCAGCTGAAGAGGAGACACACCCGTACACCAACTGTGTTTATCAGTGGTTAAAGTGGGATTTGACAGGTGGGGGAGCCCTAAAATTCGGTGTTGTGGCGCAGTCCGGAAAATTGTGTAAAATTGGGGGAGTAGGTAGCCTAGTGGTAATGTGACCAGTCGGACCTGGGTTCAAGTCCCCGACACGACATTCAGGTGAATCACTGTGGACCCCTGAACAAGGTCCTTAACCCCCACCAACTGCTTCCTGGGTGCCCCAAGTAGCAGCCCACTGTTCTCTGGTACTACTGTACAGAGATGGGTGAAATGCAGAGAACCTAATGTCCCCTTGAGGATCGAAACAGTATTTAAAAAATATATATATATTGCAAATTTTTCAAAATGATTGCAAAGACCTGTACTGGCTTTATTGGCTGGATTAGCATCTAACATAGCTAATAAACATGAAGAAATACAGTAAACTAAGCCTAGAAATCAGGCTTGGACAAGGACTAAATCTGGTGTTGCTATAGGCTATGACCTTGGCTTTCTGTGGTCCCAAATCATAGTTTTAAAAAAAATGAAATTCATCAAAAGATAGTGAGTTTCCAATAGGGACACATTTTAAATTAGCAGTGGCAACAACAGCAAAGGATGGAGGAAAAAGTCCCTTTCCTACTCTGAGAGGCCTCATCAGAGCATGACAGGAGCCAATAATCCATCTGAAGTAATTGTTAACAATTTAATAAAATAACGTAATTATTTTACTCAAACAACATTGTGACTTCATGGAAGTTTTACTGGCTGTTCTATCTTTTTCAAACCAGTCCTGACCTTTAAAGTAATCGGTGATTCTTCATTTGTGAGAGAGCCGAGGGGGGCTCAGCCTGGCAAAGCAGAGGCGCTCCCCCACAGACATTCAGAGACATTCATACTCTGTAGAGGATCCTTAAACATAGTTCACTTTCAGGACACATTTCATTTTTCCATAAACTTTCTCTTTTCAAGCAGCATCCATCAGTCAGCATCACCTGGTGGCAGATCTGACACGTTTCTGATATCAATGCTTGATGACGGCCTACACAGCTTTATCAAAACTGGGACCCTGAGATCATTTCAGGGGGTTGCCTGATTACTGTTAAACCAATAAAATAACAAATAATAACATAAGGTCTGCCAAATATATGTTGTAATCAAGGGAGATTAATCTGTGAAATTAGCACATTATTTTTTAATCAACTAAACTTCTCATGCCGAAGTCACCTTAAAAAAAACAAAACAAGAAAAACTATCTCCTCATTTATGAAGTTCATGATTTCTTCAAAGCCTTATGGCTGACTCACGCTGCACCCAGTGGTGATCTCTGGCCTAACTCACTACAGAGCGTGTCAGACATTTAACTAGGTGTAATTCGGCCCTGCTTCTCTGAGAAGAAATCTATCTGATGGTGGAATTACAGCCGGGTTTATACTGATACATAGGGCTGGACGAAAATTCAATATCAATATGTATCGATCAATAGAGGTTTTTTTCAATATAAAAAAAGAGGGTCAATAAAAGTTCAATATAGAAGCACAGTTTTCCGCTGTAGCCTGTCAGGTAGCATGATATTACAGTCACTCCTTCCAGCAAACCAATCACAAACGCAGACCCAGGCAAAGGCTGGACTGGAATTCAGTGTTATGCTCCTTTCAGACTTCTACTGGAAAGTGGTAATATTGTGAACTCTGTCCTTTATAATGTTTGCATTCAGACATGCGTACCGGTCTTTTACCTCAGAGATGTAGCGGACATGTACCGGCTGCTCTGCATGTCACAAGAGCGGAAATGTTGCCGCATGTTGCTTTGGCTGAAAGCACGAGAAAATGTTCTGGACAGAGTTGAAGGGAGAGTGTGGCTGTGCTGAGTTTCCCGCAACATTTCCTGATGTATGAAAGCGCCGGGACACGATAAGTCCGCAAGGAAGCAGCATGTTTGAAAAGATGAGTCTGTTTAAAGAGCGGATGGACTTTACTGCTCATGTTCCACAATGCAAGTCTGAAAACGGCTTTAATTTGATCTTTATTATAAGTAGGTCATTCAGCAAAAGCTTAAAGGGCCAGGGCTGCAGCTAAAATAGCTTTTCATTTGATAATGTTTTTTTTTTTTTTATAAATATCGATATTGATCGATACAGATTTTTTTTATCCATAATCTTTTTTTCTATATCGTCCAGCCCTACTGGTACATAATATGCGTTCCCTTCAACGTCCATCTGGCTACACGAACACAGAGACAAGGAAGTACTTCCTTGTGACTCGATGTGGTTACTTAAACTTACTTAGACTTAAATAAGTAAAAGTCAGTAAAAGTAAACTAAAAAGGTGGGTCTTGAGCCTACTCTTAAAAACGTGAACGTCCTCTGCGCCCCTGAGATCCTCCGGCAGACTGTTCTACAGGCGAGTGCTGTACCACTGGAACGACGCCTCGTCGTGTGTGTGTCCTGGCTTTGGGAATGACTAAAAGCTTGCTGCCGGAGAAGCGCAGGGACCGCGAGGGCACATAGGTAAAAGCAGTTCTGAGAGATACGAAGGCCCAAGACCATTAAGACATTTAAAAACAATTAAAAGGACCTTAAAATCGATCCTAAAACACACAGGGAGCCACTGCAGCCATTGTAAGACTGGTGTAATATGGGCCTGCCTCCTGGTCTTTGTCAGGACACGTGCTGCTGAATTTTGCAAGAGTTGTAGACCTGAGATGTTCTTTTTGGGAAGACCAGAAAGCCGTTACAGTAGTCAATACGACTTGTAATAAAAGCATGCATTACAACTCTGTTTTGGCTCGAGAGAGAATGGGGCGGACTCTGGCTATATTTTTTAGATGGTTAAACCCTATTTTTGTGATATTCTTTATGTGTGGAATAAAAGTCAGCTCAGAGTCAAAAATCACGCCCAGATTTTTTACTTGTAACGAGCGCAGCGTTGCTGCAAGAGGCAGCAATTAAGAAATATGACGTGGCGCTAACAGGAACAATATAGCCGGTGTTAGTGTGACCTTGTCATCAGTCCCACGTGGGTGCGCGGTATTGTCTGTGATTGCTTGACCCAACACACCCAGTGACTAGTCAATAAGAGAGGAGGCAGGACCAGCGGAATGATGGGGAGGATTTTGCGCTCTGACTGTTGAGCATCTCCATGATTATGAGAGAGCCATGCAGACTGTACATGTGAAAATGATGCATGGCGCTACAGCCAGTCTGATTTAAATGATTTGTTTATTTGACTAGGGTGGTGAAGCTGAGCCGGAGCCCAACCCCCAGGTGACGGAGCTCAGACCCGAGGTGGCGGAGCTGGGCTCCGGCCCACTTTCACCCCTGGTGTGTGTACGTGGGCTGTCTTTGCACTTGCTTGCTGTTGGTCTGAAATTAAGCTGTTTAATCAAACCCCTTTCTGTGTGTTCATAAGTGTTTTCTTTCCCTTCCTGACAACAGCCAGCTATTATATACGCTGCATACTTGTCAACTCTCCCGAATCACTCGGGAGACTCCCGATTTTTAATGTCATCTCCCGCCGTGCTCCCGATCAGTAATTTATCCCGCTAATATCCCGATTTTACAGTGAAGGAAACAAGTAAGCTGGTGGAGGATATTTGTTACAGTATCTGGCAACCCTTACGCGTACAGGCTTTGGCTGGAACACGAGAAGAATAAGTCGTCACTCAGACGCACACTAGAGGAGAAACCACCTGATCCAGAGTGCTCTGGTTACAGACAACTCACCCACGGAAAACGCAAAACTCCCACCTTTGCATTTTTGGAAAAAGAGAGAGAGAGAGAGAGAGATCCCCTTTACTCAGCAGCGGGAGGAAAATGCAAACACGAGCAGAAACGGAGCGCATGTCAGGTCTCCAATGGGCAGTGATATTTTTCATCCACACATCCAGATGTGAAACATCCCGATAAAAGCAGAGAAACACCACAACAGTAGCGCTTGTATGGAGGAGCTAATTGTACATAACCCTATATAACCCCTGCATCTGGCATAAATGTTCTACAGAACCAGGTCCCGCTTCAACAGTCCATGCGCTCTCAGACCCGACCCATGGATTCCTGCTGCACTGTCCACACTCACCTTGCACCGTCAGAAAACGTCACTGTGGAGGCCGTTGTCAGATTAAAACTCTGTTACCGTGTAGGAAGAGAGGCCAGAAGGCAACAAGACTGACTGTCTCAGCCTTATAGTGTAATCAGGCACTTATGTATGATGTATGAGAATTTTTTCCACCTCAACTAGAATGAGATCAAAATTAAAGCAACTCTTACCGATGTTGCATTGTTACACTAGACGGACCCAACATTAATCAAAATAAGATATCATTCCAATCTCTAAATATTCAATGAAAACTCCAACCAATCGTTGAAGTGGGGTGCACCCCTAGGATTGTCCGAGGGACCTGCCTGTCAGAACTTTGCTTCTACATTGGTAGGCAGAGGGAATGGGGGGGTGGGTCTTAGGAGTGAGGCGGGACAGTTGATATTCAAATAATTGTGCTGTGCTTTCTGAAATGCGAGATCGGTAAGAGTTGCTTTAAATCAAATAGAAAACCAGATATTTGTTTAGATTTATCTTCCAGCATGATCACACTTCAGTATACACATAAATACAGGATAAATTAGCCTATGAATAACATTTTATACAAAAATATATAAAAATATGAAAAGTGGTATAGAAACCTGCTTACTGTATTTTTACAGATGTTGTAGAAATCTTAATAACACGATAGATAGATAGATAGATAGATAGATAGATAGATAGATAGATAGATAGATAGATAGATAGATAGATAGATAGATAGATAGATAGATAGATAGATAGATAGATAGATAGATAGATAGATCTAGCATAGACAGATCATCACTACAGATTCTAACTGGAGGTAGTTTGGTCAATTTGATCTGCAGTAGAAATGCATTGCAGGGTAACTGCCTTATTATTTAGCATTCCAGAAGCCTACTTATTTCAACAAGTAAAACTGCTATTTTTTCGTTGTCCTTAAAAATCATTTATTGAGTATCAAAGAAACAACATTTTCAGAACAAAGTCTCTTCATCAGGTTTAAAATACAAGACAAGACATGACAAATAATTACGCATTTGGCCGATACACCGATGAAAAAAATCTCCCTATTTTTCACAACCCAACGTTGGCAAGTATGACGCTGGCTCACTTGAACTTTGCAGAGAGCTGAGGAGCACTCGCTCAGGCAGGAGAAATCCTCTTTTGGTTCTCATTTTCTCCCATGAGGCCTTCCTGAAGATGATCAGAGCCGAGGACGAAGTGAACACACTTCAAAGAGTCATGAAAACAGTGTGGGTGTATTAGCAGCTGTGTATGCTGAAGTGACAGATTCCAGCCCGGTTAAATCAATTTGACAAGGTTTTACTGCATTCCTAACAGCAGAGCAGATTCCTATTTAAAGATGTCTCACACTGTTGGTTTTATGCCTTTACATTCACAAAAAAATAAACCAATTCTTTCGACATCAGGCCTTATTTTATTGTTTGGACCATATCCCTTTTTGTACCTATCTGTACATCTCTAGATATTTCAACAGTTTTGAACCACAACCAAAATCTTTTACTTTATTCTTCATTTAGTCATATTTATGGATAAATTAGGACTTCAAAAAATCTGAATTCTTTCAAAATAGGCCTCATCAATCTGTGAGTAGCTAAAAACCATTGGTCTGTGATACAAAGCAGCTGGTAGCTGCACTCTGTCTCTTCTTTGGTGTTATTGAGCAGCAGAGGTGTCAAAAGTCGAAGTAAATGTAGTTTTCAAGTACAAATCCTGCCATGTTTTTGGATCTGCCTGTACATTTAGAGCAGTTGTTTTCACTAACGAGCCCATCTACGTGGGAGAGGAGCTAATTAAACCCAGCTGGTTCAGTGATTGGTTGGAAAAACTGCCGGACAGGGTTTCTACTTTCTACTTCTACCCAATTTTGACACCTATGTTCAGCAGTCTGTAGACGCAGCTGTGACCGACAGCCATAGAGCCGAAGAGATTAAATGTTGCAGAGTAGATCCGATTCAGACCTGAGATGCTTGAACTTTCCCTCGTAATGTCAGATAAGACGTTGCGTGTAAGAGCACACATCCGTCAGGGTCAAGATAAATGACTAATGACCTAAGAAAGCAAATCAAAGTTGAAGTATGTAAGAACTACTGACATCTAGTGGTAAGGATGAGCATAGAAATGGTCTCAAATGCCGAGCACAGCTGTGGATATACGGTGGCCATCAGTGGCCAAAATTCTTCCAGACATTAACAGGTAACCACTTCAACATTTTGTATACGTGTACAAGGTGTATAACAAGAGATTTTCAATATTATCAGCCAATATAAGCATTAAAATGTGAAATTGGAAAACGCAGGTATCAGGATTTTTGGACCTATATTTTTTTATTACTAACGAAATGTTGCTAGATCCCGTTGTTCCACTACGAAATCTAGCAAGATCTTGTTCCAGTAGCACTGCTGCAGCATGTATAAAATTCCCTGTTATCCTGGAAGAACTTCATATCCCAGCATTCCTTTCAGAGTCATGTGACTATGGTGCAGCTGCTGCTGCTACAGACTGACTTGCTTTGTAGCTGCTTATAATATGTCTGGTTTTAAGTTGTTAGTTAAGTTACCAAGTTGTTAGAAACATTAGAATTAGCCACATGTTGGCTGATACCTGCTAGTATCTGATATCTGGCAGCCATATGTCCAAAATGAACTCCTCTGGCTGACTTAAAGTTGTACTTCCATGGTCATTTCATTAATATTTCTGTGTTCTCCATTATTATTGAATGCATTCTGCATCGTTTCTGTTTAAAAAAACCTTCTGGTATCTTTGTATCCAGCTGCATTTGTATACTAGAAGAGAGGCTTGTGGTCCAACGGCAGCTTTTCTGGGTCCTTCTCATGAATTTCCGTCTGATTGGCTGGCTCCCACGAGTGTATGAAGGAAGCTCCGCCCTCCGCTCTTATTTTGTTACAGACAGGAAATAGAGCCGACAAACAAGTTTGTTCCGCCATGCTAGTAAACAGTTAGCTAATTAGCTTCTCAACTCCGAAGGTACAGTCGTGCCGTCTTTACTTCTAGTGTGTAGTGGAGGGTTACCTGCCTTCCAATGGACAGATAGAAACCCCACGTGGGATACGCTATTTGCAATGTGACGTAGAAGTGCGAGGCTGTTCCTGATTCGCTCTTTTCTTCGTATTGTTTCTCTAAAGAGAAAGAACAGCTGACTGGGGGGGAAAGCAACGCTAGCAAGTCAGCATGTGTAAGTAAACAAGGGGAAACCCTCCGTATTTCAGAAGGAGCAAGTTAAATGGGTTTTCAGTGGAAGGAGGCCTTTAAAGTTGTACTTCCATGGTCATTTCATTAATATTTCTGTGTTCTCCATTATTATTGAATGCATTCTGCATCGTTTCTGTTTAAAAAAACCTTCTGGTTGCTTAGTATCCAGCTGTATTTCTATACTAGAAGAGAGGCTTGTGGTCCAACGGCAGGCTTTTCCGGGTCCTTCTCATGAATTTCCGTCTGTTTGGCTGGCTCCCGTCAGTGTATGAAGGAAGCTCCGCCCTCCGCTCTTATTTCGCTACAGACAGGAAATAGAGCCGACAAACAAGTTTGTTCCATCATGCTAACAAACAGTTAGCTAATTAGCTTCTCAACTCCGAAGTTACAGTCGTGCCGTCTTTACTTCTAGTGTGTAGTGGAGGGTTACCTGCCTTCCAATGGACAGATAGAAACCCCACGTGGGATACGCAATTTGCAATGTTACGTAGAAGTGCAAGGCTGTTCCCGATTCGCTCTTCTCTTCGTATTGTTTCTGTGATGAGGAAGCACAGCCGACTGGGGGGAACGCAACGCTAGCAAGTCAGCATGTGTAAGTAAACAAGGGGAAACCCTCCGTATTTCAGAAGGAGCAAGTTAAACGGGTTTTCAGTGGAAGGAGGCCTTTAAGGAGATTTTGGGATCTTTGCTCTCAGAGCAGAATATAGTTGTATCTCTTAAAATATGAGATATAACCTCACATATTGGTATAGATCTATACTGTAGATCAGTATCGGTTGATATCGGATATCAGAAATTAAAGGGGAATTTAGCTTTTTTTTTAAACCTGGTGTCTGTTTTCATATTTCCTTTCATACATGTGTGATGGAGAAAGGAATTTTCATGATAGCTCCAGTATTTAGCCGGGCATGCAGCCTAGCAGCCCAGCTAATGATAAGTATAGGGCAACTGAGCCCCGCATCTAAGTTTGCCCTAAAAATCTGCTTTTTTTTCCACCCTGAAGGGCTCGGATCGTCTTAACAAGTGTCCGACATCATACTAGAGAGGAGAGATGAACCAGAGTATCTACATTACCTGGCGATCGCTATTTGTTTTGGTGTTTGTGTCCAAATATCAGGACAAGTTATTGAGGGATTTCAGGAAAAGAACAAGTTGTTTACTGGATACTGCAAACAGTACACCCTCCCTGGGCTGCCACCTTATCGTGGTGGAGGGGTTTGCGTATTCTGAGGATCCTAGGGGCTATGTTGTCTGGGGCTAGATTATGCCCCTGGCAGGGTCACCCATGGCAAACAAATTACTAGGGGAGGGACCAGACAAAGCACAGCCCAAACACCCCCAATGGAGAAAGTCAATATTTGAGTCACGTGTCCCTCGCCCGGACGCGGGTCACCTGGGCCCACCTCTGGAGCCAGGCCCGGAGGTGGGGCACGGAGGCGAGCGCCTGGTGGCCGTGCTTCTGCCCATGGGGCCCGGTCAGGCTCAGCCCAAAAGGTTGAAGGTCTTGTGGACCCACCACCCACGAGAGTGGCCATAGGGGTCGGGTGCACTGTGAGTTGGGCAGCAGCCGGGGCGGGGGAGACCCTGGCAGTTCGATCCCCGGCTGCAGAAGCTAGCCCTAGGGACGTGGAATGTCACCTCTCTGGTTGGAAAGGAGCCTGAGCTGGTGCTCGAGGTTGAGTGGTTCCGACTAGATATAGTTGGACTCACCTCGACGCACAGCTCGGCTCTGGGAACACTATCCTCGAGAGGGGCTGGACCTTGTTCCACTCTGGAGTTGCTCCCGGTGAGAGGTGACGAGCGGGCGTGGGCATATTCAATCCCCGAACTCGCTGGTGGACACCAGCGGTGAGGGATGCCGTCAAGCTGAAGAAGGAGTCCTGCCTGGCTTTCCTGGCCTGTGGGACCCCTGAGGCAGCTGACAGGTATTGGCGGGCCAAGCGGAGCGCGGCTCTGGCGGTCGCTGAGGCAAAAACTCGGACATGGGAGGAGTTCGGTGAGGCCATGGAGAACAACTTCCGGACGGCTTCGAGGCGTTTCTGGTCCACCATCCGGCGGCTCGGGAGGGGGAAGCAGTGCTCCATCAACACTGTGTACAGTGGGGATGGTGGGCTGCCGACCTCGACTCAGGACATTGTGGGTCGGTGGAAGGAATATTTCGAAGACCTCCATTTCTTAAGAGAGGAGGAAGCAGAGTTTGGGGACTCAGGGGTGGACTCTTCTGTGACTGGGGCTGAGGTCGCAGAGGTAGTTAAAAAGCTCCTCGGTGGCCGGGCCCCTGGGATAGATAAGATCCGCCCGGAGTTCCTTAAGGCTCTGGATGCTGTGGGGCTGTCATGGCTGACACGCCTCTGCTGCATTGCGTGGACATCGGGGGCAGTGCCTCTGGACTGGCAGACTGGGGTGGTGGTCCCCCTCTTCAAAAATGCGGATCGGAGGGTGTGCTCCAACTTCAGGGGGGTCACACTTCTCAGCCTCCCTGGTAAAGTCTATTCAGGGGTCCTGGAGAGGAGGGTCCATCGGATAGTTGAATCTCGGATTGAGGAGGAGCAGCGTGGTTTTCGTCCTGGTCGTGGAACAGTGGACCAGCTCTACACCCTCTCCAGGATCCTGGAGGGGGCATGGGAGTTCGCCCAACCAGTCTACATGTGCTTTGTGGACTTGGAGAAGGCGTTCGATCCTGTCCCCCAGGGATTCCTGTAGGGGGTGCTGTGGGAGTACAGAGTGCTGGACCCCCTTGTTTGAGCTGTCCAGTCCCTGTATGACCGGTGTCAGAGCTTAGTCCGCATTTCCAGCTGTAGGTCGAAGCCAATCCTCGTTGAGAGTTGGACTCCGCCAAGGCTGCCCTTTGTCGCCGGTCCTGTTCATAACCTTTATGGACAGGATTTCTAGGCACAGCCGAGGTGTTGAGGGGATCCGGTTTGGTGGCCTCAGGATCGGGTCTCTGCTGTTCGCAGATGATGTGGTTCTGTTGACGTGTCTGCGCTGCTGAACAGCATGGAAAGCAATAGCGTTCTGCATCAGGGTACAGTTGAGACATTGCATCTCAACTGTACCCCGATGACCACCTTGCATATTTCACTGAATTATGTGAAGACCTGACATGCTACGATGTCATGGAATATATCAGTTTTTAGTGCACAAAACAATGTTTGCCGATATGAGTTAACTTTAAAGTAATATAAAGGGAGGAAGATATTCATTGTGAAAGCAACATGCTAAAATCTGACCTGTCGAAAAATACTTTTTTGAATATCTTCACCTCAGAGCTTCACATTAAGCTGAATTTTCCCACGCTCAAAAAAGATGCTGATACGCATGCGCACAGCTGTACTCAGTCTACCCTATTCAACATTTAAACTTGCGCAATGCACCTTTTATGTATTACAGTTTTAATACAAATGTGAAAAAATCGCTAGTTTCGTAGCATCTGCTCATGTCTGTACGTACATGTCTGTATGTTTTTCGGCCCAAAGCCGAAAAAATAATACAATCGCCCAGGAAAAGGACATTGTTGCTGCTGCAGACGGCCTTACGAATACTTGCAGAAACAACTGTGACCTCAGTTTACTGTGCCACGACTGTTGGTGATTGTTTTGTTCTTCTTATACTTCAAAGAAAACAGCGTGATGTCTTTTCCAGCATGTACGTGTATGCCGACTTTATTCAACCTTGGCTAACTTCATTTCCTGGTTACCACTTGTTGGCGTTGCTATGAACAAACTCTGAACACCATGTAATATTGCCACCTAGTGGTCACTTATCATTACATCCCCTTCCCAAGAATGTTTAACATGACGTTCCCAAAGAAAACAAACAGATTTCAAACATAGTAACCAAACTGACTTGCTTATCCTGGATGACCACAATGCTTGTATGAACGGAAGCATTAATATTTATCAATAAACCTACTATTCAAAACAATATGCATTCAGAAGCTTTTTTTTTTTTTTCTTTTCAAATTTGCTCAATGAGTCTCTTTGGTTGTTTTCTCAGTCTGTTTGACCTTCTCAAGGTTTGTGCCTCTTGTGAAGCTGCAGAAGGCTGTGCTTGAGTTGATGCTGGATAACCTGAGGATGCTGAAGACGGCTCTTCAGGCTCTGGATGATGTTCTTGTACAGTCTCTTGAGTCTTCAGAAGGCTCCTTCTGTTTCTCCTTAGAACCTGTCCATCTTCAGTCTTCACTTTGAATGACCTTGGACTCACTTCTTCGAGAACAACAGCTTTTCTGTTCCAAGAATTAAGATCCTCAATTCTCACGATGTCCTTTTCATGAAGAGGATCCAGACTCCTGGATGTTCTGTCATAGTTCATCTTTTGTCTGTTTTTTAGTTCAGCCTTCTTCTTGTTGATGTTTCTGTAATCTTTTCCTCTTTTGACAAAAGGAATTGTTGTGCGAATCTGACGGTTCATCAGCATCTCAGCTGGAGATGCTCCACATTCCAAAGGTGATGCTCGGTAGCTCAATAAGGCTAGGTATGGATCGGATTTGCTGTCGAGTGCTTTTTTTAGTAGTCTTTTCACTATCTGCACTCCTTTCTCTGCCTTTCCGTTCGCTTGAGGATGCAGTGGGCTGGAGGTAATGTGTTGAAATCCATATGTTTTTGCAAACTCTTTGAACTCTCCACCACTGTACTGTGGTCCGTTGTCGCTGACTACAATCTGTGGTATTCCGTGTCTGGCAAACGCACTCTTCATGTGCATGATCACAGTTTGTGCTGATGTACTGGTTAGTTGAGCCATCTCCGGATAGTTGTGTGTCTGACATGTGCTACACTTACTTATCATTTTTTCGATATCAGTGTTAATGCTTGGCCAATAAACAGCTTCTCTTGCCCTTCTTTTGCACTTTTCTATTCCTAAGTGTCCTTCATGTATTCTTTGTAACATGTCCTGGCGCATGCTTGAAGGAATGACGATCCTGTCCTGTCGCAGCAGCAGACCATTAGCCACACTTAGCTCAGTCTGAACAGGGAAGAACTCTGGGCATTTCCCTTTAGGCCACCCTCCTCGGAGATAACCTACCACTTTTTGCAGTGTCACATCTTTAGCAGTCTCTTGTGCAATTTGCTGCAACATCGGATCTGATGCTGGCAGCGAAGCCGTCACCATGTTGACGTGCGTCTCAATGTCATTTTCTTTGTCCCCGTTCTGTATGTGCGAACAGTTGACTGGCGCTCTGGATAACGCATCCGCAAGTACAATGTACTTCCCTTGTATGTACACCAACTCAAAGTCGTATCGCTGTAGCTTCATCATCATTCTTTGTATTCTGGGTGTCATGTCATTCAAGTTCTTTTTTATGATTGAGACCAGCGGCTTGTGGTCTGTCTCAGCTGTGAATTTTGGCAAGCCGTACACATACCCATGAAACCTTTCGCACCCAAAAACAAGTCCCAACGCTTCTTTTTCGATCTGAGCGTAGCGTTGCTCAGTTTCGGTCATGGTTCTTGAGGCGTAGGCTACTGGCTGCCATTCATCTCCTTGTGCTTGGAGAAGCACAGCTCCTAAGCCGTCTTTCGATGCATCTGTTGAGATTTTTGTTCTCTTGGCAGGGTCAAAAAATGCAAGGACTGGCTCTGTGGATAGTGTTTGCTTCAGGTTCTGCCATCCTTTTTCCTGTTTTGCAGTCCACCGAAACCCTGTGTTGTGCTGCAGCAGCTCCCTGAGGCAGGCTGTCTTTGATGACAGGTTGGGAATAAATTTCCCTAAGAAATTGATCATGCCCATTGCACGCAGTATTCCTTTTTTATCTGTCGGCGCTGGCATGTCCATAATGGCCTGCACTTTTTCCAAGTCTGGTTCCACTCCATCTCCTGAAAGCTTGTCTCCTAGAAAGGTGATCTCAGTTACACCAAACTGGCATTTCTTTCTGTTTAATTTTAGCCCATGCATTTGAACTCTTTGCAGGAGCTTTTCCAGTCTCTCATCATGTTGCTCAAGAGTAGAACCCCATACTACTATGTCATCAATGTACACTCTTGTGCCCTCAAGACCTTCAATCATGGTTTCCATCGCTCTGTGGAAGATTTCTGGTGCTGATATTATGCCGAAGGGCATCCTGAGGAAACAGTATCTCCCATATGGCGTGTTGAAGGTACAATACCTGCTGCTTTCAGGGTCAAGTTTCAGTTGCCAAAATCCATGTGATGCGTCCAGTTTACTGAAAAACTTTGCCCCCGCCATTTCGCACGTTATTTCTTCTCTTTTTGGGATTTGGTAATGTTCTCTCTTTATGTTTTTGTTCAGATCCTTGGGATCAAGGCAAATTCTGAGACCTCCATCATTCTTTTTCCTGACACAGGAGACTGAGTTGACCCAGTCAGTGGGCTCTTCTACTCTTTCTATGACACCTATCTTTGTCATTTTATCCAGTTCTTTCTTCAGCTCTGCCCGAAGTGGGGCTGGCACTCTGCGAGGAGCATGCACCACGGGCACGGCGTCACTTTTCAACTGGATTTTGTATGTGAAAGGTAAAGTTCCTTGCCCATTAAAAACTGACGGATATTTAGAGATTACATCTCTGACGGTCTCACTCTGTGTACTGTTTTCTATATTTTCACTGTTAATCTCGTAGATTCTTTTCACCAAGCCTAGATCTTCAGAAGCCTTATCTCCGAGGATCGTGTCATGTCCATCTGGGACAATGACAAACAGCAGGTTGTGGTTTTTTCCTTTTATGGTGACATTGAGTCTGCATTCACCTCTTGTCTCAACTGTTTGGCCGTTGTAAGCTTTCAGAGGTACTGTCGTACTCTTAATTCTTTTTGGCTTTTCTTTAAGTGTTTTCACATCAGATTCATTGATCAGGTTAGCTGTAGCACCAGTATCAATCTTGAAACGCAAGACAGTTCCATTCACTATTAATGGTGCAATCCACCTGTCACTTTTAACAGTACTTACAGTTTGTTTTTTGTCTTTGTTTTCTGTTGTTTGAGAGCCAACTGCCTCTGTTGATACCATCTTGATGAAGAACGTTTCACTGAGATCATCATTTTCCTCTCTTTCGGTACCGTCCTCCACCGTGTGAATCTGACGTCCTCTCTTTGTGTCTTTAGTAAAGCACACTTTTGCGAAATGATTGTGCCCTTTGCACTTTGAGCACATCTTTCCAAAAGCTGGACACTGTTTTGGTTTGTGTTTTCCACCACATCTTTTGCAACTGAATAAATCTTTGTTTTTGAACTTGATCTGTTGTTTTTTGTTGACCACTATTGCATCCACTTTGTCAGCGCTTTGCCCCAAGACTGAGTTACTTGGCTCTTCAAAGGTTAGAACATGCTGGCGAGCTAACTCACTGGCGTGGCATATTTTCACTGCACTGTCCAGTGTTAGGTCGGTTTCTCTCAACAATTTCTCCCGCAGTTTCTTCTCACGTACTCCAAACACTATCTGGTCTCTTATCATCGAGTCCTTAAGGTTATTGAAGTTGCAAGTTCGGGCTTTTATTTTGAGATCAGTGAGAAAGTTATCAAACGTCTCTCCCAACTGCTGAATCCTTGAGCGAAAGACATACCTCTCGTATGTTTCATTTTTCTTAGACAGGCAGTGTTCATCGAATTTCTTTAAAACCTCCTCGTAATTATCTTTGTCATCCGGGTTAGCAAACACGAAGGTATTGAAGACGTCTATGGCTTCCGCGCCGGCGATGGTTAAGAGCATGGCTATTTTCCGCTCATCTGCCCGTCTTTCCACCCCGACCGCAGCAACATACAGCAGAAACTGTTGTTTGAACGCCCTCCAGTTAGCATCCACGTTTCCAGTCAGTTTTAGCTGGCCTGGCGGTTTAAGTGCTTCCATCATGTTTTACTGACCTCCTTTTTGTTTAGTTTCTTTCTTTAAATAATAGACCCAGGTGACTTTCTTCGCGAGTCGTCGCCACTGCTTTCATTAGTTTCCACTCCTGGTACCATGTTTTGTTCTTCTTATACTTCAAAGAAAACAGCGTGATGTCTTTTCCAGCATGTACGTGCATGCCGACTTTATTCAACCTTGGCTAACTTCATTTCCTGGTTACCACTTGTTGGCGTTGCTATGAACAAACTCTGAACACCATGTAATATTGCCACCTAGTGGTCACTTATCATTACAGTGATGCATGGGGATTTCGAAGGGTTGTCCCATTTCTTAGGGAATAATTCAATCCCTAGCACTTGAAATGGGGCTTGGGGTAAGGATAAAAATAAGAATTGGATATTACATTCAGATGCTTCAGAAAGAGGCAAGTCTGTTATTTATAGATGCTCCTTCTCCAAAACATAACAGGATCATTACTGGCTGTCTTTACAAGAAACTGCAGCTGATAATAAATCTCATTTTAGATTTAAAAAAAGAGAGAAAGAAAGAAAGAAAGAAAGAAAGAAAGAAAGAAAGAAAGAAAGAAAGAAAGAAAGAAAGAAAGAAGTTTAGTATTCAGAGGACTACTGCTTTCAGTATCAGTTTTGCTCAAGTTCTGCAGCCTCCTCTCAAAAGAAGTGCTGACTCATGTGTTTGTCAGGTCAGGTGACCCCTGACCTCATTCAGGGATTCTGGTCTGGCACCATGTGTATGTGGGTGGGTGGGTGCGTGTGTGTGTGTGTGTGTGTGTGTGTGTGTGTGTGTGTGTGTGTGTGTGTGTGTGTGTGTGTGTGTGTGTGTGTGTGTGGGGGGGGGGGTACGCCACACAGAGGTGGAACACAAAATTCAATGATTTAAGACTCAAAAAAAAAAAAAGTCAACCCTGAACAAGTCAAGCTAATTCACTTCAAAAATTCACATAAAGATACTTTTAATAAAAAGTTAAATCAGAATCTGGAAATCCTACAACTTCAGTCACGGCGGCTCCAAACACACAGCAAATGTGGTCAAGGGGAAGTTTTTTGTTTGTTTGTTTGTTTTTTTCAGAAGAAGACTGTTGGACAGACTTCTAGCAGGTGAATAAAATGAACTGTGTGTGTCTGAAGAACTGGAAGTAACTACTTGAATTTCTGCCTGAACAGGATGTTTATTTAGCCTTTAATGTTATTTAGCTGGTTTGCTTATTCAGAAGTGTTCCTTCATTCACCATGTGCCTTTTTATGCTATTAAGCTAGCTCACCTGTTACATGCCAGTTACTGTAACTGTTAGCCTTGAACACATGTTTAGTCATAACTGGAAGGGATTTAGTAATAATTAAAGGGACTAGGGTTGTCACGATACTAAAATTTCAAACTCGATATCGATATCTAAAAAAATATTCGATACTCGATACCATTTTCGATGCTACAGGGGACAACAACAACAACAAAAAAGAGACAAATTCTTGAAAACTTAAATATTTTTATGAACTTGAAAATCTCTTATCTTATGCTAGTTGAATAAATGTGCAAATAAATGCAAAAGATATACCCAAATATAATGCAATTTGACAATATTTTAAGGTTGTCTGAGGTATTATTTGTTTTAATATGTAAAACATTCTAAATCTAAAAGTGACAATAGTAAAAAAAAAAAATATATATATATATATATATATATATATATATATATACAAACAACAGTTTTCTGAGGTAGTGCAAAAAAAGAAACTGGTTTTGACTTTGTGCAAACTACAATAATAATAATAATAATAATAATAATAATAATAATAATAATAGCAACAATGATGCCATTTTTGGTTTGAGGTACACACACAAAAAAATAGATTAATATTTTGATGTATTAAACTATACAAGTAGACAGTTATGAACTGGACAGCAGTACTCGTTTGTTTATTGGTCTTAAAAGTATCGGTGAAATGAAGGAGTTCTGCTGCAGATAATGTTACAAAGAGATCCACTGCCTCCTTCACCCGCATTATACAGTGATCATACACAGACGGTGAGAAATGTGAATATCATCGGAAGAAATTAGAGTGACACAGAAACGTTACCAGTGAGTTAATACTCGTATTCCTAGAAATAATGTGAGAAATGGTTGAGAAATGCGAACTAGCAGTGGCGCTAACCGTCACTAATAATGCGTTTTTAAGTTACATAATAAACGGGAGCTTTAAAGGAGTGATGACATAGCAGTTAAAAACTAGTTTATGTTGTTGGCATTACTGCATATGTAAATACTCCAAAGAAAAAAACGGCATTTTTTACAGCGGAGTATTGTTTTGAAACGACAGACCTCACTTCCTCAGTAATACAGTTGGGTCCGGTGATGATATGGAGCTTTACCCGTAGACCACGTTGACTTCATTCTGATTGGCTACACCTTATTTCGCTATGACCTTATTTGGAGAATCTAGGTCAAGCTGCGGTCGGAGTTTGCTAAAGGCTAACTGCTAGCAACATGGGTACTTCAGACAGTGAGCTACGTTTATCAGACAAGACAGCATTTAGAAGATAAATAAACTTACAGGTAATGACAAGGTTGTGGCCCCCTCCCTCAGTGTTGCTGCAGAAGTTTGCTTTTAAATCCATTTGTTTGAAAACCCAGACCTGACTGCAGAGAAGTTACTACTAGCTCCATACACAAAGCTGAATCAGACAGGGAGGGGAGGGGGGAGCGGACGGTGCATAGACCGTTAGGAGAGAGAGAGAGGGGGGGGGGGGGGGGGGGGGGGCCTGTTTACTTGATAGTGTGCTCTTATTGGAGCAATTAAATTACGTAGAATGACAGAACTACGTAGAATGATAGAACTACGTAGAATGATAGCCTGCTGTCTGATTCAACTGTTTCTGAGCAGAGAAACAAAGCTGACAGACCATAAACAGGAACTTTGATTCTCACTCTGACATTCACATGGCCTCATCAGTGCACAATAGATCATATTATACACCCAAAACCCCAGAAAAGTGAAATTTGATGTCATGGCACCTTTAAGTAACTAACCTGTCTGAATTCATCATGAAGGCCAGGATGTCGGTCCTGAAGATGTTTCGCTAGGTTTGCTGTGACTGGGTTGCGACCGCTTTGACGCAGTTTGCACACAGACCTGTCTACGTCTTTCGCTTTTCCTTCTTCGTCTGCTGCATGTGAAATACTTCCAAACAAGACTTTTTTTCTAATAAGACCAGCTGGTCTGGACTTCCAGCAGCAGAAACATGAACTGTCAGGATCTCTGCCTGTTGGTCAGCCACTGTCTACCTGGCCAGCTGCTTCCTGTTGAGTGCACGCGCACTGCAGTATCGATACCGTGGCAAGTTAGTATTGTTGTCGATACTGCGTTTCAGTATCGAGACTTTTCGGAGTACCGATATTTTTGACAACCCCACGTCAAATGATGCGGCATCCGCATCCCCGACAGTTTTGATACAGGAAGGAGACGTCGCGGTAAATTCAAACACTGTAAGGGAAAATTACTGATTCTTCTGCTGTCAGCAAACGATGCAGATCAACTGAAAGACACTAAAAAGTGGAACTATGAGGAAAAAGACTTTATCAGCGTAGTAAACAACGTTACAGCTTCAGTCGGTGCTCCCGTGACGGCTTGGCTGGTGCCTGCAGTTACCCGCAGTGCCAGTCACGAGTCTCATTTCTTCTTTTTTTAAACTCTTTATTTCTGAAAAATTTCAAATGGATTTTCATCAAAAGGCACAAAGACACTCAGTACTTCAACATTAACAGAAAAACAAAGACAAAAGATAAATAGAAATAATAATGACAATGAATAACAAAACAAGCACAAAAAAAAATCACAATATGACAGACAAAAAAGCTGTTAAATGCGAGTCTCATTTCTTAAAGGAATAATACACCCACAGAATGATGTAACTTTATTTTCCACTTACCCTCATGGTGATCAAGACTCTGGAGCACTTTTTTCATATCTCAAATGCAGCCGGAGATCAGGAAGGCTTCTTGTTTTCCCCCAAAATTTCATATAATGGAGTTTGATTGTGCCCGAGCCAAAAAGGTCCATAAAAGTCGACAAACTTGTCAATATTCCTCCATACTGCTCGTCCAATGTAATCCAATGTGTACCGAGTGGGTAGCGTCCAGAATTTACTTAAAACAACATAATTTAGTATATTTTTAGAGCCTAAACAGTACTACATCGCATCTCCTGCAAGCACTCTTTTTCTTTCTTTCTTTGTTTGAAATCAATATCCAACCCCTCCTGTGTTTGTCCCGGTTTGTCTGCAGCTCCGTCGCTCTCAGCACAATGTAAAAGGCGAATTTCTTCTTCTATGCTTGCATTATCGGCAGAGTAGGGTCTGAACGCCGAGGCTTCCATAGATCCGCATACGAGCGCTTCGGAAAAGTAAGATGTACTACTGTTTAGGCTCTAAAAATATACTAAATGATGTCATTTCGAGTAAATTCTGGACGCTACCCACTCAGGACACTTGGATTACATTGGACGAGCAGTATGGAGGAATATTGACAAGTTTTTGTGGACTTTTATGGACCTTTTTGGCTTGGGCACAATCAAACTCCATTATATGAAATTTTGGGGGAAAACGAGAAGCCTTCCTGATCGCCGGCTGCATTTGAGATATTAAAAAAGTGCTCCAGAGTCTTGGTCACCATGAAGGTAAGTGGAAAATAAAGTTACATCATTCTGTGGGTGTACTATTCCTTTAATCTTGCCTCCCTTTAATACCTTGAATGTGTTTATTTGCTGAACGAATGTTCCTCATGTTTGTATTTCTGTGATTATAGACCACACTCACTTCCATCCAGCATTCATCTTAACTACCTGGAATTCCACCTGTCAGCCTGTTGTTTGTCGCATTACTGTGCTGTTGTGATTAAGAGTGACCAGTAAAGACAGTTAACTGTACAAGTGAGTCCTGTGTGTTCTGACAGACACCCCATGGTGAATATCAAACCTCCTTACCAACGCCTAAACAGTCTTACATCAACATCACCTTAACAGGCCAAATTTTTGGAATTTTTCCATATAACTCCACAAATGGCCCAAGTGTTTGGTAAAAAATCACAAGAAAGGATATTAATGAGTTTTTAGAATTTCATTCATTTATTTCATTTATATAGCACGTATTTCTACATCCAACTGGATGCCCAAAGTGCTTTACATGGCAGGACATAAGAAAACAAGGCTAAAAACATCTAAACATATAGACACATAAAAAGAGAAGAATTAATAAGACAATAATAAGAGAGAGAAAAAAAAAGATTAAGAAGGGAAAGCCTGCGCCAAAAGATGGGATCTGAGCATGGTTTTAAAAGACGTTATAGACTGCGTTGACCTGAGTTCAAGGGGGAGTGCGTTCCAGAGGCGCGGGGCAGCTACAGAGAACGCCTTAGCACCCCTGGAATTGCACCTGTGTCTTGGTACCTCCAGAAGAGATAAAGAGGATGACCTAAGAGACCTGGTAGGAACGTGGCGGGACAATAACTCAGAGAGGTAACTGGGAGCAGAACCGTGCAGCGCTTTAAAGGTCAACAACAGGATGTTTCAAAAGTTGATCCGGATCCAGAGAAAATTCTGGATACTATGATCCAGAACACACAAAAATAAGAGTCGAGCTGCTTGGCGGAGGTCTGCGCTCTCTGAGTGCTTTCTTAGTTTTTGACTGTGTTTCATGGTACAATTTTATCTGTCAAAGAAGATCTGGCTATCGGTCTAATGTAGCCGTGGCACAAGTGTTGTTAGAAACTGACAGTGGTGGACAGGGCTTGACATTAACACCCGCCAAATGCGGGTGAATTTCAGCAGTGGGCGGGTAACACGGCCACTCCAACTAGCCACTTTGTCGGGTTGAATTCTATTTATATTTTAATTGTAGTTTTCTCAAACGACATCTGAAATAATAAACGAACTTAAATGTTAGACTAAAAAACTACAACTCCCTACAACTGCCTGCGCACAGTGTTTGCTCATTGGCCCATTTGTGGCCGACGTCACTACAGGCGGTTCCTGTGGAGAGCGCAGTTGTGAAGCGGGGCGCTGCTAGCTGGTATCGGCTTTCCAAAGGAGACTCCTAACTTTCCTCCTGCACGTCCGATCTTCACAGTTCTACCTGCAGCGCTTAGTTCATGTTCTCCATGAGAAAGCACGAGTTGTCTGAATGTGGCTCAGAGTCAGACCGTGAAGCAGTAGTCTTTTCTGGTTTTAGTTTTCTCCCCAATGTGTCAAATCCAGATCCCTCATACAGCAGCTGTTTTAACATGTCGGCCTAAAGCACTATGGGAGTCATCATCACTAACAAGGATTAAGTGATTTTCCGCTGGTTTTCTTCACCGGGAGACGTGGTCGACCTGTGTGACGAGGCTGAGCCCAAAATGACTGATGCTGGCCGGCGGAGATCCGCCCAACCCCCGGTGTGCTCATAGAGCCGAACACATCAATGCAAGTTTGGGATGTAAACATCCTGAACGTGCACGGTAGCATGTTTTATAAACCATTCCCAAAGATGCAGCTATGTATTCAGAAAGCCTCAGCATCCACTATCATAGGACCCGGGTTCGAGTCCCCGACACGTACCACTGTGGACCCCTGAGCAAGGTCCTTAACCCCCACCAACTGCTCCCTGGGCGCTTTAAGTAGCAGCCCACTGCTCTCTGATACTCACAGTACAGAGATGGTGAAATGCAGAGCCCCGATTTCCCCCCGGGGATCTTACCAGTACAAAAAAAAATTACTGAGGATTGAACACATGAAGGATCCAATGTGAGCGCTTTGAGTGTCCAGCAGCAAAAGCACAATATATATTGAATCCATAACTATTATTATTATTATTTTAATTATTATTATTATAATTATTATTACGATCTTATTTACTCAAATATCTCTATTAAACAGTTGAAGTAGAAATTTGGTTCTATCATCACGGGCTAATTTCTACGGTGGCGTTGAACTGCCACAGCGATGAAATAAATGTTGGAGCCATATCTCGTTATAACGAGAAACTTTCTCATCATAACGAAAAACGTATCTCGTTATAACGAAAAACTTTTCGTTTTAACGTAAAACCTTTCTCGTTATAACGAGATATACTTCTCGTTTAAACGAGAAAGTTTATCTCGTTATAACGACTTAGATAAAGTTGGAAAGATATTGACAGATTCGGACTTCGGGGATCAATAACTGAGACGAAACGTTTTTGAAACACAAATGACACCCCTTTCACGTCATAATAGCACAGACTACTAGCTACAAGAATAGAAAACGTTATTTTTTTAGAAAAACCGAGCTGAATGAATAACATTGATCTCTATGAGCAGGCGGTAGCGGAGCGAGTGGTTAGGGACCGTCTGCAAATGGCAATACAGGAGCAAGACGCTGCGAACATAAATCAATAATCCCACTGCCATACAGAACAGAGACGCCGAAATCACCATTCACACCTCGGGGCTCCAGATGGGCATACTACAACAGCTGTTTTGGAGAAATGTGCCTTTTGATAATTCATTAACATCTTGCTATATTGATAAATAACTCCATCATTATACAGTGCAGAGACTCTAAAAGTCACCACACACAGCAATGGAGCCTTGTTGATCATACTACAACTCTTCCCCTCATAAAATATGCTTAAATGTATTTTGGTTTTTTTTTTTTTAAAGCCAAATAAGTCATATAATTGGCAATAATTATGATATCATATGTTGTAGTACCACTAAACTCACGTTACACATAAACCATCTCCTTTTTTCCATGCTACTTTTATTAGAGTAAAATATGCTAAAATTTAAATTTGGGGGATTTCTAATCAATAAACAAGTCATAAAATTAGCAATAACTCATTTATTAGGCTACAAATTGTAGTACCACCATACTTTCAGAACAAATAAACCAAAGTCTTTCTCAAACCCTGCCTTTTCTCATCCGCTCTTCAGTTCCAAAAGTCTGGAAAAAACTGTTGCCTCTGTTCCACTGTCATGTCACCCATTACAACCTGTTTGAACAAATCCAGTCCAGTTTCTGCTCCCACCATAGCGCTTTAGCAGCCCTCATCAAGATCACCAATGATCTTCTCATGCCTGCTGATTCTGGTCTACTTTTCCATCATCATCCTCAATCTGTGTGCAGCCTTTGATACCATCTCCCACCCCATTCTAATCAATAGACTCTGTAGGCATCACCCAGACCACCCCCTCACTGGTTTTACTCCTCCCTCACTGGCTTTACTCAGTTCCATCATCCATCCATCCATTCAGTAATTTATTTCCTTGTTGCTTCTCTGGGATCTTGTTGGATGGGGCAGCTTCCACACACCCATGGGCTCCAGATGGTCATACTACACCAGCTGTTTTGTAGAAATGTGCCTTTTGATAACCCATTAATCATTAATACCTTACAATATTCATCAATAACTCCACTATTGATTGAAATAGCAAGACACTAATGATTAACAGTAATAAGATAAATGTAAAAAATAAATAAAGGTGCATTTTTCCAAAACAGCTGTTGTAGTATGATCATCAGGAGTACCTTAAGGTGTGTGGTGATTTTACAGTGTCTACACTGTATAACAGTGGAGTTACTGATTGAAATAGCAAGATACTGTATTAATGATTAATAACAAAAAAAAGTAAAAAACAAATGAAGGTGTATTTTTTCCAAAACAGCTGTTGTAGTTGACCATCTGGAGCCCCGAGGTGTGTGTGGTGATTTCGGAGTCTCTGTTCTGTATGACAGTGGGGTTATTGATTATCATTCGCAGCGTCTTGCTCCTGTATTGCCATTTGCAGACGGTCCCTAACCACTCGCTCCGCTACCGCCTGCTCATAGAGATCAATGTTATTCATCCAGCTCAGTTTTTCTCAAAAAATAACGTTTTTTATTCTTGTAGCTAGTAGTCTGTGCTATTATGACGTGAAAGGGGTGTCATTTGTGTTTCAAAAACGTTTCGTCTCAGTTATTGATCCCCGAAGTCCGAATCTGTCAATATCTTTCCAACTTTATCTAAGTCGTTATAACGAGATAAACTTTCTCGTTTAAACGAGAAAGTTTTTCATTATAACGAGATACGTTTTTCGTTATGATGAGAAAGATTCTCGTTATAACGAGATTTTTTTCTCGTTATAACGAGATATGGCTCCAACATTTATTTCATCGCTGTGGCAGTTCAGCGCCACCGTACATTTCCACCTGGAGTGCTGTTGAAAAAAAATTTGAAGTATCTCCAAATTGGTGTCTTCAATCACCTTTATTTTTTAATTCAAATTCATACTCCAGGACGGTTTCTTTAATTTCCCACTACACTTTCTGTTTATCAGTGCTGGTAGTCGCCATGTTGCTGCTGTGTTTTGGTTTCGATTCCTCGCATGCTCTGCAGGAAGAGGAAGCACCGTGTTCGTGCCTTCATGCACACTAGCGGTCTGGGGCGGGCAGCCTCTCGTTGAAAAAAAGAAGGCTTGTATTAGAGGGACAGAAATGATTTACTTTTCTCAACGCTACCCCCGGAAATTAATGGAGGGGCGGTTTGTAAAAGAATAGAGGTCGCTATTAGAGGATTTCGGGTAAATTGAAAAACCAATAAAAAATTTATCACAGAAAAGTATTGCAAACACACAGAAGGCATTGGTTCCAGGTGCATTTCTAAACTTGTGAAAGTTCCAGTGAGCACCATTGGGACCATCATCCAGAAGTGGAAAGAACACGGCATGGTCATAAAGCGGCCACGGCCAGGTGCTCCTCACAAGATTTCAGACAGAGGAGTCAGAACAATCATCAGAAAGGTTCTGCAACAGCCCAGGACCACTCGTGGAGAGCTTCAGAAAGACCTGGAACCAGCAGCTACAGTTGTTTCAGAGAAAACAAAAAGTAATGTACCCAACCGCCATGGCCTTCATGCACGCACACCACACAAGACTCCATTTCTGAAGAAGAAGCAGGTTGATGCTGGTTTGAAGTTTGAAACACATCTGGACAAACCCATGACATTCTGGAAAACATAGTCTGGTCAGATGAGACCAGAACTGAACTCTTCGGATGTCATAAGACACAGACAGCGACTGTAGGATGAAGGCTGTGGGGGTTAAAAGATTTAGCGGCCTGTTTTTTTGTGATTATTTCTTCTCTGCAGTTTCCTATTTAGTCTACTGCAGTAAATAAATACTGAAACAGACAGGGATTCTTTTCAAATTTTTTTGTCCAGTTCAGTTTTTATCTTTTAAGTTAAAGGTGTCATCACCCGGAAATCCCACTTTTTCACGTTAAAACATGTGTACTGGAACGGGACCTCAGTTATAACGTGCCAGAAACTCCGGAGAGTGAAAGTAACTTTGTCTTTGAGTGCGGGTTCCCTCTTCTTACCAGAATCGGCCACAAGCACGCGCTCTCCACAGAACGCAAATTGGATTTCTTTCTCCAAATGACGTGAACGAGAGAGGCTGCTAGCTGCTAAGCTAGCCTCTTTAGCGCCACCTAAAAGCAGCTGATTATCTGTCCTGCCACAGAGTTATGACCGTGGCAGTTAACTCCGACGATGAGGAGGAGGGGGAGAGTGCTGTAAGCTGAGTTGCCTCGGCAGAAATTCAGCAGTCTTTCGATGCTCTAACAGAAGGGACAGCACTATGGGAGCAGTGGATTATATTTATCAGTGAGGATGTGCAGTCGGTAAGTGTTGCTGCTTGTGTAACTTCTTTTGTGTCAGAGACCAGTTAACGGTGGTTGACGAGCGGACAAGCTGCTAATGTAGCTACAGAAGCTAACACTGTTTGGTTAACTTCATGTCAGACGTCCGCTCCTTATATTCATCAGAGTCCAGCCCTTTTACTCCGGATCCTCTCCACCAACCGCACTGTTACCTTTTTATCACGTTTTTCTCTGTTGGGACATCATTTCCTTCACCTGCTCTGTCCTGATAAAACTTTGTTTTGGCTTTGACGCTTGCCTCGTAAACGTGCTTACAGACAGGTCTAACTCTTGTGCGTATTCTCGCGACAAACAAAAGTTTGAGGATAAAAAGAGGTTAAAATGAGCTCATCAAATTTCCATCCCACCCAACTATAATTAAAAATTCATTTGAACATCATTTAAGAAGGATTGTGGATGTAAAACAGCAGGTTATGACACCTTTCATCTTTTACTCCCCTGCACCATTTTTAAAATGCAAAAACCCCATTTTTTACTACTTTGTACATTATGCTGCATGTTTTCATATAAAAGGAGCTTTACACAGAACTCTTTTAGAGCTGAATGACTGATAATGACCTGGGGTGTTAAACATTTTATGTAGCCTTCATATGAATGTGTACAAGAGTCATTTATGTTTAAAAAGTTTGTAAATCTAGTTTGAGTAAACTTTAGTAGGCCATAGTCGGCTTTAATCCTACTAAACATCTATTCTCAACAACAAAATTGTGGCTAGTGAAAATGTTGAGTTGCTAGTAACCTTGGAAAACCACTGGCCACAGTAGCTGGTGAGCAAAAAAGTTAATGTCAAGCCCTGGTGGTGGACCAAATTACACTCTTAAAGGACAGAAAAGATGGAAGGAAGGTTCTGTATCTGTCTTTAATGTAGAGCATTGATGGGCCTTTTTCCTAAAGGAAAACAGACAATTGCACCAAACCCAGAAACCGTGGTGACATCCAAACGAGGGCCGTGGATGGTGCTTTTCTGCAGGACTTACTTAAATCTGCCTCAGCATCAGGAGCATTACATTGTATCTGGGAAGACACTGTAAGCTGACTGTGACCTGGTCCAGACCAGAAATAGCTAATAAAACAGGGCCATTTTAATCTTGTACTTTTCATCTTTTTCTGGACAGGATGTTTATAGATGTATTTTAACATTTGTATTTTTTTTTTCTATTTTTTACTATTTTAACTCTCATTTTCTTGTAAAGGGGAACCAGAACCAGTAAAGGAAACTTGATTTCTCTCAAGCAACACAAAAATCCTCCTGAGGAAGTTGGAACAGGGTAAGAAGACAGAACTCGTTAACATGGCACATGTGTATGAGATCAACTGTGGGACAACTGTTTTCACTTCCTTCTTCCCTCTAAAATAATTTTCTATTTACTTTTACTTCCCACTGCTTCCTACAGCACCCATGTGACCTATGTGGTCTCTGGCTACTTGAATGAATCACTTGGAGCTGCTCAGGTGTTGGTTACAGTCAGTTTAATCCAGCAGTTAGACAGCATCTGCATTCATGACAAAGGGGCAACAGCAGGTTGTCAGATAACGTGGACACAGCGCTTTTTTGTCTCGTGGTGAAGCCTCCATCGCTCTGAGGATTACCCAAATGAGGAATTAATAAAATATGACTAATGGTGACAGACTGTGACAATAAAGTGGATTAAAATGACTAATTGCTAATAGTGGATTCAAACAAACAAAAAATAAAATCCCAAACAAAAGAAATATAATTTTCTTTGAATGACAGGGGCTGGAGCTAAACTTAGAGGAATTTATGTGTAATTTTGCCTAAATCAGATCATTACCTTTATAGCTTTTATAGAACTGTAAATCACAACTTACAAAATTCGAGCACAGGAATAAAAACATTTTTGTAAAAAATACTAATGAATGATACACTGAGATTTCATAACATACCTGCATTCATGACAAAAGGGCAACATTGATTGTCAGGTAACGTGGACACAGCATATTTTTTGTCTAAAAAGATGTCAGCACATTTTAGTTAGCTAGCTAGGCTACAAAGTTTTTTAATGACAATAGAATGTATTAAATGGACAATTAACTCGCAAATATGGCGGGTTTAAAAAATAACCCAGCCAAGCCAGATTTACTTCAAAGTGCTTTTATAATGGCTTTACACTTGTATTGTCCACACACGTTTCGGACACGTTACGTCATGGTGAATCCTACGTTACTCTGAGGATTACCCATATTCCTTTGCTGCCACTACTAAACTGCACGCTGCAGGTACAGTTTTGTAACAGCAGGTGGGGTAGTTTCCCTGTTTAGCAGGATTTTAACCAGAACCCATATAACTATGTTACACGCAGATGTTTTTTCACGTCGGTCTCTAAAAGTCTCAGATAAGACTGGAAAACGTCACTAGACTAGTTACTAGCTGCTTTATTTGAAAGAAAGTTATCAGAGGGCCGGAAAACTTGCGAAATATAGCAACAAAGACAAAATACGTCCCATTTCTGGGTTTGCAGACGACCAAGTGTGCGGACTACGTAGGCTGCAGAGTGTCCTTCGAAGTGGACGCACTTGGGAACGGCTGAACCTTTATGAAATGGCACAGTCTAGCCTTCAGAGTCTCCCATAGTGCTCCAGTTCCGTTGCCTAGCAACTACAGAATCTACAGCTATCAAGTCCGCTTTAGTTGTAAAAACTAAGTGTAGCCGGGTATTTGATTTATTTTCATTTAATCCGCCATTACCTGAACATTAACACCCCATTAACCGTCATTAACACCGACTGTGTTGGTTCTCTTGCTTGTTAAAGGACTGATGACATAGCAGTAAAAACTAGTTTATGTTGTTGGCATTACTGCATATGTAAATACTCCAAAGAAAAAAAACTGCATTTTTTACAGCGGAGTATTGTTTTGAAACGCCAGACCTCACTCCTCGTAATACAGTTGGGTCCGGTGATGATATGCAGCTTTACCCGGAGACCACGTTGACTTCATTTTGATTGGCTACACCTTATTTGGCTATGACCTTATTTAGAGAAACTAGGTCAAGCTGCGGTCGGAGTTTGCTAAAGGCTAACTGTTAGCAACATGTGCATTTCAGACAGTGAACTACGTTTATCAGACAAGACAGCATTTAGAAAATAAATAAACTTACAGGTAATGACAAGGTTGTGGCCCCCTCCCTCAGTGCTGCTGCAGAAGTTTGCTTTTAAATCCATTTGTTTGAAAACCCAGACCTGACTGCACAGAAGTTACTATTAGCTCCATACACGCAGCTGAATCAGACAGGGAGGGGGAACGGTCCCCCGCGAACGGTGCATAGACCGGCGTTTACTTGATAGTGTGCTCTTATTGGAGAAATTGAATTACATAGAATGGTAGAACTACGTAGAATGATAGAACTACGTAGAATGATAGAACTACGTAGAATGATAAGCTGCTGTCTGATTCAACCGTTTCTGAGCAGAGAAACAAAGCTGACAGACCATAAACAGGAACTTTGATTCTCACTCTGGACATTCACATGGCCTCATCAGTGCACAACAGATCATATTATACACCCAAAACCCCAGAAAAGTTAAATTTGATGTCATGGCACCTTTAATGTCAAACAAATGCATTTTCTTCAGCAAAAGCTCTCATTTCAAGCTTTGACACATTTTTTAAATTTTCCTCAGAAGCTATTGTTGTTTTTAGCCAGTAACCACTTTATTTAACACTTAAAATCCACAAATTTATCTAAATATTGCACTCAACCTCTGCTGCTTATTTCCTGATTTCTTGTGTGCAATCAATTGTGGAACAGGCAAGGCCGCGAATGATACACCACCAGTGCTGTGACGTATGCAGCCGACAAACCTGCACTTCGAAGTGCGCAGACCTCTGATTGAGACACGGAGGTCCAATCCCAAACCGCCCCCGACACACTACCCCTAACTTTCGAGTGTCACTCCCAAGGAAGTCCCACTCGCAGCTGTGGATGGCACTTTGATTGGAGGTGGAGGATGCTAATGAGAGCTAGACGTCCTCTTCCCTCCACTGGAAGAGGAAAGCAGTCATCACCGTAGCAACACAAACACACCCGTGTCAAATAAATCTGTGTGGAAATACAAACTCACACTCATGTGTGAAGAACAATGTTTTATCGTGAAGAAATAATAATGATAATGATCCTAAACAATTAAATAAATGATGAAATTATTATCATTACTACTAATAGGCCTCATAATTATTATTACGATATATGATTATTACTACTACTCCTATTAATTATAAATATTATTATTGCTATTGTGCCAATAAGAGGATTATAATCCTCTTTTCCTGCTAAAATGCTCCCTGCCATGAGTTTGAGGAAAACCTGCAGCGCAGCTGTCATCACTTTTACCCCCGTAAAATAACTTTATTTGTGATTTTCCATCAGTATTGACAGACGTGCAGAACTCATGTACAGAACCCGGCTGTTTCCTCCTTCATTTAGCCGTTGCTCCTGTTGCAAAATTCTAGTGAGTCACTCGCTGATTAATGGCTGAACAGTCCACTTGCCGCCCACCCTGCACGTTTGAGGCGGGCCTTAATATATGGCGGAGCCTCTGCGGGAACGTGCAAACAGAGGGGCAGTCTGTAGGGGTAGTGTTTAGGGCCCGGTTTGGGATTGGGCCAGCTACAGAGTTCTGCCGTGCGTCAGCGTCATCAGGTGTACCAGAAAATCAGCACTGACAAATGTTCCACATCCAGCGGACTCTTCTTTGTTGGTGTTTGGTGGCGTCTTCTTCTGGTTCGACGGACTGGGTATCAAAAGTAGGAAGCAAAATTTAAAAATTTCAACGATTCCAGAAGAATCGGACAGTTAGTCCTGGTTCCAATTGATACTCGATACTTGATGCCCAACCCTGAATGATTCAGGAATGGGTAAGATTTTTTTTAATGACAGACGAGTGCACTATTCCATTGACTTGCGCGAGCATCAGCAACTAATAACAGGATGAAATATGATGAAACTGTCTCCAGGGATAAGTAGTATCGGGTTTACTGAAAATTGTGAGCTACCCCTTTAAGAAGGATCAAAAACTTATAAACTAAAGCTGTACTCTGGAAGTCAACTATAATGCAGTCTCCCTGAGAGCCCCCTGGACCCCTGATTAAATAGAGGTGAGCCTGGCATGCTGGAAAACAGGCTGATCATACTGAGGCTGTTGTGTTATGTCTTTCCCCAACATGATGTTATGTCCTCATCACCTTCTTTTATTTTCTTTCCCTCCTGTCACGAGTCGCTTCCTCTGTGCTGAGTAAGACCTCGTGCTCGCCAAGTGTCATACCAGACAAAATGAAAAGATGTAGGAGAGGCTGAAGGAGCCAGTAGGAAATGGAAAAAAAAATACAGTTAGAAAAAAAGCCACTGGGAAATGTCATATTAGAGGAAAGGAGGTGAAGGAGGGAGAGGAGTACGGTGGAAATCCAAATTTTTATTAACCCCTACCCCCTCCTCCTCCTCTGTTTGGGGGAGCAGAATGTAGGTCTGTGCTTTGCCTACAGCCATCAGCAACAATCAGTTCTGCCCCAGTTACTGATGCATCTCACAGACTAAACACACACAGATACATGTGCACACAGAAACATTTGCAATATGCTAGTAGACACACACACACACACACACGTCCCACATGCTGGCGTGCAGAGGCATGATCTGCAACATGTCTGCAGATGTGTGCAAACAGTTGGGCTAGATTTTATTTTCACAGGTAAAGAGAGAGAGGAAGAGCAACTGGCATTTCAAATGAACATTTTTCATCGCTGGCATACGCACGTCCCTATGTGGCAAACGGTATCGCTCATATTCAAGCTGATGGGAACAAACATATAAATGTGAAAAATTTTTATAACTTCAAATCCCTCAATTTTGCCAAAATGTTTGCTTTAGCATATAAAAGGATGGTGAAGGTTCAATTTCGTGAATAAACAGAATAAACCGTGCACACTGTCACGTTGGACCACAGAGGGCTGCTTCCTGAGGTACCGCTGTGTTTGTAATTCACAAACCAGAAAATGCACTCAGCAGTGGTTCCAGGTCAGATACTGGGCACTTGCTAAGAATACACACAGTCTTCCTTCAATGTTTGACCAGTCCCTTGACCTTAGAGCAATACACGAGAGTACAAGTGCCTTTTAATGCCTTTTATCGACGCTCTTCACATAAATTCCCATGCACTACTCAAAAAACAGAAAATGTGTGGAATCCATTGCTGGTCTCCAGACGCTGCATAGTCGTGCGCACCGTTGTGTCCCAACTCCTGCAATCAGATTCAAGATGAGCCAGCACTCATCATGCAAGGGTAACATGTGTCACTCGCAACCTGACATTTGCAACCCATTGCTTCCTGTCTTTACTTTGATTTTACACAGCATTCCAACTTTTCCAGAACTGGAATTATACAGTATGTTGAATCATTTTGCAAAGTTTCTGGCTGCACGATTACATTAACGGAAATACAAATTACATACATTGGATACAATTCATCTATTATAAATGATCCATTTCTATTAATCAAAGTTTACATACTGTGTGTCTTTGGATTTAAATTATTTAAAAAGGCCAAATCTTTGTTCAAACCAAAGTTGTTTAAAGGAGTCATCACCTGTTTTTTTTCATGTATCCAGTCTCCCTTAAAGACACACAACGTAACTTTTAGACCTTAAAAATCTGTGTTTCTGACTCATTTTGATGTCACATCAACATCCATTAAGCGCATTTTCGAGCTGTCAGTGCCCAGAGGCGTCCCGGGGCTCAGAAACAGCACTATGTAAGATTCCCATCCGGGACGCGACCGTGACGTTGCAGCCAACTATTGGTTGCAGCACCGCGTCACTCACTAGCAACCGAATGTAAACCAGGTATCAACGTCGCGGCTGTTTTGAATGCGCATCATGTCGAATTCGGTAAAGAAACGCAAGGAAACATCACCGGAGGAAGAGAGGAAAAGAAACAGAGGAAGGGACAGAACAAGAGTCAAGATAAGACTGTCTGTTACTGGCTGGAGTGAGCTTACAGTACAGGTACGAACAAGATGGATGCTAGTTTAGCCGCCGATAGGGGGCGCGTCACTTAGAAAACTGCTGAAAGTTCCGTTGTGTGTCTTTAAAGGAGAACTCAGCAACTCCCCCCCCCCCCGCCGGTGTCTCTGGCCTGCGAGCAGCAGTTACAAGTCTGCCTGAGCCGACCCGACACAGAACTTGCGACAACGGAAACTGCTGTACGACACTCAGATCCTCTATCTCCCGAGCAGCTTCCAGCGCTGGTAATTTGGTAACCAAATTACCAGCGCTAATTTGAAGAAAACATTTCTTTAGCTTCCCGCCACCTAAACACCACTTCCTGGCTCTCATAACCCACTGTTTGCTGGACCAGAGTGAAGAACCGATTCGTGTAGCTTGCGCTGTCTGGGCGCCGGGTGAAGCATCACTGCTTCAGGCTCAATAATCACTTGTCATGTCCGCATAATGTAAATAAAAGTTTGTATACTTACCTGCTGCCCACCAACACCAAAGAAAAATATAATCCATGGCATATTTACCTGCAAAACACGGGTAAAATGTCCCATTGCAGGAGAGACAGGACTCTGCTTTGAGCAGAGGGAGACGAGGTGCTGCTACCAACACAGCAAAGTAGCATCAACAAGCTAGTAAAAGCTTAGAAATATATCCAGGAATCAAAATAGAGGAAAGACAGGTAGAGAAGCCGTCTGTGTGCTGTGAGGGTGTAAGGGGGGGTTGAACACGACAGTGAAAGGACGCCACTAGGGGGAGCCCCGAGCTGAAGTTACTGAGTTCTGCTTTAAATTGTATTTCAATAAATTTATTAAAGAAGAAAAATCAAACGTAGCGTTCATTCTGACTCTCATAAAGCAACATTCTCATGGAAAGCACCTGTGCGTTCATCACCACACAGGTGCAGAATCTGAATCTCCCGTACTTCGATACCAGCCAGACAAACTATTGGAATCAATACTTTGAGTATCGCAATACCACTGTTCACTTTTAAGAGTTGAAGGCAAATGTAAAAGCAGCCAGATTCTAGTTTCTGTATCACATGATGGTGGTAGCCTATCAGATTGTAGCTTCTGTGTCACATGATGGTGGTAGCCTATCAGATTGTAGCTTCTGTATCACATGATGGTGGTAGCCTATCAGATTCTAGCTTCTGTATCACATGATGGTGGTAGCCTATCAGATTCTAGCTTCTGTATCACATGATGGTGGTAGCCTATCAGATTCTAGCTTCTGTATCACATGATGGTGGTAGCCTATCAGATGTCATGATGATGCTGCTACTGTTAATAATGATGATGTTTTGGTATCTTTCAGTAATTAATGCAGGTTATTGAAAATCATGTAGTGGTAAATTTATTACTGTTACATTTTATAGTTGAGCATTTTCCACTGAATAAATTTAAATAATCTTAACCTGGACTTTAAAACCATTTCTTTCCATCACTTCTGTTCTCAAGTTCTACTTATATCTTATATTGCCCTTGTATTCAAGATATCAATGTAAACTGTACAATCATGTGATTTTCTTTGAATAGGATAAAAGTATTGGTATTGATATCGGTATCAATGAAAGAGTACCGCAAACTACTTGTATCAACAGGAAATATTTTGTATCACACATCCCTAATAATAATTATAACAATTCTTTACTTTTTTAATCCCAATTAATCTGCTGTTAACCCATCTTTACATTAACCAGAAAGCAGTAGGCTACCAATTATAGCACCTGTGGAGCGGTTGGCGAGGGTTGTAAACCATTTTATTATTTTATATGGATCCTGTCTGCAGGGCCTCAGATGCCAGAAGCAGACCGAGTGGCACAACACCGTTGAGAGCATTGTTATAGCATCAGCGGTTGTCATAGAAACATCGGTATAACTCTCATAAACAAAATAAAGTAATACTACATAACTATATAATAATGAAACTAGCTATATAGTAATATTAATATTCAGTTATGTATGTTGCATCCCTCCAGACCAGTCTTCTGGTCCTTGTTTCTGCAAATGTCAGACCCTGACAGTCTCCTGGTCCAAAATCATTTAGTTCTACTTCCCATGGTTACTGCTGCAGGATATAATAAATCCTTAAAAAAAAACAGAACATGTTCCCTTGTCTTTCCTACTTAGAAATTCTGCATTTCATGCTAAAACAGTTAGCTTCTTCTAATGAGAAGGTTTATCAAATCACTGCACATTTTGCCTCTGAATCTCTGGATTACATGTTTACTGGATTCAAAGAATTTAAATGGACGAGGGATTTGTGTTTAGATAATACGTTAGAATCTCTTGGTTAGCTGAGCTCAAAGTAATAAACTTCCAACCTTTTATTTTATTTTCACAAGCAGTTAAGCTTTTCTGAAGGAGGACATTTTGAATCTGCTTATGAGAGCCATCCATCTGTGGATCTCCCCTGCCAGAGCCTCTTAGACATTTACTACTCAGTTTGTGTTTCATTTTTCAAAAGATGATTTATGATTGAGCATTATTAACAGGGCCTGCAGGGAAAATAATTCTGTTCTGTTTCATAAAATCTGGTGTGTTGCTCTTCCTGGTATCCACAGCTGTTCAGTAAACTATGGACATCTTACATTAAAGGTGTCATAACCTCGTGTTTTACATACACAATCCTTCTTAAATTATCTTCAAATGAATTTTTAATTTAGTTGGGTGGGAGGAAAATTTAATGAGCTCATTTTAACCTCTTTTTATCCCCAACTGTTGTTTGTCGCGAGAATACGCACGAGAGTTAGACCTGTCTGTAAGCGCGTTCACGAGGCAAACGTCAAAGCCAAAACAACGTTTTATCAGGACAGAGCAGGTGAAGGAAATGATGTCCCGGCAGAGAAAAACGTGATAAAAACGTAACGGTGCGGTTGATGGAGAGGATCCGGAGTAAAAGGGCTGGACTCTGATGAATATAAGGAGCGGACGTCTGACGTGAAGTTAACCAAACACTGTTAGCTTCTGTAGCTACATTAGCAGCTTGTCTGTCCGTCTACCACCGTTTACTGGTCTCTGACACAAAAGATAATAAGTTACACAAGCAGCAACACTTACCGACTGCACATCCTCACTGATAAATATAATCCACTGCTCCCTGGTAAAGCTGCCCGTCCTGTTAAAGCACTGAAAACTGATGAATTTCTGCTGAGGCAGCTCAGCATGGCAATATCCCCCCTCCTGCTCCTCCTCCTCCTCCTCCTTGTCGCCGGCGTCCTTTCTGACAAAGCTGGTCTACTCCGTGGCAGATAAAGTGGTGCTTAAGACGCTAGCTTAGCAGCTCGCTCGCAGCCTCTCTAGTTCACGTCATAACAGCTGATCATAACGGCTCCACGGCAGGTAATCAGCTGCTTTAAGGTGGCGCTAAAGAGGCTAGCTTAGCAGCTAGCAGCCTCTCTCGTTCACGTCAATGGGAGAAAGAAATCCAATTTGCGTGCTGTGGAGAGCGCGTGCTTGCGGCCGGTTCCGGTGAGAAGAGAGCGCCCGCACTCAAAGACGAAGTTACTTTCACTTTCCGGAGTTTCTGGCACGTTATTACTGAGGTCCTGTTCCAATACACAAGTTTTAACGTGAAAAAGTGGGATTTCCGGGTGATGACACCTTTAATTCTTATTCTTTGATGCTACTAGTCTCCCATACCTTACACACACACACACGCACACCTGCACACACACGGGTTTGTTTTTATATCCCCATGGGGCACAACCATTGGCATAATGCATTCACTAGCCCTTTACCCAAAACCTAACATCCATAACTTACTGCCTAAACCTAACCCTTGTCCTAATCCTAACCAAAACCTAATTGTAACTTAATCTCTAAAACCTAATCTTTACCCTCAAAATGGGGTTTGTACCCGTGGGGACTGGGAAAATGTCCCCACGAGGGCAAGACGTCCCACGGTGATGGTAAAAATCTGGAACATGGTCCCCATGATGTTGCAAAAATGTGCACACACACACACACATACATATATATATATATATATATATATATATATATATATATATATATATATATATATATATATATATATATATATATGAATTAGGGTTGTCACGATACTAAAATTTCAAACTCGATATCGATATTAAAAAAATATTCCATACTCGATACCATTTTCGATACTACAGGGGACAAAAAAAAGAGACAAATACTTAAAAACATAAGAAATAATTGTATGAACTTGAAAATCTCTTATCTTATGCTTGTTGAATAAAAGTGCAAATAAATGCAAAAAAATATACCCAAATATAATGCAATTTGACAATATTTTGAGGTTGTCTGAGGTATTATTCTTTTAATATGTAAAACATCCAAAATCTAAAAGTGACAATAGTAAAAAAATTATATATATATACAAACAACAGTTTCCTGAGGCAATGCAAAAAAAAAAGAAACTGGTTTTGACTTTGTGCAAACTATAATAATTGTAATAATAATAGCAACAATGACGCCACTTTTGGTTTGAGGTAAACACAAAAAAAATTGAACAATATTTTGAGGTATTAAACTATTCAAGTTGACAGCGACCAGTTGTGAACAGGACAGCAGTACTCGTTCTCTCATTCATCTTAAAAGTATCGGTGAAATGAAGGAGTTCTGCTGCAGATAATGTTACATAGTGACCCCCCCGCTGCCTCCTTCACCCGCGTTATACAGCGATCATACACAGACGGCGAGAAATGTGAATATCATCCGAAGAAATTAGAGTGACACAGAAATGTTACCGGTGAACGCACCATACACCTATTTAAGGTCCAGGTTGGGAAATGCGAACTAGCAGTGGCGCTAACCATCACTAATAATGCGTTTTTAAGATACATTATAAACGGGAGCTTTAAGTAACTAACCTGTCTGAATTCATCATGAACGCCAGGATGTCGGTCCTGAACATGTTTCTCCAGGTTTGCTGTGCTGCTGGACTTCGATGCGACCGCTTTGACGCACTGTTTGCACACAGACCTGTCTACATCTTTCGCTTTTCCTTCTTCGTCTGCTGCTGCATGTGAAAAACTTCCAAACAGACTTTTTCCTTCTTCATTTTCTAATAAAACCATCTGGTCTGGACTTCCAGCAGCAGAAACACGAGCTGTCAGGCTCTCTGCCTGCCTGTCGGTCAGTCAGCCGCTGTTTACCTGCCAACTGCTGCCTGTCGAGTGCGCGCGCACTGTAGTATCGATACCATGGCAAATTAGTAATATCAATACTCCGAAAAGTATCGATACTGAAACGCAGTATCGATACTTTTCGGAGTATCAATATTTTTGACAACCCTAATATGAATGAATGAAATGAAATGAATGAAAAATACTTTATTTATCCCAGAAGGGAAATTCAGTATTGTAAAAGCTCACTCTTTTTTCTTTTTTTTTTTAAATAAACAAAAAGTCAGTCAGTCTTGTTCTTTAGGGTGATGGTTGCTGGCAGGAATGAATTCCTGTATCTCTCCGTCCTACAGTGAACCTGACGCAGCCTCCCACTAAACACTCTGTTGATTCTTCACTGTGTTGTGGAGAGGATGGGAAGAATCCTCCATCATCTTCATCAGCTTGTGCAGCATTCTTTTTTTAACGATCAGCTCCAGCGGCTCCAGAGTTCTCCCCAGCACAGAACCAGCTTTCTTGATCAGCTTGTTTAGTTTCTTCAAGTCTCTGGTTCTGATGCTGCTGCCCCAGCAGATGCTGCAAAGCTAATTGCACTTTCTACAACAGACTTATAGAAGATCTGCAACATCTTGGTGCAGACGTTGAATGATCTCAGCTTCCTTAAGAAGTAGAGTCTGCTCTGACCTTTCTTGTAGATGTAGTCACTGTTGCATTTCCAATCGAGTCTGTTGTCCAGCTGAACTCCAGGTATTTGTAGTTCTCCACCACCTCCCCTCTTCCAGGATGTAGACAGGACTATGCTGCTTATTCTTGCTCCTCCTTAAGTCAACAATCATCTCTTTAGTCTTGCTGGTATTTAAGATGAGCTGATTGTTACTGCACCATTTCACAAACTGATTGACCAGTTCTCTGTATTCGGCTTCTTGTCCATCACTGATACACCCCACAACTGCAGAGTCATCAGAATATTTCTGCAGATGACAGGATCAGAGTTGTACTGGAAGTCTGAGGTGTACAGTGTAAAGAGGAATGGTGAGAGTACTGTTCCTTGTGGTGCTCCAGTGCTGCTTCATCTCAGACACACAACCTTTCAGTCTCACAAACTGTGGTCTGTTTGTGAGGTAGTCGTAAATCCAGGTGGTTGTGGAGGATCCACCTGGAAGTTATGGAGCTTCTGACATAGCAAAGCAGCTGAATAGTATTAAATGCACTTGAAAAATCAAAGAACATGACCCTCAAAGTGCTGCCTGACTGGTCCAGATGAGAGTGGGCTCTCTGAAGCAAGAAGATGATGGCGTCTTCAACCCCAAGCCCATTACGATATGCGAACTGTAATGGGTCCTGAAAGGTGTTGACTTGCTTGTTGAGGTGAGCCAGTAAGAGTCTCTCCAGGACTTTCATGATGTGAGATGTCAAAGCAACTGGTCTGTAGTCATTTGGTTCAGCTGGTTGTGGTTTTTTAGGGACTGGAACAAGACAGGATGTTTTCCACAGCACAGGAACTCTGTTCTGTCTCAGGCTGGTGTTAAAAAGGTGCTGGAGAACTGGACATAGTTGTTCTGAGCAGGTCTGGAGAACTCTGGGACTGACACCATCTGGACCTGCAGCCTTGTTCCGGTTCAGTTTCTCTAGCTGTTTCTTGACCTGGTCACAGGAGACAGTCAGGCTGGAGGTGGAAAGAGGTCTCAGGATGTCCTGATGTGGAGGGAGAGGAGGTCTCAGGATGTCCTGATGTGGAGACAGAGGAGGTCTCAGGATGTCCTGATGTGGAGGGAGATGAGGCTGTGTTCAGGTCCATGACTGAGGTGCAGGGTGACAGAGTGGAGGTGGGACAGGAAAGCTGTGGGCTCATGGAGGGTGTGTGGAGTGTTAGGTTGGCGGCAGGGGGGAGCTGAACCTATTGAAGAACATGTTCAGTTATGTATAATATTATTTTTTTTTTTTTTGTTTTTTTTTCTTTTCTCCCCCCCCCCTTTTTTGGGGTTACTCCCTTTTTCCCCCTCCCCTTTTTTTTTTTTTTTAATAATTTTTTTTTTTTTTTTTTTTTTTTTTTTTTTTTTTTTTTTTCTTTTTTTTCTTTCTTTTTTTTTTTTTTTTTTTTTTTTTTTCTTCTCTACTTTTTTTTATAAAAATTAATATTTTTTCTCCATATCATTTTCCTGAGCATCTTATTTACTCTTTACAAAATAACAAGGAACGTAACAGCCAATGGCAGCAGTGGGACAGACCCACACCCACCGCCACAACACCACCCCCCACAGACGGCCAACCGCGCCACAAAAATAACCCCCCCAAACAATTCAGCCACAACCCCCACACACCCCCCCCCATACGAATGAGCCAGCAAAACACCGTAAACCCCCCAAACAACACACAAAAAAAATACCCCCACAAACAGAACACACCCTCCCCCCCCCCCGCCGGTAACGTTAAACCAGCACACATCATCATGTTGCATCTCTAAATATGAGCAGTGGAGATGTAACGATATGACAATTTATTATCATGGTTATTGTGACCAGAATGATCACCGTTATCATTGTTATTGCGGTATTATAGAAATACTCCCCCAGCATCTTTAAAAATATCCACAATAGGTCTAAATGTCTACTTTGTCTTTTTTAAAAGGGGACGATCTCCAGAGTGCTGCCAACCTCGGTACCTTTGTTTCCTTCCGCCATGTTTTCATAAATGAAACACTGCAAACTCTGACTGCTGCTGCTTTTCCAGCCAATGAGCAGCATCACTGGGAGTTTTTCAAAGTAATCAGTCATGGTTTTAATGATATTTAAAATTTGAAACGGTATTAGTAATCATTGGGAATTTTATCACAGATCATGGTTAACCATTTTACTGGTAAGTGTTACATCCCTAATAAGTAGTGTGTTATATGTTGTAGTTCAAGTTCAAGTTTAATTTCTTTATAGAGCACACTAACAACATCCTTTTGAAACCAGTGGTGCTGTACAACTCAACTTAATGGCAGGTTACTTAAAATAAGTCATAAAAATAGTATAAAAACTATAGTTGAGGATTTATTGTCAAATACATTCACAAATGTATCAAACTTTCTGAACATTACTGCCGCCTTCTTCACTGAAGTTTATTTCCAGATAAACTGTGTGTGTTAGATTTAACTCCTGCATTGCCTGGTGATGCTGTATCGTATTGCACTGTGTTGCGTGTGGGACTCTGCAGTTCATACGAGGCAGTAGGGCTGCACGATTAATCGTTCATACATACATGTTATCTCATTTCTACCCACAATGATTCTGAAACATGTTGTAACAATGGATACAGCCTCCTAGGCCATAGAAAACTCTCATCTTGTCAGAAACACTGCTGATTGCGAGCTCTTCTTTGCCATCAACACAAACTGACCTAATCTATGTTTTTGTCCACAGACTGCATGGCCTTTTTGTAGTGACACATAGTTGACTTAATAACCCCTGTCTATTTTCTCCAGTCACCTGAAAAGATATCTCAGTGGGAAATCCCTGTCTGAATGATGGAAAAAATGAGCCAAGAAAGGAAATGAATCTTAATACTAATGACAATGCTGATATTAAAGCTACGTAAGCAGGAGAGTGGATGAAGAGAAGACTCTTCCATCAGGATGGGGGGAGAAGAAACAGCTCATTAATTTTTCACTCTCATTTATTGTAAATTATTTAACAGCTATGTAAAATTCCTTATCTGATACAGCATGAGCTTCCACATTCATGAAACACCAACAAAGAGACACAAACACGCAATCATCCACCAGCTAAGCTCAACCGAGCTGCATGTATATTTATCATTTGAAAATATTGGGCAGCATTATGCATAAAGACTCAGGCAGCATCCCGGGGGAGCTGATTAGACGAAGACATGTCAGACAGTCCCCAACCACACATGTGCCACGCCACCGGTGCCAGCTCTTTTTGCATTGATCACACAGATATGCACGCCCACCAAGCACAGAGACGCCTCCCTGCTCCTGGAGATAATGCTGCATTTCTTTATATTAACCAGCTCAGTTTGATGAATAATCCATGTAGAGGAGAGCTGGCTATCATGTGATGCACACATCTTTACATTCTGATAGGAAATTAATATGTGCACATTGCAGATGGTTTACCCACATGACACAGCATACGCATAATCCTTTTAGACCCCGTCTCAATTCTTCCCCTGAGCACTTCCCCTTTGTTTTGTGCGTACACATGTAGGGGCAGGGGGTGTCTCAGTCCTGTTAGGACGGAGGGGTAGGGGCATCTATGTCCTGTTAGAACAAAGGGGTAGGGGTGTCTCAATTCTGTCAGGACAGAGGAGTAGGGGTGTCTCAGTCCTGTTAGGACAAAGGGGTAGGGGCGTCAAAGTCCTGTTAGGACAGAGGGGTAGGGGTGTCTCTATCCTGTCAGGACAGAAGGATAGGGGTGTCTCAGTCCTGTTAGAACAAAGGGGTAGGGGTGACTCAGTTCTGTCAGGACAGAGGAGTAGGGGTGTCTCAGTCCTGTAAGTACAGAGAGGGTAGGGGTGTCTCAGTCCTGTTAGGACAGAGGGGTAGGGGTGTCTCAGTCCTGCTAAGACAGAGGGGTATCTCAGTCCTGTCAGGACAGAGGGGTAGGGGTGTCCCATACCTGTTAGGATAGAGGGGTAGGGGTGTCCCAGTCCTGTAAGTACAGAGGGGTAGAGGTGTCTCAGTCCTGTAAGTACAGAGGGGTAGAGGTGTCTCAGTCCTGTTAGGACAGAGGGGTAGGGGTGTCTCAGTCCTGTTAAGACAGAGGGGTATCTCAGTCCTGTCAGGACAGAGGGGTAGGGGTGTCCCATACCTGTCAGGATAGAGGGGTAGGGGGCTCCCAAGACAGAGGGTAGAGGTGTCTCAGTCCTGTTAAGACAGATGGGTAGGGGTGTTTCGATCCCATCAGGACAGAGGGGTAGGGGTGTCTCAGTCCTGTTAGGACGGAGGGGTAGGGGTGTCTCAGTCCTGTTAGAACAAAGGGGTAGGGGTGTCTCAGTTCTGTCAGGACGAGAGAGCAGCCAAGACAGAGAGGGTAGAGGTGTCTCAGTCTTGTTTGGACAGAGGGGTAGGGGCGTCAATGTCCTGTCAAGACCGAGGGGTAGGGGTGTGTCTATCCTGTCAGGACAGAGGGGTAGGGGTGTCTCAGTCCTGTAGAACAGGGGGGGGTGACCCAGTTCTGTCAGGACAAAGGAGTAGGGGTGTCTCAATCCTGTAAGTACAGAGGGGTAGGGGTGCTCAGTCCTGAGGACAGAGGGGTATCTCAGTCCTGTCAGGACCGAGGGGTAGGGGTGTCTCTATCCTGTCAGGACAGAGGGGTAGGGGTGTCTCAGTCCTGTTAGAACAAAGGGGTAAGGGTGTCTCAGTTCTGTCAGGACAGAGGAGTAGGGGTGTCTCATTCCTGTAAGTACAGAGGGTAGGGGTGTCTCAGTCCTGTTAGGACAGAGGGGTGTCTCAGTCCTGTCAGGACAGAGGGGTAGGGGTGTCCCATACCTGTTAGGATAGAGGGGTAGGGGTGTCTCAGTCCTGTAAGTACAGAGGTGGTAGAGGTGTCTCAGTCCTGTTAGGACAGAGGGGTAGGGGTGTCTCAGTCCTGTTACGACAGAGGGGGTATCTCAGTCCTGTCAGGACAGAGGGGGTAGGGGTGTCCCATACCTGTTAGGATAGAGGGGTAGGGGTGTCTCAGTCCTGTAAGTACAGAGGGGTAGAGGTGTCTCAGTCCTGTAAGTACAGAGGGGTAGGGGGCTCAGCATGTAGGACAGAGGGGTAGGGGTGTCTCAGTCCTGTTACGACAGAGGGGTATCTCAGTCCTGTCAGGACAGAGGGGTAGGGGTGTCCCATACCTGTTAGGATAGAGGGGTAGGGGTGTCTCAGTCCTGTAAGTACAGAGGGGTAGAGGTGTCTCAGTCCTGTAAGACAGAGGGTAGGGGGTCTCTATCCTGTCAGGACGAGGGTAGGGGTGTCTCAGTCCTGTTACGACAAGGGGTATCTCAGTCCTGTCAGGACAGAGGGGTAGGGGTGTCCCATACCTGTTAGGATAGAGGGGGTAGGGGTGTCTCAGTCCTGTAAGTACAGAGGGGTAGAGGTGTCTCAGTCCTGTAAGTACAGAGGGGTAGGGGTGTCTCTATCCTGTCAGGACAGAGGGGTAGGGGTGTCTCAGTCCTGTTAGAACAAAGGGGTAGGGGTGTTTCAGTCCTGTTAGAACAAAGGGGTAGGGGTGTCTCAGTTCTGTCAGGACAGGGGAGTAGGGGTGTCTCATTCCTGTAAGTACAGAGAGGGAGGGGTGTCTCAGTCCTGTTAGGACAGAGGGGATCTCAGTCCTGTCAGGAAGAGGGGAGGGGTGTCCCATACCTGTTAGGATAGAGGGGTAGGGCCAGCCTAAGTACAGGGGGTAAGGTGTCTCAGCCTAGGACAAGGGGTAGGGGTGTCTCAGTCCTGTTACGACAGAGGGGTATCTCAGTCCTGTCAGGACAGAGGGGTAGGGGTGTCCCATACCTGTTAGATAGAGGGGTAGGGGTGTCTCAGTCCTGTAAACAGAGGGGTAGAGGTGTCTCAGCCTAAGTACAAGGGGTAGGGTGTCCAGCATTAGACAAGGGGTAGGGGTGTCTCAGCCTAAACAGGGGTATCCACCTCACAGGAGGTCCCATACCTTAATAGGGTAGGGGTGTTCAGCCTAACAAGGTAGAGGCGTCTCAGTCCTGTTAAGACAGATGGGTAGGGGTGTTTCGATCCCATCAGGACAGAGGGGTAGGGGTGTCTCAGTCCTGTTAGGACGGAGGGGTAGGGGTGTCTCAGTCCTGTTAGGACGAAGGGGTAGGGGTGTCTCAATCCTGTCAGGACTGAGGAGTAGTGGTGTTTCAGTCCTGTAAGTACAGAGGGGTAGAGGTGTCTCAGTCCTGTTTGGACAGAGGGGTAGGGGCGTCAATGTCCTGTCAGGACCGAGGGGTTGGGGTGTGTCTATCCTGTCAGGCCAGAGGGGTAGGGGTGTCTCAGTCCTGTTACGGGGTAGGGATACCCATCTGTCAGGACAGAGGAGTAGGGGTGTCTCAATCCTGTAAGTACAGAGAGGGTAGGGGTGTCTCAGTCCTGTTAGGACAGAGGGGTATCTCAGTCCTGTCAGGACCGAGGGGTAGGGGTGTCTCTATCCTGTCAGGACAGAGGGGTAGGGGTGTCTCAGTCCTGTTAGACAGGGGTAGGTTCTCTTCTTCACAAGGATGGTGTCTCTTCCTTAATACAAAGGGTAGGGTGTCTCGTCCTTTAACAGGTATCTCAGTCCTTCAAAGGGCAGGTGTCCCTCTTTAATAAGGGGTAGGGTGTCTCATCCTAATACAAGGGGTAGTGTTTCAGTCCTTTAAACAAGGGTATTCTCATTCTTCAACAGGATATGGTTCAGCCAATACAAGGAGAGTGTCCACCCCCAACCCCTCGGGTGCCGCCAGACGAGGGTAGGGGTGTCTCTCCTCAGGTAGGGTGTCCACCACGGGCCAGCCCAGACAAGGGGGGGTGTCCCCCTAGGACAGAGGGGTAGGGGTGTCTCAGTCCTGTAAGTACAGAGGGGTAGAGGTGTCTCAGTCCTGTTAAGACAGATGGGTAGGGTCGTTTCAATCCCATCAGGACAGAGGGGTAGGGGTGTCTCAGTCGTGTTAGGACGGAGGGGTATCTCAGTCCTGTCAGGACAGAGGGGTAGGGGTGTCTCAGTCCTGTCAGGACAGAGGGGTAGGGGTATATACCCATTGATGTGAGACACTCCAGGCGTTGACGTTTGCAGAAGGACTTGGAGGTGAGTGGATTAAAGCTTTTAAAAACGTGGTTTGTCAGGTGTTTGCTATCCAGCTAACGAGCTATCCACTCGGCTGTCATTGTTAACCAGCTCGTAAAACTTCGGCCGGCGCACATGTCCCTGCGCTCTGAAGGCGTGGTTTCGGGTGGTGTGTTTTTTTTAAACTGTTGCTTGCTCAAACCGTTTCTCCAACATTGCCAACCCTAGCTTTAAGTCCCAGTTCGGCTACGGTTGTTTTTACACAACAAATGGAAACCGGCTTCAAGATGTTAAAAGGTGGAGTAAAGATGTTTTACTGTTCTGAAGTAAATTAAAGGCATAAACAAATCCTGAAATGGAGATGGGGTTAGTGATGCTGCTCAAATGAATGAAATCAAAGACAGACAAAGCCTAACAATGAAAAGCCAAAAGGGAAAACCAACACAAACCTAAACTGGGATTTCCAGAGAAAAATGATAGAATTATTTTGTGATGTTGTTTTCATGAAAATAGTGGGTATTTCATAGCGGCAACACTTCAGTGTGGTTGCGTCCTAGCGCAGACATGTCTTATACACAGGGAATAATTTGAGACCTTTACAAGAACCCCACAAGGTCAAAAAAAGGCTTCCAGAAGCGCTCGGTAAGTGAACTCCCACAGAGCACATTTGCATATTTACCTCCATTATCACAAGAAGATTATAAAACGGTGTTTCTCATTCTAAATATTGGCTAGCTCGTCCAACCCGTAAAACAGACTGTAACCTACCGTAGATCCCCCGCAGCACAAAACCCTGCGCCAGCATAAACAGATGTTGCGTTGCTAGCAACCAACTGCTCTGAGTTCAACCGATTCCTATTATATTTGTTTTAAACTTTTGTAGACTTTGTGGTGAATTTTGATATTTTGGTGTCCTGAACCTGGATGAGGGGTGGAAGATGACAGCGCAGATTTCACCGCGGACATGTTGCCTCATTTCAAAGCAGCCGTCACATCTCACAAAAACAGCTGCCGCCAAACGCACACCACCGTTTCTCCAAACATTATTTTTACACCACTATTAATGGAAGAACAACATTAACGAGGCCAGACAGCCTGAATTGGTGAGACGAATGGCCAATGTGTAGCCGGATTTTTGTAAAACGAGCGTCTTCCCTCCTCCAACTAAGAAAATTTAAAAAAAGAAAAAAAAAATCGCATCCACCTTGTTTTTGGAATAAAAATCCTCATACCGAACTGCAGAAGTGCGTTAAGCACATTCACAAGTTTAGCTGTTTCTATGGTTCGCTCCTTTACCGTCGTCAACCAGGCGATGGCCCGGGAGAAGTGCTGCTTTTTATCCACATTTCAATACTTATCAGCTGTATGGAGAAAATTAAATGGATGGAAAATGAAACGGGGGGAAAAGAAGTGATGATTGGCGGGTAGGAGGAGTTTGCTCTTAAATGGAGGGAAAGCGTTTGCAGGTGGAAAGAGGGTTTAACAAAATAAATAAAGCAGGATCTTTGGGAGCAAAGTTAAAAAATAAAAATCGACTGAGCAGGCCACGGATCTGAGCGGATCATCTGTCTGATCGCCGTTTAAACAAGTGAAAACTCCCTGACCCAGTTCACAGCTTGTTCGCCTAAAGCGATCCAGAGTAAACACAGGTAGCAAATGTGATCAGAGCTTTTTTTTTTTTTTTTTTTTTTTGTCGCAGGCAGTGATGTTTCAAACCTTAAACCCTGTTATTAATGTCCACACCAGTTGCATAACGAGGTAAACTAAATCTTCCTTTGTCGGTTTTTAAATGAACTTATCTTAATGCCCAAAAAATAAATTAATAAGTAGAAAAAAATACAAAGAAATAATCTGCGTTTACGTGTTAATATGGGCCAAACGTAGGAAATATCTTCGTAGAGACCCTCCTACTTGTGAACAAGCTGAGTTGCTAGCAACCATACTGTCCACTCAATCTTATTTGGAGAACAAATAGTTCTTATGTCATTATTTCATTATTCCTTTGTTTATTTTTATTGTATTTATTTTATTTATTTTATAGGCAAATGTAGGTAACCGTTTTATAAGCAATAAGCCCCTTACTACACGGTTTTACCGGCGGAGGGGCACTCCGCCGCGTCGTGCCCCGCCGTGAAACCGCTGTAACCCCCTTCGGGGCTTATTCTTTAGTAACAGCAGCAAAGAATCTTTTCTCCTCTTTTCCTCAAAGTGTCGAGAGTTACTGTCTGCTGCTTGGCCCAGATACATCACACCGTCTGCAAGGCAACAAGGCCTCTGATCAAAGCGTGGAGAGGAGAGGAGCAGAAAACAGAAACGCTATCGAGACTGCAGAGACAAAGACAGCAGGTGGAAGCCAAAAACAAGAGCACTCTCAGAGGGAAATGGAGGAGAATCAGAGTCGATGGGAAAAGGAAAATATTGAGAGACAAACAAAAGAAAGTCACAGAGGACGAGGAGGACGGGTATCATTTGATGATGGAGGACATGTTGTAAGGAGAAGCTCCCCTCCGGGAACTCCGCTGATCTGGAGAGGAAGAGAGGTGTTTTTGTCTCATTTCAGTTTCTTGAAAGTCGTTTATCATCATCCAGAACTGATAAAAAATAGACTTAAAACTTTGAGACTGCAACAAGTAAGCGGCTCCAAAAGCATCAGAAATCTCAGAAGGTGTGTTTGGTGTTGATTACATGTCAGGGTATTGCAGTGATAAAGGCCTTACCCGGCACAAACCCGCAGAGACACAACTTCCCCCAATATCAGAGGCAGCAGGCCTGAGAAAGTAACTCCAATTTTGTGGTATAAATAAGACGTTAGGTCATTTTATTCTTTCTGTTCATTGTACATCTGCAACACAGACTCCAAAAGATGAGATTTATCTTAAAACTGAAGAGGTAAAGTGTTCCAGCGATGCTGGAGGGAGTTGAACCAGTGGGATACTGTATGTTTTCATCTTTGGCACCAGTTGCATCAGACAATCCCTCGCTCCATGAAGAGTCTTCCACAGATTTAGCTGCAATGAAGATCCAATAGGAGGGTCTGAAGATAAGCCCTCCCAACAGAATAAACCAAGTTCAGACGTGTAACCGAGCGTGCAGTTTGTTCTGCTCGTGCATGCAGCTGTGGCATGCAGTTTACTCTATAGATGTTTGTGTCAAAGCTAAATTGCACCCTCTAGTGGTTATCCATGCACATGCATCCAAAAGCAGCAAGATGAGCGTTTACTGTAGTGCTGCTGAAGAACTGAGTTTTTGGTCCACAGCTCTGGACAGGATGGCAAAACGTTGACAAAGAGAATCTGTATGATGACTTAAACTTTCATGGAGGGATTTAAAATGATAATGTATCAATATATCCTTTACAGGCCACATAGCAAAAGCCTCATTAAGCTCTGTTGGTCAGGAAACACTTTAATCTGTGGAGTGGCGTGATGTTTCTTGTCTGCTTTTTTTTTATTATTATTATTATTTTAAAATAGCTCATTTAAAAATCATATAATATTATTTATATTTCAGTCTCAATCCTTTAACAGTCAGCTCTACTGTGTAGTAGGGCAAAATTTTCACCAACTATGATTTTATTAGAATTATTTGTGGAAATAAACCTGCATGAGCCATCTCTACGCCTGGTTTAGGTATGAAATAATAAAACTTTTTTCTTATTGTGAGCTTTAACGGGAAAAAGAACAGAAAGTTAGTTTCACCCACTGTTGGTTGCTTTCACAACAAAAACATAACAAAAGCTACTTTTCATAGTTGCTTTTTTCTTTTTCTAGTGGTATACATGTATTTGCATTGGTGGTTTTTGCCCAGTTTTGGGGGTAGTGAAGCACCCCTAAATTGGATCTCAACACCCATAAAATCTGAGAGATTGTTAAATATCTTTTTTTAAACTGTTTTTTTTTTTTTTTTACAAAGTTGAAAAGTATATATAACCCCCCCCCCCCAAAAAAAAACTTCCTGTACTTTGTTTAAATGTAATATTTCCACTACAAAAAATTAGTGGAAATATATATATGTATATATATATATATATATATATATATATATATATATATATATATATATATATATATATATATAATTAATATATATACATATATATATATATATATATATATATATATATATATAAATTCTTACAATGTTGAATGTCCCTGCAGGGATAAAAAAAAAAAAGTGTATTATTACTATTATTAATGTTGTTGTTGTTGTTGTAATTATTATTATATACTTTACTTTTTCTGCTGTATATTTATGTAATAAAGAAGCCAAAGCCATGTAAAAGCCTATGCTGTTAAAGTCGAGCTTTTGTTGTAACCGGCATTGTTAATTCTGGTAAAAACATTCCTGGGAATTTTTGAGGGTTTGTCTTAGATTGTATCAGTTGTGGGTACGGACGTTTCCCACTAACCAATCCTGCTACGCGCCCTGACCTTAACAGCCAATCACAGTCCAGCGTCTCTCCTCCTCCTTCCCTGTCTCCGATCCACTCCGCTGGGACCGCCCACACCGAAGCGCTTCTGAGCATGTCAGGCGCTCGTGGGTTCAGCTACTGTTATCCAATCAGAAGTCAGAAACCCAGCTCTGGCCCGCCCCAGCACGAAAATGATTGGCCAAATGTTAGAACGTAGTGGTCTTATGGGCGGAGCTTAACGCTGGTTACCGTCTAGCGGTAACAAGTTGAGCAGTGATCGATCCCTGAAGTAAAGGAGACAAACATCTTCCCTCTCCGCGTTACTAACGGGTGAGTGAGCTACAGTATAATACTATTATACTACATGAGTAATACTACATCTGTACAACGTGTTTGACTCCATTTTATAGTCATAATTTTGCTACGCTGCATTGATAGAGAAGCTGTTACTGGCTGTAACGTTGTAGTTCAGTAAAAACAGATAAAACGCAGCAGCCAGATTAGATTTACTGTGAATATTGTTGCTATATGAAGGAAAATCATTTTGTTGACGTCACATAACCAGGACTTTCTCCCCTCCCTCGTTTCCATCTGTCCAAAGAGAAGTTCCTGAGGACCGAAACGAGGAAGAGGAGCCATTGTTGTGTCTAATTTAATCATTAATAATAATGTTGCGTTATAATTATGTTTTTAGTGCATATGTCAGGCCCTCTTTGGGACATCTTTAGTCTCTAAGCATGTTTACCTGTCTGTTACATGCCAGGGAACATTGTTGTGGGACTATGCCCCCTTCTTCTGGAAGGTAACTACATTAAACAGATTATCACATTAACTGTGAAGACTGTGAAGGTTTGAAACAAATGCACGTTAAAGTTATTGACAGGGTTATCCAAGAAGTCCTGGTGGTTCTGGTTAAGGTGCTGAAACATAAAAGTAACTAAGTGTTATATCATGTGAAGTGATAGAAACCTAATTATCTCTTTCTGCGTAACAAGCAAACAAAAGCCCTGTTTGTGACCTTGAATCTCTGACAACATGACATCCACTTTCCTCAGTTACTTCAATGTTTGGCTTTCTAAACTGGCTTCATTATTTCCTTCATGCCTTTCTGTAATTTAGTTTAGACAAAAAGGTTAAACTAAATATATTTGGACATCTGTTTCGTGTTTGCTGGTACTATTATTTACTGCTGTAACACCTGGTGAATGTTACTGGGTGTTCACCGATTTAATGGCGTGCAAAGTGCATCTCCACGCTGCATAACAGATAATAAGCTGATAACCTGGCCCCCCCAGCAGGGTTGACTGGTGCGGTGAGCATGGAGGCCACCAGGAGACGTACCCAGCACAGTGCCAATGGGAAAGCATCCGGAGGGGCTGAGCAGTCGGCGCAGTGGGGGAGAGCATGGTGAGTAATAATGGTAATAATAATAATAATAATAGTGATAATGGAGCTGATATATTTTAGCTCTTAAAGGCCGATACGGATAACTGATAACCGATAACACACATGCAGTCCTCAGAATTGTTCATACCCTCCAGTTAAAGCAAAGACTAAATCCACAATAGTAATTCAAATAACAAGAAACTAAATAAACTAATAATAAATAAAAAATTACAAAATTTTAATTTAGTGAAATAAAATGTTGCTTTTGAATCATGGTTGGAAATAATAATAATAATGATAATATATTATATATATATATAATATATATATATATATAAAACTGTTCCAGACACATTAGAGCACATTTCCAATGAACAGTGGCCTAAAATACCTGTCAGCAGGTGCAGACGTCTTTAGCATGAGCGACAACGCCTGATTGCAGTGATTGCTTCAAAGTGTTGCTCAACAACATTTTAGCTACGGAGCCCCATCATTCTTGTTTACTTGTTTTATTTTTTGTGCATTTGTTTTTAAAATTTCTTTCAAACCACGATTCAAAATCAATGTCACAATTTTCATAGAATTTTTATTTCTTCTTACTTTCACTGACAGCTGTTTTTTTTCCTCTTTAATGGGAGGGCATAAATCATTTTGAGGACACATACCTAATCATGACATCAGTAATGTTAACAAACCAAAAGTACTTTTCACTCTTTAAATGAAGAAGTATTTATGTTTTCCAGTGAAAAAGGCTCCTTGAACGGATGCAGATACATGCATCAGGATTGCAAACTGAAAAAGTGCAGTTGAGATGTTAAAAAAAACAGAAAATGATGCACTGACAACTAGGGCTGAACGATTTTGGGAAAAAAATCTGATTGCGATTTTTTTTTTTTACCAATATTGAAATTGCGATTTAAAATGCTTTTTTTTTTTCACACGCTTTCCATTCAGTATTTCCCCATGAAATACAGGAAGCAATCAGTTCAGTGTAACAAAAACATGATTAAACCAATTAATCCTTCCAGAAGGCAAGAACTTAATGCATAACTTTCTTTTTTGCAACCTGGACCTTTTTTCTAGGAGTTTTATTTCAAGGCTTTCCACAGAGACACTTTGCACTGATCTTTAAACATTTTTACTGAATTTATATTGTATACATAAGACAATATTTTTGAGGAGGCCAAAGATTACATAAAGTTTAAAGCCAAGTGTTTGGAAAAATACTGATGCATTCAGTCCACTTTTTGTGGGGTGGAGAAGATCAATTTCCAAAGTGTCTTTCTGTTTGGTGTTTTTCTCTTCGGAATGTAATAATCTAATAAACATATGCAAACACCAGACAAGAAGGAAAAAAAGTGTTTATACAGAGCAGAAGAGTTGCTGCTTTCCATCATGCTGTAAGCTTCCCATTTCCATACCAATATGAAAACGCAGGTTTTAGTGCGTTCCTGTTGTCTGGGAATTCCTGGGCAGCCGACAGCAGGTGATGTGATCACCACGTAACTCCGGCTTCTCTGCGCTGCGGCAACCTGGCGCATTTTCTGCATCTCAAAAGGACGACAAGTTCGGGTAAAAGTGGACGTTTTGTCTCCCTATAATACAAAGCATGCATAAATATACAAATAAATATACAAATAAATATACGAGGCACGGAGCAAGAGCCCCACAATACCACTGGCTTCCAAGCAGACGGACGGATGGATTGATATTAGTTTACACAGTGACAGAGCTGCAGAGTTTGAAAGTTTCACCACGGATACTCCTCAGCGCTCTGGTGGAGAAAAGAGCGGTGACTCGTATCGAAGTAGGGAAACTGGTGTGGGAGCCTGAACATGGAAGCAACATTTTGGCTGCATGATGCGGCACAGAGTGTAAACGTCAAGCATCATAGCGCAGAATAATTTCCCGGCCAGAACCCAACGCTCCGATCCTGGTTATAAACAAGTAGCCGGCTGGACTTAGTTGAGTAGTTGGATATGTGACCGGCAGCCGGCGCTGGTGGAACGCTCTGATCACTCAATCACTAAAACATGCGTATTGGAACAGGACCTTAGTTAAAACGTGCCAGAAACTCCAGAGAGTGAAAGTGGCTTTGTTTTTGAGTGCGGACTCTCTCTTCTCACCAGAATCGGCTATAAGAACACGCTCTCCACAGTACGCCATTTTGTTTTTTCTCTGTTAATGATGTGAACTACAGAAGCTGCTAGCTGCTAAGCTAGCCCCTTTTGCACCACCTGAAATCAGCTGATTCCCTGCCACGGAGTAGCGTTTAATGACAAGCTTTGTCAGAGAGGAAGATGATAATGACGGGGGGGATCTGCTGTGCTGAGCAGCAGTTTTCAGTGCTGTAACAGGAGGGACAGCACCACCAGGGAGCAGTGGATTATACTTATCAGTGAGGATGTGCAGTCAGTAAGTGTTGCTGCTGTGTAACTTATTATCTTTTGTGTCAGAGACCAGTAAACGGTGGTTGACGAACGGACAAGCTGCTAATGTAGCTACAGAAGCTAAAGCAGTTGTTGCTGTTTGGTTAACTTCACGTCAGACGTCCGCTCCTTATATTCATCAGAGTCCAGCCCTTTAACCCGCAGATCCTCTCTATCAACTGTACCGTTGCGTTTTTATCACGTTTTTATCCCGTTTTTCTCTGTTGGGACATTATTTCCTTCACTTGCTCTGTCCTGGGAAACTGTAAACAAAATTGTCTTGGTGGGGAAAATTATTGTTGTTTATGGGCTGTGGATAGACGCTGCTTTGTTATCCACCTAAGCTGTCTTGTATTTCTGTAAGGGGCATGGAGCATAAGATGGTCTTCTCCATGCTCCCTTCATTCATGTTGATAGATTATGTCGTATTTTATTTATTGTGGGACTGTGTTCAGTTAAAACTGACATGGATGAAGAAATGAGAAATATTAATCAAAAACGTAAATCAAGCATTTCAAGAAAAAAACAAAAAAATCAAGCATTTGGCTCCAACAGTATGCAAATAGCATGGTCTTACAGTAAGACGATGCTATTTCTTTATTTGTAAAACGCATTTCACGTACAGGACAATTCAAAGTGCTTAACATAAGATACTAAAAACATTACAGCGGGGTGCAGAAGGTGCATTAACAGAAAATAGACGCTTTAAAAGCTTTTATTAGGCCACTGTGAACATATTTGTTTCTTTTTTCTAACTGGGTGAAATTTCTTTTCCATCTGTGAGGATTCGTCTCTTTTTCTGCTGGTGTTGTGAGCAAGTCTGTGCACCTCCGTGACCTTTGTAATTATTAGTTATTATGTCTATAACTGAAGTCAGGAAGCGTGTTACAGTCACAGGTTGATGTGTTGGTGTTAAAAAATGTTAGGAAGGTATTAAAAAAAGGTATTAAAAGGCATTAATTTCAGCTGAAGAACTTCTGCTTATACCCTGTATTAGGGCTGGACAATTAATCGAATTTTAATCGTGATTTCAATTTTGCCTTTTCACAATCATAAAAACACTGTAATCAAAGAAAAACAATTCATCCTGAAGTGAACAGACTGGTGAAGTTATAGGAAGCAAACTGCAGGGAGCATAGAACAGGAATGCATGTAGACTTGGTATTCATTTTTATTGCTATTATTAGTTTGAATAATATTCTTATTTTACTCCTTCACTTGTTTCTAATTTATTTTCGGTTTAATTTTTAAAAAAGTTATATTTTAAGTTGAGATATGTGGTTCAATAAACAGTTTTTATAAAGATCAATTAATAATCGTGTATATTAATCGTGATTTCAATATCAGTCAAAATAATCGTGATTATAATTTTTTCCATAATTGTCCAGCCCTACCCTGTATCAGTTATCAGTATCGGCCATGAAAAGCAGAAAATTATCGGTATCAGTGGAAATTTTTCTTATCGTGCATCACTACTGAAAACAGGGTTATGTGGTAGATAACCTTCATCCCAGATCTAATTCCTGTAGTAATACGTGGAAAGATGAAGACCTTTCAGGGTGTTTTCCTACCTTCATCTTCTCCGTTTCCAGGGAGGTGGACTGGTTCTCCCTGATCGGGGTCGTTGGCCTCCTTTGCTTTGCCCCCTTCATTGTCTTCTACTTTGTGATGGCCTGTGACCAGTACGAGTGCTCCATCACCCAGCCTCTGTTTGAGCTGTGCAGAGGCGAGACGACGTTGCTCTCCATCTGGGCCCGGGCCCCCTCCTTGACATGGACGGCGGCTCAGATATATGCTGCTTGGGTCAGCTTCCAGGTAGGAGGAGACGTAAACGGGTGGTGCAGCTCACTAAAACTCACCTGCTTCAGGTTAAAGCGGGTTGTCTTGTGCTTCAGGTGTTCCTCTACATGTGCATTCCTGATGTCACCCACAAGTTTATTCCCGGCTATGTTGGCGGAGTGCAGGACGGAGCACGAACTCCAGCTGGTACGTAGATCCACTTATCAAACCATGTTTTATTAGATTTAAGGCTGTATGGAGTTCAGCAATGAAACTGAATTTATTATTTCTCCTGAAATCAACAAAACATTGTTTCTTAAAATAAGCCTTCCTGTATTTTCCTTTAATTCACAAGGTCTTATTAACAAGTATGAGATCAACGGGCTGCAGTGTTGGCTGATCACTCATGCTCTGTGGTTTGCAAACGCACAGTATTTCCACTGGTTTTCTCCCACCATCATCTTTGACAACTGGATCCCCCTGATGTGGTGCACCAACATACTTGGCTATGCCGTGTCAACTTTTGCCTTCATAAAGGCCTACTTCTTCCCCACCAACCATGAAGACTGGTGCGTATCTGGCAGGGTCCGATTTGTGAGGAAACCAGAGGGGGGCATAATTTTAATTAAAAAAATTTATTTGGAAAAATTAGTTTAACAGCAGGCCAACAGGCAGTATAAAAATAGTTTCAGATCAGGTCACCTGCATGTTTGTGCCGCCTGTTCATGCTTCCACCAAGGAGCAAACTCCGCTGGAAAAGAGCGGAGCCTGGAAGTTAAGTTTAATAATTGTAGCTTTCTTTATCCGCTCGGGGCTCCAAAACAGAGCAAATCCCCATAGACTCCCATGTTAAAAAGACCAACTTTACAGCATAAATAAACACGTTTACAGAGAAATTAACACATTTACAGCCAAAATAAACATGTTTGCTGTAGAAACAAACACATTTACAGCAGAAATAAATACATTTACAGCAGAAATATACATGTTTACAGCAGAAGTAAACATGTTTACAGTAGAAATATACATGTTTACAGCAGAAGTAAACACGTTTACAGTAGCAGAATATGTTAACAGACCCATTTATGCAAGACCACAACACATACAACCCCAAAAACATATTACAGCAGACGTAAACACGTTTACAGCAGAAATATACATGTTTACAGCAGAAGAATATGTTTACAATAACCTTTATGCAGACACATTTACTCAAGACCTCAGATACCATTACCCCTTTCACAAAACATGTTTATAGCAAAATATACATGTTTACCCAGAAATAAACACATTTATCGCAGAAATATACATGTTTACAGCAGAAATATACATGTTTACAGCAGAAATAAACATGTTTACAGCAGAAATAAACACGTTTATTGCAGAAATATACATGTTTACAGCAGGAAAGTATGTTTACAGTAGAAATAAACACATTTATGGCAGAAGTAAACATGTTAACAGAAAAAGTAAACACGTTTAGAGAGAAACTGACACATTTTCAGCAGAAGTAAACATGTTTACAGCAGAAATAAACACGTTTATTGCAGAAATATACATGTTTATAGCCTGGTTCAAAACATTATTTTAGGTTTAAAAGGTCAAGTTTACCTTCATGTCAACTGTGAGGGGGTTAATTTTTTTATAACTCATCCATTTAGATGTTATTTAATCTTGAAATTACACATAATTAGGGGCGTGTCCTTTTGATTGACAGGCGACAGACCAGATGCCGGCTGGTGGCTCCTAGTTAGCTCCTTGTTTGCTCTCGGTAAGGTCTCAGTCTGCAGCAGAGTAGCAAAATGGTGGTTTTTAGCAGCTAGCAAGTCCAAACATGTCTTACCCGCCGCTTAGGAGGCTAATCTTCATTAGCTCCTGTTAGCTTGGTTACCATTTTGCCCAGAGTACGTTAGCTGTCAGCATTTGCCCTCAGGCTGTGCTTTGCTCTTTTTAGTATTTTCTGGGAGTGACGACACACGTGACATGGCAAGATGGCGACGGTAAAGGTTTTCAACCTGGGCTGATTTTCTAGCATGAAATATGTTCATTTACTCACCAAACCTGTCTCACCCAGACAGGTTTGGTGTACCTTGAATTCCTTCAGGAGATATTTAGATCCACTCCAGATCAGAGCATGTCCAATATACAGTATACCTCACAAATGTGCTTCTGGAAGAATGCTCAAAAATTCCCCAAAACACACTCCTAAACCTTGTGGACAGTCTTCCCAAAGGAGTTGAAGCTGTTCTAGCTGCAAAGGTGGACCAACATCCTGCTGAACCCTATAAATTAGGAATGGGAGGTTTCTGAGGCTCATATGTGAGTAAAGGTGAGACAATACTTTTGGCGATATCGTGTAATTCCAACTGTGAGTTTAGCTAATGTCCCAACTAAGAAGGCACGAGTGTTTTACCCCTTTCCCATTTAAAACGTGAACAATCGGCTTTTAGTGGCGTTATAAAAGCCTCACCGACCTAGCCTGGTACACCAGCCTGACTAACTCCATGTATGAACACAGCAAGTCAGCTTTCCCTCCGTTGAGGCTGATTTCCAATGCGCACAAAGCGGAACTAACAGGAGGACAGTGAACCGGAGAGAACCAATCAGAAGTGACTGTAGCTGGCGTAGCTCGGCACTCTGTTGCTACGTTGCTATGCACCCAAGCGTTTACACGTTGTTTTCCCTCTCTATTTAATGTAGTTTTCTTGTGTATATTAACAGAATGTTTGGTTTTATTATTATAAATACTCATGTCAGCATTGTTTATTGCTGAACTACTAATATGAGAAAGCGTTTGTGTCGCACGTCATGTGACTATGACCCGGAAGCTGTTAGTTACGCACCAAAACAGAGCAAAACAGCGGTGGAGATGTTGGAGGAGTTCAACGTTCATCTGTTAATAATTATACTGCTGTGCTGTGATTGGTCCGGTCAATTTTTTACCGGAGTGGAATCATTCTCCAATGGAGGGAACCCAGACTGACCTGCCGTGTATCTCATACATGGCGTTAGTCAGGCTGGTGTACCAGGCTATCACCGACCCGCGTCAAACAACTCGGCAACTCGCCTTCAGTTGACTCGTCTCTGATCGGCATGCAGTGGGGACACCAGACCGGCTGACATCTTCAATACGAACCCAACGTGATGATGTCACCAGCACAGCAGGTGATCAAACCCGGCTTATTTTTGTTAATGGGAAAGGAGCAAAATGCCGATTATGAGCAGGTCGATGCGCGTTTGAAAAACCCGCGTGAACGCGCTCGTGTCAGAGGGAAAGCGGCTACTGTGTGTGTCTACAGGTCGCCCCCGAGAAGCGAAATGTCCTGATTCAGTGTTTTGTCACAGATAAATGCCCAAATTCAGAATTGTCATATTCTAGTCCTCATTGAGCCCCCCCCTCTGCAAATTACATCCTGAAGCAACCTGCATAGTGGAATATTTAATAGTAAACTAATACTTATTGTATCAGTACATTACTTTGTTGGCTTATCTACCCCCCCCCCTCCGTTTGGGATTTTGCAGCAAGTTCACAGGAAACATGTTCTACAACTACATGATGGGCATCGAGTTCAACCCGCGCATCGGCAGATGGTTTGACTTCAAGCTGTTCTTCAACGGCAGACCGGGCATCGTCGCCTGGACCCTGATCAACCTGTCCTACATGGCCAAGCAGCAGGAGCTGTACGGCCACGTCACCAACTCCATGATCCTGGTTAACCTTCTGCAGGTAAGGGGGGAAAGGTGTCTTCAAAACCTGTGTCAGTGTGGTGGGGGGGGGGTGCCTGGATTTATTTATAGCTGCATAAAAAACATACTAACACTACAACAAAGAAGAAGACAAAGAAACAATAAAATATTTAATTAATTAAATAAATTAATAAGAAATAGATTATATAAAATCAGCTGCCAGTGAAACAAGGTTAAATTAATAAAAGTAAAAAAAAACAAAAAAAAACGAACATGATGATATTGATTTTGAATTGTGGTTCAACAACAATATTAAAAACAAACACACAAAAAATAAAACAAGTAAACAAGCATGATGGGGCTCCAGTCTCTGCAGTCACGTGTTGTCTTTAACATCCAATCAGACTTCTGCACCTGTTGACAGATATTTTGAATAGAATAGAATGAAAAAAGATTTAAGTCTTTATGACAATAGTAACAGTAGATATGTAATAATTTCCTTTCAAGTTCATAATATATAATAATGTAACAGTTGTCACAATGAAACTGGGTGGGCCTTCTCCCCCATTGTGACGTAACCTGAAACTACAGTTACAGTTACAGCTACAGCTACAGTTACATCTCAGCTGTTGAAAGTTCTTACTGTCCAAACATTTCAGGGTCTAACTATAAGTTAGCTGGTCATATCTATAACAGCAGCATTACTTCTCTAAAGCCTGATGTAGCTGTATGTCATGGCCTCTTCTTTTAACAGCAGTTTGGAGATGAGTGGGAACTGTGGAAACCAGCTGCTGGATCTGTGGGGAAGAACAATTCTCATCTAAAATGTTGGATTCTAGATGCTCAACAGTCCTCACTGTTTGTTTTTATTTTTTATGGCCAATACACACTATATTGCCAAAAGTATTGTCTCACCTGCCTTGACTCACATTTGATCGTCAGTAACATCCCATTCCTGATCCATCGGGTTCAGGATGACGTTGGTCCACCTTTGCAGCTAGAACAGCTTCATCTTCTGGGAAGGCTGTCCACAAGGTTTAGGAGTGTTTCTGGGAATCTTTGACCATCTTCCAGAAGCGCATTTGTGAGGTCACACTGATGTTGGACCAGAAGGTCTGGCTCTCAGTCTCTGCTCTAATTCATCCCAAAGGTGTTCTATGGGGTTGAGGTCAGGACTCTGTGCAGGCCAGTCCAGTTCCTCCACACCAGACTCTGCATCCAGGTCTTTATGGACCTGCTTTGTGCACTGGTGCACAGTCATGTTGGAAGAGAGGAAGGGACCAGCTCCAAACTGGTCCCACAAAGATGGGAGCATGGAATTGTCCAGAATGTCTTGGTATGCTGAAGCATTCAGAGTTCCTCAGAGTTCCTCTTCAGATCGCCAGATAGAGAATCGTGATTGGTCCCTCCAGAGAACGCCTCCACTGCTCTAGAGTCCAGTGGCAGCTGCTTTCCACCACTGCATCCACGCTTTGCACTGCACTTGGAGATAGATGGATGCAGCTGATCACCATGGAAACCCATTCCATGAAGCTCTCTGTTCCTGAGCTGATCTGAAGGCCATATGAAGTTTGGAGGTCTGCAGTGACTGACACTGCAGAAAGTTGGCCTCCTCTTCACACTATGTGCTTCAGCATCCGCTGACCCCGCGCCGTCTGTTTATGTGGCCGACCACTTCGTGACTGTGGAATATTTAGGAGTGAGGAAATGTCACCACTGGATGTGTTGCACAGGTGGCATCCTATCACAGTCCCACGCTGGAATTCACTGAGCTCCTGAGAGCGAAACATACTTTCACGAATGTTTGTAGAAACAGTCTGCATGCCCAGCTGCTTCATTTATACACCTGCGGACATGGAAGTGATGGAACACCTGATTCCATCATTTGGATGAGTGAGCTAATACTTTTGGCAATATAGTGTAGCTTTAAGAGTCATGTGCTAGAAAGCCATAGAGTCTGCCAGTAAGCACTTGATGAAGGAAGAATCATAATTTTTTGTAAGTGACATCATACAGATGTTCCCCCAGTTATTTCTGTTTAGTTCCTCTTGCTTCTGCAGCCTTTCTTGTCCCTGTCCTAACTCTGTAATGTGTTTCTGCCAGTTCAAGATGAGCTTATCTTCTTTTATGTATTATATAAGAGAACGCTTCTTTGCTTCATTTGATGTTTTTTAGGGCTGCAACGATTACTCGAGTAATTCGATTCATAAAATTGCTGGAGGCAAATTAACTGGCCAATTTCTGTTGAACATAACAGCTTTATGCTGATAACATAACTGAAGTGGAGGGAGGAAAAACTGTATGGGACCCTACAAACTGGACCCTCTCCGCGGTTCAGTACGCACGTGATCCAGGACGTAGAAATAATAAAAGTCCTTTATTGTTTGTATAATCGGTGGATTTGGCTGCGCCTGGTCAGTAAAGGCAGTTCAGAGCGGGTCCGTTTGCTCTGCGGTCCGGGTGCTGCGCGGCCTCCAGAACTTAAGAGGACCGTTTTAATCGATGGCTTAGTCCAGACCAAGGACCCTGCAGCATGAGCCAGACGCACGCTGTCGCAGCTCTCCTCTAAATAAGGCCGTCGAGTCTGTTTCTGACAGAGCAGCTTCCAGAATCAGCTCTCATTGGTTCAGACAGGTGACTTTCAAAATAAAAGCCCCTGCAAGTTTACAGTCGCTGAACTACATCAAACGTTACATTACCAGTGATACCAGGTTAAAAGTCTATCAGAGGGTCTCAGCGTTTTTATTTTTTATTTTTATAACAATAAATAAATGATTTTTTTAACTGCTGGGAGTTGGTTCAGCAGGTGCTGATCATCCTCTCTTGTTAATACATTTATACTGTAAGTGTTGTGGACTTGAATATGTATTTAGGTCCTTCAATGAACGGCCAGTTGTTTCCATTCCAGTAAAGCTCAGAATTAAATGTGCAGATGTGGAAGCAACACAGTGTGTTCTGGTTTTATTCACATTTTTCAGTGGAGATTTAATATACGAGAAGTTCCTGAGTGGATGTTTTGTTATCTTGTAGGGTATTTATGTGCTGGACTTCTTCTGGAATGAAGCATGGTACCTGAAAACCATTGATATCTGTCATGACCACTTCGGCTGGTACCTTGGCTGGGGGGGACTGTGTCTGGCTACCGTACCTTTACACTCTGCAGGTAACAAACTTGTTCATTCGTGAAAAGCTTCTTCCAGATTTAATATCGTAGGTTCTCTGGTACACACACGCATGCTCGTCACTAGTTCATTTCCCGCCAGTGCAGTAAGAGTTTTACAGCTAAAAATGATCTTGTCTGTCAGTCAGTCATTTTCTATACGCTTGTCCAGTTCAGGGTTGTGGGGGTTGCTGGAGCATATCCCAGCTATTATGAGGGGGGGTACACCCTGGACAGGTCGCCAGTCTGTCGCAGGGCCAACACAACTTGACAAGAGCAGAATATGTCAGATTATTAATCATGTTCTGAGAGTAAATGTCTTTTATTTCTTACTTTATAACTGAATCCTAAAATTGGATATTTTATCTGCATAATAAGCTAAACTATCTCACTAAGAAACTGTTTCAGACTTGTTTTAAGACCTCCCATACCAGACTTTAGACCAGTGGGAACTAGCTTATAACAAGCTGAAACAGTCATTTCAAGTTTCTTATGATGTGAAAAACACTTAAAACTCATCTGATCATGCTTCTTTTCAGTGTTTTTTTTCTCATTTTGAGCGAAAAGATCTTAAAACAAGAGAAAGTAACCAGGAATTCAAGAACTGGTAGCAAAGAGGTGCAGTTTAACAGTCTGAGACAGCGGCTCAGGTGGTGGAGCAGATCATCCAGTAGCCAGTAGACTGTAGGTAGCCGTCGTAATCAGTCTGGCCCTGGGTAAAATAAAAGCCTTAAACAAGTTCCATTCAGGAACGCTGGCAGGTTGGTGCTGCTCCTCCAGTGCAGGACTCTGCCTTTCAAAAAGGCTTTTTAGAAATTCAACTGAGAAAATAACAGAAACACTGTAAAGTGAGAAATATTGGCATTAAAATGTGATATTGGAAAATCGGTATCAGTTGATATTGGAATTTAAGAGTTTGACAATATTGGATATCGGTAAAAAAGCCAATACTGAGCATCCCTACTGAACAGAAGTATAGTATATACCAGACTAGTTCTGAGGGGGTTTTCACTAACAGAGGGACTTGAAATGAGTTTTACTGTCTAGAGTCCCCATGTTTTTTTCTTATTTCAAGAAATCTTAGCAAGTATAATGATCTTCCTTGACTGACATATTATTTCACTTGATTATCGTCTGATTCTTCTCTATTTCAGTGTTTTCTTGTTGTTTTTTTTTATTATATTAAGAACACTAACTTTTGCAGTGTGGACTCAGAGTTCACACACACAGAGGAAGAATGCATCTCAGCTCCAGTAAGTGTGTTTGTGGCTTTCAGGGCCTGTACCTGGTCTACCACCCTGTCCAGCTCTCGGACACCCACGCCCTGGCTGTCCTGTTGCTAGGCCTTGCTGGATATTACATCTTCCGCTCCACCAACCACCAGAAGGACCTGTTCCGGCGTACCGAGGGCTCCTGCTCCATCTGGGGCAGGAAGCCCACCTTCATCGAGTGCTCGTACCGCTCCGCTGATGGCGGCGTGCACCGCAGCAAGCTCCTGACCTCGGGCTTCTGGGGAGTGGCCCGCCACTTCAACTACACCGGGGACCTCATGGGCTCTTTAGCCTACTGTGCCGCCTGCGGCTTTGGCCACCTACTTCCGTACTTCTACATCGTGTACATGACCATCCTGCTGGTCCACCGCTGCGTGCGCGACGAGCACCGCTGCAGCAGTAAATACGGGAAGGACTGGAAACGTTACACCGACGTGGTGCCGTACCGTCTTATTCCTGGAGTCTTTTAGAGAGACGAGGAAGGAGAAACATGAAAGAGCAAAAATTCAGATGATATGATGTGAACTGGTTAGCAAGATAAATGTGGTTTATACATACAACCTACAGTAAGATGTCATACGCTGCATTTCAATCAGTAAGTTTTGGGACTGCTGTGCATGTGCGTGTGTGCGTGTTTCCTACAGTTAAACTGTAAACTGCACAGCTTGGTGTCGTATGTTTGGCATGAGGGAGAACCTTATTGAAACCAGCTCACGCCAAAGATGAGGAGCAGCCTCTGACCAACCTCTGCAGCACATTTATAGTCTGAAACAAAGCTGTGACTCCCATCATTTCTACAGAAAACGCTTCTCAAGTCAGGAATGTCAGAAAATGCAAATCACAAAATCAGAACAGAATTGAATTATTACATTGGTTGTTTTTTCTAAATGTGACATTTGTGGGTTTGAGAACGTCGTTAAGACTCGGGCCGTCGCTGATCTTTTGACTAAACATGTTATAGTGATGCATGCCACGAGCACGAATGATGCCTTGCTCATTAACACGGTGGAAAATGGACTGTTGTGGTTTAGTGCACCAAATCTGAATTTTTGGTTTGCTGAAAATGTTTAATCTTTTCGAAGATGCTGCATTCAGTGTCATTCTCACCTGTGGTCCGGGGGAAATATTTCCCCTCTGCCTCAACAAGTACAGATGCGATCACCGATTTTCTCCGGATGTTTTTGCTGTTTGGGAAAACGTTAAAGATTGTGAGGTGTTCTCATTCCAACAATACCTTTCTCCAACTGGAGAGCTCTGACAGAAAATAAACTCAAATTTTTGTGATAAACAGACCCACTGTTTCACTTTACTGATTTCACCTGTATGGTCTTTCATAAAACTGTACCAAGATTTGTCAATATGAAGTTAAAAGAAACAAATTAGGACATCAGCTTCATGTTAGAGGACGGTTTCGTCTTTTTATGCCAAAGCTGATGTAGTTTCTTTATGTTACCACTAGAGGGAAGCAGAGGACAGCTGATCTGTGGTGACTTCATCTCTCGGTTTTCCTGTTTGTCATCATTTATTTACAGGCTGAATTTAGTTGAGACTTTTAAGCACTTTAGTCTATTGATCCACATTCATTGTTTCAGAGCAGCATCTCTTCTTCCTGAGGTGTTCACATTTTCAATGCATAAGAATGCACACATGATACAACATAATACATACATGAACACAAATACAACATACAGGCTATACAACACACACAAAATACCCGCGTGATACTGACACAGCATACTGGAACCACAACACACATCACAAGCTCCTACTATCACCATTAAAAGAAGAAATAAGTATACAAATGAATATATGTCACCCTCCAAGAAACCATATAGTTATTATTTTATTGATACCGATACCAATATTTATTAATTTTTCTTCCATCTTCTTTCATTTCTATTTCTTTTTCTCCATTTTTTTTCTTTCCCCTTTCTTCTTTTTTTTTTAATATCCTCTCTCTTCTTTTTTTTCTCTCTCCTTTTTATATTCAATAAGAGGCTTATGCTCCAACCCCCCCTTTTCCCTCCCTTCTCTTTTTTTCCCCTTTCTTTCCCCCCCCCCCCTCATTATTGAAGGATCCCCCCCCCCCCCCCTTTTTTCTCTCCACACACGAAATAGAGCCCACACACAAATTTTTTTCCCCCCACTCTCACACACTTTTCTATTTTTCTCTTTCCCCCCCCCAACTCCCCTCCCGCCCTCTTTTCTTTTTTTTTTTTATGGTGTTTTCCTCCCTTCCATTGCATAGAAAAAAACCCCACATGCGCTACCCTATATGTAATCTATCATAGAGGTGCCACTCCCCCTTCCCTCCCCTCTTTTTTTTTTTTTTTTTTTTTAAAAAAAAAAACCCACCGGGGGGACGCAACCCTAGCAAGTCAGCATGTGTAAATATACAAAGGGAAACCCTCCGTATTTCAGAAGGAGCAAGTTAAACGGGTTTCAGTGGAAGGAGGCCTTTAATACTCATTGATTCTATAGCGTAATTTAGAGTAAACATTAAGAACATTATAAGATGCTGTTGAAGACATAGATATCTACATACAGTAGATATCTATGTAAGAAAGTAGAAGTAAGAAATCCTTTCTTATTTCTTACTTTTTTGTATGTTAGTTACACTTAAATGTTTCAGATCATCAAACAAATTTAAATATGAGACAAAGATATGACTATATATCAGATACGACTGTGGCTCAGGTGGTAGAGCAGGTCGGCCAATGATAGAAGGATCGGCGGTTCAAATCCCGATCCCCCAGCCATGAGTTGTTGTGTCCTTGGCAAGACACTTAACCCTCCTTGCCTCCAGTGGGGACACTGCTGGTGTATGAATGGTTCTGGTGGTGGTCAGAGGGGCCGTAGGTGCGAAATGGCAGCCATGCTTCCGTCAGTCTGCATCCAGAATTTACTGGAAACCACATCATTTAGTATATTTTTAGAGCCTAAACAGTAGAACATCTAGCGGCTGTGAAACGCTCCCTTGCAAGTTCACGACACTGTGGAAGTTGCTGCAGACGAGATTGCACATTCTTTCTTTCTGTCTTTCTTTCTTTGTTTTAAATCAACAGCCAACCACTCTTGTGTTTGTTCGCAGCTCATTCGCTCTTAGCACAATGTAAACAGTGAATTTCTTCTTCTATGCTTGCATTATTGGCAGAGTAGGGTCTGAACACCGAGGCTTCCATAGTTTCGTGAACGCGCATATGCCCGCTTCATGAAAGTAAGACGTACTACTGTTTAGGCTCTAAAAATATACTAAATGATGTGGTTTCCAGTAAATTACGGACGCTCCCCACTCAGGACACTTGGATTCATTTTTGATGAGCAGTATGGAGGAGTATTGCCAAGTTTTTGTGGACTTTTATGGACCTTTTTGGTTCAGTCACCGGTGAACTCCACCCCCACCCCTCCCACCCCGATCTCCGGCTGCATTTGAGATATTAAAAAGTGCTCCAGAGTCTTGCTCAGCATGAGGGTAAGTAGAAAATGAAGGACCATCCTTCTGTGGGTGTACTATTCCTTTAATGCTGCACATAACACATGAGACGATGCCATTAATGATTTGATCAGACAGTAAATGATCCATCAGACCTTTCTCTGCTGCATAGATATGGCACAGGCCTGTATCCTGAACCCCCCCATCACCAGTGTCCTCTCGGTATAATGATGCAGGTTATGGATGTAAATCAGTTACAGTAACGGAAGACTCATTGATCCTCTTCCTTTATTCAAAGCAAAATCAATTTGCACCTCATTCATCACTTTTCTTTACATGGAACCGAATTACCTTTGATTCTTGTGTCAGGCTGACCTGCTCTCAGATTACCCCTGACGGCCAGAGACGCTGAACCAGCTCCACCGTGGGATGACTGGCTTCACTCAGCCACGCTGACAAATGGCTCTCAATGAAAGAAATGGAAATCTGAAGAAAGGGACGATCCTTTCGTGATGGCACTAAAAGCCGGACTATTGAATTTGCCAGCAGGGATCACGCACCCATCCATATAACTGTCCAGAGTACACAGTAACCATATTGTGGAAGTCGCTCTCTGCAGCTGCACATTCTTCTCCTCTGAGGGCTGGCGGGGGTCACGGAGCAGGAGGAAAACCTAGAAACGTGGGGTGTGTGAGTGGCAGAGATAATGAGAAGCAAAGACGGAGAGGGAGTAACAGAAGAGAGACCGAATTCACAACGGGATACTTGGAGCTGGAGCCACTCCTCAACAAAAGTTGGCTTGATTTCCCGAGAGGCCAAATTAGTTTTTATTGGAAGTTTGGGGGGTAAGAAATTTGTGGGCAAGAGTTGTAAGCCAGGAGGAGAGAGGCACCACAAAGGGAGGAAAACACATGATTTGTCAGCAAACTGATAACTTACATGAACCATAAAGTACAGCAGACCACTAAAGAGCATTCCAGGCCGCAGCAGGTCTAATAATCACGTTGCGGCAGGCGAGGTTAGATGGACTGGCTGCCTGCGGTTGGTGGCTGAGGAGCAATTCTTGCCATCACAATGTTGATTTTTTGTACTTCGGGCTTGATGATTACATTTATTGCAAGTGTCTCCCTTTACTTCCTGCTTCTTAGCAGCCTGGCAACTACAGGAAAGTTTCTTGTGGTGCTGGTAGGTGTTCCGGAGATGCAGTCTTACAGAACCATAACTTGGGCCAAACCGCTGTTAACAGGTTGCTGAGAGTGGGGGTGGGACACTCCACGAGGGGGAAACATACATTCAAGACCCCTTTTTTTTCATAGTTGCACTAGTAAGACTAAAGCTAAGCAACAACCATAATGTATGAGAGCTGAAACATCCCGACCCCTTCCCCCTTCCCCTTCCCACTTAAAATGAAGCTACGAGAAGATGTAATGTTGTGCTATCGATGTTTGCACTCAATCTTACATTTCCTGTCTCCTCAGAAATAAGATGTCTGTCTCACTTTTGTGACGTCTAAGTAGGATGAAATGCAACATGACTGTTCAACCTGCGGCAACACGGATCACATATTTGATTTAGGACCACATATGAAACAGGCCTGAATCTGTCTGGGACATGTCAGGTTCAATGTGACTCGTGCTGTTCACACTAGCCATGTTCACATGAACCCAATTATACCGATTGCTTTCGGTTTAAAAGCTCTTTTGGAATGAAAATGATCCATATAAACACCTCTTTCCGACTGAAAAGTGCAGAACCGAATGAGTTATCATTCGGTTTCATATTCCTTTCCCCAAATCGATGGTGGTGTCATGTAAACGCTGAACTGGAAAGTTGTGAGGTTACCTTCCAATAGCGCATGCTTCAACGAGACGTCAACGTGCAACGAGCAACATTACTTCACTTTGACAGATGGCGGTGAACAACGTAATTCCCTGGACAATGACGGGAAGTTTGTTTTTACTTCAAACTCCGTCTCTGCGCCTTTTTCTCTTGGTTGTTTGCAGTAGAAGCGCATGAGGATCAGCTGCTGCTGGATTAAAGTCCTGCAGAAACCACAACAACCGTGACGATCAGTTTGTAGACCTCCATCTTTAATAAATAATGTGATTTACATCATTCTGTGCATGTCAGCCAGAATGGTTCTGAATAAATGTTGGCGCATGGACACGCCAGATCGGAATGAATTAGTTCCCATGTAAACAGCTGCCCTAAAATCCTCAATCAGAATGATTTTGTACCAAAAGGGAAAAACGTCTCCATGTAAACGTGCCCACTGTCAGAAACACATCAGACATGGGTCACTTTTAACTGCAGTATGAACTTAGCCAAAATGTCAAAATATAGACAGATACAACCTCATAGATGCCAAAAAGCTCAAATGCACATACTATATGGAAGTGTACTGGGATCTTCTACTCTAGCCCTTGAGGACTGTTCTGCAGGTTTTAGATGCTTTCCTGCTTTAAAGAGCTACAAATTCATACTAGTTGGCTTTTCTTAAGAAATTACGCAAACTTGCTGCCTTAGGAAAATTAAGGCCCAATCCAATTCCTACTTTCTTCCCTATCCCTAGCCCTAGCCTAGTGAGTCCTAAAGAGCCAAAGGGTGTTTATCGAAGTAAGGTGATCGAACCCTATATTTACATTTGAGTCCTGACTCTTCGTGAGTCGCCCAGAGAGTTGAATTAAAAAGGATTAGGAGCAGAGAACGAATTAGAGGGATTAAAAAGGATTCTCAGGCTGCTGTACAAATCATAGCTAATGTGGTAAAAAATGATTGCTGGTAGATTGTACATCCCACATTAACAGGGCTTCTGAGGCATAGAGACAGGCTCCTAACAGATCAGCGGCAACACCAGCATGAGTTCAGGCAACAAATTGCCCCTATTTTGCATGCATTGAGTGAGAAAGCCAAGAGCCTCATTCTGCTTCTCTCATGTTGATAATCAGACTCCAGCAGGGAGCAGCTTGAATGCTGCACCTCTAACAGTGAGTCAAATTAAGCTTAGCAAAGGTGCAGAGAAGCTGCTAGTTATACATACACTGTTTACAGGATTAAAGCTAATACCAAGAGATTGGCAGCATTTACAATTAAAAACACAACCTAAGTACAGAATAAGCTGTTTATTTCCACTGACCTCACTGACGCCGTGCAAACTGCCAATGACAAATTTGTTGAACATAACAGCACATATGCGATAAACAGGTGTGAGGTTTCCATACGAAGGGGATTTCTTGGATGTGGGGATTTCTTGGATATGTTTGGTTGCTTTGGAGACAGGCAGGCATGCATCAGTGGGCGTGAGGGTGTGTCTGTGGCACAGCTGTCTGAGTGACAGCCAGTTGTCCGGAGTATGGGGAGTAGGGTAAGGGATACGAGCTGGCACTGAAGTCCAGGGTTGACACTGCCAAAGTCGACTGCACATCAGCACCAAAGACGACCTCTGACCAGATTTTCCAGGCCTCATCAGACCTCGCCCAACTCCAGAAGTCAGAAGATTGTCTGGCACAAAGGCCAACCACTGACAGTTATCTCACACTTCGACTCTGGTCAAGTCAAAGTTCTTCATGATTTTCAGGTCTAGTTACTTTTATTGATCAGAACAGGATGATGCACTCTTTCCACACAGTCATGTGTCTACTAAACGCATCTTTTTTAAAGCAGTTGGCCCATAGTTTTAACAAAGAAGACAAGAAGACTGTTTTGGTTGGAAATACTGACTTTATAGACTTCAGAGTAAACTTTTGCTGTCAGAGTATCCAACTTTCTGATGCAGACTTAAAGTTATGACTAACTTTTTATAAGGTTCAGAAATGTATATTTACTTCTAAAGGTGGAAGTTTTGACAATATTGCTTAAAATCTCCTTCACACCTCGATTGCAGCCAGTTAATTATCCCGGTCAGGATGATTGAACGATGATACATGTATGTCTATTAAACTCAACCGCCATTTGTCTTTCCTCTTCCCCCTCTGCACGTGCACCACTTTTTGCAACTTTGCACTACCACTGGGCTACCCACTCGTACCATGCTAGTCGTAGCGTCGTGGGCTTTGGCGCGGAGGACCTGGGTTCGAGTCCCCGACACAACATTCAGGTGAACCACTGTGGACCCCCGAGCAAGGTCCTTAACCCCACCAACTGCTCCCTGGGCGCTTTAAGTAGCAGCCCACTGCTCTCTGGTACCAATGTACAGAGATGGGCAAAAATGCAGAGCCCTAATTTCCCCTTGGGAATGTAAACAGTATATATATATATATATACATATATATATCTAAACTTGTAGTGTAAACAAATATGGGGGCAGACTGCTCGCTGCTGCTGCTATTTGTGCAGATATTTGCTCTGATAAATCCCCCCAAAAGATCATGGAGGTGTTGACTTTTACATTATGGACTTTTTACCCTGCAAAAGGAGGCAGAGGTGAGTGAATACTTCAGGCCCAATCTAAATTCTCCTTTTTACCCTTACCCCTTCCCCTTTCCCCTTCCCCTTGGCCTTTGCCACTTAAAACAAAGCTACAAGGGATAGAGCTGAAAGTCAAACCCCTACAAATTGGGACACCCCTTCAACAAACACTTACGTCATCAGTGATCCCACCGGCTTGTGTCTAAGCAGATGCGCGCTGATCTGTCGGCACAAATCTGGAGAAATCAAGCCCTCTGCAGCCGTGGGTTAATGTTAACAAGCAAATTCAATTTGTGCATGTCATCCCTGCACTGCAAAAACTCAAATCTTTGCAAGTATATTTTTATGATTTCTTGTGAAAACATCTCATCACACTCAAAATAAGATAAAATTACTTAAAGAGAAACATTTAATTACATTCAACTTATTACAAGAAAAAACAAACTTTTTCTTACTTTCTTAAAGGTGCCATGACATCAAATTTCACTTCTCTGGGGTATTGGGTGTATAATATGATCTATTGTGCACTGATGAGGCCATGTGAATGTCCAGAGTGAGAATCAAAGTTCCTGTTTATGGTCTGTCAGCTTTGTCTCTCTGCTCAGAAACAGTTGAATCAGACAGCAGCTTATCATTCTACGTAGTTCTATCATTCTACGTAGTTCTATCATTCTACGTAATTTAATTGCTCCAATAAGAGCACACTATCAAGTAAACAGCGCCCCCCTCTCTCCTAACGGTTTATGCACCGTCCGCCCCCATTGGAGAGACCCTCCTGTCTGATTCAGCTGCATGTATGGAGCTAGTAGTAACTTCTGTGCAGTCAGGTCTGGGTTTTCAAACAAATGGATTTAAAAGCAAACTTCTGCAGCAACACTGAGGGAGGGGGCCACAACCTTGTCATTACCTGTAAGTTTATTTATCTTCTAAATGCTGTCTTGTCTGATAAACGTAGCTCACTGTCTGAAGTGACCATGTTGCTAGCAGTTAGCCTTTAGCAAAGTCCGACCGCAGCTTGACCTAGATTCTCCAAATAAGGTCATAACCAAATATGGTGTAGCCAATCAAAATGAAGTCAACGTGGTCTCCGGGTAAAGCTCCATATCATCACCGGACCCAACTGTATTACTGAGGAAGTGAGGTCTGGCGTTTCAAAACAATACTCTGCTGTAAAAAATGCAGTTTTTTTCTTTGGAGTATTTACATATGCAGTAATGCCAACAACATAAACTAGTTTTTACTGCTATGTCATCACTCCTTTAAGAGTGACCGAGGTTTTTTTTTTGCTTGTAATACGCAAAAAAATCTGCCAATGGGGACAAGCAAAATTTTCTTTACAAGATTTCTTGAAATAAGATGCATTGCCTTAAAACAAGGCATTGCACTGAAATGTTTCTCTTTAAAGTTGTACTTCCGTGGTCATTTCATTAATATTTCTGTGTTCTCCATTATTGTTGAATGCATTCTGCATCGTTTCTGTTTAAAAAAACCTGGTATCTTTGTATCCAGCTGTATTTGTATACTAGAAGAGAGGCTTGTGGTCCAACGGCAGCTTTTCCGGGTCCTTCTCATGAATTTCCGTCTGATTGGCTGCCTCCCATCAGTGTATGAAGGAAGCTCCGCCCTCCGCTCTTATTTTGTTACAGACAGGAAATAGAGCCGACAAACAAGTTTGTTCCGCCATGCTAACAAACAGTTAGCTAATTAGCTTCTCAACTCCGAAGCTACAGTCGTGCCGTCTTCACTTCTAGTGTGTAGTGGAGGGTTACCTGCCTTCCAATGGACAGATAGAAACCCCACGTGGGATACGCTATTTGCAATGTGATGTAGAAGTGCGAGGCTGTTCCTGATTCGCTCTTCTCTTCGTATTGTTTCTCTGATGAGAAAACGCAGCCGACTGGTGGGAACGCAACGCTAGCAAGTCAGCATGTGTAAGTAAACAAGGGGAAACCCTCCGTATTTCAGAAGGAGCAAGTTAATCGGGTTTTCGGTGGAAGGAGGCCTTTAAGCAATTTTGTCTTATTTTGAGTGTAATTAGACATTTTGTCTAGAAATGAGAAAAATATACTTGGAAAGATTTGAGTTTTTTCAGTGTGCTTGTGTTATATCCCAAAGGACCTCCATGTAAGTGAAGACCAGCAGCGATGTTTCTGAAGTTTTTATTGATTATCTATCACTGAAGATTATCAGGACTGCCTACAGAGCACCGCTAGTTTTCAGCCTGGTAGCGTTTATGCTACTGAAGCGTCAGTGTGGTATTGGTGATTTTTTTATGTGCATTTTATGAAGAAAATGACCATTAAACATTCAAAAACCATATAACTAGACAAGTCAAGGGTTTTCATACTTTTTAGACTTGTACCTATGGGGAAAATATTTACATTTTTGGATTTTTTTGGACTCTGTAGCAGCCATCTTGCTAGTGATTGACATACCCCTCCGTTGTAAGTGTGCATCGGAAAAACCTTCGTTTGAAGGGGTATATACTGTACCCCTACCCCTCTGTCCTAACAGGAATGGGACACCCCTACCCTGACATGTGAACGCGTAAAACAGAGGGGAAGGGGTAAGGGGGAGAATTGAGATTGGGCCTTGAATAATGCTGCCATGGGCTTAAGGCTAATTTATAGTCCTTTGTAAAGTGCTCTACCAAGGTTACAAAGAGCTCTTTACATCAATGGAAAGCCCGTCGGAGAGCCTCTCTGTCATCTCCGGCTGCACAAAATATTTTTAAAATTTCCATCACTCAAGGACAACGGAGATGGCAAAGGTTGTAATCGGTCTGTCACAACATAAATACTGGCAGCGCCATTTTTTAACCAGAGAACACACCCTAATATAATTTTACTAAAGTGGAAAAAAAAACTCTCCACCATTCTCCCCCCTTGTCCTAATTTTTTTTTTTCAGAACAACCGAGCAACCCTTTCATCCGACATCTCCCAACAACCCCCCCGCCAAAAAAGCGCCACACCCATCCACAAATAATCTTTATAAACATTCCTCTTATATTTAAATATTTTCTCTCCCCCCCACCACAACATAATTCTAAATACACCCCCCCCCCCCCTTTCCCCCCTCACAACCCCCCAACACCGCAAACCGACGGACCCAGGCCCCCCCCCCCACCCCCAACACAAAACTCCTTTTTATATAAACCACTTACCACCTATACAACCATACCCTTCATCTACTATTTATTAATTTTTTATTATTTCTTTTTTTTTTTTTTTTTTATTTTATTTATTTATTTATATCCCCTCCCCTCCCCCCCTCCCCCCCCCCCAACACCCCCCCCCCCCCCCCCCCCCCCATTACACTATTTTTTTTTTTTCTTCCTTTTTTCCTACCATTTACCTCCTCCCTACTCCCCCCCCCCCCCCCCACTCCTCCCCACCATTCTTCCTTTCCTCAATCCTCCTCCCCCCCTCCCCCCCCCCCCCCCCCCCCCCCCCCCCCCACCCCCCCCCCCCCCTCCCCCCCCCCCCCTCCTTCTTCTAACATCAATAAAAATTATAATCTAATTTTTTCTAATTTTTTCGAAATTTCCCCCTCAAAGTATTAACCCCCCTTAAAACCTCCTCTGTTACCCCCCCACCCCCTGAACAAAAAGCCCAGAAGGGCACCCCCCCCTTCCCAAGAATTTTTTTCCTAAAATTTTATCCCATAAATGCTCACCCAGCAGACCTTTCCTACCTTTTATCTTTTAAATTTCTTCTTTTCCCCCCTCCCCCTCCCGCCCCGACCCACCCCCCCAACCCCCAGCCCCACCCCAACCAACCCGCCCGGCCCGGCCCCACCCACCCCCCCCCCCCCTCCCTCCTCCCTAATAAAAGCAGAAACATAACAAAAAATCACTTATTTCAAAAATTCTATTTTTTTGTCAGACACGAACATTTATTAATCACACGTGGATACAATCATAAGATCATTTATATGATCAGATGTGCGCTCATTTCCACGCTTGTTTGATAAACGGACCGCTGACTTTAATACACCTAAAATGGCGTCTTAGCAACAAAAGTCACGTGTCTGGCAGAGACCGATTGTCTCCATTTCTGCATCAAAGGTATCTGTTTCAATGTTATTCAGCTGCAGCAACAATAACAGTTTTTCTCTCTCCTTGCTCACTCTAACCAGAAGCAAAATAACCACCGAGGTTACCAACCATCGTCATCATAAGGGTAGGTCGGACTTGCATATCGACCTCTACTGATCGGGCGGGAAATTGCACTGCGTATCCGGCACGATGCGCTATACAAAAGAAGCTCATTTGAATGCTTTTAGAAACGCGGTTCAGTTGTTGACTGGCAAACGTTTGTCTCCGTCGACTCACTCGTGAATCCTCAGAACCATTTTTCCAGGATCTCCCACCGTACCTTTACCATGAAAACAATGTATCACGTGTGATATTTTTTCAGGTACTGGTTTGGCTGCATGGAAATGTGATGTTAGCTCTGTCCCTTTAGAGTAAAATGGATCCTTCAGGTTCAGTTTTGGCCCAATGATGAACTGGTGAACTGTCTAGGATGTAAATGTCTGTATCAAAACATTCTGATCTCATGAAATGAAGAACAAACCATTAGGCTCTCAACTAAAGTTCTTCAAATGTATGTCACAATTTCAATTCCACCGTAAGTTCCTGAAACAATGCGATGGGCAGCACAGTTTTTAGAGCCTCTGTCAGGGACCCAACATTGACTCACCTGGTGTCCTGCTGCCTCAGCTCGGGGGAAAGCCAGCACACAAATCTGCAGGCTCATTATCATTGTGAAGTAAAACAGCTAGTAAGGATACTATCCAAAATACTTCCAAACCCTGATTCTCTCTGGTGTTGTGATTGTCTTTCAAAGATAGCTTTTGTTTGTAAACCTGTCATTAGCTTCATGTAGAGGTTATCAAGGTGTAGATGGTCAAGCTGATACCAGGGCACTCCTTACCAAAAAGAAGTATTCCTTAAGTGCATGTTATTAAGTATACTCAAGTATAGTAAAGTATATCCCCCAAATGTGCTTTTAATTAGCAAGTACACTGATACCAATGTACTAGCAGTACACAAACAAGTATATACTTCTTGGGACTAAATTGGTCCACTTTAAGTATTTAAAAGTACACTTTCAAGTATACTTAAAGTAATCTTTTTGTTATACTGTTAGTGTACTCCTACAAAAACTTTAAGCTGACTTTTACTTTTAGTAAGTACTCGGGATGTAACGATATGGAAATTTCATATCACGGTTATTGTGACCAAAATGATCACGGTTATCATTTTTATCGTGGTATTATTGAAATACCCCCCAGCATCATTAAAAATATCGAAAATGGGTCTAAATGTCTACTTTGTCCTTTTTAAAGGAGGAAAAATCTTAAGAGAACTGTCCACCTTGTTGCCTTCTGCCATGTTTTCATAAATTAAACATTGCAAACTCTGCTGCTGCTTTTCCAGCCAGTGAGCAGCATCACTGGGTTTTTTTCAAAGTGCAGTAATCAGTCACGGTCAACAATAATTAAAATTTGAAAAAGTATTACTAATCGTTGGTAATTTTATCACGATTAACCATTTTACAGTTAATCGTTACATTCCTAGTAAGTACACTTTTAAGTATACTAAAGTACACCTTTAACCGCCCCCCCGAACACCCTTTACTTCCCACACCCCCATCTATTATTAATCTTTTTTGTTTTTTTTTAGAAATATTGTTGCACCCTTTAAATGCTGTTTTTTAATCATCAACCATTAATCATAGTCTTCTTCTTATCCAATGAGAGCCCCTCTGAAATTTTTTCCTTTTGTGAATACCCCCTCGACTCGCTTCTCAATCTCTTTTTTCCAATTTTTTTTTATTTATTATTATTTTTAAATTAATTAATTTTTTTTTTTTGGTTAATTTGGTTTAAATTTACCGGTTTCCTTTGTAGACTAAAAGTTATATGATATGAACCGGTGGTTTTCAAAGTGTGAGCGAGCTAGCGCCTAAATCTTACAAAACAGGATTTAAAAACATAATATAATGTGCATCTTGAAGTACGCCACAAAGAAACCAATACAGTATGTGTGAAAATGTACTACTATTAAAGCATATCGTTCAAAAGTTTCAATATAAGTATAGGCTAAATATACTTAAACTTCTAGTGTAACTATTAGTAAATGGAACTTTAAGTATATTTCTGATAAGTACATAAACAGTAAACTGAAAGTATACTGTCTTATTTAAAGTTTAAAATTAGCATACTTCAAGCATACAGTACTTGCATTATACTACTTATTGGTAAGGGAACTTTTGCTGAAACGCAAGGCAAACTACTTTGATTGTCGTTCCATCTGTATATATAGTCTAGGCTACTGTGTAAAAGGCTTTTTTACTTTGACTTTTGACTTTCTAATGGGCTTAAAGTTTCCCCAACTAGACGTTCAAACATTGGAGCAGTTTTAGGACCTTGTTCAACAACCATTTCCAGAGGTAGAAAAAACCTTTCCTTGGCTTTGCCTCATCAATACCATCCTCAAGACCACTAACTGTTTCCAAAAGTGTTTTAAACATGTGACAACCAGTCTGATGTGATGAAAGAGAAAAATGAATTGAATCCACTTTTAGATAATCCCTACAATCAGCAAGACAAGGGGACCTTTAAAGTGTCTGCAAACTTTGCTGGCACTGTGGTATCACATGCAGACCCAGAAAGAGATGCTGAATGAGCCTTCCACTTTTCTCTCCCCAATTAGCTGACTGGTCTGAACTGGATCTAATGATAATCGAAGCTACAGCAGCACCTCACGCAGGCCCTAATAACTTTCTCTTTAATAAATCACAAGCACAGTCAGTTTTCTATTACCTTCAATCACATTTGTAACAATCACACACCATTAAATTCCTGCGTTGTGTAGATTACAATAATTGACAGCAATTCGATGCTTCGTCTTTTTAGCTGTCTGAAGCATAAACAGAAGTTGGATATGACACCATGCCTGCAGCAAAGTCAGCAATTTTAGTCACACATGCACCCAATAAGTGTTCAGTCTTGCCTTTTTGTTGGCAATTAAGCTACGTTTTTAGCTTATTTTCACAAGTTAACCACACGGCTCGGCATGCTCCAAGTCTTCTACTAGCCATCTCAATGCTTCGCCCAGCTCTTCCCCGCCACATTATTAGCTTTGACCTTTGTATGTCAGTCTCGTGTTGATCCTGAGCCAGAGAAACTCGGCCAGAACCTGAGCCAGAAATAAAGGGCTAACACATGTTGCATTTTATGAACAGTCCAGGCATGGATTGTACTTAAACAGTCATGAAATCAAGTCTGTAGGGACCGTAAAACCATGGTAGACTCTCCTCACACAAAGTCCTCCCATCCACACCCAACAGCTCTCCCGTGGCTCACGCTATCTGTATATACTTCCTTTTACTAATTCCCATTCCCTTCCTAACCTTCATCCAGCTGGAGCGTTCTGAGCACATGCGCTCATCCCCACCCTAACTTTGACCTTCCCCAGTCTAGGCCTTCGGACTTCTGTATCGGCTCATGTAATTGTTTTCTCCTGTCACGATGTCACATTTCTGATTCAGTCTCCCAGCACACCTCCGATGAACAGGTCACCTTAACGCCCCTTCATCCTCAATGATAATTTCAAGCCTAAGGAGTGATGTCCTTTTCACTCCTTTACTTCTTTTCTGCTGTCCCAGCAGCTTCTGAGTGAATCAGTTGCCGGTGTTTGTGTGTATCACTGTAGTCACTCTGTACTATTGCACGACGAGCATGTACAGTACTTCAACCAGACGTTCTAACACTCACAGGCACCTGCATCTGAGTCCAGAGATGTGAAATAATGCATCAAAGAGTAGTTAATTACCACCACATGGGGATGTTTGAATTGCAAATGTTCTTAGATGTAAACGACCCATTTAAGTCCCATTTTAATAACGGTGTTTAGAAACAACACAACATGTACAAAGGGATTTTTCAAAATATTTTAGATACATTTTTTAAGTAGTACACTGTAAAATAAGACTGCGTTTATCCAAACTAATTGTACCAAGGACTGATTTTCTGAGAATTTAAGTGAAACTTTTCTAATCTTAGACACGTGGTGTTGCAGACACAGAGGATTCTGCATCATTGCTGTGATTAAACATAAATTAGAGTTTGCAGGTGAAACAAAATTATAGTCTAGTGTTTTAAATTGATGATTTTCTTTTTAGAGCCTGGCTGTGCCTCCCCATTCCTGTTGTTGTTCCTCCCTTTTCCCTGCTGTTGTTGTCTCTTTGTCTGTCTGTCTAGGCGTGGCTGGTTGCTGCCAATAATGATTCCACACGCCTGAGAACCATCATCATCCACCCACCAGTACATCTGCATATCCCAGTCTGCTCTTCCATCTTCAGTTTGTTTACCTGTATGACACTCAGCAGGCCAAAACCGTCTGGTGTCCTTTCACCATCCATGCTTCCCCTACCGACCTCCAGAACCAACCTGTCTGCATCACCAGAGCAGCTCTTTAAGTAGCACTTCATGATGATTTTAAAACTCCATGCTTTGACTTGTTTGATGGAACTGGGGCATTCATTTTGTACATTCCTTGAGCTGCGATGCCCAGCAGCATCCTGAGGCTGAGAAATCACACATCGCAACTTTGTTTTCCCACCATGGCACATCACTTTACAGCAGCATTTGACTTTATGACACTGTATCACGAGCTAGCAACTGGTTATCAACACACTGGCCAGTTTGGACGTCACCATGGCTGATTCAGCAAAGAAACCTAAGAGGACATCATCAGAGTAACTGCGGAAAATAAAGAGAAAGGGACAGAGCAGGAGGTAAGGCAAGTGCCAACTAACGCGCTGGAGAGATCTCAGACGAGAGAAGGATGAGTGACAGTGTGGGGTCCTGTCACTTTGCCTCCGATTGATCATGTGCCCTGGCTACTTGGCCATAGAAATATCCTTTTGGCTGACTGGGAAGCACGCATGACTTTCACTCAGGAGTCTGTGGGATCGAATCCCGCCTGGGCCCTCGTTGCGTACCTTGCCACAGATGCAAGACAGATGGTGAATTAGCCGTTGTCACGGGGCACTTTAGTAACAACTACTTGTGATATTTTACTATAGATCACCGCGAGCATCCGGGAATTTTTGCCAGATTCGTCACATCCTGTTAGGTAGGGGGTAAAAACATTACTTGGTTGCATAGGGGAGCCATTTGATTACCTGCTTTATTACTCGTCAATCTTTGTTTATTCTACTTTGGAAAAACCGAGAAGTCACTCTGTGTATGGCTGCCATAAAAGTAACTACCACACGGACATGAGAAGATGTTTTTCCACTTCCCAAAACAACAGAAAAAGCCCCGAACGCTGTGCTAAGTGGCTAGTGGCTATCAAGCCCATAAATGCTGACAGTTCACACTGGAATCCATGGAAACATCTTACGATATGTTCGGATCACTTTGTGACAGATAAAAAAATTAATTAATTTAAAAAAAACGTACTGTGGTATCACTGTTTAAAGGGGAAGTTCAGAATTTTTGACATAGGGCCTCATTTACAAGTGAGCCAGAATACTACTTATCACTGAAGACAGTTTCGACATATTTCATCCCGTTATTCTAGTTCCAGTGGGTCGCTGATGCTAATACTAGTGGAAGTCAATAGGAATCTGCTAGCCTGTCATTAAAACCAATCTTATCCACTCCACAGTAGATCAGAGGCAAATCAGCAAGCCTATCTGTGTAAATGCCGTGTTAAACTAGTAAACTCATGTTTAAACAAGTAAAACTAGCCTTTTATGACAAATTTAGCATTACATATTGAGGAACTAGTTTCTTACCAGTGTATTTCGGTTTATAGACATGGTGACAGTTAGTTTGATGAAAAAAGTTTGAAATTGTCTTCAAAATAGGACATGTCCTCATGCCTTTCAGACGTGGCCATATTTTAGACTTTATATTTGTGTAATCAAATTCCTTCATGCATGTAGCAGCACATGACATCACTCTGCTGCCAAATACAGGAAGTAAAACTTTGTAAAATGTCTCAGCAGCAACAATCAAAATGCATGTTAGTTTTATTTGTAACATAAATGTATAAATGCTATTAACACGGCATTTATACAGATGGTCTGAAGGTAAAAATGATTTGCCTCGAATGTTCTGTGGAGTTGTTTAAAATTGTTATTAATGACAGGCTAGCAGATTCCTATTGACTTACACTAGCATTAGCATTGGCGACCCACTGGAACTAGAATAACGGGATTAAATATGTTGAAACCATCTTCAGTGATAAGTAGTATTCTGGCTCACTTGAAAATGGGGCCCTATGTCAAAAATCCTGAACTTCCCCTTTAAGCCATCTAGTTGTTTTGTACAGATGATAGAAAACACCATTAAATCAGTTGATGTACAGATACACAGCCGCTGTTCCCGTCTCCTCAGGACGGACTGGGTAAAGATCACATTGATCCACATTACTGCCATCAATATTCCCATAGAAGAATAAAGCCAAAAAATGGCAGAAAAGCATTTGCAGCATTATAAACATGCTCAAAGTCATCACCAGTAAAATACAGATGAAGTTCGAGCGACCTGTAATTTATAGCTTAAACGATGAGTGTAAACTCCTGTGAAGAACAGCAAAGAAATACCACCATTTCTTAAATTCCGGGGAAAATTAATATTCAATAAAGAATAAATTATTTGAACACAGGGCTTACCTGATGAAACCAAATACATCACGAGATCAGGAAACTAATCATCAGGCCGTTGTGTAGGTTCGTCAAACCAGGCACCGACAGGCAGACGATGACATCACTTAGTCCAACAGACACTAGTTTTGCTTTGTATCTTTTCTAGCCTCGGCATTAAGACTTTAAAGGGACTAGAGGCAAGATTATGTAACCAGGTAAAAGAGCTAAATGTGCTGTAGAATTATTTTAAATCCACTCTGTTTAAGGCCAGACCAGTCTGGTAGTTATACTGCTGTCAAGCAGCAGGGGGCGCAGTGCCGTCTTGAGGGCGACAGTTTCTGGGTTGAAGGGTGATCCTGGTGCATAAATGCAGGAAATGCAACAGTGAAACACTCTAGACAGGAATGACGGCACGTGTTAGCGGTGAGGACGCTTAAATGGTAAACCCACGCTGTTTGGCACAATTTGGTCACATAACGGTAGAATTGTTTTTGTTTTGTAAACCCATGCTTTGTGCTTTTGTTGTGCTAGGAGTGTTTATTTACTGAATGGGAACACCACATGCATGCTGGAGATTGTCGCATTGTGTTGTTTGGTAAGAAACTTTTGCATACTTGTTTTTATATATACTGTTTTGTAATTTTGCTTTGTTAAACATGTGGCAGTGTGGTGATTGTTATTTTTGTCTGTCCATTTAGGTGCCACAACTGTATTTTATTGCCCAATTTGATCTATTTATCAGGCCATGCTGTTTTTCAATCTTCTCCAAAGATTGCCCTTGTCTAAGAAAGAATAAACCAAAGAAGGGAAACTAAGGCCCTGATAAGACTGTTTTGAGTCCTGTGTGCTGTTTTACCCGGCCTCAATTAAGAAATGAAACAGCCACGAGCCAAGCCGTCACGGGAGCACGAACAAACTGAAGCTATAATGTTGTTAACTACGCTTTTTCTTCATCGTTGCACTTTTTGTGTCTTTCAGTTGATCTGGATCGTTTGCTGATGGCAGAAGAATCCATAACTATCTCTTACAGTGTTTGAATTTACCGCGACCGTCTCCTTCCTGGATCAAAACTGTCGGGGATTCGGATGCAGCATCATTTGACATCACATCCACAGGGCAGCGCGGGAAATTCGGCCACCGAATTGCAGCGCTTTACGCAGCAAACAGCCTGTTCAAGGCAACGGAGAGAGAAGGGGTGGAAACGTTCTTCTTGGTTTTAACACTTTATCACCCATAAATATTTTTAAAAATGGACATACTTGTTTATTCTTTCGTTATTCCTGCCTCTAGTCCCTTTAAATATAACTGGACGACATTTAAACATAATTTCAAAGACAGATTGGCGGAATTTTTTTTTTTTTTAATTAAAAGGCTGCAAAAACATTTTTTGATCAGACGTCATTCAAATGAAAGGTTCTTATGCTGCGTTCCATTTTCCTCGGAACTGGGAAGTGGGAACTGGGTGGTGACGTCACACCCGACCAACTTGCGTTCCAGCTCACTGGTCGGAAAACCAGTTAGCAACCTAGCAAAACAACGTGTTTGCTAAGGCTATTGCTATTAGCCGTTGTTGGCACAGCTGGCGTTGTAGTTCACGTATACCACATGAAAAAATGTGAATTACACTACAGCAGCTTCCCCATACATCTGTATAAACCAATACTACGTGTACGATTGATTTATGCAACAAAACATAAGTAAGAAGTGTAAATAAATGTAACACTACAGAAGCTTCTAAAACTGCTAACACAGGGCGCGGCCATCTTTAAATCTGAACTCGGAGCTGCGAGAGTTGTCCGACTTTCCGAGTGGGAAATCCGACTTCAGGGGGGCGTTCCAGTTGAAACTTCCTACTCGGAACTGGGAATTTCCGACTTCCGAGTTCAAATGGAACGCAGCATTACCCCCCGTTTTCACCCCCTTCCTGCTTCGTGGTCACGTGAATTCCGGGTTGTGACGTAGGCTCGCGCTGATCCATAGGGGAATTAGTTTAAAGGCCTGATTTTGCACATTTTCAACAGTGTAGTTGAAACTGTAAGCCCCGCCTTTAACTGTTTCTCCCAGTGTGAAACGCTCCTAGTCATGCATGAAATAACGTGCACATCTCATACTCGTGCACAAGGAAACTCTCCAGAGAAAAGTCACATCTTCTAGTGAATTTCCTGTTTTGGTTGCAATAAATGGCTGCGAATCAGCTAAATGACATTTTCTAACACTTAATTCATAAACCGGTAGTTTACCGTAACTACAGTGATTTACACAGATGCAGTTATGATGCGTCATGATGTTACAGGCGACATTACAACATGACAGCCTAATAAAGTATCTAACCAGCCACTCCAAGTGAAAGTAAAGCAGTAAAGCTTGGTCACGTTACGGTGTAAATATCATTATGTATTATATACGAAGGAGGACGCAGCCGAGGACATACAAAATGTTAATAAGAAGAAAGTGATTGAAAAATACCTGTCTAGTCGGATTACAGCATGTTTCCAGTCCACATTCAGTCCAAGGCCGTCCAGCTGCGCTCTACCATCAGTAATCCACCCAGATTTACACTAAATTTATTTCGTCTTTGGTCTTTCCTGCGTTTCAAGTCTCTATTCTCATCAGTTTTGATGCTTTCAGGTCGTTTTGCTGTATGAACAGTGACAGCCAGCGCGACTTTCTCTTCGGTAGACGCCATGCCTTTTTGTTTACAGCAGCTGCCGTGCATGTGCCAGGGGAGGGTGCTCCTCGTAAGGAAACACTGTTAGTGGCTGACTGGAAACCAGAACTTCTGCAGAATGAACTCCTTTGGCCGAGAAGAGCATCATGACAGCGTTCGAAACCAAAACTAAAAAGGCCTGGATTCATGCATACAGTATGTGCAATCAATGAGTAATTTATTTTATTGAAATGACATCTTTTACCTCATAATATACCGAGTAGAAAGCATTTTCTTAGAGATATTAGAATAAAATCAGGTGCAGGGCCTTTAAGGGTGCTTGATCTTTAGGACAATGCTAAAATAGACCTTGTCAGATTTGAAATGCTGGTGTCGGTACCAGATGTGCTCGGGGGCCTGCGCTTGCTGATGACATCACACTACGGCAGGTGGATGGAGGGGGCAGGGATTTTTTTTTTTTTTTCATATACCGTTTACATCCCTGAGGGGAAGTTAGGGCTCTGCATTTGTAACCATCTCTGTACAGTAGTACCAGAGAGCAGTGGGCTGCTACTTGAGGTGCCTGGGGGGCAGTTGGTGGGGGCTGGGGACCTTGCTCAGGGATCCACAGTGGTTCACCTGAATGTCGTGTCGGGGACTCGAACCCGGGTCCTCCGCGCCAAAGCCCACGACGCTACCACTACCACATTTTTATTTCTCCTTCCGCCCTCATATCCCGCTCTTCCTCACATTCCCACGCACCTCTCAGTGGTATGTGCGCCCTCGTCTGTCAAGGGGTGGTACTGCATGTAACATTAAGGGACATCAGGAATATCTAACGCTGCAACAATGTCTACTGTACTCTGTTGTCTACAGTGTACATGTACTGTATCTGTGCACTCGGAGCCCATTTCATAGGAGATGTGCAAAGTTATCAGCTCCTGTTTTCTTCATTTTCATCTGTACTGTGTTTATGGTTTGTGTCTGGCACTGTCATTATTTCACTCTCAGGACATTTAGAGAAGGTGATGCAGCTGTTTTACGCCCCTTATGATAAATAGAATAATATTCCTGGCAAAATTTATCCATATTTTCAACAAAAATCTCCCGTAAGAAATGTTTCTGTAATTTGTCCGGACATCCTGCCAACTTTAAACTGATCATATAGCCTGACAGCATTGGCAGGTGCAGGACCCGAGCCAATCTGGTAACCCAAGCACATCTGGTACCCACACCGGTAACCTGCTACTCATATCTCCCCATCTCATCATAGGATATTTTCTATCAGCAAAAAAGCATTTGTCATGGCTCCCTTTAGCCTGGCCCATCCATTTGGCAGAGGTCAAGTGCCCTCTCTTTTTTTAGGGTTCAAGGACGAGTGATCAACCCACAATCCAAACAGCATCAGTTCCCTGTTTTGAAGGACTTGATGGCCATTAATCATTGATTTCTTAAAGGATAACTCTCTTTTTTTTTCAACCTGGACCTTATTTATAGGAGTTTATACGTGCATTTACTCACCAGTGAAATTTCTGTGTCACTTTGACTCCTTCAGGCAATATTTAGATGAGTCGCCCTTCGATGTGTATCCATATAACGGGAGAGACGGGGCAGCCTCTCTATAAGGCATTATCTACAGCAAAACTCCTTCATTGCACAATACTGTAAGTAAAACGAACAAACTAAGGAGTACTATTGTCCTGAGTTCAGAATCAACTCTCTGTTAGTTATCGGGGGGTTTCTCTGCACTCTACAGGCCGCGGGCGCCCCCGATGCACGCCACCGCTGTACAGCTGAGAGGAGCAGCTCGCTACCTAGCCACAACAAGCTGCAATCCACAAACCTCTGAACTCACAGGACAAAAGTACTTGTTTGTTCATTCATTCTACTTAAAGTTTTGGTGAAATGAAGGAGTTTTGCTGCAGATGATTACAGAGAGATTGCCCTGTCTCTCCAATTATTGGATGCACACCAGAGGGCGACTTGGTCTAAATATTACCTGAAGGAGTCCAAGTGATACAGAAATTTTACTGGTGAGTAAATGCACGTATAACCTCCTAGAAATAAGGTCCAGGTTGAAATTATCATTTTAAAGGCCTCCTTCCACTGAAAAGCCGTTTAACTTGCTCCTTCTGAAATACGGAGGGTTTCCCCTTGTTTACTTACACATGCTGACTTGCTAGCGTTGCGTTCCCCCCAGTCGGCTGTGCTTCCTCATCACAGAAACAATACGAAGAAAAGAGCGAATCGGGAACAGCCTTGCACTTCTACGTCACATTGCAAATAGCGTATCCCACGTGGGGTTTCTATCTGTCCATTGGAAGGCAGGTAACCCTCCACTACACACTAGAAGTAAAGACGGCACGACTGTAGCTTCGGAGTTGAGAAGCTAATTAGCTAACTGTTAGTTAGCATGGCGGAACAAACTTGTTTGTCGGCTCTTTTTCCTGTCTGTAACAAAATAAGAGCAGAGGGCGGAGCTTCCTTCATACACTGATGGGAGGCAGCCAATCAGACGGAAATTCATGAGAAGGACCCGGAAAAGCTGCCGTTGGACCACAAGCCTCTCTTCTAGTATACAAATACAGCTGGATACAAAGATACCAGAAGGTTTTTTTTAAACAGAAACGATGCAGAATGCATTCAGTAATAATGGAGAACACAGAAATATTAATGAAATCACCATGGAAGTACAACTTTAAGGATAATTTTCTTATTTTTCAACACACAAACATTCCACCATTACGACGAGGCTTTCTATGTAAGGAAACGTGTGTTAAGAGTCACCGACTCTTCGCTGTCCGGTGCTGAACTGCAAACGGTTGAGACCCTGATCAGGCGTTTTGCTTCTGCAAATGAATAAATATTTGCTGCCACAACACAATTTGGTAAAATGCTTAGGAATGAAAAAGTTTTCACTCCAAACCCTCCAATAAAGCCCTGAACTGGAGCCCTAAGCCCGTGGGCCGGGCTTTGGGCCAGTAACCATATCATCGCCTCGGGCCGGGCTCAGGCTCTCCTTTTTTGTTTCAACCAACCCTGTCGCTGACATCCCTGCCGTGCAGGTGAGACAAGCTGCTTGTTATTAGATTGATAGTTCAACTGCTCCTAGTTGTTGTCTTTATTAAGATAAAGAAGAAAACATTTCTGACAGGCCGAAGCTTTTGCTGCGTTTATCATAATAATAAACACTGAGATTCGGTTTAAGTGTGTCGGCTGTAGTCTTTTATTGCTGCGATAGGTCAAATTACCAAGCGCTGTTGCAGTTGCATTAAAAAAAAAAACACAATCATAAATTAAATACCAGCCAAAATGCTTAATACACTTTACAAACTGATGTTAATATTGAAAGGACACGAAATAAACCCACTTATGCCATAAAAGTTGTCAGATAAGATGGTGTACCTATAACTGCACCTATATGCACCAATAATCATTAAATAAAATAATGCAGTCATTAAGTTAAATCAGTTCATTAACTTTATTTAAATAAAAAATATAATGAATATAGAGCAATATCACACCAAGATCCCCAATTAACTGTCATTGGAAACTGCAGTGCGCTTGCATACAAACAGACAAGAGGATACAAGACGGATACGATGACGGCAAATAGTTAAGTACTGATTTAAAATGTAAACAAATAAAATAAATAAATAAACTACAAGATATAGAAATAGGCCTAATTAACAGTACTGTGGGCTTCAGTCGTCTCCTGTTGCTTTTTAAATTATGTGGAGAGCAAGCGTGTAGGTGATTTCTGTAATTGTGTGTTCAATAAAGTTTTAGCTTCTGAAATCAGATTCTTAAACAGCTCTGATGGAGCTCAGTGTTTATCTGGATTTATCCGGCTTCATTCTGAACCATTTCACCGAACCTGGACGGACCGCGGCGTGTCTGGCGATAAAAAGCAAATAATATTCAGTGGAACGCCGGTTTTGTGTGACATGCATAAAAGCGCACAAGAATACACACTTTCCCCTGCTGTACAACATGAAGGAGACCGGACATCATTCACATGTTTTAGCTGGAATTAGTTACTTCAGGTGTCACCTGTAGTTAATGTTGCATTATGATGCCAGAGGGCATGAAGACGCCGCTCTGTGGACGCCGCTCCAGCTGACTGACGCTGTATTTCTGCTTCCAGTCAGTGATCCCTGAGATTCAGACATGAATCTAACATGTTTCAGACCAGCCGGAGTTACATTAATACGTGGAGGCAGATTATATTTCCCGTTTCAGGAGATTTTGATAACGGATTATTAAGTTGGTTTGCAAGGTTGTGGAGTCCGTCTGCTGTAAAAGCACGTAAAAGTCTGAATGAGAGGATGTTTTTTATTTTTTTCAAATACCGTCAGTCTGACCATAGAATTAAAAAGATGATGAGACGTTTGGCAGAAATTTAAGTGCTGCCATTTCGACAATTGACCTATGGCTAAACCACGCCCCCAAACGCGATGAGCCAATCACAGTGCGCACAGCTATCCCATACACTGGACATCTCTGCTTGAACGTCCATTGAAATGCATTGAAGTTAGTCCGTTTTTGTTCGTTTTTATGTGTTCTTTTTAGTTTAAAATGGTCAAACGTGTGCATGGGGTACATGCAACTCCGACACTAGGTATCCTGAGAGGCTGGGTGACAGGGTGTATTTTTTTGCCTTTTACCAAGTCACATCAAGCCAAAAGTTATGCAGCAGACCACAACATCAACTGAACGTGGATAAAATGAACAAGGATGTCTACATCTGTTCTAAGGTAAGGGAACATCGTATTCGAGGCAACATGTTGTCACTTTGCTTGAAAGAAATATGAAGTTACCTTCCCTAACGTTAGTTTAAGTTGGCTAACGCTAGCTAAACATGCTAGTTTTGGCACGTGGTAACGGTACATAAGACGCTGTCGTGTAGTACAGGTGTCGTGTAATAACGTCGATAACGACACGCCTCTGGCTTCAGCCAGACTGCTCCGCTTCCGTGGCTGTTTGATCAGTTTTTGTCAGATGATCACTTTTGAGCACAACAACAGCAGCCGTGCAGCAGCTTGTGCAAGAAACTGAGGGAGCGACACGAGTCACATTCAGAGATTCACAGGCTGATTTCTACTCCCAGTTTAAGACTTTCTGAACAATTTCTTTTTGTTTGTTTGTATTGTTTTTATGTTTTTTTAATTTTATCTCGTCATGGTCTCTCTGTCTGATCACGCCACTGATTCATTCACCACCATTATTCAGCTCTGAAAACAGTTACGTCAGCAAGATGGCGTCCATTTAGTGCGAGTAGTGCGCTTCGTTCTACACTGGATATTTGACCGGTTTCAGGGCAACATCCGGATACTTTCAGAACACTATTTTAGTTGACACTGCACTTGCACTCAAAAGTAGTGTACCACATGGTGCAAGTGCATGGACTGAGACAGACCCCAGATCCAAGGTGTTGAAAAGGAGTGTACAGCAGGGGGTGCCCGAGTCCAGTCCTCGAGAGCTACGATCCTGCACATTTTGGTTGCATCCCTTCTCCAACGCACCTGAATCAAATGACTGGCTCGTCGACTGGCGGAAAATAAAGTTAAATCCTTCTGGGGGGAACTATTCCTTTAAGTTTAAAATAATAAACGAAAGCTGCAACGCTGCCACTCAAATGATCTGAGCAGGCTGATGTCAGAATATTACAAAGATTGAATTTTTTATGCTTGCATAAATGCAATTTATCTACTTTGTCCTGGGCGTAGTATTGAAGACAAGACAGCAGAGTCATTAATACTAAAACAGATTAACCTCTCGGGAGCATGAATGTGCTGAGTGAATTTGATTGCAATCGACTTCTTAAATCCACTTAGAGAAGTGTTTCAAAAGTGGAATTTTGGCCTGATTATACCGACAGTCCTCAGGGATAAATCACACTTTAGTGTTCATGTATCTGGAATCCGGATCACCGATTCTGTCTCACATCTGGGTGTTTAAGATATTTATCTGGGAAGTGTCAGTCAGTTTTATATTTTGGTTTCATTTAGTGTGTTTCATTAGTGGAAGACATTTTATGGCGAATGTCTACGCACATGTACATAAATAAACAGTGATGGAAGCAGTGACCGCTCGTTGCTGGACATAAGTGAAGGAAACCTTGCAACATTTGTGGTGGGACACAGTAGATGTCTTTGTTGGTGCACAATCCCGGTGCAGAGACTGTTGATGAGGAGGCTTAAGATCTGCCTTTTTAATAAAGCATTTAATTAATTTCTCTTTTATATTTTTGACTGTTTCTTTAATTGATTTACTTATTTATTCATTTTTAACTGTTGTTATGGTTTTGATTTTACCGCGTCCTGTCGTGTTAGTTGTTTTAGTTACTTTTTTGTCCATATTTTTATACTTACAGTTCATTATAGTTCATATTTGTTCCCTTTTGACGTTCATCTGATTCAATCTTTTAACATCAACTCAGTTTTTTCCTCATGGGGGGTCCCCCCCTTTGCTTTCTGGTCTGTGGGGTTATTGCCACTGGGGGACCCTCTTGTCGGGGTGGCTGGGGGGTCCCTGTGATTGTGGTGTGGGCCCCTGGTGGCCGGGACCTGGGGGGTCCCTCACTGGTGGTGGTTTCTAAGAGCATGATGGCTGGATGGATCCCCAAGATATCGTTTCCTCACAGCAGCGCCAAGCCAGGTTGCATTCATAAAGTTATAATAAATAGTGAGGGAGGGTGTGGGGGGGGGGGGAGAGATAGAGAATGTGTAATTGTTTGTGTAATTGTGATTTTATTGAAATGTTGCTGCTTTTTAAAATTTATAAATTAATTTCATTCATTCATTCATTCATAATGTGAACAGTGTGTCTGCACTTTTGGTGGTCAAAAGGGTGAATGCAGGGGGGTGACTGTCTCGTCACATAAAGTTTCCCATGATAGAGAGTGACTGGATGAGCACGGAGATAAATGCTGTAATCTGACGGTGTGTTCCCATAACTTTGACTTGCATCATCAGGCTGGCCTGGCTGCTATTTTATACATCACATCACGAGCACATTGAAGCTTTTCATCATTCTTATCATTTTAATCAGTCACCTTTCTAATACACACAATGTAATATAAACAAACATGTTTTAGTTCCTCTTATTCATTAAGAAATGAAGGAAAGGCTATCTGAGCCAACCGTAGATTGTATAATATTATGGAAAGAGGATTTGTGACATCACCTGAAGGTTTCTGAAGAGCTTATTTGAAGCTCGTGGGCAGTTCCCACAAGTACCCCCGCCTGCGGCTTGAAGTAGTCGGATATTAGGCGGCGTGACCAGATAGTGAGGTTAGAGTTAGAGCTGAGGGATAGAGGGAAGGGTTAAAATAAATGACTTAAAATGGCAATGTGTCGGAGTTGGATGTCCAACCCCACTGAATATTTTTTTTTTTTCTATAATAATGGATTAGATTTCTATCGCGCTTTTAAAGGCACTCAAAGCGGGTTCATTAGTAGGTCCATTATTCTTCCACTCCTCATTCATACGTGGTGATTGTAAACTACGTATGTAGCTACAGCTGCCCTGGGACAGACTGACAGAAGCGTGGCAGCCATTTCGTGCCTACGGCCCCTCCGACCACCACTGGGCAATTCACACACATTCATACACCAGCAGTGCCCCCGCTGGAGGCAAGGGGGGTTCAGTGTCTTGCCCAAGGACGCAATGACTCATGGCTGGGGGATCGGGATTTGAACCGCTGATACTTTGATCATTGGCCGACCTGCTCTATCACCTGAGCCAGAGCCGCCCCTACCCCCACCTAATATCTGACTCCGCCTGGTCCTGCTGACGGCCCATCCGTTGCCTGTCAGACAAAAGGACACGCCCCTAATTATGCACGATTGCAAGAGTAAATAATATCTAAATGGATGAGTTATAAAAATAGCCCCCACCCCACCCCCCTAGTTGACATGAAGGTAAATTTCTACCTAAAATGATGTTTTAAATCAGGCTGTAAACATGTTAATTTCTGCTGTAAACATGTTAATTTCTGCTATAAACATGTTAATTTCTGCTGTAAACATGTTAATTTCTGCTATAAACATGTTGATTTCTTCTATAAACATGTTGATTTCTTCTATTAACATGTTAATTTCTGCTATAAACATGTTAATTTCTGCTGTAAACATGTTGATTTCTGCTATAAACATGTTGATTTCTTCTATAAACATGATTTCTTCTATTAACATGTTAATTTCTGCTATAAACATGTTAATTTCTGCTGTAAACATGTTAATTTCTGCTATAAACATGTTGATTTCTTCTATAAACATGTTGATTTCTTCTATTAACATGTTAATTTCTGCTATAAACATGTTAATTTCTGCTGTAAACATGTTGATTTCTGCTATAAACATGTTGATTTCTTCTATAAACATGTTGATTTCTTCTATTAACATGTTAATTTCTGCTATAAACATGTTAATTTCTGCTGTAAACATGTTGATTTCTGCTATAAACATGTTGATTTCTTCTATAAACATGTTGATTTCTTCTATTAACATGTTAATTTCTGCTATAAAAATGTTAATTTCTGCTGTAAACATGTTGATTTCTGCTATAAACATGTTGATTTCTTCTATAAACATGTTGATTTCTTCTATTAACATGTTAATTTCTGCTATAAACATGTTAATTTCTGCTGTAAACATGTTGATTTCTGCTATAAACATGTTGATTTCTTCTATAAACATGATTTCTTCTATTAACATGTTAATTTCTGCTATAAACATGTTAATTTCTGCTGTAAAGATGTTAATTTCTGCTATAAACATGTTGATTTCTTCTATAAACATGTTGATTTCTTCTATTAACATGTTAATTTCTGCTATAAACATGTTAATTTCTGCTGTAAACATGTTGATTTCTGCTATAAACATGTTGATTTCTTCTATAAACATGTTGATTTCTTCTATTAACATGTTAATTTCTGCTTTAAACATGTTAATTTCTGCTGTAAACATGTTGATTTCTGGTGTAAACATGTTTATTTCTGCTGTGAAGTTGGCCTTTTTAACATGGGAGTCTATGGGGACCGGCTCCTTTTGCAGCCAGCCCCTAGTGCAGGGGTCAGCAACTTGCGGCTCTTTTGTCCCTCTGATGCATTTAAAAATGAATAATGACGATTTAATTAAAGTGTATTTTATTTTGATTGGCTCACTTTTATGATGCGATTCTAAAAGCCCAGGACAAATTTCCCCTTGTGGGACAATAAAAGTTTCTCTCATCTTATTCTAAATTTGAAGATTATTGTGGTCTTATATGTTCCCTCTGAGCAGTTTGTGGTATCGCAGATATCAAGATGTATAAAAAGGTGTTGTTTACCTTGTAAATAATATGTTTATGGTTACCTCTATAAATCCTCAACTATCGCCACAGGCTGACAATGTTATAATTCAGAGCCTTTAGAGTTCAGCAGAGGGCGGACTACGTCAGACCATTGCTTAAGTTACTGGGTGTTATTGTGCGACCGCGACAGAAGAAAAACGGAGAGCGTGTTCGCCTGTACAAGCGGTTCATTAAAAGTAACGAGAAAAAGAGCAAATTTTACGGTTTATTTCATAAGATGCTACAATGTTCATGTACAGTTGCACACTTTTCCCGTGTTCTCTGAGTACTGCAAATGCAGCACGTGAAATAAAATCTAACTCGACTATTAAAACAAAGACATAATTTATATTGTACCAATTGCAAAGCAGCACATTCAGTGACAGATGCAGCAAGCAGGTAACTGCAGTGAAACAGCGAGTAACTGTCCCGCATGTGATACGATGTGTTTCACACATCTTTATGCAGCCAGTCAGTGTTAATAACTGCACTTAATGCTCACGTGCCGCTATTGTGCAGCATAGTAGGATACAGGCCTGACAAATCAGCAATAGCGGACTTAAACAGTAAAAACGGAGTTAATTATTAATAAGGAATATCACAGAGCTGAGTGTGGCTTGCCGAGCTTTCCTCCTGGTGTCCTGTTCCACGAACATCTCAGAGCGGAGTGTCTCTGTTGTGGTTGGATCCTCAGTATAGATAGATCACAACATTGCGCTGTTGCTGCAGTGACGGCATTTAAAGTGAATAATAAACCAGCAAAAGGTTATTTAGCAGTCCGACCCTGTCCTGTGCTGCGCTTTCATCCCTTCCCCAGTCAGGTAGGCCAACTATGAAGAAGAAAAGTGTCTGATGAAAACGGAGCATTCAGTGCTGTGTGGGCAGATCCATAAGCTCCTTTCACTGCTGACCAGATCATTTTGCGTAGTTATGTTCATGTTTGTGAAAGTCATTTTATTTTTCAGGTAGACCGCTGACTGCACGCGCCAGTAAAAGGATGACGGCACACACGTACATTTGGGTAGATTATTAAAGCTGCGTCTTTTTTCCAGCCGCAATAAATACAACAACTAAAATAGACTTTTTTCACGAAAGTAACCGTCAACCTGACGTCTTAAAAATGTTTTTGCTGCATGCAGAAATGTAATTTTGTTTTCTCTGCAGTTCATAAATGCAACAGATTTAACAGAAAGGCAACGGAAAAACTTTCAAGTTTTATTTCATTTTAAATGTCAAAAGTCATTTGTGGCTCCCAGTGTTTTCTTTATTGTAGGAAACGGGTCTAAATGGCTGTTTCACTGCTAACGGTTGCTGACCGGCTTATATCAGACTTTTACATTTTTGTGGCTCCAGACAGATTTGTTTACTGTTTTTCTTGGTCCATGCGTGTTTTTATAGCACGAACTGCGTCAGGTTTCAGAGGTAATCCCCGGGAAAAAAAACACTTTACTGCCCGAGATTCATGAAGTTGTCAGGAGTGAAGTTCACACGCAAAGTTGAGGTTTTTTTTCTGCTCCTGAAGTTAAAATCCAACCACTTCTGGCAAGTCGTTTCGTCCAGTACAACAAATAAACTCCCACGCTGAACATAACCACATTTTTCCCAACTTGCCGTCCTCTAGAGCTTAAAAAAATAAATAAATAAATAAAATAAAATTGTCTCTGAGGAAATCTTCCTGCAGGCTTAGTTTCTTCCTCAGAGAGTGTGTATAGGATAGGATTCTCTTTGACTTTCTGTCCAACAAAGAGGGCGTCTTGCTACGATGCTGCGCATGCGTATTTATCGCTTCGTGATTGGTGCCACCTCGTTGCGTATACCGGTGTCAGTCAGTTATCTTAAGGAAGCTACAGCTTTGCCTGAATATTCATATGTATTACTCAAATATGCATAACTGAAGAAAATAACAACTTAACTCATTGACTGCCAGACCTTTTCCGAGCAGAGCTCCATATTGCCAGGATTTTTAAGCATTTTCACTGATTTTGGGAGATCCACAGAATATTGTGTACTATGCCAATACAAACACTGGATGTACCAAAGAAAAGCTCAGACTCTCTTCTTTTATCAGAAAAAAAAAACATTTGTTTCTAGCTTTTTCCATTCTTTAGTAATCTGCAGTAGAACATGGCTTTGTTGCAGCAAAAATGCCTGTTTCTGATCAAAAAGCTGAGAAAATGAGCTTTGAATGCTGAGGTCCGCTTCAAGTGGAAAAGTGTCTTTGATGCCAATATTTTTTTTATTTTAGTAACACCTTCATCATCTGATCGGCTGTTTACTTCTATGAAACAACAAATACAACACTGAGAAAAGAGTTTTGGAGGCAAAATAATTATTTACTAGCTAAATAAGCCACAACAAGTTTGTTTCACAGCACAATATTTGGCAGAAACATAGAGCAGAAACGTCTCTCTACTCCCTCCCCCTCCCTCATTTTCCTTCCACCGTTGCTTAGGTGCCCCCCCCCCCCCCCCCCGAGGGAAACAACCGCATGCGGTAGACTTACTTTCACTTTCAGCTGCCGCACTTCGCTGCTGTGTGTTCCATCGTGTCTTCGATCGATCATGTCTGTCTGTCACCGATCACTTTTTCCACAAACTTTCCTCCTTCATCCACCTCCTAAACTGCTTCGATTACGACCGGTCGCCATGTTCTCTCACCCTCGCAGCAGGATCCAGCACACTTCAGCCGGTTAGCTCTAACAACCGCTAACAACGCAGGAAGCATCATGGAAGCGCATCACTTCCTGGTAGGTTTTTTTAAGCTTGTCTGACACCGCCATCTGCTGGATTAGATGAAAACTACCGAAAAAATTATCATGAGCTCTTGGTACTCTCTGACAAGCTGCGCCAGAGATTAAAGTAGCTCCGCCGATTAAAACCCTTAATTAACGTGGAAACACATGATTGGCAGTTAACGTTCGGATTTGAATTAACATGGAAACACGTGAATGGCAGCCAGTGAGTTAAATGAAGTTTTTTTATGAAGAAATAACACAGAAACATGCTGAAAAGCTCTTAAAAGTCCATTTTTCATGATAGGGCTCCTTTAAAGGAGTGATGACATAGCAGTTAAAAACTAGTTTATGTTGTTGGCATTACTGCATATGGAAATACCCCAAAGAAAAAAACGGCATTTTTTACAGCGGAGTATTGTTTTGAAACGCCAGACCTCACTTCCTCAGTAATACAGTTGGGTCCGGTGATGATATGGAGCTTTACCCGGAGACCACGTTGACTTCATTTTGATTGGCTACACCTTATTTGGCTATGACCTTATTTGGAGAATCTAGGTCAAGCTGCGGTCGGAGTTTGCTAAAGGCTAACTGCTAGCAACATGTGCACTTCAGACAGTGTGAGCTACGTTTATCAGACAAGACAGCATTTAGAAAATAAATAAACTTACAGGTAATGACAAGGTTGTGGCCCCCTCCCTCAGTGTTACTGCAGAAGTTTGCTTTTAAATCCATTTGTTTGAAAACCCAGACCTTAGACTCAGATTTAGAGTCCAAGTTTTTATTTGGCATGCTGAGTCTGGCTGCTCGGAAAACTATCACTAAAAAATGGTTGAACTCAGTACCTCCTAACTTGGATGACTGGCATAATTTATTATACAAAATATTTGTCATGGAACGGATCACCTTTCATAAGAAAATGCAATCTGATAAGTGTGACAAAATATGGAAGAAATGGAGAGAATATATCTTACCTAGGAAACCAGAATATGTGTAACCCTTTGCAGTACATGTAAAAGTATTTTCGTTAACACTGTGTACACCTCTTTGTTCACCCTTTTGATGTTGTGATGATGCATATTGTCATTAATGTATGTAAGTTTGATAAAAACTAAATAAATAAAAAATCATTTATAAAAAAAAAAAAGAAAAGAAAACCCAGACCTGACTGCAGAGAAGTTACTACTAGCTCCATACACGAAGCTGAATCAGACAGGGAGGGGAGGGGGGAGCGGACGGTGCATAGACCACTAGGAGAGAGAGAGGGGGGAGGGGGGGGGCTGTTTACTTGATAGTGTGCTCTTATTGGAGCAATTAAATTACGTAGAATGATAGAACTACGTAGAATGATGGAACTACGTAGAATGATAGAACTACGTAGAATGATGGAACTACGTAGAATGATAAGCTGCTGTCTGATTCAACTGTTTCTGAGCAGAGAGACAAAGCTGACAGACCATAAACAGGAACTTTGATTCTCACTCTGACATTCACATGACCTCATCAGTGCACAACATCATATTATACACCCAAAACCCCAGAAAAGTGAAATTTGATGTCATGGCTTCTTTAAGAGCAAACAGCAGCACAGCTAAGAGCAGTGAGCAGCCATGTTCTCTCGGTTCGTGTGCACTGTGAGATGCTCACGGCGAGTCGCGAGCGCACACACGTGCATGCGAGGACGGTGGATGAAATGAATGAATGAATTTCTTTGGACGGGGTTTTTCCAGTCCTGTTCCTTCCACAGGGGATTGATATTTTTTTAATTTTTGTGTCAGAACATTTAATTAATTGGCTGCAATCAGGGTGTGAAGAAAACTTGAAGCAATATAGTAAAAAAATGTTTCCGGAAAACATCACCCAGCCTGCCTTTAAGGAGTCATTTTCCGTCATGGTTGCATCCATTGATCATGCAAATGGTTAACTAGAAGAAAAACTGTTGTATTTTGTACAAAGGTACAATAAAAAAAAAGTTCATATTACGAAATGTCAGCTTTTACAAGGTTAATTGCAACTCAAGGAACATATTTCTCTCATTTTTCCTTTTTAGCTGCATATTTATAACAGTGCAAACCTGCAGTCTTTTTTTTTAAATCACATTTTCACAGTTTTCTTTTCGGATTGGATTTTAAATCTGAAGCATTATGCTACTGGCACGGGGGCTGGATGTTATAACATCACTCTAAGTCTGTCAGACCAACAGTGGCTGCGGATGAATGCACTTCCTCCAGTTTGACCCAGCTGTGCAGTTTCGAAGGATGTAGAGTTTATTGTTATCACTCTCTCTGTGCTTCCTTTCTCCACTTCCCTTTTCCTCTTTGGCCAGCAGCTCTGCAAAAGCACAGCACTATTTTGCCAAAGTCTTGTGTTCTCTTTTTCTTTATACATCATTTGGTTTTCCTGATGTAAATACTTGAGTTGGTCCTCGTGGGCACCAGAGTCAGGATGTTGCTGCTGTGGCTCTTTATGGGAATGAGAAGTGGTTGAAATTAGGATAGAAGTGAACTGCATTTTTAATCATTGCATTTTTACGAGTGAAATCTATGCAATGTTGTAATAAGGAGAGCTGCACACACTCATCTGTTTGTGTGTGTATGTGTTTATTTTTCATCTCCAGGAAAAGTCCCACTAATTCCGTCCCGTTTGACTTCTGTTGTGGTTCAAAAAGTGTTATCTGACCCAGTTTGTGTGCAGCTGCATGCATGTATTCCTGTTTGCATGTGTACATTTGCAGGACTTTCTGCTTACTCAACAGAAATCAGCCAAACTCCAAAACATTTGTGCTGCATATCATGAGTTTTTTAAAAAAAAAATACCATCATCAACATGTGAGGAATATAAGCAACTGCTGTCGTATGCACATTCTCTCTACACTGCTAACTCTGCATTTTTAATAAACTTATCTCTAACATGACAAGGTCCTTGAATCCATCCCGTCTGTGTGTTTGTTCATCAAACAGGTTTTAATGGCAAAACATAAAAGCATTACATGAAGTTTGAGTTCATACGATGACTGATCGCATACTGCAGTTTTAAAGCCTATTTTTTGTATCATTAATATGTAGAGATCTATGTTTTATTTCAACATTACTATTTTTCTTTATTAAGTGAAAATGTAATACCAGATTAACTTTGATTCAGCGTTGTAGAAAATGAACACACAACTATCCGGACCGCCTCTCCCATCAGCAGCTGCCTCGGTGATCTGTTGGCTGGCTTTGTGGTTGAGCTGTTTTTAGATGAAGGGAGTGTTTCTGCATTTATGTGGCTAATGCAGAAGCAGCTGCTGCCATGAATAGCCCGATGAGGACTTGGAGCTGATATCCACATCCAGATCAGTGTCACTCAGGAAATGTTGCAGGTGAAGGTTAAGGCAATAGAACATGAACATGGATTATGGTATGGACGGTGCGTTAAACAGCTCTCAGTCTTTATCTCCTACTTTAGCAGATACACATTAAACACACACACACTCACAGCAGTTTCCTCTGCCAGCCGGCTGGCATTGTTCCCATCTCAGTCCATTCTGAGACCTGTCTGCCATTAATGTTCCCAGTCCATCCACAGGCTTCGTGCGTGCATGTGTGTGTGTGCGTGTGTGTTCGCGTCTTCCTGTGGATCACCAGTCCTCTGATACAGACAGTCACATTTCCACACCCCGCTCCACCCGCACACCTCCTCATTCACACAACATCAAACACACATTTAGGGTGAGGCAGAGCTGGCTGTGACTGGAAGGAAGGTGGGTGGAGCTTCTGTCAGGGGTGGAGGGGGTATTAACTGTAGGTGTGTATGTGACACTAAGAGACTGTTCTTAGAAAACATAAAAAAGTAAAAAGTGAAACCTTGTCCAGGGATCAAGTGGCAACCTCCGGTGGCCAACTATGAGTCTACCCGGAAGAAGTCATTTTCTGTAGTTCTCCCCTCATCCACTAGGGGCTGAAAAACAGAGACAATCCCTGTAGACTCCCATGTTAAAAAGACCAACTTCACAGCAGAAATAAACATGTTTACAGCAGAAATAAACATGTTTACAGCAGAATAAACATGCTTACAGCAGAATAAACATGTTTACAGCTGAATAAACATGTTTACAGCAGAAATAAACATGTTTACAGCAGAATAAACATGTTTACAGCAGAATAAACATGCTTACAGCAGAATAAACATGTTTACAGCAGAATAAACATTTTTACAGCAGAAATAAACATGTTTACAGCAGAATAAACATGTTTACAGCAGAAATAAACATGTTTACAGCAAAAACAAACATGTTTACAGCAGAATAGACATGCTTACAGCAGAATAAACATGTTTACAGCAGAATAAACATTTTTACAGCAGAAATAAACATGTTTACAGCAGAATAAACATGTTTACAGCAGAAATAAACATGTTTACAGCAGAATAAACATGTTTACAGCTGAAATATACATGTATACAGCAGGAATAAACATGTTTACAGCAAAAACAAACATGTTTACAGCAGAATAGACTTGCTTACAGCAGAATAAACATGTTTACAGCAGAATAAACATTTTTACAGCAGAAATAAACATGTTTACAGCAGAATAAACATGTTTACAGCAGAAATAAACATGTTTACAGCAGAATAAACACGTTTACAGCCTGGTTCAAAAAATCATTTTAGGTTTAATAGGTCAAGTTAACCTTCATGTCAACTGTGAGGGGGTGAATGTCTAAACTCATCTGTTTAGATGTTATTTAATCTTGAAATTACACGATTAAGGGCGTGTCCTTTTGATTGACATGCGGCAGACTGGATGTTGGCCTGCCGACCGGTAGCTCTGAGTTAGCTCCTTTGCTCTCAATAAGGTCTCAGTTTGTATCAGAGTGGCACAACGGCAGTTTTAAGTGTGTGTTGCCTTTACCCCGCTGCTTAGGGGGCTAGTCTTCGTTAGCTTCTGTTAGTTTCGAGTTAGCTCTGTTAGCATTTAGCCCAGAGTACGTCAGCTGTCAATCATTTGCCCTGCGGCTCGGAGCGGCCTTGCCTTTGCCCATTTTAGTTATTTCCAGGAGTGGCGACACACATGACGCGGCAGGATGGCGACAGTGGGACACGCCCACCTGGCTTCAACTTTAAGCTCTTCAGAAACCAACAGGTCGCATGAGCGGAAGGTTCATCCCTCTCCATCAACGGTCTATGATCTGCACGCAGAATTTCTTCTTAAAACGCTTGTGTAAACACGGAGTTGTCAGAGAAAAAAAAAAAACTACTTTTGTGTTTTTCAAGTTTTATCGCATAAACGTGGCCTCAGTGTAAGGCTTCAAACCTGTCAGTGGATTCGGCTCACTGTGACGAGGTACCTTCATGCCCGGACTCATGCAGGTGCCATGAAAATAATGCCAAACTTGGATTTTTAATATGGCGTGAGGAAAAACTTTGATGTTTTGGGGTTAATGCATTAAAAAAACAAAAACATTGATTAACCTCTTTGTGTTAACTCATTAAATCTGCTAGTCTGAGTTTTCTGACATTGGTATCAGGTTCTGTAGAAGCAGGATACTTTTATGAATATAGTGAGTACTAGTATTTGACTGATACCCAACACTGGTATCAGATAGTCATGAGACAGGGCATGCAGTTCATATTGAGTTTATTATTATTATTTGCCACACAAGTTGTGAGGATCTCCCGGATGAGAAACGGCTTCTCTGCATCTCTGTCAGTGTGAAAACTTTTCTTTTTTAAAGTCAATATTTATTTATTTCCCTGCTGCCCTTCAATGCTGTTACAACCCTCACAGGTTTCATGACAAAGTGGAATTTTGAACGCTGTTATTTTTCATGTCTGACATACAAACCTGAAATCTTGTCAGTGGGTCCAGAACGAGAGAGATAAGAGATCTGTTTAGATTAAGAGCGACACAATTCAATTTAAAAAGTCACAGAGACATATTAGCTGGAGCAATTTGCCAGAAGGAGTAACTCTGACTGTGTGTGTTTGGTATCGCTTTGCATGTGGGTGGGTGAATTCCTTTATAAATCTTGGTTGATAAGAGGAGTGCAGTGCATAACACATTATGACAGTTATGGATCTGAAAAGAAAAAAAGGAGTCAGACACAAACATGAAAATCAATCCAGACCCGGTACGATCCAGTGTGCTGCAATCTCATTACAAACAATGTTAACAATAATCAGTCTGGTAATCAAAGCGCTGCCTGTGCTTCCAACGCGCACAACAACTTCCTCATCATCCCTCTGGAGTGCAAAACAGTAACCGATGAACAAAGGGATGAGATGGAGACGGCACAGCAGCTGCAGACAGAGACCATCTTTCCTTGCTCGCTTCTGTCAGTTTAATTGTATTACCAGGACTGACGATGCCCGACTCCATGTTATCTACCCAGATGATGATCCTCTACATACTTAATCTTGCACTTTTAATTTTACACTCTACACAGTTCTTCACTATTTATTTAAACAACTGCTTTGTCAGTTATTTATGTTTGAGAGTTGTTGTAATCCCAGAATCGATCGTGCACAAACTGGTCCAGAAAGCACAACAGCCATTTAGCTGTAGGGAGGGACTCCCATGACAATGATTATTGAGTCAATCATTATTACTTTTACATGCCTAGACACTGACAAAAATGTGGCGACTCAAGATTGTAAAGATCAGTCATTTAATTACAACAGGTAACCGGTGTAATCACTGGTTAACCTGGCATTCGCCAATTACTGCTAATTAAATCCCAGGTCAAGACAAACCCACAAGCATATTCACATTTAGCCCTAGGGTCAATGTAGAACGCCTATCTAGCCTAATATGTGAGTGTTTGGACTGTGGGAGGAAACCAGTACACATGCACAGTGAGCCACAGCTGGGATTTGAACCAGTAACCAATCTTGCTACCATGTAGCCTGCATTACAGATCCAGCTGTTTAATCATTTTCCATTCGTAGCCTTGCTTCATTAGAGAAATGATAATGCAGATATTATGATTAATCTTCCAGGTGGTTAGTGGAGGAGTGTTTACTGGTAAAACACACGCTTTCTTGTAAAACCCTATCTCCTCTGTTCAGTCACACTAGTGCTAACTTAGTTTATAACTACTAAGCAACACAACAGCAAGCTGTCCAGGACTTTACAAAACTGTATTTAAAGGACAAGTTTCTTTTTTTTTTCAATCTGGACCTCATTTTTAGGAGTATATACGTGCATTTACTCACTAGTAAAGTTTCTGCATCACTTTGAGAAGATATTGCGTTGAGTTGTGTACATCAGTAAAATGGCGGAGATGGGGCAACCTCTATATAAGACATTATCTGCAGTAAAACTCCTTGATTTCATCAATGCTTCAACTAGAATGAATAAACAAAAGTTTTATTGTCCTGCAAGTTCAGAGTTTCGCAAATTGTGTTTTTGTTGTCTAGGTAATGAGCTGCTCTTCTCAGCTGTACTACGGAAGTGCGTTGCATCGTGAACGCGTAGCCCTAAAAAGTGTGTAAAACACCCTGATAACAAACGGAAAGCTGAATCAATGGCAGTCATTAGTTTGTTCATTCTACTTAAAGTATTGGCAAAAATCAAGGAGTTTTGCTGCAGATAATGTCTTAAATAGTGACTGCCCCATCTCCGCTACTCTACTGAATGTACCGAAGGGTGACTCCATGTAATATTTTCCAAAGGACTCTAAAGCTTGCTTCATACCTCCGGATACGGACGAAATCCGCCCGTCCGTACCAAACGTTGTCTCCGCTACTGGCCTACATACCTCCGTCCGGTTTCAGCGTTGTTATGAATGTTACTCCGTTCAACCTCTAGAGGGCAGTGTTGCGTCGAAATTTACAGGCATCGATAATCGCGAATATGGCGTCGATAGAGGAGATAGTTTTGCTGCGTCTACTTCATAAAAGGCGGAAAAAAAATAAGTGTACGCGGCGGTGGCATGTCCGACCACTTAACGTGAATCGCCATATAAATGGGGAGTTTTTTTCTTTGGTTTTGTCAATGCGGGAATTGGATGATGAGCGCCATTTCCAATATTTCAGGATGTCTGCCGTAACTTTTGACAGCTTACTACGCCGGGTATCGCCGCTCATTCAACATGCCGCATCCCACAGAGCTGCTGTCAGTGATGCTGAGCGTCTGGCGGTCACGTTACGTTTTCTGGCAGCAGGGATCAGCCAGCAAGCCCTCGCCGCGAGCTATAAACTGGGGACAGCGACAGTTTCTACCATCATTAAGGAGGTGTGTCGGGCTCTGTGGGCTGGGCTGGAGGATGAGGTGAAGTACCCGCAAGGCGACGAGTGGGAGGTGATACGTGATGGGTTTTGGACACAGTGGGATTACCCCAACTGTATCGGAGCGATCGACGGCAAGCACGTCCGCATCAAAGCGCCAGCCAACAGTGGCAGTAGTTTTTTCAACTACAAAGGATTTTTCAGCTTCGTGATGATGGCAGCCTGTGATGCCAACTACCGCTTTACATTTGTCGACATTGGAGCGTTCGGCAAGGAAAGTGATGCTGGTGTCTTCAGTCGGACCAACTTTGGAGCGCAGCTCATCCAAGGCCAACTCCCCCTGCCACCATACGCCCCTCTGCCTGGGACAGATGTGCTGACACCACCGGTGTTTGTAGCTGATGAGGCCTTCCCCCAAAAGGTCAACCTCATGCGCCCATACCCAGGTGCGTAGAGCAGCCTATAGGGTACATATTAAAAACTAATTAATCACACTTATTTCAATAAGATAAGTACTTTCTTCATACTCTAGGAATAAATAACAGCTTCAGCTCTGACTGTGACACAAAGCATCAAGTGTCTGAGATTTTTGTAATGTGGTCCGGTCCACATTCATATACATACATACATACATACACATTCATATACATACATACACATTCATATACATACATACATACATACACATTCATATACATACATACACATTCATATACATACACACATACATACATACATACACATACATACACATTCATATACATACATACATACACATTCATATACATACATACATACACATTCATATACATACATACACATTCATATACATACATACATACACATTCATATACATACATACATATTCATATACATACACACACATTCATATACATACACACACATTCATATACATACATACACATTCATATACATACATACACATTCATATACATACATACATACATACACATTCATATACATACATACATACATACATACACATTCATATACATACATACATACATACACATTCATATACATACATACATACACACACATTCATATACATACATACACATTCATATACATACATACACATTCATATACATACATACATACATACACATTCATATACATACACACACATTCATATACATACATACACATTCATATACATACATACATACACATTCATATACATACACACACATTCATATACATACATACACATTCATATACATACATACATACACATTCATATACATACATACACATTCATATACATACATACACACACACACACACACACATCTTATACAACAGCAAGTATTTTTCAGCCCTTCCATATACAGTGCTTGGTCCATGGACCTATAATATGCTCTTTAATTCTGGCTGCATTTGTATTGTTTTGAGAAAGACCAGGGTTTTCTAATATAATTTTTCTCTTAATAGGATCTCAGCAACTGACTCACGACCAGAAGGTTTATAATTTCCGGCATTCACGTGCAAGGCGGGTCATCGAAAATGCCTTCGGCATTCTAGCTGCCAGGTGGCGCATACTGGGGAGAGCTATGGAGTGTTCTGTTGACACGGCGGAGGAGGTCACAAAGGCTTGTGTGGTGCTCCACAATTTTTTGATGAAGGGAGACCAAGACCTGCCCGAACAAAGCCGCTACATACCTCCAGGGATGGTCGACAGGGATGGTACACCTGGAGAGTGGAGACAGGTGGTCCAGGGAGACACCAACCTCATCCCGACCCGCCGCTTCACAGCCACAAGAGCCACTCAGGATGGCATGACTGTCAGGGAGATTTTTAAGGAGTACTTCCAGACCGATCAAGGAAGGATCGATTGGCAGGATCGGCATGTCAGACGTGGCACTCTACATAACGTAACCTGAATGTCTGTTTGACCATTTGAAAAATATGTTATTGTTGTTGTTATTGTAATGCTGCAATATGAAATGTTTTCAGTGAATGTTTTCCCACTGAAATAAAAGGTTTTTTTTATATACAGTCCATGGCTATAATCTATACAAAGTGTGGTTATAATACTTAAATGACAACAAACAAATTTTAGAGTGCTTATTTATTTTTAGCACTAAAGTGCAACAGCTGAGAGAAACTGTATAAAAAACAGTACTGAACAACAATATAACAATATAATGTTATATTATAACAATTATAACAATAGTTCAACAGAACTGCAGATACCTCTATATAATGTATAACTATCCATATGAAAGCATTAGCTCCTGGATCTGCTTCATCAGTTTCTTGGCATCTGCAGGAGGTAGGTCCTGGAGAAAAGTGTTCAGGAAAGACGTGAAAGTGCTGAACACATTCTTGCTCTGCTGTGACTCGCGCTGTACCTCTGCCAGTCTCTCCAACAGAGCAGCATCGACTGGATCAACCTCTGCCTGTCTTTTCCTCTTCTTGGAGGCTCCAGGCTGGGGGCTCTGAGAAGGGGGGAGGCTTCCAGCATCAGTTTGTGGTGCGGCTGGTGGTGGTGGTTTTGGCACAGAGGATTCTGCAGGCAGTGTACCCTCCTCCTCCTCCTCTGTCTCTTCCATCTGCACCTCCTCAGCTTGATCTTGACTCTAGAAGTACACAATCATATATTAAATACATTAACATAAACTTCTACTTCAATTTAGATTGGTGTGAGACATAGAAATCTTCAGAAAGACAATATTTGGGTCAATTGGTAGATGGACGGCCTTTGCCACGTTTAACCTATGGTTAAACAGTTTCTCACTGATGTGTGCTTGATTAAAAGTGTTTTTATTCCCACGCTACCAATAGCCTACATGATTTTAGAAAGCAAACTTTGCATGTAGCATATAGTTTTATCCAAAGCGACTTATTTATCAACTATTAACTATTTAAGGGACAGTATCCCCGAACAACAAACAACTCAATATTGATCATTTTACAAAGAAGTCAAAAGGTTACTTACATCAAAGTTAGAGGAGGTGTTACGATGCTTGATGTGGATTTGTAACCACGCCAAACGCTGTAGAATGGGATGCTCTGGCCCCCCAGCAGCATCACCGCTCCTCTTCGCCACCGCATCTCTGTGGGCGCGGACATATCGGTCCCTGGCTAAATTCCATTTATTTTGCGCCGCTTTTACTGTCAGTCCCAGGGCGCTTGATATTTCCTCCCAGCTGTTCTTACAGCGTTGTTTGTCCCTATGACCGGGTACCGTTGCGTCGTAGAGGTGTATATACCCCCTCACCAACTCACACAATCGTTCTTCCAGGTTTTGCGCCATTTTTAAATGCCCTCTTCTTCGTCGATTTTCACGAATCGGTAAACTCCGACTCTATACTGCCCCCACGATTTCCGGTGGTATTGCTCCGTTTTGCCCGGAGCACTCCGGATTCGTAAGCTCTCTCGCAACGGACATACTGACGGACGAAACGACCCCCGGATACGGATGAAAGCGTCCGTATCCGTATTTACCGTAAGGTATGAATGGGGCTTAAGTGATGCAGAAGTTTTACCGGTGAGTAAATGCATGCATATACTCCTAGAAATGAGGTCCAAATTGAAAAACGAAAGTTATCATTTAAGTGTGACCAGTTATTAATCACTCAAGATTCTTGTTACACTGGTGAAAGAATATGCTAACACCTGCAAACTTCTGGCTTTTGAGTGTAATAATGAAGTGTTGAGTTGGCATGCAGACCAACATCAGACAACATCCTCAGTAAAGGCAGATAGTAGAAGTAGACTAAACCATCAAGCCTTTGGAGCATGGATTAAAACCCATTACACCCACTGGGAAGCTTGCTTGTTTTGGCAGGTGTACCTGAATTTAACAATGATAACTGCGTTTGTGGCTGATGATAAAACAGACAGGGTTAACAGTGCAAATAAATGTAAATAAAGTAAATGCTTCTTGATTTACCGGTCCATCTACATTCCTTCCCTTACCTATGGCCATTAGCTGTGGGTCATGACTAAAAGAACGCCCCCTATCTCCCTTAGAGATGGGGGGAGGAGCTCAGTCATCCAGGAGGGACTCAAAGTAGAGCCGCTGCTCCTCCGTATAGAGAGGAGCCAGATGAGGTGGCCCGGGTATCTGGTCAGGATGCCTCCTGGACGCCTCCCTGGTGAGGTGTTCCAGGCACGTTCCACCAGGACCAGACCCCGGGGGAGACCCAGGACACGCTGGAGGGACTACATCTCCCGGCTGGCCTGGGAACGCCTCATGTTCCCCCCGGATGAGCTGGCGGCTGTGGCCGGGGTGAGGGAAGTCTGGGCTTCCCTGCTTAGGCAGCTGCCCCCGCGACCCGATCGCAGATAAGCGGAAGAAGACGGTACGGTACGGCTTCTTCCTCTTCTTCTTCTGAATTGACGGACTGAACGCTGCTTTGGTGTAATGCTGCCCCCCACAGTTTGAAGACATTTCTGCATTTAAAGGAGTGATGACATAGCAGTAAAAACTAGTTTATGTTGTTGGCATTACTGCATATGTAAATACTCCAAAGAAAAAAATGGCATTTTTTACAGCGGAGTATTGTTTTGAAACGCCGGACCTCACTTCCTCAGTAATACAGTTGGGTCCGGTGATGATATGCAGCTTTACCCGGAGACCACGTTGACTTCATTTTGATTGGCTACACCTTATTTGGCTATGACCTTATTTGGAGAATCTAGGTCAAGCTGCGGTCGGACTTTGCTAAAGGCTAACTGCTAGCAACATGGGCACTTTAGACAGTGTGAGCTACGTTTATCAGACAAGACAGCATTTAGAAAATAAATAAACTTACAGGTAATGACAAGGTTGTGGCCCCCTCCCTCAGTGTTGCTGCAGAAGTTTTCTTTTAAATCCATTTGTTTGAAAATCCAGACCTGACTGCACAGAAGTTACTACTAGCTCCATACACACAACTGAATCAGACAGGGAGGGGAGGGGGGGGGAGCGGACGGTGCATAGACCGTTAGGAGAGGGGGGGGGGGGGGGGGCGCTGTTTACTTGATAGTGTGCTCTTATTGGAGCAATTGAATTACGTAGAATGATGGAACTACGTAGAATGATAGAACTACATAGAATGATGGAACTACGTAGAATGATAGAACTACGTAGAATGATAGAACTACGTAGAATGATAGAACTACGTAGAATGATAGAACTACGTAGAATGATGGAACTACGTAGAATGATAGAACTACGTAGAATGATAGAACTACGTAGAATGATGGAACTACATAGAATGATAGAACTACGTAGAATGATAGAACTACGTAGAATGATGGAACTACGTAGAATGATAGAACTACGTAGAATGATAGAACTACATAGAATGATGGAACTACGTAGAATGATAGAACTACGTAGAATGATAAGCTGCTGTCTGATTCAACTGTTTCTGAGCAGAGAGACAAAGCTGACAGACCATAAACAGGAACTTTGATTCTCACTCTGGACATTCACATGACCTCATCAGTGCACAACAGATCATATTATACACAGTTGGTGGTCCTGTCAATATGCCTCTGACTGATGATGTGCCCTGGCTACTTGGCCAAGGTGAGATCCCTTTGGCTGACTGGTTAGCATAACTGCATAACATAACCCTCAGCCAGGAGTCTTGGGATCGACTTCTGTCCGGGCCCTCCTTCATCGCGCCACAATTTTATATCAAACCATTTTGACCAGGGTTACTCAATTCTGTCCTACAAAGGCCGCAATCCAGCAGGTTATCCATGTTTCTGTGCTCCAACACAAGTTAATGAGTCATTGTGCAGAGCTTGATTGGCTATTAGCTCTATTTAATTTGACCCATGTGTGTAGGAGCAGGGAGAGATGGAAAACCTCGTAGGACCGAGTTGAGTAGCCCTGGTTCAGAGCATTGCAACAACCACTAAAAACGGAGAGCACATTACTCCGGTCCTCCCTTAATAGGGGATTATCACGCTTACCGGAAGTTCCTGGATTTTGGCACTTCCTCTTCCGGGCCATGTTAACGACAGCCGTTCCTGCTCTGTTATACTGTTTAAATCGGATAAACTCCAAACATACTTAAGTTTTCATTCTAGACTGAAATGAAACTGGATCAAAAGCTGGATCAAAGCGATCGATTCGCCGCGGTGAAGGGCCGAACTTTATAATAAAACACACGTTTGTTTGTCGCCGGTGGGGCACAACACCGGCACTTCACGGCATGCTAGCATTAGCCAGCTAGCGTTTACTGACGTGCTTAACATTGTGCGTCTTAAAACACAAACATCTGAAAATCGGGTCTGTACCCCCCCATTTCCAGTGGAACAACTGGGGACTGCCAAGAAAGGAGACGCTTTCAGATGCTTGTGTGTTTTCAGCCGCACAAAGTTAGGCACGTTATCGAGCTGGCTAATGCTAACCTGCTAACACGACTGCGCAGTCTGCCGGCCACAAACAAACGTGTGTCGTTTTATTATAAAGTTCGGTCCTTCACCGCGGCGAATCGGTCGTTTTAATCCACTTCTTCCTTAGCATCACTTCAGTCTGGAATGAAAACTTGGCATTGGCGTTTATCCGATTTACAAAGTTTAACAGAGTAGTAGCTGGCGGACTATTGTTAGCAGGTTAGCATTAGCCAGCTCGATAACGTGCCTAACTTTGTGCGGCTGAAAACACACAAGCATCTGAAAACGTCTCCTTTCTTGGCAGTCCCCAGTTGTTCCACTGGAAACGGGGGGGTACAGACCCGATTTTCAGATGTTTGTGTGTTTTAAGACGCACAATGTTAAGCACGTCAGTAAACGCTAGCTGGCTAATGCTAGCATGCTGTGACGTGCCGGTGTTGTGCCCCACCGGCGACAAACAAACGTGTGTTTTATTATAAAGTTCGGCCCTTCACCGCGGCGAATCGATCGCTTTGATCCAGCTTTTGATCCAGTATCACTTCGGTCTGGAATGAAAACTTAAGTATGTTTGGAGTTTATCCGATTTAAACAGTATAACAGAGCAGGAACGGCTGTTGTTAACATGGCCCGGAAGAGGAAGTGTCAAAATCCGGGAACTTCCGGTGAGCGTGATAATCCCCTATTGGCTACTCATCCATTTCAGAATTAAATTTAAAATTCTTTTATTTCATTTTAATTTCCACCACAATCTTCAACCTCACCATATCTTTCAGACCTCCTTCAATCACGTGCTCCTTAACACTCCCTCAGGTCAGAAGATCGGTTACTTCTAACCGTCCCCTCACCTCTAAGTGGAAATTTAGAGGTGAGGCTTTTTCTGTAGCTGCACCAAGATGTGGAACCAGTTACCACCACATGTCAGAGAGGCCTCTTCACTCGCCGTTTTTAAGTCATTGCTGAAAACACATTTCTTTTAAATGGCTTTTTAAACTAGTGGAGTTGTTGTTTTTTGTGATTATTTATTTGAACGGCTATTATGAGTTGATCATATGTTTTTATACTTTTTTTTCCTTTTATTTCTTTCTATCTTGGTGTAAAGCACTTCGGTCAACGGTGTTATTTTTAATGTGCTATATAAATAAAGAGGAGTTGGAATTGAAAAGAAACACGTGATTGAGAGTAGTTTTATTTAGAATATGGCTGTTACATCATAAATACGTATGTTTTGGTTGGACTGGCATAAACAGACTGGCAAACTGAGACAGAGACAAAGTCTGTCTCTTGAAGGTGTCTCGGGCAGTCAAAGGTGCGGCAGCTCTCTCATCGGCAGTGAGCCTTGAGTCAGTCAGTGATGCTGTTCCACATCATTGCTGCTGCTTTTGGATGTTTCCTGAAACAAACGGGGACAGCCATGGCTGTTAGAGGGGTCATCCTGCGGTAGGAAGATCAACGTTTCAATCCTTGCCTCGATGATGCTGAGACCACGCAGTATTAAATAAAAGATTGTGATTGATCCGGGACAGGCAGGGCTGGTTGGAAGTCTGTTTGGATGTGACATGGACCAGACATGAGCTCTTGGATACATCTGGTTCCCTGGCTGTGGGCATCAGGAAAACTAATTTACTGAAGACATGTTTCCCAACAGATCAATCCCAGGCCTTTTGGTGACCTGTCATCATTAACAAACCTCTTACATAAAATTTACATCAATGTTTATAAAAATGACAGGTGAGGCTGAGACTGGGATTCTTCGTCTGTTCAGCTTCACTTTTTCTCATGGCCAATACCATCCCTTCTGTCTTTATGATTCACACCTTACCAAGTCCAAAGACTAACTGAGTGGCTAACTTGAGCACAACTAAAGTCAAGTAAATAAATCAGAAATGTAAGTTTTCTGATTTAAATATGTCTTAACCTGTTAGATATGCTTGTGGTTAGGATTTGCTAAATGTATATCAGCATCTCTCTGCGATCTGCAACTGAAAATATCCGTTTGCTCCGTAGGTTTGCGGCGGATTTATACACTGTACTCCAAGCTCAGAATAAAAAATGTAGTCTCCACATCTTTATCTCCACTCATATTCGACTTCAAAGCAAGCTGCATTCGCCTCATCTTGGAAGTGACTTGAATCTTTTTTATTTTTTCTTTGGTTTTTACCTCAATTTCCCACAAAATGTTTTAAAGTTCTCTGAGCTTCGTGCGGAAGGGACACGATGATGATGATTTCCCAGGTTTAGTCTTATCCCAACTAAGATCTTATCTCTAAAATACATGTTCTTTGTTCATTTATATATTGATAAATAAATATATTTGTTTTCCCAATGTGAAGGTGGAAGTTCCAGTTTCCCATTTGTCAGTGATCAGCATCTTTGTAATTCCATTATTATTCAAATATGTTCATTTGAAGCCAAATATTAACAACACTGTTAGTCAATGTTAGTCTTTGAAAACATTAAACGCAGAGGAGAAGACCAAGTTTGTGGAGCAAATATGTGACCTGGAGTTCACAGAGTGATTTTTAGCTAAAGTTTAAACAGCCAGCTGGCTGTTAGGAGTGGAATATACTTTCTGTGGACGCCAGCATGCGCAAGTACCCCCTCATGCGGCTTGCAGTAGTTGGATATTAGGTGGCGTTGGACATCTGATGGGCGTGGCCAGATAGGTTGGTTAGGGACAGGGGGAAGTGTTAGAATAAAGCTTGTTACATACTCCGCAAGAGGTGAGAACTTTATTCTTGCCCTAGAGACTCCAAAAATGAGAAAATAGTTTGTTTTCGTCAAAGCATATTCCACGAGAAGCTCTGCAACACGGCGCAAGTGTGTGTGTGTGGGGGGAGTGTCTCACCACTTGTCTTACAACCAACTTCATCCGTGGCAGGAAAGGGTTGCGCATGCATAGGGCTGTGCAGTATGCCGGTTCATACCGAAAACCGATGTCTATTTTCATTATGATATATGTATTTTTCACATACCGCTAAAACGGTGAAAAGTCCAGACTATGTCCGGAACGTGCGCAGTGGGAATGTGTTTCAGCAGGGACCGATTTCCCTGCAGGACACAAACAACACAGCATGTGATGTAAAGCTAGTGAGAACTGTCAAAGTGAGGCATACGTTCTTTACCAGGAAGAACTAATTCCCAAAAGAGAAACCATGTCTATGGTTTGGAAGTCACGTCCACAGGGCAGAGCGGGAAATTTGGCCACCAAATTGCAGCGCGTTTTGCAGCACACAACCTGTTCAAGGCAATGTAGAGAAACATGGGTGGAAACGGTCTTTTTGGTATTTAGCACTTCATCACCCATTAGTATGAAAAAAATGGACATGCATGATTGGTTTTATTTAAATTCCTGCCTCTAGTCCCTTTAAATGTGACTAACATGCAAAAAAGTAAGAAAACAGGAAGGGGGCAAAAACTTTTTCACACAGCTGTATAAATATACACACACACATATATATATATATATATATATATATATATATATATATATATATATATATATATATATATATATATATATATATATGTGTGTGTTAAAGCAATAAGCCCCGACAAGCTGTGGGTTACAGCGGTTTTACAACGACGGTGCATCGTGCCCCACGGTTGTAAAACCGCTGTAACCCACGGATTCAAGGGATTGCCTGTAAAATGAAGATTTTGTTTCATTTCAATTTTTTAATCTACTTCTTTAGTTATTTTTTGGCAATAGAAAAAAAGTTAATTTCAAAACCTTTGACCAAACTGAAGATTTAGTTTACCTTGTTTATGCAACTGCGTGTGGACATTAATAACCAGGGTTTTAAGGTTTGAAACATCACTGCCTGCGATCAAGTAAACTTTGATCACATTTGCGACCTGTATTTAGGGCCAATTACAAGTCCTATCTTAACCCTCAATCTTAGTAGCCCTCAAAACCAAGTGTTAAGGGCTATTTTGTGACTTAGAAATGGGACACCCTTAAATGCAGATACGTCTTCAAACTGTGGGGGGCACTATTACGCCAAAGCGGCATTCAATCTGTCAATTCAGGAGAAGAAGAAGAGGAATAATAATAATAACAATTTATTTTATTTACATTTATTTGCACTGTTAACCCTGTTTAATCATAAGCCACAAACGCAGCCACCATGGACATATTCAGCTGTCACCACATACCGCAGCTTATTGAGAGGTAAACATCAGCTGTAACGAAAGTTACGTAGGTAACTGTGGTTCTGTGAAATCCTAGATGGCTGCCAGTCAGCTGGCCTGCACGTCACCTGATTGACTTTGTTGTCGTTAGGACTCGACCTGCGAGGAGTGCGAGGAGACATATCCACGCTGGTAGTGGAACAAACCGGAACCATCGTTAGAAAACTCTGCGGCCACGGGAGATGAAATGAGCCCGGTCGTCTTATACTGTTATCAGCACAAGCACGTTATACAGGCTGTTATCTTGATAAAACAACATTAGAACCGAGAAAAATGACCATTTTGTAACGTTAGCTAACTTAAACAAAAGCAACATGGCTTGACCGCACCAGCCGCTATTGACAAAAGATCGCAACATAAGAATGAATATTATGCAACAATGAGGTAACTGATCCATGACATGGGCCTAAACTAAGATAAAAGGATGGTTTGCATAATATTTATATCTCCATTAACAAAGAAAATACTTAAGATTTGTAGCTCGCCTTCTTTGCTGCTTCTTTGCATTCTGGGTAGTCCTTACTCACAAGGGTGGTGTCAGAGACTCTCAGTATTGAGGGCGATTCAGCCCTCAAACTAGCCTCCTAACTTAGCGTTCTCAGAATCGGGACAGCACTTGCACTTCGTGGGAGTGCGCATTTTTGAGATTGAGGGGTTAAGACAGGAATTGGAATTCACCCTTACTCTGGATCGCTTACTGCAGGCGGACAAACTGTGAACTGGGTCAGCGGAGAGTTCTCTTCTTTAAAACGGGCGATCAAACCGATGACGTGCTCAGCCGACTTTTATTTAATTTAATTTTATTAACTTTGCTCCCAAAGATCCATGCTTCATTTGTTTTGTTAAAGCCTCTTTCCCCCTGCAAACGCTTTCCCCTCCATTTAAGCAGCAAACTCCTCCTACCCGCCATCATTCTATCACTTTTTTACTGTTTCATTTCTCCACCCACATTAATATTTCGCCATACACAGCCTTACATCAGATTAAATATTAAAACTCCCAGGCCGTCGCCTGGCTGATGGTAAAGGAGCGACCCCCTCAGAAACATCTCAACCCCTGTGAATGTGCTTAACGCACTTCCGCAGTTCGGTGTGTGTGGATTTTTCTTCCAAAAACGAGGTGATGTGGACTCGATTTTTTTTCTTTTTTTGTTTTCTTAGTTGGAGGAGGGAGGACATTTGTTCTACAAAAATCCGGCTACACATACTCGGCCATTTGCTCTCATCAATTCAGGCTATCTGGGCTTGTTAATGTTATTACTTCCATTGATAATGCTGTAAAAACAATGTTTGGAGAAACGGTGGTGTGTGTTTGGCGGCAGGTGTTTTTGTGCAGATATGATGTCGGCTGCTTTGCAAATGCGAGGCAACATGTCCGCGGTGAATTCGTTGCTGTCATCCAGGCGCAGGACACAGAGAATATCAAAATTCACCACAAAGTCTACAAATCTCTAAAAATCCAATGACAGGGTCGAACCTGGAGCAGTTGGTTGCTAGGCAACGCAACATCTGTTTGTGCTGGCGCAGGGATATTTTGTACTGAGGTCTATCAGATCTATGTGTGGGTTACAGTCTGTTTTACCACGGGCTTGGAACGCAGCTCAGCATTTAAAGGGACTAGAGGCAGGAATTTAAATAAAACCGAACATGCATGCATCCGTTGCCTTGAACAGGCTGTGTGCTGCAAAATGCGCTGCAATTCGGTGGCCAAATTTCCCGCGCTGCCCTGCGGATGTGACGTCAAATGACGCTACATCCACAGTTTTGATACAGGAAGAAGCCGGTCACAGTAAATTGATTGTTATGGATTATTCTGCTGTCAGCAAACGATCCAGATCAACTGAAAGACACTAAAACGTGTAACTACAAATGTTCTTTGTCTATTTTTTTTTGGGGGGGGGGGGGGGGGGTGTACAGGACACGACACGATCACAGCATACCCTCTAGAATAAACTAGACTACACCACTGATCTCAGAGTGTGATCAACAACAAGATATGGCACACATGGGCCTGATTAACAGATAAAAGTAAAGAATTATGTGAACCAGGAATGTAATAAATTAATGTAATAAATTAATGTAATAAATGTGTATTCGCTTGGATTTAAAGAACAAAAACATTTGTTTGATGATTACTTTCCACATGAGTGGGAAATGACTTGCTATCTTTTATGAAGAAAAATCATTAATTTTATTCTGTGTAAAGATAAATTGCTCCTAGATGTTGTCTTTGTTCAAATACACGAGTATCAGATCATCCTCGAAGAAAGATAAAAGCCTTCTGTATGAGCTATTGATCTCAAGAGAAGCCAGCCATGTGGAAAACAGAGGTGGAGCAGAGTCCTGGCTTGAGAGGGTCAAGCCAGGACCTAATGCAGGTCAATATGATGGATAAAGGACTGTTTTGCTGTTGCATGTTAGAAACATTTCATCACGACCTCAGGAAATTGTGTTGACTGGCATAATCTTAGTTTGAAACATGAAATGAGCACAAAATTCTTTTCAAGTCTGAAACAAAAAACATATTAGAAAATGAAAAACTAAAATGAAGAGAGAAGGAAGACTGTCTCATTCAGTCCTCTAAAGCTGCAGACGGGGAAAAATAGCTTTTTCCTCCAGTTTATCTCATCAAATCATCAAGTGTTGAGTCATGTGTTGGAGGCTGTGAAGAGCAGAGACTTCCATTCTGTCTGAATTAATTGGTGCTTAAGAGGATTTCCTCTTTTAATAATTTGTAGACGGTTACTTAAACTTTGATAGCTTGTTTCCTCTGGCTCACGGGCCTGAGTTTGGAAGTGGCCGGACGCCATATTTCCCGGTGAGAAGACGGAGGGTAAAAAATAAAGCCGAGGAAGAGAAGTGGGGGAGGGGGGGGGGGAGAACTGCGGCGCTCAAGGACATGTCCTGCTCCGACTTTCTGTCGCTCGTCCAAGTTTCCGCACTTCAGAGTGTAAGTGGACATAAATCAGCTGACAAGCCGTGCGTGTGTGTGTGGGGGTGTGTGGGTGTGCGTGTGTGTGTGGGGGGGGGGGTGTGGGTGTGTGTGTGTGTGTGTAATAGCTGGAGGAAGGACTGAACATTCATTTGTTACCACTGGACCAGATGGATGGTGAAACAGCATCTGTCATGTCTGCCCTCATCCTCCAGCCTGACTCCTCCCCCTGACTCACTCCGCCGCCGCATCATCAACAGGTCGCAGAAAAGCTGCGTGGCTGAAGCCGGCGACCTGTCTCACAACTCGTCTGTCTCACCACTCGTCTCTCATCACGTCTGTCTCATCATTCATCTGTCTCACCGCTCGTCTGTCTCACCATTCATCTGTCTCACCGCTCATCTGTCTCACAACTCGTCTGTCTCCCCACACGTTTGTCTCATCATTCACCTGTCTCACCATTCATCTGTCTCACAACTCGTCTGTCTCATCACACGTTTGTCTCATCATTCACCTGTCTCACCATTCATCTGTCTCACCACAGGCCTGTCTCAACACTCGTCTGTCTTACCACTCGTATGTCTCATCATTCATCTGTCTCACCACTCGTCTGTCTCATCATTCATCTGTCTCACCATTCATCTGTCTCACCAGTCCTATGTCTCACCATTCATCTGTCTCACCACTCCTATGTCTCATCATTCATCTGTCTCATCATTTATCTGTCTCACAACTCGTCTGTCTCACCGCACATTTGTCTCATCACACATCTGTCTCATCATTCATCTGTCTCACAATTCATCTGTCTCAACACATGATGTCTCATCATTCATCTGTCTCACAACTCGTCTGTCTCACCACACGTTTGTCTCATCACACATCTGTCTTATCATTCATCTGTCTCACCACTCGTCTGTCTCACCACACGTTTGTCTCATCACACATCTGTCTCATCATTCATCTGTCTCACCACTCGTCTGTCTCACCACACGTTTGTCTCATCACACATCTGTCTCATCATTCATCTGTCTCACCACTCGTCTGTCTCACCACACGTTTGTCTCATCACACATCTGTCTCATCATTCATCTGTCTCACAACTCGTCTGTCTCACCACACGTTTGTCTCATCACACATCTGTCTCATCATTCATCTGTCTCACCACTCGTCTGTCTCACCACACGTTTGTCTCATCACACATCTGTCTCATCATTCATCTGTCTCACCACTCGTCTGTCTCACCACACGTTTGTCTCATCACACATCTGTCTCATCATTCATCTGTCTCACCACTCGTCTGTCTCACCACATGTTTGTCTCATCACACATCTGTCTCATCATTCATCTGTCTCACCACTCGTCCATCCTTTTCTCTGCACACCTGCTTGAACCTTTCGTTTTTGAACGTCCATCTAAAATCTCACTGCATGTTCTGTCTCGCCCTCCTCCAGGTTCACCCTCTTCTTTTAACCCCATACTGAATGTTTCCGGTGGCCCAGTGAGTTGCAGGGAATGCTAATAGGTTCCCACGCTCACAAGGTATATACAGCGAAGACTAAATTGTTGTGTATGTGTGTGTGTGTGTGTGTGTGTGTGAGTGTGTACTGGGCGGTCAGTCCACAGTTCCATTAGCCTGATGGAGTTTCTATTAAATTAGAAACCCTCCCTCTCTCTATCTCTGTCTCTGTCTCTCTCTCTCAATCACATTAGTGCTCTTATCTCATTTGTGGAGCCTGTGCAGGCGGGGGGAGGGTGGGGTTCGGGGTTGGGGGGTGGTACAGCCAGTTCTGATCCTGACGTGAACATGGAGAAGGACGAGCCCTCGTGAAGTCATGATGAAGGGCAGGTCTGTGTGTGAGTCGGTGTGTGTTTTTGGTGATAATGAGGAAGATGATTCTCCAGTCGAACATCTATTCTCGTCTTTGGACCAGTTCAGTAATAATTACTGTCCTGCAGTAAACCGGAATCACAGATAACAATTACACAAATAAACTGTGTATCAGAGGGAGATACTGAAAGTCCTCATGAATATCACCGTCATCTGTCCGTCCACGTCCACCATGCTGAACAGCCTCAGAGTGGCAGGACGCTTCAACTCAGACAGAAATAAGTCTGGACTTGAAGCAAAGCCGCATAATTCATCTGATTGTTTAAAGTAAAGCAAAAAGCATTCATTTTAGAGGCACATATTGTAAAACTTTTATTAAAACATTTTCTGAAGAATCCATTGAGTAAAAATTAAAGCAAATTCATAGCAGAAATACAAAATAACATTTTAATGTTTTCACATGCGGTCAGTGAGTTTAATAAGCAGATTTCCGAGACTAAAGCAGCTGTAATATAACAGTTTCTCTGTATTATTTCACTTTCTCCCGTGTATCTTAAGAAAACCAAAAATAAAAAGGTTGCAGAAGTAAACTGCAGATATCGAGTATGGTATATGTCCCATGGGCCAAAAAACATAAAAAACCTGCGGAGGAAAAGGGGTAGAAAACGGGTTAACTGTTGAATTCACCTTTGATCTTACTAATACTCCGTCAGGCAGGGAGGACTCACAAGGACCAGAATATAAGGTTTTGATGTCCAGGTCAGACAGACGGGAAAAGGATGTAAGCCATCCAACAGTAGGTCAGGCAGGTGGGCAAAGGTCCAGGTGATCCAGGAGGTTCTTCTGAGTACGGGAGGCTGAGAAAAGAGACAGACTTGTTCAAACTGAGCCCCTCCCTCTCAGGATAATGGCCGCCTCGTCCTTCAGCCTATTCAGCTTCAAGCCTCCTTCAGAGCTCAGAAGCGAGTAAAAGCCAAACTGGCATTAACCTGGTTTTCCAACTTGCATTATCTAAAGCTCTTACCTTTTCTTCGGTGCATCCACAGTTATTTCTTTCGGGTTTTTTTTTCTTTCCTTCGAGAGTTCGAGTGACTGGTGTCTGCTCCAATCATGAGCTTATTCCCACACAACCTCATGCCCTTAGCTCTGTGATTGGCTGGTGATACAAACAGAAATCTCCACCCAGAAACGTCACGAACACAACAAAATAAAACCAAAGAGCGAATTTGCAATGCCTACAAACACACAAATCTGTCAGTTTTTCTCACAAAGGAAAGACAGCACATATCAGATAACATGCATTAATATTTATGGAACCTTTCATAATAAAGAACATGGCTCAGTTAAAACTCACAAAAAGTGGGTAAAATGACAGCAGAGTTTGCATAAAATATTTACTACCATATTTACAAACCATTAATACTGTAAATGCTTTAACACCGTGTGTAAGTGAAAGCATAAATAAAAGTTAGAACTAGTTTGTAAGTGATGCAAATACCACATTATGAGAAGTTGAATCTAACCTTAACAATATGAAAATACAATCATTAAACACATTGTACAAAAACACTAAATGTGTTTATTAAGTATCTACTAGTGAGTACTAATGTCAGAAACATGCTTTTTCAATAATTTGCTAATTCATAACTATCAATAATGAATATAACATCTACAGCTGTGCTTATAAACCACATACTAATGAGTATTTCTGTCCGAAATATGCTTTGTAAATGATGAATTCAGTTTTTATTAATGCTTGATAAATGCTTAATAATGTGTACTTATTATAAAGTGTTACGATAAAATCCAAGCCTGAAAAACGGCACCAAACTCACACAGGAAGAGTTTTACATTACTATATTGGTGGTTTTATGGATGCACTCCAGTTTATACTGAGCACAGATACACACGAGTGATATAAGTCTTATCTCCATCAACATAATTGCCAAAGTGCTGAGCTATCCTTTTATAGAAGGACAGTTTTGTTTGTTTATTGACTGTCCAGGATGTTTAACTTCAGAATGGCTCGACTCTGAGAATGACTAGAAAGATTAGTCATCCTAAAACTATTCCAAAAACAAACCTGATGATAAATATTTTGTTCTACAGGCGGCTCAAACCACCCCAAACATTTCATTTCTGTGTGGGTGTTAGTGAGCTACGGTGGCCAAGCAGCATGAAAAATGACCTTCACAGGACTCGTAATGTACCGTCAGACAGCAAAGTCGCGTTACACTGTGACACTTCTCATTCTTCTCGTCTGTCAGTGATCTAAACGTTCATTTCATCTCCGCCCTGCTCGTCGTCACGCTTCAGTTTGTGACTGATGCAGTGGATTCTTCAGGCTTTACACACGGCAGGTTAATCAAATGTTGGAGTAATATCCCAACTGTTTAGTTTATAGTCAGTCTTGGACCACAATGAGGGCACTGTTGGGCTTTAATGGATGCGATCTGTTGTCTAAGAGAGGATACTGTCTCATGTTTGTGTGTAATCTCCGCCAGCCGTCCCGGGATGACAGAGAGATGGCTGAACCATGGGGGGACTTAACAAGAGTCGCAGTCAGGCGAGGGGAGATGGACCCGTGGAGACAGACGGGCACAGAGACCTTTAAAACTGAGACAATGTGTCCCAGGAATGTGTAATTATCAGTGTGTGTGTGGGTGACAGTGAGCCATTAGCCAGGTTGAAATGAAGGTCTGCATCAACAGCAACTATTCTAATAATGACCGTCTTTGTCACAGACAAGCTAATGCAGCTGTGGCGTCTCCCATGTCCTATTGTGTTCATGACTGTGTGCATGTGCATGTCTGTGCATGTGCACACAACTGGCTGAGTAAGGAAATGTGCCTCTTAAATCGTCCAAGGTGACGCGGTGTCTTATAGAAGTAAGCCCTACCTGGCAGCGGTAGGGTTTCTATGTACTGCTGAGCACTGTCTCACACACACACACACACACACACACACACACCAACACACACACACACACACGCGCACACATCCTTGTACTTCTATCTCAGTGAGGACATTCATTCACATAATGCATTCCCTGGCCCTGGATGACAGCGACGATTTTCTTTGATTTTTTTTGTAGAGTACCAGCAAAATGTCCTCACTTTGCTGGTTAAAAGCGCAAAATGGTCCTCACAATGTAGCAAGTACAAGTACACACGCACACACACTGCACCATCCCACAGCATCGATTACAACATATTTAACTTCATATAAGATCAATTGCACACTTTAAAAAAAAAAAAAAAAACTTTGATGAGGTGTGCATTAATAAATCAACAACAAAACCAAACATCGGGTGAGTGGATGTGACGCGTTAACACAAAGTGGAGAGAGGAGAAAGAAAAACGGGCGAGCATGTAAGCAAACGATAACAGAGAAAATAATACATAGAATAATCAAATGCAGTCCTGGCAAAAGGAAAATAAAGGCAAAGCACAAAAAATATAAATAATTCCATCAAATTAAATATTGGTAATCAAGGTGTGGTGGTGATAAAGCAGTGGAAATGGCAATAATAAAAAATAAAAATCGTAACAGCAATGATAATAATAATAACAACAACAAAAACTATAATAATAACTAGGGATAATAATAAACTTAATAATAAGCGCACTTGAACTTGTATGCAATCATGTTTTCATTTTTTTTTTTTTCTTTCCCCCCCCGCCGAGTGGGTCTCCCCCCCGGTGTCTCTTTCTTTCTTCCTCCCCCCCCCCCCCCCCCCCCCCCCCGATTTCCCCCCCCCCCCCCCCCCCCCCCCGCGTGGTTTTTCCCCTTTTCCCCCCCCCCACGGGCCCGGGGGGGGTGCCGGTCCTGTGGGGGAGGTGTGTGGGCGGCGCGCGCCCCCCCCCCCCCCCCCCCCCCCCCCCCCCCCCCCCCCCCCCCCCCCCCCCACGCGCCCCCCGCCCCCCCCCCTTCCCCCCCCCCCCTGGCCCCCCCCCCAATCCCAAGTGACGCCTCCAAAGTCGCGCGATACATGCACACACACTTACTGGCTTGTACAAAACTACACACATGTTCCAGGAAAACCTCATCACTTCCCCTCAGATGCTTGATTCAGAGGTTGCAGGAAGTGACCTCACTGTTTACCTCATCTGTCAAATGTCTCTGATTGGTCTGTGGTTATATTATTAAACTTATTTTTAGAAACTCATTTTAGTTCAGGGGACACTTGATCTCAAATGGGCCGGACCAGAATAATGATAATAACCTGAAAGTAATAAAAACTTGTTTTTCTCTCTTAGCCTCTCTTGCATTATTTACATTTAAAGGTGACACCTATAAGCTTAACTTTTCCCCGCTGGAAGGTGGTGCACTAAAACCCACTTACTGAATTAGCATTACAGAAACTGGCTAACCATTAATTAGCATTAGCAAAAGCTTAACTTGCATGTCCAGGAGGAAGGCTGCAAAATATTGACAGGAGTTGCTGTTTTTCTATATAAACATACACTGCCTGGCCCAAAAAAAAAGTCGCCACCTGGATGTAACTAAGCAAATAGGTACGAGCCTCCTATTGGATAATTACTGCATGGGAGATTATCTTTCAGCTGGCAACAAGTTATTTAACCCCAACTGGTGCAATGACTTGCTTCTCATTTCCTAAACAACCATGTGGAAAGACACATCCGTGGTCTTGGAAAAGATGTTAGTCTGTCTGAGAAGGGTCAAATCATTGGCATCAAGAGGTGAAAACATCTAAGGAGATGCAGAAACGACTAAAACTGGGTTCAGAACAGTCCAACGCATTATGAAAAACTGGAAGGATAGTGGACCATCGTCTTCCAGGAAGAAATGTGGCCGGAAAGGCAGATGAAGTGATGCAGCATCATGCCTACTGCTACTGTATGATCTTCAAGATCTTTGGAAAGCTGATTTCAATTTCTCTAGCCACATCAAGGTTGGATTCCTGCCACACCTGTTCTCAATCAAGAAATCACTAAAATAGGACCTGCCTGACGAAGTTTAGAAGACCAAAAGATCCTCCAAAGCTAGACATCATGCTGCTATCAAACGAAATTCAGGAACAAATGAGAGACAAAGTAATTGAGATCTATCAGTCTGGAAAAGTTTCCAAAGCCATTTCTAAATCTTTGGGACTCCAGAGAACCACAGTGAGAACCATTATCCACAAATGGTGAAAACATGGAACAGTGGTGAACCTTCCCAGGAGGGGCCGACTGACCAAAATTACCCCAAGAGCACAGCGACGACTCATCCAAGAGGTCACAAAAGACCCCAGAACAACATCCAAGAACTGCAGGCCTCACTTGCCTCAATGAAGGTCAGTGTTCATGGCTCCCCCATCAGAAAGAGACTGGGGGGCAAAAATGGCTGCATGGCAGAGTTCCAAGACCAAAACCACTGCTGAGCAAAAAGAACATAAAGGCTCGTCTCAGTTTAGCCAGAAAGCATCTTGATGATCCCCAAGACTTTTGGGAAAATACTCTGTGGACTGACGAGACAAAAGTGGAACTTTCTGGAAGGTGGAGGTCCCATTACATCTGCCGTAAAAGTAACACGGCATTTCAGAAAAGGAACATCATAGCAACAGTAAAATATGGTGGTGGTAGTGTGATGGTTTGGGGCTGTTTTGCTGCTTCAGGACCTGGAAGACTTGCTGTGGTAAATGGAACCATGAATTCTGCTTCTACCAAAAAATCCTGAAGGAGAACGTCCGGCCATCTGTTGGTGACCTCAAGCTGAAGCTCACTTGGGTTCTGCAGCAGAACAATGATCCAGAACACACCAGCAAGTCCACCTCTGAATGGCTTAAGAACAACAAAATGAAGACTTTGGAGTGGCCTAGTCAAAGTCCCCACCTGAATCCCATTGAGATTAGTGAACACCGATATTTGTGTTTTTTCCCGATATCGGTATCGGCCGAAATTGGGCCGATATTTTTTTCCCATCATGTTTTACAGACAGGCATCTGCCTGCGGCAGCTTTCTGCTGTAACTGTGAGACACTTCCGTCGATGAGCAGCAAGTTTTTGTTTTGTTTTTTTACTGGTACTGGTATCGGCCTAAGTCGCGGGCAGTATCGATCCCCCGTTATGATTTAACGGCAGCCGCCACGCGCAGCTTTCTGTTGACTTGACTGTCGCCGCTGTCCATGCAGCTCCTCCCCCCTACCCTTCACAGAGAGAAGCCTGGAGCATCATCTGCACTCCAAGCTAAGTTATTAATCTTTAAAAACGTATTGTAACTGTTTACTTCGTTGAAATATTGCCATGCGCTCTGGAAACAAAGTTTGTGGTTCAGAATAGGAAACAGAAAAGCCGAGTGCTTCGTCTTTAAAACTAGCCAACTCGTAATGTAGTAGCTTTAGTAGCTGCGTTTAGCTTCTAAACATTAGTCATAAACAGATGCAGAATAAGCAACAATAATTCAGTTCTGTGCTGCTGCTTGTTGGACTTTAGTGACCCGGTATGAGTTTGTCACGTAGAGATTCGCTGCAGACGCTCCGTGTTGTCACCTCGGTTAACGTGCTGCACTCCCCCCGCAGAGTGAGGGTGTGACATCGGCTTCAACAGAAAGGTCCGTTTAAAGACAAAACAAAAAAACTTTCTAAACATATCTTAATTGTTTACTTCGCTGAAATATCGCCATACAATTTGGAAACATAAAGTTTGTGGTTCAGAATATGAAACCAGCTTTGTAAACAGGCAGCAATAAGCCAAAAACAACTATTACATGAATGACAAGGACATTTAAATATGTTGGGTGACACAAAGGACATTTTATGATGACTGATTATCTATATAAAATGTGAACAGTCAACACATAAACGCTTTTTTCTTTTTTCCATTTACACCCCATCTGTATGCACATTACAGTATGAGGATGAATGTAATAGATGATGATGCAGCAAGACTGATAATGATTTATGTGTTCTTGGTTGCTGTTAATCCTTTATCTCAGGAGAGCCATTTTGTAAAAGAAATTTTGCAAGTTAAGTGTACTTTTATTAACCCCCCTCCTTTCCTCCTTTATTTAATCCCCCCCCCCCTCCCCCCCCCCCCCCCCTTCCCCCCCCCCCCCCTCCCCTCTCCCCCCCCCCTCCCTCCCCCCCCCCTTCTTTTGAGTTTCTTATTTTACTTAATATATTTTTTTTTTTTATGTGTCTTCTTTTTTCATTCCCTCCTCTTCTACTTTTTACCTTTAAAAAAATAGTGTAAGAATCAACATTGTAGGTTTTTAATATGCTTGTATGTTTTTTAAATAAATACTTGAAAAGTTACTTGAAAAGTCTTGTTTCATTCGTTTGAAAGTAGACTACTTCAGATTGTCTTACCTGACATACACAACAGGTTGATTCACATTTTTTTTTCGAACAAATTATTTTCAAAAAGAAAAGCTCCAGGGGCCTTACTGTCCTGTAATATGTGACCTAAGATTGCTGTTACATGCTGAGATCACGTGTTTTGTTTGTTTTGGGCTTTTTTGCATGTGTTAAATGAATTATTCTATTTGGGAAAAAACAAAGACCAAATATGTTTTTTTATTGTCATTGTGTCAATTTTAGTATGTTAATTGAAGAAACAACAGCATATTGGCCCAAATATATCAGCCTCCAATATCGGCTTTCGGCCCAGGCTGTTGAAAAAATATCGGTATCGATATCGGCCCTAAAAAATCAATATCGGTCGTTCACTAATTGAGATGCTGTGGCATGACCTTAAAAAGGTGGTTCATGCTGGAAAAGCCTCCAATGTGGCTGAATTACAACAATTCTGCAAAGATGAGTGGAACAAAATTCCTCCACAGCGCTGTAGAAGACTCACTGCCAGTTATCACAAACACTTGATGCAGTTGTTGCTGCTAAGGTGGAACAACCAGTTATTAGGTTTAGGGGGCAGATAACTTTTTCACACAGGACTATGGAGGTTTGGATTCCCCCCTCACTAATAAAAATCTTCATTCAAAAACTGCATTTTGTGTTTACTTGTGTTATCTTTGACTCACATTAAAATTTGTTTGATGATCTGAAACATTTAAATGTGACAAACATGCAAAAAAGTAAGAAATTAGGAAGGGGGCAAAAACTTTTTCACAGCTGTATAAATACATACATATATATATATATATATATATATATATATATATATATATATATATATATATATATATGTATGTATGTATGTATGTATACATGATATACTGTAAGTAAGCTGTTTGTTATGATTGCTGCAGGTTTTCTGACTAACTTTCACCAACATCGTCCTGTTGAAGTCTTCATACTCCAGCTGCTTCAGGACCAGCTTCTTGCTCACTCTGGTTCCAGAAGCTCCTTTTCTTCTCTGTTGTTTTTGCAATCAGCTGTTTTCACCATGGAAGCCTGAGCTGTCAATCACCTCGACAAAGACCCACCTCCAAGAAGACCAGACTCTGCTGGAGAGGAGCTACTGCGCTCAAACTATTAGCCAATTTGACCAAAGTAGGACTCTGACATGTCATTCAGACATCAGAGAGTTGTTTTAGATTGGGAATTAAGTGCATAACATGTCCCCTTTAATACGATTTCATTTACAATCATCAAAGTCACTTGTCTCAGGGAATGAAGGCATACTGGCTGAAAAACATTTGGTTGCAATAAGTCAAAATCTTTTGTCCTGGACTGAAGTTCAGACACAAGATATTATTACACCTATTTCACAAAGTTTGCCTTGTTTGTGTTTCCTTACAATAAAAAAAAGGGGGGGCATTAAGAGCAAAGCTAATCCACATGTGATGTTACTGCTCTGAAAAAAAAAAAAGATGTCTATAAAGATCAGTCTATCCTCACAGTCATAATAAGGCAAGCTGATGTTCCCTATGAGTGTGAAATAGATAAGATGAACAGTTATGGAGAAAGCAAAGAGCAGACACACCCACACACACCCAGAGTGACTCCTACGATTAGACGTTCGATTAGATGCCCAGGGGAAGAACAAGCTGTTTCCAAATGTTGAAAAATGATCCGCTGGGCAGTACCAGAGACAAAGACTTTACTATCATTACCATCCGATCGATTGTCCTCCGTGTCCCGGCCTTCGGTCATCCAGCCAAATTGCACATTTGTGTGTGCACTTGTCTGTATTCATGTGCTGTTTCTCCCAGGATCTCCTGTCTGTCCAGGTCATGGGAATCAAACACAGTAGCTGACAGTAAACACAGCTGAGGTCAGATGGGAGGAGGATATAGATTTTATGTGGTCATGGTCAGTCTAGCAGAAAGTTGAGAAAGAAGTTCTAACTGTTGTATCACACACACACACACACACACACACACACACACACACACACACACACACACCAGAAACTGCAGAATGGGAAGGCTTAAAAGGTTTTCAACGAAACAAGAAAGATAAAAACAGCAAATGTTTCCATCAAGTCTGATGAAATGGCAATCATGATTTAGCAATAATGAAATAGTTTACTTTTTTATCTTTCAATCATCACATTTATACTTTAAGGTGCTGATGACACAACTTTAACCTCAAGTAATTTAGCAATAGAACAATACAACAAAACAAAATAAGAAGTTCTGTGCAGTTAGAATTCAATCAGACTTATATTCACGTAAATATCCGATGTTGAAAAGACGCAGCTCGTTAGCCATTAGCATTAACCTCTCCATGACACGATGTCACCAGATGAGACAGTTGCGGTCGGCTCATTGATTTAGCAGTGGAAAACATGACAGACGCTCCAGCCGCGGGTCTTAAAATGGTACTCAGACATTATCATTGTTACAAATGTGAAATGTTTGCGATGTTTCTGTTGTATGTGGCGGTTATTTTACCTGCCTGCAGAGCTGCGTGAGGTTACACGCGGCAGCTCGCTGCTGCATTCTGTAGTGCATTAACACAGACATTCTGGACAGCGAGTATTTGGAATGCATTACTGTATTTTCTTTACTAATGTATTCTGTGTCGAATGTGAACTGAGACAGATGTACGGTTTTCTTTTTTTATCTAAAGAGAGACCTTTTCAGTTGTTCATGTACCCTTCTATTGTTCATTTACTCGTGTGCTTTGGTTGTTTGTGTACTTACACTGTCAGTGGTACGGTTTTACCAGTCTGCATTAAGTGTGCCTAAGAGATTTGTTGTTCCGTTGTGGATGGAGATGCCCACCTGAATTTAGTGTTCGGCCCTTATTAGAGAAAATTGGAAAAAAGTGGGTGGGGCAACCTGGTCTTCCTGTTTATGATCTCTCATAGTGTTGGAGTGCTACACATCAAACATGCCTTCTGTATGACGTGTCTGGATTTGCTGTTTATTTGGCAGTAAACGCTAACAGTGGATGAAACTCCCAATTTTGAAGATTGATTCAGAGCTTCACAAAAACACTTGTGCCTTCAGACTATGGAGGTGAGCTAAGCTGTACAGTTGGAATTTTGAAGATCAGACGTCCAGAAGAAAAGTTACGAGCCTTTTGGACGGTGTTCGTTGAAACTTGCTACCACAGACTGAAATGACAGCCTCGTCTGTCCATCTGCGCTACGCTGTCATAATATAATACTGTATCTACGTCTATGGTCTCGACGGAAAGGATAAAATATCAGCTCAAAATTATTCATACTCTCCAATTAAAGGGACTTGAGGCAAGATTAAGAAACTAAACTCGCGACTGGCGCTTCAGGTAACTGCAGCCACGAGCCAAGCCGTCACGGGAGCGTGCACAAACTGAAGCTGTAATGTTGTTTACTCACCTTTTTCTCCGTAGTTACACTTTTTAGTGTCTTTCAGTTGATCTGGATCGTTTGCTGACGCGGAATAATCCATAACTATCGCTTACAGTGTTTGAATTTACCGCGACCGTCTTCTTCCTATATCAAAACAGCGGATGTAGCGTCATGTGACGTCACGTCCGCATGGCAGAGCTGGAAAACTATAATGTTGTTTACTAAGCTTTTTCTTTGTAGTTACAATTTTTAGTGGTCTTTCAGTTGATCTAGATCGTATTCTGACGGCAGAAGAATCCATAACTATCGCTTACAGTGTTTTTATTTAACGTGACCGTCTTTTTCCTGCATCAAAACTGCGGATGTAGGTCATTTGACGTCACGTCCGCATGGCAGCGCGGGAAATTCGGACACCGAATTGCAGCGCATTTTGCAGCACACAGCCTGTTCAAGGCAACGGAGAGGAACGTGGGTGGAAACGTTATTTTTGGTATTTAGCGCTTCATCACACATCAGTATGAAAAAAAGGGACATTCATGTTTGTTTGTTTTTAAATTCCTGCCTCAAGTCCCTTTAAAGAAAAGTCTAAATTCAGAAAAGTAATTCAAATAACAAGAAACTAAAGAAAGTAATAAGAAATAAAAATGTACAAAATTATAATTCAGTGAAAAAAAATACTGCCTTTGAATTGTGGTCAGAAATAACAATAATAATAAAAAAAAAATAGTAAATAAGCATAACTGTCCCAGACACTTTAGAGCACCTTTCCCATGAGCAGTGGACCAACATACCCATCAACAGGTGTAAAAGTCCTTATGAACATTAGAGAAAACATCTGATTGCAGTGATTGCCTCAAAGTGCTGCTCAACAACATTTTAGCTTCAGAGCTCCATCATGCTTGTTTACTTGTTTATTTTTTGTGTTTGTTTTTAATATTCTTTCAAACCACAATTAAAAAACAATGTCATGATTTTCATAGAATTTTTATTTATCACTTTTGTCAGTTTCAATATATTTCACTGACAGATTATTTTTTTCTTTTTTAATTTGAGGGTATGAATAAATTTGAGGAAGACGTGGGGGGAGTGGATAGCATAGTGGTTAATGTTGCAGGCTTTAGTGCGGCAGACCTGGGTTCAAGTCCCCCGACACAGCACCCACGTGAACCACTGTGGACCCCTGAGCAAGGTCCTTAACCCCCACCAACTGCTCCCCAGGCACTTCAAATAGCAGCCCACCCATCTCAGGTTCAACCTGAGATGGGTGAAAATGCAGAGAATGAATTTCCTAATTGGCTCACTAACTGGGATGAATAAAGTATATCAAAAAATAAAAAAGACATATATGTATGTATATACATATATACACACACTATACACAAAAAAAGTCACCACCTGGATTTAACTAAGCAAATAGGTACGAGCCTCCTATTGGATAATTACTGCATGGGCGATTATCTTTTAGCTGGCAACAAGTTATTTAACCCCAACTGGTGCAATGACTTGCTTCTCATTTCCTAAACAACCATGTGGAAAGACACATCCGTGGTCGTGGAAAAGATGTTAGTCTGTCTGAGAAGGGTCAAATCATTGGCATCAAGAGGTGAAAACATCTAAGGAGATGCAGAAACTACTAAAACTGGGTTCAGAACAGTCCAACGCATTATGAAAAACTGGAAGGATGGTGGACCATCGTCTTCCAGGAAGAAATGTGGCTGGAAAGGCAGATGAAGTGATGCAGCATCATGCCTAGTGCTACTGTATGAGCCTGTGGGGGCAGTGTGATGATCTGGGGTTGCTGCAGTTGCTCAGGTCCAGGTTCAGCAACAGTATGAGCTCAGACAATGAAGTCAGCTGATACCTGAATATACTGAATGAGCAGGTTATTCCATCAATGGATGTTTCTTTCCTGATGGCACGGCCATATTCCAAGATGACCGTGCCAGAATTTATCGGGCTCAGATTGTGAAAGATGGTTCAGGGATCATCAGACATCATTTTCACACATGGATTGGCCCCCACAGAGTCCAGACCTGAACCCCATTGAGAATCTTTGGGATGTGCTGTGGTCAGACTCTACAATCATCATCAAGATCTTGGTGAAAAATTGATGCAACAGGATGCAAATAAATCTGGTGACATTGCAGAAGCTTCTGGAAACACAGCGAATGCTGTCGCAATCAAAGCTAAAGGCTCCAACCAAATGTTAAATGTTTGATCTTTTTTTTTGTTGGCGACTTTTTTTTTTGGCCGGGCAGTGTATCTATCTATCTATCTTTTTTTTTTTTTTTTTTTTTTTTTTATATATATATAAATATTAACCTAATATATAAAACCCTGTTACAGGCACTGTTCAGAAAAAATAAAACATTTCTGGTCGGTACGTAGCCTGTATCTCATGTTATGTTGAGGACACCTTCAGTTTATTGACAAATGTGCGGCAGACAGTAGATATACACAGGCTAAAATCGCCTTTGGTTATCCTCAGACTCACTGTCTTCCGATAGACTTACATCAGAGGTGTGAATGAATGTATTAAGTCAAAATGAAAACATTAATGTGTAGCTGATCAGGAACATTTAACTGGTATTGCCATCACAGGAAAATTATTGTAAAAGGACATCTAACTGGTATTCCAGGACTCCTGGTGAACTTGACCCAATGGGGACGGCTATTTACTGGATACTGTGGGCCTTTTGTCCCCTTATTGCCAGTAATTGGCATCTGAAAGTGTGAGAACTGATGGGCAATGTGGTGACTAACATGTTAGGTGTTATCCTGCCCAACCACAGCCCATCCTCATGACACAGATGCGTGAACACACACACCCACACAGATGCTATAAGCGCTACCTCCCCCAGTAGCAGCACGTAGTCACAAACATAGTTGTAAGAGGAAGGAGGTGATGTCAGCTGACTCTCTTCCTCTCTCCCCCGGTCCACCTCTCCATGTTTCCGCCACCTCTGTCAGCCCTCTGACGTAAATGTCCACTGTTGGATAAAAGAAAATGACTATGAAATTCCTCTCCACCCAAAACTTCACTTAACAGCTGTAACCTAGATAAGCCTGACATTCTTCTTTGTAATATGTGGAAGGAAGTGAAGGAAGGAAGTAAATTACTCTATTTTGAAAGAGCGACAACCAAAAAAGAAAGTGTTAATGGGAGGACATAGAAAGCAGCCTCAGCTGTTGAATAAGACCCTCTACCAGAGGGTCAGACGTGATATGAAACAGCATTTCCAGCTCAGCGTTTCTTACTGAGCGACAACGCCTGGCTTTAAAGAGCTACCTCTTTGTGTTTGCACGTATGTGCAGGTTTTGCATAAGTGTTGCTCCATCAATTACTCCACTCCACCTGCCATGATGAATGGATGTGACCTGTGACCTCTCCGTTAGAATAACTAAGATGACTTATGCCCTTGGGTACTTCTGCCAGTTAAATCATTTAGCTGGAGCATACAGCAGCCTAGCAAAGACTTTCATTGCTCAGTGCTTGGAAATAAGACTGATTTTTTAAGGATTGCACTCAGTACGCAGTTGTTTCCTTTTAACATAAATTTACTACTCTATTGTGGAGATAGCAGATATGCAGTACAAGCTTAAAGTTTATATACACTCCCATTAAAGATGGAAAAAATCAGCTGTCAGTAAATTAAGTTGAAATTGACAAAAGTAATGATGAAAATTATATGAACAGGGTTCCCACTCCTTTCTTGAAGTTATTTTCCAGGACTTTTCCAGGACATTTTCAGGACTTTTCCTGCTACAGTACGAGTCAAGTTTTCACAACATAGGCTAATAAATTCCACCCCAAGCTTTAGGAGAAGTGTTCTACAATTGTAGCTCATATCTTGTACAGCGACGAAGAGATAACGAACCAGAGACGAAGCAGAGATGAAGCAGAGACGAAGGGGCAATGAGGCAGAGACAAAGCAGAAATGAAGCAGAGCTGAAGAGACAACGAAGCAGAGATGAAGCAGCGACGAAGAGACAACGAAGCAGAGATGAAGCAGAGCTGAAGAGACAACGAAGCAGAGATGAAGCAGCGACGAAGAGACAACGAAGCAGAGATGAAGCAGAGATGAAGCTGAGACGAAGGGGCAATGAGGCAGAGACAAAGCAGAGACGAAGAGACAACGAAGCAAAGATGAAGCAGAGACGAAGGGGCAATGAGGCAGACAAAGCAGAGATGAAGCAGAGACGAAGAGACAACGGAGCAGAGATGAAGCAGCGACGAAGAGACAACGAAGGAGAGATGAAGCAGAGCTGAAGAGACAACGAAGCAGAGATGAAGCAGCGACGAAGAGACAACGAAGCAGAGATGAAGCAGAGACGAAGGGGCAATGAGGCAGAGACAAAGCAGAGACGAAGAGACAACGAAGCAGAGATGAATCAGAGACGAAGGGGCAATGAGGCAGAGACAAAGCAGAGACGAAGAGACAACGAAGCAGATATGAAGCAGAGACGAAGGGCAATGAGGCAGAGACAAAGCAGAGATGAAGCAGAGACGAAGAGACAAAGGAGCAGAGATGAAGCAGCGACGAAGAGACAACGAAGGAGAGATGAAGCAGAGACGAGACAATGAAGCTGAGACGAAGAGACAACGAAGCCGAGACGAAGCAGATATGAAGCAGAGACGAGACGATGAAGCAGCGACGAAGAGACAACAAAGCAGCGATGACGATGAAGCAGTGACGAAGCAGCAACGAAGCAGCGATGAAGCAGAGACGACAAAGCGGCAACAAAGTATAGACGAAGGAGTGATGAAGAGACAACGAAGAGATAACGAAGCAAAGACAAAGCAGCAACGAAGAGACAACGAAGCAGGTATGAAGCAGAGATGAAGAGACAATGAGGCAGAGACAAAGAGACGACAAAGCAGCAACGACGATAAAGAAGTTACGAAGCAGCGATGAAGCAGAGGCGACGAAGAGACAATGAAAAGATAACGAAGCAGAGACAAAGAGACAACGAAGCAGAGACGACGAAGAAGCGACGAAGCAGAGATGAAGCAGATTTGACAAAGCAGAGACGACGAGGCAGTGACGAAGCATAGACGAAGCAGAGAGGAAGCAGAGACGAAGCAGAGATGAAGCAGAGATGAAGCATAGACGAAGCAGAGATGAAGCAGAGATGAAGCATAGACGAAGCAGAGATGAGAAGCAGAGAGGAAGCAGCGATGAAGCATAGACGAAGCAGAGACGAAGCAGAGATGAAGCAGAGATGAAGCATAGACGAAGCAGAGACGAAGCAGAGATGAAGCAGAGATGAAGCAGCGATGAAGCATAGACGAAGCAGAGATGAAGCAGAGATGAAGCATAGACGAAGCATAGACGAAGCAGAGATGAAGCAGAGATGAAGCATAGAGCGAAGCATAGACGAAGCAGAGATGAAGCAGAGATGAAGCATAGACGAAGCAGAGACGAAGCAGAGATGAAGCAGAGATGGAAGCAAGACAAAGCATAGACAAAGCATAGACAAAGAGTCAACGAAGCAGAGATGAAGCATAGACGAAGCAGAGACGAAGCAGAGATGAAGCAGAGATGAAGCATAGACAAAGCAGAGATGAAGCAGAGATGAAGCAGAGATGAAGCATAGACGAAGCATAGACGAAGCAGAGATGAAGCAGAGATGAAGCATAGACGAAGCAGAGACGAAGAAGCAGAGATGAAGCAGAGATGAAGCATAGACAAAGCAGAGATGAAGCAGAGATGAAGCAGAGATGAAGCATAGACGAAGCATAGACGAAGCAGAGATGAAGCAGAGATGAAGCATAGACAAAGCAGAGATGAAGCAGAGATGAAGCAGAGATGAAGCATAGACGAAGCATAGACGAAGCAGAGACGAAGCAGAGATGAAGCATAGACAAAGCATAGACAAAGAGTCAACGAAGCAGAGATGAAGCGGAGACGGCGAAGCAGAGACAACAAAGCAAAAACGAAGAAGCAGAGACGACAAAGCAGCAACGAAGCAAAGACAAAGCATAGGCGACAAAGCAGTGACGAATCAGAAAGGAAGCAGAGACGAAGTGACGACTAAGTAGATATGAACCAGACACGAAGCGGAGATGACGAAGCACACCACAACGAACCGGTTACGAAGCCTAAGAGTGACAACGCAGGCAGCGAAGAGACAACAAAGTAGACATGAAGCAGAGATGAAGAGGTGACGAAGCAGGCGGAGGAAAAATTATTTTCCAGGACAACTCAAGCTTTTCCAGGACATCTTATTATTTTTTTCCTTTTCCATGTGTTTTCCATGACTGGAAAAATGTTTCAATAATCAAAATCAATGTTTTATTTTACTAAATTATTATTTACTATTTTTTTTTTTTTTTTTTAATTTATTATAACTTCTTTTTTCAGTTGATTTTTTTTTTTTTTGCAGCGGAATGATAATCTGGCTGCTTTGTTGTGTTGAACAGATTTGCTTTACCAAAAAGAGTTTTATGAATATAAGGCTCCATTTGATATTCTAAATATATTCATTTTATTTGATTTTATTTAATTGAATACTTGTTTATAACTGCATTTTACATCATATTGTTGGGCCTGACAATAAGGAAAAGAAGGTTAGGAGAAAAACTGATAAGTATTGGAACAGAAAAAAAAACAGAGTGAAGAGAAGAAAGAAAAACTAAACACTAACACTACCACCTGCTGCATCTGCACAGAAACCCATCCAAAAAATAAAATAAAATAAAAAAAATTCCTCTGTCTCTGCTGGAAAACAAAACTCGGTGGACCTGCAGGTGACAACTTGAAGACAACTTAACAAAATACAGCTACTGGAGTATCATAAGATTAAGATGTTCAAATAAAATCACTTATAATTAGCCGTTAAGTTTCCAGACCGAACTGGAACCGAAGCTTTTCTACAATTAACAGTTTCATTTTCTTGGAGGTGGAAATGATAAATAGTTGATGAGTTTTCTCTTTGTTCTTCTTTCTTAAAGAGGAACCAAGCCAAGCCAACTTTATTTATCACTTTCATGACAGCAACAGCCGAACAAAGCGCTGTTCAGGGACAAAAATCAAACTCAACAAAAAGATCAAATGCCAGGAAAAAAGGTTTTAAGGAAGGTTTTAAAAGGTTTTAACATGTAGTGGGAGTGAGTTGCAGAGTTTTGGTCCCACCACAGAGAAAATGCCTGAAAGTTGTGAAAGGTAGTTTCCCAGCCCCCTGGTTGCTAGGCAACAACAGCTCCAGGACTGTCTATTTAAAAAGTCACTGTGCCATCAAAACCAGTCAGAAACGCATATTTCGGTCTGAAAGTTACATAACATTATGTATGTAATGCAATGCACACAGGGCCATGGAGGTTTGGGTCGTGAGCGACTAGAATCTGATGCAGGACTTTTCTGCTATGCTGCATTGTTTATGTGGCTGCAGCTCATATTTAGCTTTAGCTTGGCTGATGTTGCAGTTCCAGCTGTTTGCGCACATTAACGCAGCACTGAGCTTCCTCTGGTATGCAACATAACAAGAAACGGTTAGTGAATTAGGACGTTTTTTGTTATTCTTTGCCATTTGAAAGGAGGTGGACAAGAATTAGGACAGGCTCGTCACTCGGCCTACAACTATTATCATTTATACGCTATGAAAACACGGTGATGAAGAGGAAGGGCAAAATGCCATGACAGAGGTTACTGTCAGAGCAATTTACCAAATAGGAATCATTACTTTAATTGAGGCCTTTCCTGGTTTTGCTCAAGGACTTCCACTCTGGAAGCCATGGTGGTCAGATAATAACCCCGTTCCCTCCCCCGTCTCCACTAATTCCTCTCCTCCTTTTAGCATTGTTTTCTCTTTGAGGCTCCTCTGCTCTTTCTGACCTTCCATCCATCATGGTTTCATGCTTCTGTTGTGGCGTTCAGGGTCTGTGCTCAGGTCTGTCTGGCTTACATATAAATCCTCACAACAATACTCATTATCCAGCAGGCGATAAATACACACAGATAAATAACAGTGCAGTGGTGCTGGTTGTTGCTGATGGACCTGAGCTAATGAGCATTAGCGCATAAATCAATGGACCCAGAGATACGGAACATATTTCACATCCTTTAGGATGCTTGCTGCAGTGAACAGTAAATCATGAAAAAACACCTTGAATCGTTTCCATTTTCTTTGTTCAAACAATCAACAGCTGATTTGAATGGGCTTTATGCTCAGCTCCACTACTTCCTGAACTTAATGCTGCACCTTTGTTTCCTGTCTTTCAAGAGTGGATGAACTGATTAATCCAGGTGTGTCTGACCATTTGCTGAGATCAGACACACCTGGAATAATCAGTTCATCCAATCATGGAAGACAGGAAGCAAAGGTGCAGTACTAAGTTCAGGAAGTAGTGGAGCTGTGCATAAAGCCTATTTGATGTGAAAAACACAGATATCCAACAGTTTGATGTGTATTACACACTCCAACTGTACTATCCTGGTTTTTAGAAATAAGTTGTGATAAGACTTGCTTTAAAGGTTGAATATGGAACATTTTTATTAAAAGCTATATTTAAAAGAAAAAAAACAAACTACGACCCCTCCAGGAGTCATTTGGGGGGTGCAGAATGAAAGTACAACATTTCCTAAAAAGAATTATATTTAGACTGAAAATAAATATAAAATCAATTTTAACGGGTTTGACAATGGCATTATGTTTACGTCTACAAGCCAATACACGCCACTATTGTGGGTTGCCAAATGTGATCTCTGTGCGGCCACAGCATGTTGGGCACAGTTCGGCTGGCACAGGGGGGCACAGGGGGAAACAGTGGAGACGGCAAGTCAAGCAGCTGCTTCAGAGTCCTGGAGATATTGTTATCCGTCTCAGAAGAGGAGTGACCTGAGAAGAACAAAAACTGGAGTAAATTTGGGTGAAGACTACACTAGATGGACCCACATAATCGTTTTCCATGGCAGCAAAACACAGAAATGGCAACTTTCCTCCTGGATCGGTAAGCTAACTTGCTTGCTAACATGGCTAACATGAGCTGTCAGTTATAAACTCCTCTGCATTACTTGTTGGACATGCTGCAGCTGCTGGTCACTTCCTTATTGGCAGCGAGCCTGGCATCCAAGCAGCTGGAGTTGATTTTCTGCTGTTGCAACTACAACCTAGACACACGTGATGTCGCTGTTCTGTCCGTATTCCAAATTCAACCTTTCAGACTTAAAGGCAGGGTGGATAAAGTTTTCCAGGAGCATTTTTTACTATATTGCTTAAAATCTTCACACCCCAATTGCAGACAATTAAATAAATGCCCTGACATAAAAACTGAAAAATTAAGTCAGTAAGGACTGAAAAAACCCCATCCAATCGTCTTGAACGGCCTATATTTATTGATTGAATGATGATATGTCTATCAAACTCAAAGGCCATTTGTCTCCTCCCCCCCTCCTCCCTCACCCTTCCACGCGTGCTCGCTCGCAACTCACTGTGAATGCACGCTGCCGTTAGGCTATCTCTGCAGCTGTTTGGTTTTAAAATACACGAAAAGAAAAAAACGGATGTGGCTCAAGTCATGGAAGTGTTGGATGTTTGCAGTGTGGATGTTTTTACACCAGCTCCGGCCACAATCCTGCAGATTTTCCATGTCTCCCTTCTCCAACACACACCTGACTCAAATTCATAGGCTTTTAAATTAATTTAATTTTAGTCAGCGGAGCGGTCGGACTTTGCTAAAGGCTAACTGCTAGCAACATGTGCATTTCAGACAGTCAGCTATGTTTATCAGACAGCATTTAGAAAATAAATAAACTTACAGGTAATGACAAGGTTGTGGCCCCCTCCCTCAGTGTTGCTGCAGATTTTTTCTTTTAAGTCCATCTGTTTGAAAACCCAGACCTGACTGCTCAGCAGTTGGCCTACACAGCTCCACTGACACAGTTGCATCAGCAAGGGAGGGGGTAAGAGTGGAGTGTGGAAGGAGAAAGGGGGGGCTGTTTGCTCGATAGTGTGCTCTTATTGGAGCAATTGAATTACGTAGAATGATAAAAATACATAGAATGATAAGCTGCTGTCTGATTCAACCATTTCTAAACAGAGAGACAAAGCTGACAGACCATAAACAGGAACTTTGATTCTCACTCTGACATTCACATGGCCTCATCAGTGCACAACAGATCATATTATACACCCAAAACCCCAGAAAAGTGAAATTTAATGTCATGGCACCTTTAAAGTAAGTCGATGACAAGCAAAGTCGGTCCGGCTGATTTTGAAAAATAAAACACTTTGCGCAGACTCTGGACTTCACGTTTTACTCTGAAACATCATAGTTACATCCACAGCTGAGAGAATCTCACTTTACATGATGTGACACTATGGATGACGATGACGTATAGTTTATTTCACCAGCAGATGCACAACAACCAAGGAAAAGTGATCAAACAAAGAGCAAGCACGTGGTACGCAGGTCGGTCTGGCTAAATAACCAGGAGGAAAGCTGGTGAAGCCACCCGCGGGCTCTGCAGCCTTAGTGACCCCCCCTTGGAGCATTTTTACAAGCAAAGCTTTCCCTATTTATTGAAATCCCCCACCCCCCACAAATTTTCGGAAATGGTTGCTAATTTCCGTGACATTGCGCATTTTTTATTAATTCTGTTTTTACTGTTCAATTCCATGAGTCTGTCCGTGATAGCGGATTTTATTGGGCCCTACTTAACACACAACGTGGTTCCTCAGCTGTTTGCTAGCAAGCTAACGAGCTATCCACTCGGCTGTTTTCAGTTATCTTCGCTTGTTAACCATCAGTGCACACGCTCCTGTGCTCTGTAGGCGTGGTTTCGGGGGGGGGACTTTTTAAAAATGTCGCTTGCTCGAACCATTTTTCTAGGATCTCCTACCCTGCCTTTAATTCACAAAACGTGGCTTCAGTCTGGCCTTGTCCTTTCCAACCAAAGCAGTTATTCAGCGTCAGTTTGGTGCTGAGATCCGTTCCTGCAGCATCTTCCGGAAGCTTCATCACTGCATCACAACGTCTGTGTTCTTTTCTTTGACATCCGAATGTGTGCGATGATAATTTGATGTTTTGTTGTTGGTTTTTAAACATGACAATGCATCAGAAAGCATGTTCACATTTCCAAAATGAAGACGTGTCAGTATCTGCTTTGCTGTAACACGTAATATTCTTCTAAAAAGACCTTTTCTATTTGCTTTTCGTGTATAATCATATTTTTATAGGACTACTTCATGCACAAAATATAATTTATCTTCATGAAAATGTTACAAATGGCGATAGAATATCATAAAACATTTGGACTGCCTTATATTGGCCATCCTCTAATACACGGATGCACGGATTGTTGCAGCTAATAAGTGAATATTGAATTTCCCAGCAGATCACCCCCTTTTTCTACCTGCAGTCCACTTGCTGAGTGACAAATAGCCTCTGGACTGTGGCATTGATCCACCCAGAGAAGAAGCATTTGATTTAAACTATAAGGTCACTGACAATTAGGAGGACTTTCACTCATCGGTCTCCTCCTGGGAACTGATCAATCCTCTTAAAAGTGGCTTAGTGTGTTTCAACATGAAGCTTGACTCTTCATGGCCACACATTCGCACACACACACACACACCAGTACAGTAATAGACACACCCACGGAGCAGGCAGAAGGACTGTATGAAAGACGATATGCCTGTTTACTTGTTGACCTTTAACTGAACTGTGGTCAGTCTACCACCCATGGCACAGCGTCCTTGTGGGTTGGCTGAATAGCTGAACATAATTACTCCACTCACATGGAAATCCTCTGAAACACAAGAGGAACGGCTCAGTCCGACAGGGCAGGCAGATTCAATCTGATGGAGGTCTGTAATTTACATAAATGGGGATGAGAGGGATGGAGGAATAAAAATGAAATGTAAAAAGACTTGTGTTTATTGTCTGATTTGTGTGTGAAAGATGGAGTAGGAGGCAGTAATTACAGGAACACCAGCCTTCGCTTTAGATAAAGATCAAGACGGATGGATGAATGAAGGATCAAAGAAAAGGAGTGGCATGCAGGAAGTATGCAGGAAGATAATATGATGGACAGTTTCATCTTCGTCGAGGACTTACAGGGAACTTGGAAACTCTCCAGCATCCAATATGACTTCGGGAGACGCTTTCCAATTCCATTTGTTTAAAATAGGCTGAAATTTCACATTACCGTCTTTTTTCTGTTAAAAAGAAATAATTAAAGGTCTAGAAAAGACTTCTGGATGTATCAGTTTCATAAGTAGCAATTACTAAACCATTGTCAATGGTTTGTTGGTGTTTAACAAGGGAAGTGATCCCCCTCACATCAGTGTAGACCTACCACATTATTTAATTCACATTTATTACTTCCAGTCCATGATTTAGAGTGAATTTTTGTTGCTAAAAGTTTATAAATCCTGCATTTTTTTCTCTGGGCTACCTCCAGATTAGTATTAAGGATGGGCATATCGATACCTGGGAGTTGATATTTCAATACCAGCTTGACAAAATATGGGATTTGATACTTTTCGTGTATGGATATATCACTGTAAAGATGGTAAAAGTGTAATTTGTTTCCCATTCTGACAGTTTTAGGCAATAAAATTAGGTGAAAGCAGCCAGATTCTAACTTCTGTATCATGTGATGGTGGTAGCCTATCAGATTCTAGCTTTTGTATCAAATGATGGATGGTAGCCTATCAGATTCTAGCTTCTGTGTCACATGACGGTGGTTGCCTATCAGATTCTAGCTTCTGTATCACACGATGGTGGTAGCCTATCAGATTCTTGCTTTTGTATCAAATGAAGGATGGTAGCCTCTCCTATCAGATTCTAGCTTCTGTGTCACATGATGGTGGTAGCCTATCAGATTCTAGCTTCTGTGTCACATGATGGTGGTAGCCTGTCAGATTCTAGCTTCTGTGTCACATGATGTCGGTAGCCTATCAGATTCTAGATTCTGTAACACATGATGGTGGTAGCCTATCAGATTCTAGTTTCTGTGTCACATGATGGTGGTAGCCTATCAGATTCTAGCTTCTGTGTCACATGATGGTGGTAGCCTATCAGATTCTAGTTTCTGTATCACATGATGGTGGTAGCCTATCAGATTCTAGTTTCTGTGTCACATGATGGTGGTAGCCTATCAGATTCTAGCTTCTGTATCACATGATGGTGGTAGCCTATCAGATGCCATGGTGTTGCTGCTACTGTTAGTGATGATGAGGATGTTTTGGTATCTTTCAGTACTTTAATGCAGGTTATTTCACATTATGTCTTGGTAAATTTATAATAGCCCATTACTTTTACATTTTATATTTGAACATTTTCAACTGAATAAATATAAATAATCTTAACCTGTACTTAAGTTATTTGACAATTGAAAGAAGTTTTTAATCTTTTTTTTTTTTTGTTTAAGTTACTCATCAGTATAATTTATTATTGTTACCTCTGACAAAAAGGTAATGTTTTCGGTAGCGTTGGTTTGTCCGTCCATCCGTCCGTCTGTCAGCAACTTTACAGAAATTTCTGGACAGATTGACCTGAAATCTTCACCAGCCGTGTGTCTCAGTCCAAGGACGAACCCATTAAATGTTGGTGGTGATCACCAAGCCGAATCACCTTCTGGATCCAGGAATGTTTTGAAGGATTCTTTATCATTGTGAGATCGGCCATGTTGAAAAGGCTGTTGATGAGGCATGAGTGCCCCCTTCTGGCAGAAGTGTGCAGCTGCTACTGAGCACATGATGTCAGGATGCAGAAATGAAACTTAAGCAGTGAGCACAAGGAGAGAAGACTGTTGGACAGACTTCTAGCAGGTGAAGATGGTGAACTGTGTGCGTCTGTGAAGAACTGCAAGTAATTAGTTGTATTTCTGCCTGAACAGGATGTTTATTTAGCCTTTAATGTTATTTAGCTCATTTGCTCATTCAGCAGATTCCTCCATTCACCATGTGCCTTTTTATGCTATTAAGCTAGCTGACCTGTTAGATGCCAGTTACTGTAACTGTTAGCCTTAAACACATATGCATGTTTAGTCCTAACTGGAAGGGATTTATTACTAACACCTTGAATGTGTTTATTTGCTGAACAAATGTTCCTCATGTTTGTATTTCTGTGTTTATAGACCACACTCACTTCCATTCAGCATTCACCTTAACTAGCCTGGAGTTTCTCACCTGTAAGCCCGTCGTTTGTTGCATTACTGTGCTGTTGTGATTCAGAGTGACCAGTAAAGACAGTTAACTGTACAAGCGAGTCCTGTGTGTTCTGACCATAGACTGTATATAATTACTGGACGTAGTTTCCGGTCTCTTCTGAATAGAGAAATGTGAAGCCAGGTGGGCGTGTCTTACCGTCGCCATCTTGCCGTGTCACGTACGTCGTCACTCCAGGAAAATCCTAAAATGGGCACAGCGCGGCCGCGGGGCAAATGATTGACAGCTGACGTACTGTGGGCTAAACGCTAACTGAGCTAACACGAAACTAAGAGGAGCTAACAAAGATAAGCCCCCTAAGCGGCATGGTTAAGGTAAGACATGCTTAGACTTGCAATTCGCTGACTAAACACCGCCGTTGTGCGACTCTGTAACAAACTGAGACCTTATTAAGAGCAAAGAAGGAGCTAACTAGGGAGCCTCCGGTCGGCAGGCGGAGCTTCCGGTCTGCCGCATGTCAATCATAAGGACACGCCCTTAATTATGTGTAATTTGAAGAATAAATAACATCTAAACGAATGAGTTATAAAAAAATTCACCCCCCTCACAGTTGACATGAAGGTAAACTTGACCTAATAAACCTAAAATGATTTTTTGAACCAGGCTGTAAACCTGTTTATTTCTGCTGTGAAGTTGGCGTTTTTAACATGGGAGTCTATGGGGATTTGCTCGCTCTTGGAGCCAGCTCCCTAGCGGATGAAGGGAGGATTACACTATTTACAACGCGGAAGAGAGCTTCACTGTTCTGAGGCGGAGTTTGCCCCTTGGTTCTGACAGACACCCCATGGTGAACATCAAACCTCCTTACCAACGCCTAAACAGTCTTACATCAACATCGCCGAAATAGGCCAAATTCTGGGAATTTTTCCATATAACCCCACAAATGGCCCGAGTATTTGGTAAAAAATGACAAGAAAGGATATTAATGAGTTCTAGAATGTTTCCAAAGTTGATCCAGATCCAGAGAAAATTCCAGATACTATGATCCAGAACACACAAAAATAAGAGTCGAGCTGCTTGGCGGAGGTCTGCGCTCTCTGAGTGCTTTTCGAGTATATAATTAATTTACTGATTTCATCTATTTTCAAATTACTATAAATATTTATTTATTATTAGTTTTGGTGCAGCTGCTATATTTTTCTTCTTCTTTGGTTGTCTTGTTTTGGTTATGCCTCTTGCTTGGTCATGTATGAAATGAAAAACCCACAGGGCTGCGGCCCTCTTAGCGCTTAGTTGAATATCCCTGCTCCAGTGACATCAGCATGGCATCCATCTGCCAACAGTCTGCCATTAGACGCATGTGGGGCATCAAAGAAAGCGTGTTTTCGTGCAGTTGTTGCTCTCTGAGAACCATTGTCACCATTTTTCACTTTAAAATGGTTCCTTCTTTCATCCTTTGTTATTAGGGTTGCCACCCGTCTGATAAAATACGGAATCGTCCTTTAATTGACAGTTAAACATTGCATCCCGTATTGAACCAATAAGGGACGTGATTTGTCCTGTATTTCCATAAACGTCCATTACACACGTCTGTCACACATATATAAACATTAAAGTTAACAATAATGAGCAAAATAAAAAAAATTTTTAAAGCCAGCAAAGAAACAGCGGGATCTACGCAGGATCCTCCAGTCTGTGTCTGTACCTGCACGCCTGCGTGTGCCGCTGTCACGTGCACTCCTCACAGCACCTGTGCCTTCTAAAATGTCCACACCTGATACTCCAGCATGTTCTTAGAAGCGAAAACGCTTGCTAAGGAAAATGCGTCAGTGGGAATTAGGACCATCCTTGGCTGGACAGCGTCAGTGGAGATGATGAGGGAAACTGTAAAATATGTCAGCGAGTGTTTTCTGTGGTGCATGGTCCTGAGACTGAACCAGTCATGACATCACGTCTCCGTTCAGGATCAGTTTCCACACCGGTTGTGTTCTTGCCGGAAAATGTCAGAGCATGGACAAAGCATACTTTAGGAGACTGGTGGTTTGGTTAGTTCAGGGTTTTTCAATCCTGGTCTTCAAGGACCCCGCCCCTGCATGTATTCCAGCTTTCCAACTCCACCACACCTGATTCAGATAAACTCAACTGCTCATCAAGTTCTTTGCAAGCTGCTAACGAGCCTTTCATCTGAGTCAAGTGTGTTGAAGTAGGAATATCTTGAAACCAGCAGGGCAGGGGTCCCTGAGGACCAGGATTGAGAAGCACTGGGTTAGTTGATTGATTGTTTAGGATGCTGACTTTTTAAAGTTGGATGAATGATAATTTATTTAATATATACTATTACGAAGTGAAGGCTTCCCAACCATGGCGGAGCCTCTGATAGTTTGCTGGACATTTATTTGTCAGCAACGTTTTGGAAGAGCGGCCTGAAGTCGCCGTTCAGAACAGTAACAACAGAAAAAAGACAGTCAAGCGCGAGCAAGCGGGATCGCACAGTTCCAGTTAAGCACCTTTCACAATAAACACTTCCGGGTGTTTCAAAATAAATCACTTCAAGTTTAAACAATAACTCCTCTGTACTTATGTAATAAAATCATGTTAAATCCAAACAATAATAAATAATGTAAACTGCATTTTCTAACATACACATGTAAACAATTCACAATATCCAAATAATTAATAATAATCATGTAAAATGTATTTAAAGACACACAACGTAACTTTTAGACCTTAAAAATCTGTGTTTCTGACTCGTTTTGATGTCACACCAACATTCATTTTGCCCATTTTGGAGCCGTCAGTGCCCAGAGGCGTCCCGGGGCTCAGAAACAGCACTATGTAAGATTCCCATCCGGGATGCGACTGTGACTTTGCAACCGACTATTGGCTGCAGCACCACGTCACTCGCTAGCAACTGGATGTAAACCAGGTATCAACCCCGCGAGTGTTTTGAACGCACATCATGTCGGATTCGGTAAGGAAACATTACAGGAGGAAGAGAGGAAAAGGAAGAGAGGAAGGGACAGAACAAGAGTCAAGATAAGACTGTCTTTTACTGGCTGGAGTGAATCACGGTGCAGGTATGATTCAAGATGGTTGCTAGTTTAGTCGCCGATAGGGGGGGGGTCACTGAGAAAACTGCTAAAAGTTCCGTTGTGTGTCTTTAAAGGAGCCCTATCATAAAATGGACTTTTAAGAGCTTTTCAGCATGTCAGTGTGTTATTTCCTCATCAAGAAATTATTTAAATCGTTATTTTTCTTCATTCATGCATATTTGAGTAATCTACATGAATATTTAAACCAAGCGCTACCTCCCTGCAAACGGCTGACTACCCACCCCCGTTACGTATGAACGTGGCACCAATCACGAAAGTCCAAATGCGCATGCTCAGTATCGTAGCAAGACGCCTCTGTTGAACAGAAACTCAGAGAATCCTAAACACACTCTCTGAGGAAGAAACTAACACCTGCAGGAAGATTTCCTCCGAGACAAGCAGCCATCAGCTAACAGACGTTTGATCCAGAGTTCAGGAGAATTTTCTTCCTTTTTTTTTTTTTAAGCTCTAGAGGACAGCAAGTTGGGGAGAATGCAGTTCAGCGTGGTTATGTTCAGCGTGGGAGTTTATTTGTTGTACTGGATGAATCGACTTGCCAGAAGTGGTTGGATTTTAACTTCAGGAGCAGGGAAAAAAACTCAACTTTGTGTGTGAACTTCACTCCTGACAACTTCATGAATCTCGGGCAGTAAAGTGTTTTTTTCTCTGGGATTACTTCTGAAACATGACGCAGTTCCTACTATAAAAACGCACATGGACAGACAACAACACTGGTGAGTCAACACATCTCTCAGCTCAATGCTAACTGTTAGGCTATGATTTGTTCGCTAATTTACTTACTTGTCAGGGGTCTCTGTGGTACTTCTGTGGTACTGCGTGTACTTTAAACTCCATATCAGACTCTGGGTCGAGCCAAAAAACCCCAAAAACGGGCGGTCCCCTTTAACCCCCTAGAGGAGACCCAGAATACCCAAAAATTTTCAAAATCCCCATGAGAGCGCCTAGCCCAGCCCAACCGTTAGCCCATTATTTTTTCCCCAATTTTCCTGCCTGGCAGGGGGCTTTTTTGGACCTCTGGGGGACCGCTTAAAACTCCAAACTCCATATCAGACTCTGGGTCGAAAGAAAACACCTACATAAGGCCCGGCTCTTTTTTCCCCCCTCATCCGAGGAAATAACCAATCAATGTTTACTACTAACATCCACATGAGAGCTGCCGGTGTTACGGGGTAACTGGTTTTCGTGTTAACTGGTGATTTTTGCAGATGTTGCCTTCAGGAGTACTCAGCCTGTTTTTCGAACGCGCAGATTCGACAATCCATATGAAAACACAGCCCAATGCTTCAGTTTGCTGTTCAATAAAGTTAAACAAAACTAAACGCTGTGTTGTTGATTTGTGACTATAAAGAGTTCTGTTGGTATGAAACTGTGGCAGGCAATAAATAAAATACACGTAAATAAAACACACATTCTGACGATATGCAGCAGGGTTCGAACCTGCGGCATACGGAAAAAAAGTCACCCCTCCTCAGGGAGGCGTAACCCGCTACACTACGAAGCTCGACACAACAGCTCCCAAAACTGTCATATTTCACGTCTCAGCTGGTCTTCCTATGTAAACATCACAAGATAACACGCCTGCCCGTGTTATCTGGTTACCGTGTTAACTGGTGACACTCACTGCACTGTTTGCTACTCAGTACATCGCAACAACGGTTTGGTTTTCAGCCTTTCTTACCGTCATTTTGTCTTAATTCAGCCGTTTTAATGCTTCGTTTAGTGAATCACAACTTGTAATGTTGTTTAATCTGTCCACAACCCACAGGTAGCTACAACGTGACGCTTCGCTTAGCTCTTCATTAGAACTGAGCGACCGAGCAAACTAACACTCGTTGATTTGTGAAATTATATAGTGTTGTGGGCGCGAAGACATGGCAGACAATACATTAAATAAACAAACAAACAAACAGACGAAACATTCAAAAAGCCCAATGTCGTGGCAGCTAGGTTCGAACCAGGAGCAAAACAAAAACACATAAGTCATGTCAGTGAACTTACACACTGAGCTAAACAACATCATGGGTGAAACTCCCATATCTTAAAAATTACTTTTCTGATCTTGATTTTATGTAAACATCTTAACATGCATGCTTGTGTTATCAGGTCATTGTGTCTAGTGAACTGTAATTGCGTGAAATCATGTAATCGCAGTTATTTTCAGACTTGACACTGAAATCGTTCCTGACTGTCATCTGTCCACAAAGAACGACAAAACGCTGCACTTCTCTGTGACGACGTTCGTCTAGTTTTGGATTAAATGAGGCTACATTTGGCCAGAATGAGCGTGACTGGGGCTGCAGGCCCAACTGTTGAGATTTATTTAGCAGCAAACTCATACAGTGAAGAATAAGCTTCATTTCAGTCAACAATTAATGTCACCAGAAAACACAAGTACACATGTTAACTTGTGATGTTTACATAAAATCAAGATCAGAAAAGTAATTTTTAAGATATGGGAGTTTCACCCATGATGTTGTTTAGCTCAGTGTGTCAGTTCACTGACATGTCTTATGTGTTTTTGTTTTGCTCCTGGTTCGAACCTAGCTGCCACGACATTGGGCTTTTTTAATGTTTCGTCTGTTTGTTTGTTTGTTTTTATTTAATGTATTGTCTGCCATGTCTTCGCGCCCACAACACTATATAATTTCACAAATCAACGAGTGTTAGTTTGCTCGGTCGCTCAGTTCTAATGAAGAGCTAAGCGAAGCGTCACGTTGTAGCTACCTGTGGGTTGTGGACAGATTAAACAACATTACAAGTTGTGATTCACTAAACGAAGCATTAAAACGGCTGAATTAAGACAAAATGACGGTAAGAAAGGCTGAAAACCAAACCGTTGTTGCGATGTACTGAGTAGCAAACAGTGCAGTGAATGTCACCAGTTAACACGGTAACCAGATAACACGGGCAGGCGTGTTATCTTGTGATGTTTACATAGGAAGACCAGCTGAGACGTGAAATATGACAGTTTTAGGAGCTGTTGTGTCGAGCTTCGTAGTGTAGCGGGTTACACCTCCCTGAGGAGGGGTGACTTTTTTTCCGTATGCCGCAGGTTCGAACCCTGCTGCATATCGTCAGAATGTGTGTTTTATTTACGTGTATTTTATTTATTGCCTGCCACAGTTTCATACCAACAGAACTCTTTATAGTCACAAATCAACAACACAGCGTTTAGTTTTGTTTAACTTTATTGAACAGCAAACTGAAGCATTGGGCTGTGTTTTCATATGGATTGTCGAATCTGCGCGTTCGGAAAACAGGCTGAGTACTCCTGAAGGCAACATCTGCAAAAATCACCAGTTAACACGAAAACCAG